>OX422207.1:147165639-148415639 GCA_949130495.1 Sambucus nigra
ATCCTAGAGGAATTTGAGAAACAATTTAGGCTGGTGAATGTGAGCCTCACTGTTGAGTCCAATCTCTATTGGAATTCTTTAGTCACTCAGAAGAGAGCAAATGAAAAGATAGGATAGATGAATTCCTTCTTTGTGACCACCCACCCATGCCACTTGAGTCTTCGGATGCGACTGAGGAGAGGACTCGGGTCTCTACCGATTTAGAGCCCGACCCATGCATTCCCGAAGTTAAAAGAGATCTAGGTTTATCATATCCCTCCAATTTTGACCTAGATTTTCTCTCCAAGTCGAGACAGGTATGTTGCGGTTCGATTGGGCACCACGAGGATATCATTCACCCCAGTTATCACAAGCCTCAAGGTGTCTCCCTTATCTACAGGGCTGGTCCCAACTTGTTCCGAATATTGGTGTACGATGTGAGGACGGGGGAGATGAGGAGATCATCGAAACCAGTATAGGGGTTCAGATGATTTTTTAGTGGATAGAGAGAAGTCATCATACCCCCGACGCATATGGGGTGATTTTATTTTTTATTTTTCAGTCCTGTGTTGGAGTTATATATTGTCTTTTTTGCATTTTAAATATTTGCTTGTTTATTTGTCACACTCAATATTTTTTCTTCTTTAGCTTTTAGTCCTTTTGATTGAGGACAATGCAAAAGTCTAAGTTGGGGGTGGGGGGTGGGGGGTGACAAGTGCGTCTTTTAAAAAACTTCACAAAATTTTAAAATGCCCCCCCCCCCCCCCCCCCAAAATAGAAAATTTCAAAAATCTCCAAAAAAATATGAAAATCTTTGAAAAAGTCAAAAATATTTTTCTTCAAAATAAATAAAAATTGGAATTTAAAAGCTTTGAAAATGTCACAAATTTTTGTTTAACGTCTCAAATTGTAAAAATTCACTAAGCCGAAATTGATCGAAAATTGACGACTTAACGAATAAGTGTGGAGATTAATTAACCCGGTGAGATTTCGAGCCAAGCACTTTTTGAGAGTTTTTAAATCAATCCGAGTTAATGGTTTACTTAAAGTTCATTTCAATTTTTAAATAAGTCGTAGAAGATCTCTATTCATTTGTTTTGATCGGTTAGGGGAAACGTGTGAGGTGTTGGCATAAAAACGCGCTAAAATATCTCTAAACTAATTTATTCTCAAGACGCATATGGTAAAATAATAAGTGATTCGGACAATGAAGAAGGCCCTCGTTTGTGTAGCCAAAAATATTAGCCATAAAAAGTTGTGAAATTTTTTCCCTTTGCAACCCATTTTGAGCGTAATAAAATTTTCCCTTTTCGTTTGATAACCCGAAAAAACCAATTGGCTCGAAATTGTAGAAATTGAAAAATTCAGAAAATACGTCCGAAAAGTGCATAAAAAGGGGCAACAAAAACAATGCTCAACAAAAATAGCAAGAAAAAAAATGTGAAAAATAGAAAAAGAAGAGAAAATTGAGCAAAAGCTCGAAAAAGCACTAACGGACATCCTAAATAAAATTTTCAATTCCGAATTTTCCAACCAATTCCATATTACCCAATACACCTTATGACCCGAGAAAATCCTAATCGAGTCCGAATTTTGAAATTAACTACCGCGTGGAGAGATAAAACATAAAAAGATAAGAAGAGAGATTAATTGGTGGCCTAAATTCACTGCAAACCCTCACGAGACACCACTCGAACTACTAAGGTAACCTAGGGGTTTAACGGCTTGTTGAATATGATAAATGCAATCGCTTGCCCGTAAAAGAGGTATACTAAGTGTTGGACCTTGCTTTGATTCTATTACATTGCTCTGGACGATCAAAGTTCTAAGTTAGGGGGGTTTGATTAGGCATACATTCTTCAGATTTATCCTCTTGATTTAGAGGCTTTTATCATCTTGTGTGGTCTAAATCGAGTTAATTTATTTCATATCATTGCTACTGACCTTTTCTATATAGTGCATTGAGTTTCGTGTTTTTCTCTTACATTTTGCAGTAATTTTACACAAGTGAAGAAAAGAGAAAACTCAAATTCAAAAAAGAAAGAAAAGAAGAAAAGTCAAGTAAAAAATGGTAATTTTACGCCAAGAATTCGGACACGGAACAAAGTTGAAGACCTTAAGTCCACAATAATGTAAGAAGAAATGGCATCCAAATTAGAGTTCTGGGTGAAAAGTTATGAAGCTTGAAAGTTGAGAAGAAATCAAGATAAAAGGAAGGAAGAAAAAGCTAGCGAACTGAACTGATATCAGCTGAAGCGAACCAGTCCCCTTTACTGGAAAGTGTAAACTTAACCGATGCCAAAAAATCTGGACCGATCTGTCGTACTGTATAAAATTGAACCGGTTCACTCCATTAATGAAGGAAAAATCGAACCGGTTCGGCTGGTGGAATTTTAATTTTTTATTTTCAAAAATAGAGTTGTGCGTGGTTCAAACACTTGAAAAAAATGTGAGAGTTATATAATATTGTATCACCAGATGTTAGGAAGGAGTTTTTTTCAGAATTTTGAAGGCTTCTTAAAGACAAGAACCTTAGGATTATCGTTCTTCAACAATTTATTCATCTTTTGGCATCAAATTCAAGGCTTTTCTCCAATTCAAGTATAGTTCATTATTTCTTTCAATTTCTCTCATCTTTTTTCTTGATAATTTATTATTTCTTAATTAGAAATCTTCCATACCTGTTTAGATATAATTTCATCATGATTCTTATTACATGCAATGTAGCAATCATCTTTTTTAGCAATTACGTCATGTTCGACTAGATTTCTAAACGTTGGAATGAATGAACCCAAGCTTAAATGGTTCGCATGGATATAAAAATAAGTTCTTGAGTTAAATAATTAATTGGAACATGTCAGTTCATTAATACAAACATCGTAGGATTTTGAACCTCATTTGCCCTAGGTAACCAGGGTATTTAAGAGTGCGATGTGCATGTTAACAATCTCGCCACATGCTTTATTTGTATTCTTGATTTCATATGATGCGGGTTTATTCTTTCATATGTGTAATTCTTGAAAAGAATAAATTTTCTCCTTAATTAACTTTTTAATTCTCTACTAATTTTGTATCCGGTGGATTCATTAGGGGTTGGGGGATTGTCTTCCGAACTTATCTCTTTTTCATAGTTATAATTTCGTTGTTTGTTAAGTCTTGCATGTTTATTTAGTTTTTAATTTAATTTATATTTCTTTAGTTGATAAGTATAATTCCAAACTCATCAGCTTTTCCTTTCTTTTTCTGAGTCATTCTAGGGTTACGCGTATTTCCTATCTGTTGTCAGGATTCTTCATCCTATTCCTTATGTTTGATACCCAACTTTCTCGGATTATTACTTACGTGATCGGCTTACACTTGAGCCGATATAATCACGAACTAGAGACACATTTTTAAGTCTCCTGACTTTGTCTTCAACTGAAATTGTTCTTCCTTTGGCCAACTTTATCTTCATCTTGTGTAGTTCATGTAATCAGCATCAAAGGATAAGAGACCTACACGCATGAAACAAAGAAATACCGTGACGCATATGAGTTTAAAGTAAAATAAAACTTTCCCCCCTCAATTATTTCTCCCTTTTTTGTTCATAATAGAGAAAGGGTTAGAATCTAAGTATGAATAATAAGCATCACATAAAGAAGCAAAGATATCATCCTAAAGATAATCAATAAAGAACGTGTAATGATAATCCAAATGAACAATATGTTCTCCCCATGTTAAAAAACTATTATTGAAGATTTAAAAAAAATCAAATATATATATAAAAGTACATATAGGTAAAAACACACATAGTACCATGGAATAACACTGAAATATCCGAATCATGAAAAAATAATGTAATTGTGTGAACATTTTACATCGACAAATCAATATAAGAGTTCATAATATTGGTGCACGAAGTCATGAGACACCTCTAACGAAAGAACTCAATTTCAATCTTAGGTGTAAAAAGTTGAAATTAAATGAAATTTACTTGACTTATGAAATATTCCATGATTTTAAATGATTTTCAAATTAATAACGACAAACTATTTAATATTTTTCAAGAGAGTCTGTTGTGCAAACCCATTGATCTTCTACTTTATAACACCCTCAAAATCTCAGATATATAAGAATTCACTCTCTAATATTTTGAAGATATCATAATGCTCATATGTAGCAAAACATCAATGAATATAAAATAAATGGCCTTTGCAATTCTATTTTTGTCTGTCGTTAATCTTTTAAGGCTCTTTTTGCAGATGGGGGATTTTAACGTAAAGAGAATTTTTCTCATTCGCAGCCCCTTTCAATTTCTTAACAGATATCAATATTTTTCGAGAAATAAAATTCGAGCAATGGTTATTACAAGCACAACATATCTCTTTTTACATTTATTTCATTATTAATTAGGATTGAGATGAGAACATCGAATTTGACGCATAATAAGCAAGACCAATGTTCAAAAAGTCCGTGCACGTGTGCAATAAAGGTGATAAAGAGTCTAACATGTAGAACGTAATCATCAATGATCAACGAAATATTATCCACATATTATTAAGCACACTAACGAAATAAAGCCATGTCTCAAAGCACTGCGAAAAAGTCACGTGAATGGATGAAATTTCAGAGCGATCCGAATATCTTAAATGTCCATCCATATACGGTGAAAAATGAAAGTACAAAAATATTTTTGTATTTTTCAAAAAGTTTATAAAAAATACAATCTTTTTCAAAATTTCAAACTTTTTCTTAAAAAAAAAAACTTTTTGGATTTTTCAAACTTTTCATAAAAATGAAAATCTTTTTGCAATTTTTCAAAAATATATAAAATAGAAAAATATATGAATATAATAGAATTACAATCTGTCAATAGGGGCAAAGGTATGAATATGATAATCACTCTATTCTAGAAACAAGTCTTGACCTCAATCATTAGGTCTGAAGGAATTCTCAAAAGGAGAAGACATCCTATAAAGTTCCTCCATCAAACTTCGTGAAGTCTTGACTAAATACTCCACTTGCTCTAAAAAATTCTCAAGAAATCTATGATGATGTGTAAGAGCATGTGGAGCAACGTGTGTGGGAGTGTATGCGGGACCATGTGTAGGAACTCGTGTGGGAGTATCCCCGGGAACACACGTGTGAGAAACTCTCCCTAGCTTAAAACAAAACTCTCAAAGGTGACCTCTTTGTTTGCAATTGGAACAAATATAAATAGGCTTGTGTATACGTTGCTCAAAATGCCTAGGACGAGTTATCCTTCGTAGGTTTGGTCTCCTTGGGGGGGGGGGGGGGGGGGGTCAGGTTGAGGCCCATAAGAATCTATCACAAACTCGGGAACTGGTTCGAGTGCGACTTTGGAAGTGGATGCACTGTCATAACCTATTCCTTGTCTTTCAAGGTTACCTAAAGTGGGACTGAGGATTATCTTCCTAACCTTATTAGACGTGTCCTATAAAGTGACCTTGACCACCAGGGAACGCTCGAGATCAATCTCGAGTTAGGATACACGGGCTTCAAGTTTCTTATGAGTCTCCAATAAATCTTGAAGATCTCTTGTTGGACTAGCCATAGTCTAGGTCAAATCAGGTTTCTCTCTACATATAACAATCAACTGCTCGCACAAAAAACTTTCACCTTCTTGAGTTGACTAACTGAAGCCTCATAATCTCTCAACACATTCAACCCCTTCTCTAAATTAAACACCATAAGAGACAAATATTTATTATGCTTATTCGTTTTTAAAGTCTCGGTGTAAAGTTCATGAAAGGCTTTTTGGAGTCCACCTTCTCCCTCGCTCAAATTCTCTTCCTCACCCTCATGTTTAGAAATGTCCTCATGGGCGTGGGATAAACTAGAAATACTCACGTGACTTGCCATGAACGCACATAAATTGGGTTCATGTGGTGATTCATCCCCGAAATTCACCAAATCGACGTCATTATCACTAAGAGTGGCTTTGTGTAAAACTTTTCCTTTGCCCAATCTCTTTATACTAGTGGCACACTCGTGGGTTTTGTGTCCCTTTACCTCACACTCATAACATCTCACCTCATCTATCTCATAAACATTCTTCCGCTCATTCCGATTTTTATTTTTCTCAAAAATCTTTTCTTTAGAAGACTTTTCTTTGTTAAATTTGAGAAGTTTTTTGTTTTTCTTTTGCAAAAAGGGATAAATCATCCATTATAAAATCAAATTTAGACATAGAATCATAAACTTTTTCTTTTTTCTTTTTGACTGGGCCTTCAAAGCAATCCCTATTTCCTTTTTCTTAACAGTTTTGGGAAACCTATCGATTTAATAAGTTTGAAGGTCTCCTACGATTTCTTCTCACTTAAGAGTATCTAATACTCCCAACAAATTCAGGACAGTGACTTTAGGGATAAAACGTGTTGGAAGGGGTCTCAAAATCTATTTCACTACACGCATTTCAGGATTTTTCTCACCTAAATTATAACTAGAGTTAACGATATCAAACAATCATGCATAAAATTCATTAAAAGATTCAGGATTTATCATGGTAATAGTCTCAAGATGTATGGTGAGGTTTTGAAGCTTAAAAGCTTTCATAGCTATGGTACCCTCGTGAGTGAGATGGATGGTATCCCATGATGCCTTAAACGTGGTTCATGTCATGATGGAACGAAACTCATTAGGGGTGATGACTCCAAAAATGACACTTAAATTGTGCGAGTTAAATTTGCTCCATTTCAATTCCTCCTACATCCAAGAAGTTATAGGGTTAGGACCTATGACATTGCCATTGGTCATAGTGGGTGGTGTCCACCCTCTTTCACGTACAAGCCAAACATGTTCGTCAATCGCCTTCAAAGCCAACCTCATTCTAGGTTTCCAATACACATAATTAGACCTGCCAAAAATCGGTAGCCTATTATACAAGTTATCCATAAAACTCAAATTTTTAAAGGATCATACAAAAACTTAGTGCAATAGGCTCTGCTACCAATTTGTAAAAATTGGTATCCAAAAAAATCTGTCAACAAATAAGGATCACACGATATTTTAGTGCAACCCGCTCTGATACCAATTTGTAAAAATTAGTATCCCAAAAAATATTCGTAAAAATCAGGATTACATGATACTTTGGTGTAACCCGCTCTGATACCAATTTGAGAATGCGGGTTCATATGGATAGTCTGTATATTAGGTTACACACACCAATTCAAAATTTTACCCCAATTTTATCTTGATTAGAAATTAGGTGTGATAGAAATAAAGTGTCCAAAATAAATTCTCTATTCATAGAAGAAAACCATACATCCAAATAAAATAAGGAAAACTCCCTTTACGGAAAAACCTAGTATTTAGCACTGCAAAGAATTTGTATAAGGGCAAATTTCCAATTTAGTCTTATATATTCGCTTATTCCATTGGTCAGAACATATAGGTTATAGGAATGTCAAACATTTGTTACTCAAGTCTATGAACTGAGACACGCAAGCTGTTATACCGGATTCAACATGTTTAAATGCACTTCATAATTCTCGAGATAAAAATGAATATGACATTTTATGATTAAAATTATCTTTATTGTAATTGGGTATTTTTCTGAGGATATTTTTCATTTGAAAAAGATTTTATAATAAACTTTTTTATTTTTTACGTTGCATAAACGAGAATACAATCTCGTTCTAATGAGATATAAATCTCGTTCGATCGAGGTTCTCATGGGATGTTATTCTTGTTCGAATAAACTTTGAACACCTTCAAAAAAGGGTGGATCTATTTAACAGGTCAAACCTCGTTGGAAGCTTGTTAGAAGGTTGTTTGAACGAAAATGCATTGTCACTTGAATGACTTTTGCTTTCGTTCGCACCAAATGCATAAAGTTGTTCGAACGAATGGCTAAAAATTTTAGAAATTTTTTTGACTTGTTCAAAATGACTATTCTCTCTAAAATTAGGTTTTTAATCCATTAGAGTAGAGCCTCCTTTTGCACAAATGTTTTCAAGCCTCCATTTTGTAACTATTCTCTAAATTAAAATATCCAAAAACAAAATTGACTTTCTTGATCATATTTTAAGATCAAACTTCAAAAATTTATCATTTATTCTTCTATATGGTGGATTCCACACAAGCGAGTGATGGTAGAGGCTAACGGTGGAGTCTGAGGCATTAAGTTGCTGTAAAGCAGATACTGGACTATGCGGTGCTATAGAGGAAGGTAGAAGACATTCATTTACATGGTCTTGACTACCTTCCTCCGCATGGGATTAAGGATTCAAGTACTGTAAGTCATTTGAGTCTTTTGTAAAAAACTTTTCTCTAGTAAATATTGTCTAGGCCCATTCGTCCGACATTTTTCCGAGTTGGGTTTTCCTCGTACATCACCGTCTCGTGTAATTGTTCTTATTACTATACTTATACTTCACGTCAACTTAGTAATTAGGTAAATCAATATTAAAATTGGTAATAAGTTGACTTGCATGTATAGAATGTCTTAGACAATCTGCTTACTGTTTGAGTTACCTCTGGGTTTATGTTCCATAATAGAGAAATTAGTCTTTTAACCAATATCAGAGCGGTGTCTATAAGTTACTTAGGCATATTTTTCTGGGAGATTTTCTTTGGAGTCATTTAATTGGTTAGCTATGTTTGAGAGATAGAATTACATGTACTAGAAGTCACGTATGAAATTTGTGCTTTAGTCGATAGATGAGAGAGTGTGGATGGTGGTAATTAGAGGGTGGACTCTACCCACTGCGATTGTAGGAGAGCACACAGTTCCCAAACCGGTTGAGAGTTGGAGTGGGAATGAACATAAAACTATAATTCTCGTGGTCTCAACGGTTTGTTTAGTGGTGTCTCACCTGAGGAGTTCTACCGAATAATGATGTGTGAAACATCTAAGGAGGCTTGTGACACACCCCTACTTATTCATGAAGGAACAAATGTTGTGAATGCCTCAAAGTCTAAAATCTAACTAACCAATTCGAAACCATTCATATGAATGAGAATGAAACATTTGACGAGTTTTATGCTCATATCTCTGACATTGTAAATTCTTCATTCAATTTGGGAGAAAGAATTCTCGAATCTTGAGTTATAAAGTAAATCTTGGGGTCCTTATCTCAAAGGTTAAGCCCGAAAGTAATTGTGTTAAATTATTTAGGAACCGCCAACGCTATTAAACTAGAAGATCTTGTTGGTGACCTTAAAACCTATGCGCTCGACATGTTTCCTCAACTCCCTAAGAAGAAGGACATGATCGTTGCCTTGAAAGTTAGGATGGAGGAGACGTCTGAGTCTGATGAGTCTGAACTTAACCCCGATGACATGGCCTTATTTTCTAAACAAATTAAAACCATTCCCAAATTTAAGAAACAAAATTCAAAGTAAGATAAACAAAAATTTGTGAAAAATAAATATATTAAGGCAGGAAAGAATTTCAATGATCACTAGTTTAAGAAAAACAAAAATTATAACTCTAAGAAAGATGATTTCGAGAGATGTTATGAGTGTGATGGTTGCGATCATAGAGAGTTTGAATGTCCTACTAAGCTTAAGAGACGGGTAAAAATAAAGTTGTTTACAATGCCACTCTAAGTGATAGTGATACAGGGTCATATGATTCAGGTGATAGTTCTCATCCTTGACGTAACTTTACTACATTCACTGCTAGTTATGCCAGTAATTCCAGTGTGTCTCATTCTAATGATGATAATAATATGCATGAAGGTATAGACTCTAGTTCCAATTCTTCCCAAAACAGTGAAAAGGATGATGGCTTCAGTGATGGAGATGGTGATGAAGGTGATCTCCAAGCCGCCTATTCCAAGATCTACACCAAGTCTATGAAAATTCAAAAAAGGAATAAAAAATTGACGATCAAGGTGTTAATGCTTGGAAAGGAGTTGGTTGCCTTGAAATAAATATAGGCATTGGTGAGTCAACTCGATTTGGATAAAGTTTCTTTGTATGAGAAACTCAGTTTGGTGGAAAAAGTGAGAGATGACTTTACGTCCAAAGTCACAAAACTCACTCATGACCTTAGTGATTCTTTGGAAGTTCGTGAAAATCTTGAATCTGACATTGTCACTCTTAAGAAAGATCTACAGGCTTCTCGTGAGATTAAAGTCACTCTTAAGGACAACTCTGGGAGAATTGTGAGTCATTTCTCGAACCGTTCCTTGGGTATAAGGAGAAAGGTTATCAAGAGAGCAATGGCATATATTATGAGGAGGGTGAATCATCCAAGTTTGGATTTAAGACCATTGCCAAGTTTTTCTATGCCACAAACATTTCTAAGCGTAATCCACCAAAAGGGAATCTTCTATAGAAAATTAAGAAGATGAAATCCATTCAACCATATGTTTGCACCTATTGCAAAAGAGAGGGACATCTGAGAGATTTTTTCTATAAGCTTAAGAGGGATTCTCATTCACGTACTCCCGCACCCCACTATAGCCACCTGGATAGCTTTAAAGAGTAGGTTTATTTTCTTGTTCACATCTAGAAAGTATTAATGGAAGATTTTCAAAGACTATCAACTCCTCATGGGAAATCATTCAAACCGAAAGCTATAAATAACAACAGAAAAAGTCAAAGGAAGACAACACCCCCACATTATACTTCTACCTGGGTCGTGAAAGAAAATAATACTAAAGCTCTTATTGTTCACGTTGCTCTAAAATCTTAGAATACCTCCCAAATGTAAATTGATAGTGGTTTCTCTCGACATATGACATGCGACGAATTACTCTTTACCAAACTTGAGGATCACAAGGAAGGTAAAATCACATTTGGTGACGGGAGTCGACCTAACATTTTGGGACAGGGCTCCATTAAGATAGATGAATTCTCAAATCTAAAAAATGTTCTCTATGTTGATGGGTTAAAAGAGAACTTAATAAGCATTAGCCAATTGTGTGATGAAAACCTTGCGGTGAAATTTAACCAATCGGAGTGTTGTGTCTACAATGATTCTAGTAAGACTGTATTGCAAGGTGTGAGGACATCCGATAACGATTATGGTATCATTTTAAAATCATTTTTGGTCCGCAGTAGTGCTAGGGTCCCCCGGTAGGCCTTTGTCACAAATACTAAGTAATGTGAACTATAAGGATCTTGATCATCTTGTGAGGAAAGACCTAGTTCGGGCCTTACCGTCTCTAGGAAAACCAACTTCTTTAGCTTTTGGTCCATGCCAGCATAGAAAGAAAATCAAAAGCCTACATAAGAAGTTAAATACTATTACTACCTCTTATGTATTAGAATTGATACACATGGATCTTATGGGTCCAATTCACATGGAGAGTCTAGGCGGTAATTTGTATATCCAAGTGGTGGTCGATGATTTTTTGAGGTATTCTATTGTGGGATTCCTTAGAGAAAAATTGAATGATATTGGGTTTCTAATAACCAAGTGTCGTGTTCTACAAAGCCAATATGGTGCCACTTTTAATTGGATGTGTAGTGACAATGTCACTGAATTTAAAGAAGTCAGAGTGGATAGCTATTGTGATGGAGTGGGCATTAAACACGAGTTTTTTATTGTTCATATTCCTCAATAAAATAGGATAGTTGAGAGAAAGAACCGAATGATACAAGAAATGTATATATCCATGCTTCTTGGGAGAAATGCACCTAGACGTTTTTGAGCTGAGGCGACGAGTACCCGATGTCATACCGTGAATAGGTTATATCTTGGTCTACTCACACTACACACGCCATATAAGTTATGGATAGGGAAGAAGCCTAACCTTTCATATTTTTGTATCTTTGGGAGTGATTTCTACATTCTTTGGGATAGAGAGCACATAGTAAAGTTTGACTCTATGAGTGATGAGGGAATATTCTTAGGTTATTCATCGTGTAGTTGGGCTTATAGGGTATACAACCATAAAAGCTCCAAGATCATGGAATCAATAAATGTCATTATTAAATATGACTTTCCTGCAACATATCGATGATGATCTTTCTTTTGAGAGTGATGCACCCCCCATTGATGATCCCATTATTTCTCACAATGATGCGGTGGACCCCACACTTAACAAAGAAGATCCATAACCTTGGGTTTAGAAGAGTCATAACCCCACGAACATTCTTGGAGATCCAAACCAAGGTTTCAAGACTCGTGCTCAATTGGAGAATGAAGTTAGACAGTTTTTTCTATACGTACCATGTCGAGCCTAAGAACATCAAAGAAGCACTCGAAAAGGAAAATTAGATTAATGCCATGTAAGAAGAATTACTTCAGTTAAAAAAGAATGATGTCTGGAAGTTAGTCCCCCTATCCAGTGATACAAATGTTATTGGTACCAAATGGATTTATAAGAATAAAATGGATGAGAATGGTATCATAGTTCAGAACGAAGCTAAGTTGATCGCTCAAGATTAAACTCAAATTGGGGGTGTCGACTTTGAGGAGACATTTGATCTTTTGTTAGGCTAGAGTCTGTTCGCCTTTTACTAGCCATAGCATGTCATCTAAAATTCAATTTGAATCAAATGGATGTCAATAGTGCCTGTCTTAATGGCATTCTACAGTAAGAGGTCTTTGTGGAACAACCGAAAGGTTTTAAAGATCCAAAATTCCCTAACTATGTCTTCTACCTTCAAAAAGCCCTGTATGGAATAAAACAAGCTCCTCGAGCTTCGTATGAGAGGCTTACTTCCTATCTACTGGACCATGGTTTTAAGACAGTGGGAGTTGATATGATTTCTTTGTGCATCTATAGAAAGGAGATATTTAGGTTTCTCAAGTCATTATCGATGACATAGTTTTGAGTTCCACTTGTGAGAGACATACTCATTGTTTTGCAGAGGAGATGACTAGTGAGTTTGAGATGAGTATGGTATGTGAGATTTCCTTCTTCTCAGGTCTTTAGGTTCGACAGTTAGAGGATGGGATATTCATATCCCTAGTCAAATATGCAAGAGAGCTAGTGAAGAAGTTTGATTTAGACTTAGCTAAGCACACACGTACACATATGAGTTCTACTACTAAGCTTAACAAGGACGAGTCAGGAAAGGACATTGATTAAACGGTTTTTAGGAGTATGATAGTTAGTCTTCTGTACCTTTCCACTAGTCATCTCGATATTTCCTTCAGCGTTGGGGTGTGTGCACAATATCAAGCATCCTTGAAAGAGTTCCACTTCCTTGCTCTTAAACGTATAATTAAATAGATGAGTGCCACTCTTTCCTATGGTATTTGGTACTCTTTTGACACTAATTATCGTTTGTCTGCCTATTCGAATACTGATTCGTCTTGGGAATTTGATGGTCGTAGGATCACCTAGGGTGGGTATTTTTATTTTTGGATACGTTGATGGTTGTAGGAGCACCTTAGGTGGGAATTTTTATTTTTGGAGTGCTCTTGTCTCCTGGTTAATCAAGAAGAAAAACTATATTTATCTATCCATGATGGAGGTCGAATATATTACCATCGGGAGTTATTGAACACTGCTCTTATGGATGAGGCAAATTTTTGAAGCTTATGGGATCTCCTAAGGCACGATGACTATTTTCTTTGATAATACAAGTGAAATTCACATATCATGTAATTATGTCTAAAACTCTCGCACGAATCATATTAAAATGCGTAAGCATTTCATACCTGAGCTTGTTGAGGAGAAAGTTGTGTCTTTAATCTTTATGAACACCGAACTTCAATTTGTCGATATCTTCACTAAACCTTTAGATGCCCCCAGGTTCCAAAATCTTAGGAAATCTATAGTTGTTCTTTCCATCGATTGAGTTCGGGTTTGATCTAGTATAGGGCATTCTCTTACTGGTATTATTTATCTCCCTAAACTAGATTGTACATACCTGTATATTCTTTTATATAAACATCCAAAAAAAATTTGTCTTTTGTTTAATTTAAAAAATCTTAAAATATTTTTTTTTGTGTTTTTGTGTGGGATGAATATGCTCTTTGAAGCACCCCTAAACTTCATTTTCCCGGTGTCCTATGATGGTGTTATATATTTCTTTATTCCCCTACAGTGATTAAATATGTCATATTAGGCATCGCGATGTTTTTATGTGATCATTTTCGAGATGTTTTTATGTGATCATTTCTGTAATGTTTTTTTGATGATAAGTCGTGTTAGGCATCGGTGTTAGATGTCAATTATTTAAAGTTAATTTTTGGAGACGAGATTTATTTTTGGAGATTATCGGTATGGCCTAATTTTTGAGTGTTAGGCTTCGTTGAATTTCGAGGGCGAAATTCCTTGTTAGTGGGGAAGTATGTAACAACTCGGATTTTTTAAATGTGAATTTTTAAATTAATTTTGGAAATCAGAGAAATTATTTTTTTTGGATTTTATAAATTTTATAATCTAAAATGTTGGTATTTATATTTGAAAAAAAAAATTCAAAAGGAATTGGAATCGGAATTAAAATGAAGTTTTAATTGAATTTTTATTATATAGAAGAGTCCTCCAAACATAAAAATCTCTAAGAGTCCTCAAAACATAAAACTCTCTAGCAAAAAAAATATTTAAAAACATTGGACCGTCCGATCAAGATGAAATTTTTGTACGGCTTAGTCTCGTCTTCAGCTAATTCTCTGCCAAATTTCATCCAATTCCAACTGTCCGATCGTCCGGAATAAATTTTTTAGTATTTGTATCTGATTAGAACTCTTTTCTTAATGAAACTCTTAATCCTTTATATATTAACAAATTTGTGGCTTGGCTTTCAAATCACTTTTTATCAAACTTTTCAACCCGAAGACCTCTCCAAAATTACTCCATTTCATCTACAAACCATAGCCCAAAACTTATTCAAGATTTCAACCTTAGATTAGAAGTCTTATTTGGTGTTTTCCCGAGTTGGTCTAGAATGAGATTTGATTATTTTTTTGAGAAGAACGTGATGGTGTGATTAGATTTTGAGGCTGGAATTATGTGATGATTTTGAGGTATGGGGTTTTACACAATATGCTCCTTAATCTCGCAAGTTTTATTCCCTTTGTTTTCTTGTGATTATTGACTCACATTTGAATTGCTAAATTCAATTGGAATCTGAAAATTATTGTTGAAAATCTAAATTTGGATTCATGTGGTATTATTATTGTGTTGGGCATGTTGTCATCATATTTTAATATGGCACTGATGTTGGGCACCCGCCAAGATTCCTGTTCCGGCTATTTGATAAAGTATGGCGCGGTATGGTGAGGCCTGGTGACTCGATTAATGTGTTGTTGATAAATTATATTGATAAAAATGCTTATGAGATTCGAATTTGATTTGAATATTCGTACTCGCATTGTTACGCTTTATTCACCGCTAATATTTGTTGAGCATATTTCCTGTCGTATTGTGTACTTCCCCGTATTTTCTTTTACTGGTAGGTTAACACGGTTTTGGGTGCTTTGGATTTATTTTGGAGATGGATTTTAGCGTGGATTATTTTTGGGAAGAAGTATTCGAGAATACACATGAGAAGGTTGTATTTATTTTTGTTGTATAAAGAATTTTATTTCGAGATAGATAGTTGTATTATTTCGAGAGGCATTTGGTTGTATTTAATTTGGAGAGATTGAGATTAGTGTATTCTTTATATTATATTGTGGGATTTATTAGATGCTCTATACCTTGTTATTTGTGGATTTGATTAGTTTTATCACATGTAGCGCGTCGCCCCGCTCTCCACGGTCGCGGGCGGGGTGTTACACGAGATTCCACTGTTTCGTATTCCCATACTCATTGAAAGCTCGTTTGATGTTGGTTCGAATGAGATTTAGGTTTCGTTCGAATGACATTTCCTTGTGTTCAAACGAGATCCTTATTTCGTTCGAATGAGATTAAAATCGCATCTTAGGTTTAGAAGATCTTTCTCAGTCATTTTAACCCCACCTCGCTTTCTCTTCACTATTTTACCCCTGCGTTCAAATGAAATCCTCTTCACTGTTTCACCACGAGAGTTCAATTTGGAGTCTAAATTTGTGAACTTTTCTCTCCATTGTTGTGAGATTCACTTTTTCTTTTATGGTTTGTCCTCTACATTTAGGTATTTTCTTGTTCTTTTTCTTTGTTTCTTTTCCTTTTGATTTAATTATTGTATAATATATTTTTGGGGTTTTAATGTTTCTGAATATATAAACTCATTTATACTTCCAAAACTGATTTTTTTTTGTATCCATTCCTGATATTGTTGGTCTCCCTACTTATATTCTTCAATAATTTTTTGGGCCTTTTTATTGTGTTATTCATAAAAAAAATTATATACTCAAAAATATTTTTTATTATCCATTTTTTTTCATGTGTGTTATATTACCATTTTAGTTTTCGTCGAATTTTCTAATTTTTTCGTACAACGGTAATATGATGTCTATGTCAAAATTTGTTTTCACTTTAGTATGCGTATTCTAATTTTATATCCATGTTTGTTGATTGTTGTGTAGGATTATCTGGTTTTCATGGGGGCCGGTTGGATTTGTCAGAGATAGGTTCTTTGACGCTTTATCCAGTTGGAGTTTTCAGAGCTAAGGTCCTTAGAAATTTTGGTTGGTGATTGGGGCTTCAGGGATTCCTTTTGTCATCCCTTTTGTTTTTATGCTCTTAGCATTTATATTCTTATCACATGAAGGGGGTCATAAGAGTAATTTTATTATATATGAGGCTTAAATCGAGTCATCCACATCTTCCTCACGGGCTCGTGATACTCAGGCTCATCTCCCTGTAGATTGATCTCTTCGATGGGCGAGCCGTGTAGATTTTGAGTCATACTGCACTTTAGGTTTTAATATTAAGGCTGTCGTTCATGAGTGAATTTTTATACTAGTGGAGTTTCGCAACACTGATCGTCCTAGGTGGTTAGATAGACATGGTTGGGATCCCTTATTCTTCATGTATGTCATAATCCTTACCAATATAGTTAGGGAGTTCTATCATCACATGTCAGGGTCTCCCATTGCACTCCGCTCCACGGTATAGGGGTCGAGATCTTTATTTCCCCATATACGGTGGCAACTTTGTTGGTCATTCCCCAAGCCCACGATGCCACCTATCCCGAGCCCCCAGAGGAGCATATACCTTTGCCTACCATCATTTATACCTTGTTTCGTCAAATCACTATCAATACCTTGACCCTATATCACTTAGACGTTCACTCCGACTACAGGATCCCTAATTGGGTCACATGCTCGTCCTTCCTCCCCCGAGCTAACTCTACACAGTTATCTGAGGACCTAATTTGCTTTATGCTAGCGATCATCCAGCAGAGGGTCATCGACCTTCTTGGGATGATAGTGCTCTATATGGCCTTTGAACTGAACTCTGGGACGACACCTTTTCGATTGTATCGACCTTATGGGGTGTTGGTTACTCACATTTATCTCGTAGTTGAGGTTCCTGTCTTACTAGATAAGATTCAGTTAAGCTTGATCTCTACCATTAATGCGAACTTTGTTCACCGTTTTGAGAGGCATCTGCCTCCCGAGGCCCATTGAGGGAATACTGGTCCACATCCCTCTTTATCTTCCGGGTTGGGCCATACTTTAGAGGTTACCAGTACCCTACCTCCCATGTCAGTTATTACACCTGAGTAATCCTCAGTTATACATGATTTTCCGAACAGGTTCAGTCTCTATGAAAACTTCAGCATAAGGATCGTGCGGAGCACAGACGATTAGAGGTAGAGCTTATAGAGTCCAGACGAATCCAGTCCCAATTGATGGTACAACTTGCTACTTAGAGTGAGCAAAGAGTCCGGATGGGGTCCCGTCTTATGGAATACATTGATGAGATGTGATGCTCTGAGTAGATATGCGACGTTAGCTCATCTAGAGCTAGTATGAATGATGCTGAGATGAGTGATGGTCTTCCTCTACCTGGGAATTGATTTCTTTTTCTGAGACTCGATGTATCTATTTTTTAGCATGTATAAATTTTTGAGACTATCGGCATTCTGGTGATTGTGGAAAAATGTATATTTTATGTTGTGTATAGATTATGTTATGTTCATGTTTTTTCATTTCCTACACTGTATATATCTTTACCTTTATTTGGCACTTATGATGATATCTATTATCCATCGGTCTGTATTGTATACTGCTACACTATAAATGTTGCTTCATATTCTCACTCTTATTGGATAATTATTGTAAGAGGGTAGTCCCCTTGTAGCCTGTGAGTATAGTAATACTAGTTAAGGTGTAACCCCTATAGGTGTGGTGATAAATGATAACCCAAGAACTCTTTAATAAATATAAGTGAACACACAATATTATATTTGATCAACATTCAGATTGAACTCACAAGACACTCATGTATAACTCAAATAATAATAAAAGAGACTCAGAAGTAACTCAGTTAAAGAGATAGAGAAGTAAGCACCCTAGGTACACCTTGGAAGGTATCCAACACACCAACAACCTCTGAAAGATCTATGGTTAGCTACTAAATTCTTTGTAATAAATGACAATGGTGAGTGAGTAAGAGTCTTGGTTTGCAATAACTTCTCTCTAATATATTCTATCTCTCTAGAAATAATCTCTAGAAACAACCTTCTCTCTCAGAAGTGGTTGAGGCTAATAAATAGCCCGCATACCACTCCTTATATGCCTCAGTCCTTCACAGCTATGAAAGACATCCTCTCATACATTACGTCAGAAAAATTAAATGTATGATAGGCAATTCAATCCTACATCATAAACATTAAATGCCAAGACATGCCTTTTGCCTAACAACTGTGTGTCAGAGGACTGCCACCACACAGGTGGCTCACAAACTGTCTGACAGCCCTAAATACCATGGTGGTTTAATCAAGTACGGATTGGATAGTGTTCATCTATCTAATGACATCTCCCAAAGTAGATGTGGCATTTGGTATAGGGCTATTTGGTTCGAAACTCAACATACGATGAAACTTAAGGCTACTCTGCATAAGCTTCCACGGTGAAAGGTCTCTCAGGTGTTTTACCAGGTGTATCTAAGATGGTCAGGAAAATCCTTAACTCTACCTCACTTCTCAATCCTCCAAACCAAGTCACTCGGAATTTCCCTTGGTGTGGTCATTCGATAGAGCATGAAAGCTCTCCCAGGCCCTGCCAGACCCGGTCTCTCGCGATTATCATTTGACCTAACACTGAATATTACAATCGTTGCAGCATTAAAATCACTGTTACATATACATTTTATCTAAGTAAGAAAAAGAAGATACATGTGAGCTACCTCATCCAGTTTCCTCGATGAGCTGCCTTACTGAGCTACTTTACTGAGCTGCCTCGCTGAGCTGCTTCACTGAACTGCCTCACTGATATTCCTCACTATCTTCATGTTGATTCCTTCTTTTAAGTCTCTTCTGTTAATTGGGAAAGATCTCTCTAATCTAGAGATTATCATCAATCCCCCTCTACATTTATCCCTTCGTGTAAAGATTTATTGTGATAACAAAAAATGTCTGCAAGAAAAACTTCTCAATTCGATGGACCATCTAGCTGTGGGCAAAAATTTCTTCTAGTTTTTGTCTTCACTACAATTTATTTCATTTTCTCTGCTAGAAAAAAGTTAAAATTCTCCCCGATGTACCTGAACCAAATCTCTGCAAGTTCTTGGTGAATAGCGAGGGGCCGTCATAACTTTATCTTGTTGTTATATCCCATTCATTTTTTCTTTTTCACCGGTGGTTGGAATTGCCCCAAAATATCTTAGGAAACTGTCAATAACCCGTTCTCACTGTTCTAAAATTGAATTCTCCCCTATCAGCTCTATTCCGTTCCTCTATGTACCAAACTTGTATTGAGTGGGCATTTTTGTTAGGACTTCCCCTAGTGGTAGGAATTATCCCTACTAAATTTTTTTTAGCATTTGGATTTGTAAAATTCTCCCAAAGTAACTGTTGAACTTTAAAATTCTCCCCAGTTTTTTCATTCCATTATTCTTCGTCGTTTCATTTTATTCAAAAAGTAAAATTCTCACACTCATACCCAATTACCACACACTCCCATACACCTAAACACTCCCTCATTCACACCCAACTCCCCTACACCCTACTACACCATATACCCCCTACTTCATCTTCTCCACCTACACACCCTTTCTCTCACCTCCCCCCATGGAACCTACCAACCAAATACGAACCTACCCATACCTTTCAACCCAGCCATAATCGAAACCCGCTGCCTACCTGTACCAATCTCCAACTCCCGCCGATCTCAACCCGGAGCTGGCCGTCGGTACCTACCCCACCAGACCCCTTCCCGCGACCCGAACCTCCACCTCACTGTCCTCCTGCTCGCGAATCCGACCCCTAAACCCCGAAGACAAGAAACCAAGCCCCTCGGCACCCAACCCCCTATCTTCGAACCTCCCCCATTCCCAAAGTTCGAACCCGCCTGAGCCCAGCTAATCCCACTACCAATTGACCCATAACCGACCTTAACCTTTAACCCACATCCAAGCCATACACCCATTTTAGACCCAAAATCAAAACACGACTTCTTCCACCTGCCAATTTCCAATACCAAAGACCAAACAAATAAACCCCCATGTATCTTATTAACCAACTTATCCCCTTTTTACCCATTTACCCAAAATAACCCCTCACCCAAATCTGATTTTATTCCCTCACCCCTCATATACATGACCTCACACAACCCATGCACATTTGTGCATTTCCCTATTTTGACCCCATATGCATACCCCCCATGCTCTTGCACCTTAATTCTTCCAACTATACCCCTTTGTTCCATGTGCATATAAATTGAATACTAAAGACCATTCGGAGGAGGATCATCAATTTGTAAAGAGAATTCTAGAGAGAGATAGTTAGAGTAGAAAATAAATTAGGTACAACATTTTGTAAATAGTTTTATTTTATTTTATTTTATTTATTAGAGATTAGTGAGTGAGAAATTAGTGAGAAATTCAATTGAGTGTGTTTTTCTTATTAAAAATCATTTGGAAGCTCTAATTGAAAGGATGATGTACAATTCAAGGATTGAAGTCCAATTTCACTCAAAGAGATTTGGTTTGATTGTTCTTCTCTTCTATTTAATTTTACTAGCCTTTGATTGTTTATTCATCATGTTTAACATCATGTTAGGCGAAATCCCCCTTTCAAGGGATGGGGTGAACCCTTATTTGATGTTATTTTAATTTAATTAGTTTGATTACTTAAAAATTACCTTTGAATATTAATTTTGACCCCTCACCCTTAAATTTACGCCTTGAGAGAGGGTAAATGATTTTCGAGAGAAAATCAAAATTCTAAGTTATAATACCCATTTTAGATTCGAACTAGAGATAGGGGTTTCTTAAGTGTGGTATTATTACTTGAATTTCAACTTTATTTTCATTTTCTAGATTTACATAAATTTTGATAAATCAATCCTACCGGGTGATTAATTAAAAGGAGTGTAGATCTTTTTTCTAAAGTTGTGGAGGGGTTAAACTTAGTATTCTAATAGATTACTATTAAAATTACACTTGCAACGAGAGAGGATTTGTAATTTTGGTATTAATTTGTAAAATTCAAATAATTAAATTAATTAGTTAGAATAGCTAAAATTTGTGGTGTAGACCCATTCCTTGATTGTTCTCACATTTATTTACCTCATTTTATCTCTTATTTTTGTGTTAGACTTTATTTTTCATTTTAGTCACTTTTTAGTTATTTGTTTTCATCTCTCACTTAGTTTAGTTTAGTGTTATTTCACCTCACCTCACCAAATTGTTTTAATATTTGAAAAGCTAAAAAAAATTAGAAAAAGTAAAAAATCCCAAAAAGAAAATAAAAAGTGAATTACAATTGTTTTCCACTCACTTTACCCCCTTGATGTGGATTGATACCCTTACTTACCGCTACACTTGAGTTTGATATTATTTTGTAGGTATTTTAAGGTTTTGATTGACTTGGCTTCAAAAACGACAAACACACAAAAGTCAAGTTATCAAATGGCGTCGTTTCCATTCTTGGGAGCGTGAAGCACTCGGAGCGGATTCAATTTTGTAGTTCATTTATTTCCTATATTTTGTTGCATTTTAGTACAATTTTTTTATAAGGCTTGTATTAGGTTTATTTTATCATTTCGTGTATTGTGGTACATAGAGACACTATATTTTTTCATTTTAAATTTGTAATAATTAATTGCGAAGATAAAAGTGATAGGGAAACCAGACAAGGTAGAGAGAGGGCGTCCAAAGGCGAGGATTTAGAAGACTCTCTACCTTGGGTCGGTAGGACTCTCGGGGCCGATTGAGATAGGCGTGATCTCAACCCGGTCAACTCAAATTTTTCAGCACTCCACGGCGTAAAATCCGTGGGAGGTACATTTCTAAACCCTCGCACCTCTCCTATTAGGGAGTCAATTATTGTGTGTGGTTGTGTTCTCTTATTTGATTTTATTCTCGCATTCATTTACGAATGTGTGGGATGAATTAATCAATTAAGACCTACACCCGGTCACTCACGAAAAGGGATTTCATCACTCGACTCACTCGCTTACCATTGTGTACTACCCTAGCCATCACTAAATTTAAAATCAATCAACTAGGTAGCTCAATAAGAGAAAATTTTGCAAAGGCGATCACTCAGATAATTCCGTGATTTTTTTTGCCCGCGGACTTAATTAAAATTTGACTACCCTTTCACCTAATTTAAAGATAAAAATTGGCTATGTGCTAGTTAGGATTTCTCCTTGACTTGTGTGTGATCAATTTATTTTTCGGTAGTCAATTTTAGTGAGTTCGTTAAAGTCAAAGAGTTCATACTTTTCCCCATATTTTCTTCCAAAAAAAAAACTCCAACAATATTTTCTTCTATTATCCAAAAATATTTTCTTTCTTTATTTTTATAAAAAAATCCAAAAATATTTTCTTTCTTTCATTTTTAGAAAAAATTCAAAAATATTTTCTTTCCTTTTGAAAAAAATTAAAAATTCCAAAAAAATATTTTTCTCCTCATGGCCGAAGAACGTCCTTTATGGAACTACTTTGGTCATTTTCCATTGACACGCGACACATGTGAGAGTAATCCCGATCCGTCTCTTTATGAGATACTTAGTGGTCTCACCTCTCACGACTACCGTTGATATTATTGAACCATCTATGCACGCACCTCCTATTCCATGACCCTCGGTGTCAAGTGTCGACGTGTCTCATACTTTGTTGTGCACCCATTGTTTTCACGCTAATCAGTTGTCCCATGAGTGCCTATACTTTTCATATTCCTATGTGTATCCATATGACACTATTTTGGAACCCACCTCGGCCTATTATCCTGATATACCTAATCCCAAGTTGTGCGAGTACCCAAGTTATTCTTGGAGGCCCGATCACCCTCCCACACCATACGAATCCCAACCCGATGTTGTGGACCTCACACGTTCCAACAGTCGTCATGGAAACCTTGTGCACCCTTTCACGATCAGTTCCCTCACTACGCACCCTATGAGTATCAACTAATTATCCATCACGAAATTGATCCTTTCGTGTATGATGAACTTGGCCCCACTCCAAACACTTCATACGAGTATTTTCCATATAGTCCTGTCCATAGCGAGTTGTGTCCACCTCAACCACCACCACCACCCGTCACTCTACCACCATCCACATCCTCTCTCGAAAGCCTCTTGAAAAAGTTCATACTCGAGCAAGAGAAAGCCACTCAAATCCAAAATCAAGTTCTTCAAAGGCTTGAATAAAGATTAAACGAATTTGAGTGTGCGAGAGGGTAAGACATCCTCATGGATCCACCCATTGTTTCACTCGAGTGTGACGATGATGTGTCCTCTTGTGACACGAATTTTGAGTGTGACCAACCCTACCACTCCAAGAATATCGAAGTTGAGACCATTCCATGGTCCGGGATCCAAGTTGACAATTGTGTTGATTTACATTTCACTAGTGAGACTGATTTTTTCCCACAAAATTCATATGAACCCATCATTGCGGTTCAAATTCCTTTTCCCGACGTATCCAAAAAAATGCCAGAGTCTCCACCTATTGAGCCCACCGTGTGTGTTTTCGAGGAACCACTTCATCCTAGGTTAGCTCCGGCTGCGAGTGCTCACCATTTTCCCAAGACAGAATCCGTGATAGTTCCTACCTATCCGGATATGGATGATGTCCCACCATGCATGGCTCCCTTTGAGCCCAATATTTCTAGTGATTCCTTTATCTTCGATCATGGTGCCTCATTTGAACCACCCACCACATTCATCGACGCTACTCTTATGGAGAAGTTGACCACTCCATAATTAGAAACAACACTCCTTTGTGAGTATTCTTTTAATCCTCCCATGAGTGTGTGTCTTCCACACTTGAGTTGGATGATCTTCCTCCACCATTTATCCCACCCGATCCACCATTTATCCCACCGACCCTCCTATTATCCCTTGCATCCCACTACCTGGTTTGGATCTTGATTTTACACACTTCATGTTTCCATCTAAATTTTTATATCGTAACCTAAAACCACCCTCCACCTTCTATGAGAGTCTTTTTGGTGATACTCTCCACTTCTGTGACATCGAGCTTGTTCCTCTATGCCCACCACTCTCTTGTGGTGTTGATTTTTCCCATCGATAGCTCCCTGGTGTGTCACGACGCGATCATTATCATCACCCATTTATAGAATGGTCGTGTAATTTCTATGAGCCCCACCCCATTCCACTTTCTACACCATTCCACCTCCCTCACCAACTAGAGCACCATGCGCATAGGGCCCTAATTGCCATTACCTTTAAGCACAATAAGGCCTGTGGCCGATACCTCTTCACCCTTTATCAAAATCATGCCTCTTTTGAAAAATTTTGATTTTTAAACCTGATTTTTAAAATTTCATCCATTTTTTTTCATCTCATTCAGTCACGTGAATTTTCTATCATCCATCTTTCAAACGTCTAGGAATTAAGCTAGAGAATATTTTTTTTCTAAACAACTTATGTAATACATAACAAGGCATTTTGCACCATGAATTTGTAGACTCAACAAAAATTTGCGCACTTATCACATCACTACGGGTTAGATTTGAAGAGTACCATAATTCTCAAGAGAACCTTAAGGATCACTAGTGGAGACTTTAGCTTGTGAGATTCGTGACTTTCACCCCTTTAGAGTGTTTTATGCAATGTCCGAGTCACATGTTGATTCAACTCCCTTTGGGTCAGTACTTAAATCGTTGTATGATCTTATTATTCTTCACTAAATTTTTGATTTGATCACTGAGAACGACATAACTTTCGAGTTGTAAGAAACGTGTGTCTTTAAGTTTGTCCCGATCACTATGTTTTCATCCACACACCCTACCACTTTTCCATTTTGCATCCATTTTTCACCCATTCACTTCACCCATGATATTCCATATTCCACATTCACATCTATTCCCCTCATCATCACATATCATCTCTATTCATATATCTTTCATTTTCCTAAAAGAGTGTGATTTCAAATATTAAATGTCTTCAGTGTTGGTTTGAAAAGAGAGAGAAAAATAAATAAATAAAAAGAAAAAAAATAAAAAAGAAAAGAAAAAGAGAGTTGTCGTTAATTTTTATGTAAATAAAGACATTTGTGCCTAAAGTGTATACACTCTTCTATCGCATCCATCTTTTATCCATCACACGTCCATCACTCATCATGTATCCATACATAACCATCCTACCTCATATCCCATCCTTCTCATCTCATTTCCCCTCACCCATTATCATCCAAGTTACCCTAGGTGTTCGGGCAAATGAAAGCCAACGTGGTGAATAACTCGACGTTCTCACTATAGTGGTTAGTATTCTTTCATGAGATTATTTTCTTTCTTAACGTACGTTCTTTCTTATATATGTGTGAGACGTTTGAACTTGCTACTCACCTCCTCACACACAAGAGCGATACACTAAACCATATCTCGAGAGTTCATTTGAGAGAGTTATATCCAGTGAGATTTGAAGTTGAAGCATTGATTCTGAAAAGGCAATCTAAGAATTACTCTTATGATACTCGACCCGTTTTGACTAATTCACACTACACACGTTGAGTTCTAGGAAGGATGTGCCTTGTGTATTCACATAGCAAAATTTTTCTGCACTTTTAGCTTGTATTTCCCAAAATAATTTTATGTGATGGATTGTGCAATTATTTTATGTCTAATAAGAGATTGAATGACTTTCAATAAATCTGTTTAAATAAAGAATTTTGTGGATATATTCCCTACAAACCCTCACGAGACAAAACTCGTCTTGTAGGGTAACCTACAGGTTTAAAGGCTTATTGCACATGCTAAGTGCAGTCGCAAGTGCCCGCGATAGTGGTACACGTTTGGTTCCTTATCTATCTATTTCTCTCTATCTTATTGCTCGAGGACTAGCAACGCTTTGTGTTGGGGGTAGTGTGATAAGCACCCAAAAATATTCATTTTATACCCCAAATAGATGTATTTTAGTTGCTAATTCTCGACAATAATGGTCTTATGCGCGTAAATATTTAATGTACATGCTTGATTCTAGTTGCGGCGTCAAAAGTGTTATTTCGAGGCAAATTGCATCAAGAATGGAGCTAATTACTTGTCCCGTAACCTTACCCGAGCTTAAACCGAGTCTAAACCGTCCCCGAAGCCCATGTGTGTTTAGTTTGGGCCCTTTTATATTTTTTAGATTTTTAGTTCGAGTAATTTTATTTTTAGGTTTTATTTTAGATTTATTTAGAATTTTTAGGTTTCATTTTCAATTTTTTTATTTTATTTTTATTAGTATATTTTTATTTTAACTTTATTTTTTATTAGTTTTATTTTATTAGAATTAGTTTTTTTAGGATTTCATTTATTTTTAGATTTATTAGATTTTACATTCTTTTTAGGATTTTAGTTTTAGTTTAATAGATTTTTATTTTTATTTTTATTTTTATTTTTATTTCTATTACTTTTTAGTTTCATTTTTATTTGAGTCTTTGATTTATTTTAGAATAGGATTTTATTTTTTAGGTTTTCTTTTCAATTTTAGTTAGTTAGTGTTATTTCCAGGTGTCCAAATTAAACACACACTCCCACACACCTAAACACTCCCTCATTCACACCCAACCTACACCCTACTACACCATATACCCCCTACTTGATCTTATCCACCTACACACCCTTTCTCTCACCTCCCCCCATGGAACCTACACCTACTAACCAAATACGAACCTACCCATACCCTTCAACCCAACCATCATCGAAACCCGTTGCCTACCCATACCGATCTCCAACTCCTGCCGATCCCAACCCAGAGCTGGCCACCGACACCTACCACACCAGACCCCTGCCGGCGACCCGGACCTCCACCTCACCGCCCACTTGCTCACGAATCAGACCCCCGAACCCGACAACAAGAAATTGAGCCCCTCGTCACCCAACCCCCTGTCTTCGGACCTCCCCCATTCCCAAAGTTCGAACCCGCCTGAGCCCAGCTAATCCCACTACCAATTGACCCATAACCAACCTTATACCGAGTTAATCCTGTCTTAACCTTTAACCCACATCCAAGACATACAACCATTTGAGACCTAAAAGCAAAACACAACTTCCTCCACCTGCCAATTTCCAAAACCAAAGACCAAACAAATAAACCCCCATGTGTCTTATTAACCGACTTATCCCCTTTATACCCATTTACCCAACATAACCCCTCACCCAAATATGATTTTATTCCCCCACCTCTCATCCACATGACCTCACACAACCCATGCACATTTGTGCATTTCCCTATTTTGACCCCATATGCACACCCCCATGCTCTTGCACCTTAATTCTTCCAACTATACCCCTTTGCTCCATGCTCATATAAATTGAAGACTAAAGGCCATTTAGAGGAGGATCATCAATTTGTAGAGATAATTCTAGAGAGAGATAGTTAGAGTAGAAAATAAATTTGGTAGAACATTTTGTAAATATTTTTTATTTATTTATTTTCATTAGAGATTAGTGAGTGATAAATTAGTGAGAAGTTCAATTGAGTGTGTTTTTATTATTAAAAATCATTTGGAAGCTCTAATTGAATGGATGATGTGCAAATTCAAGGATTGAAGTCCAATTTCACTCAAAGAGATTTGGTTTGATTGTTCTTCTCTTCTATTTCATTTTATTAGCCTTTGATTATTTGTTCATCATGTTTAATATCATGTTAGGCTAAATCCCCCTTTCAAGGGGTGGGGTGAACCTTTATTTGATGTTATTTTAATTTAATTAGTTTGATTACTTGAAAATTCCCCTTGAATATTAATTTTGATCCCTCACCCTTAAATTTATGCCTCGAGAGAGGGTTATAATACCCATTTTAGATTCGAACTAGAGATATGGGTTTCTTAATTTTGGTATTATTACTTGAATTTCAACTCTATTTTCATTTTCTAGATTTACATAAATTTTGATAAATCGATCCTAGCGGGTGATTAATTAAAAGGAGTGTATATCTATTTTTTTTTTATAGTTGTGGGGGGTTAAACTTAGTTTTCTAAAAGATTACGATTAAAATTACACTTTCAATGAGAGTTGATTTGTAATTTTGGTATTAATTTGGGAAAATTCAAATAATTAAATTAATAGGTTAGAATAGCTAAAATTTGTGGTGTAGTCCCATTCCTTGATTGTTCTCACATTTATTTACCTCACTTTATCTCTTATTTTTGTGTTAGACTATTTTTCATTTTAGTCACTTTTTAGTTAGTTGTTTTCATCTCTCACTTAGTTTAGTTTAGTGTTATTTCACCTCACCTCATCAAATTGTTTTAATATTTGAAAAGCAAAAAAAAAAAATTAGAAAAAGTAAAAAATCCCAAAAAGAAAATAAAAAGTGAATTACAATTGTTTTCCACTCGCTTTACCCCCTTGATGTGGATTGATACCCTTACTTACCGCTACACTTGAGTTTGATATTATTTTATAGGTATTTTAAGGTTTTGATTGACTTGGCTTCAACAACGACAAACACACAAAAGTCAAGTTATCAATCTCCAAGAGGTCTGCATACACCTAGCTCTTGATTGCGTGAGGGACCGCACATTAATGATATTCTGAGAAGATGAAGAACCAACTAGATGCCCTTCTAATCAAAATAGTTCTCGATAGCAAAAGCTTAATTATGTCACATCTTGTCATAATGTGAATTGTGAAAGACAACATATAACAGATAAGTTTTTGTGCTATAAATACCAAGGCTAAACAATGTCTTTCTGCACTACTGTACCTTCCCTCTGGTCCATGTATCATCCTGCTCAGGTAGTTGACTGACCTTTCTTGCCTATCGATTTCCTGCACCGAGGGAGCTCCGATGTACCTTGTAGTAGATGCGAGGAAGAGTTACAATGGTATCTGTGCCTTAGGAGGAATCATCATTTGTGGAGAAGTGAGAACCTTCTTCAACTTGGTCAAAGACTCCTGGTGAGCTTCCTCCCATTTTAACTTTGTGCCCTTTCGTAGCAGCTCCATCAGTGGGTGAGTTATTTTGGCTAGTCCTGGTACAAATATTTTAATTTAGGATACTTTACCGAGGAAACTCTTGAGTTCCTTCATTATTCTTAGACATGGAATCTCTAGAATACCTCGTTGGTTGTCCTGGTCCATTTCACTGCTTGACGACCTACCACAAAACACAAGAACTTTCCACCTGTAACCCAAAATCACACTTCAGAGGGTTCATTTTCAGTTTGTACTTTCTGCACCGGATGAACACCTTCCTTAGATCATCTAGATGGCACTCCTCCTTCTTTGACTTGATAACCAAATAATCCACATAAAATTCTAAAAACTTATGAAAGAATTCATGGAAAAAGGCTATCCTCGTGCTTTGATACATTGCCCTAGCATTCTGTAACCCAAAAGGCACTACTTTGTACATGAAATTACCTAATGGGTTTCTAAACACCATTTTCTCTGCATCAGTTGGGTCCGTATTGATCTGGTTGTACCCCACATACCCATCCATAAAGCTGTACATCTCATGACCAGTAGTTGAATCAATCAAGCTATCAATGGAAGGCAGTGGCAACTCATCCGTTCGGCAAGATCTATTCAAATACCTGAAGTCTACACAGATCCTTATCTGATTCTTATCATTCTTCTCCAACTGAGATAATGTTAGACAACTAAAGAGGGTGTTGTATCGATTTAATTAACCCTGTCGCTAGCAATCGTTTCACCTCTTCTTTGATCTTCAAATCCAGCTCAGGCTTGTAAGTTCTTATGTCTTGATTAATCGGTATGGCTGAAGGCATAATGTTAAGCTTGTGTAAACTTAATTATTCATATATCCCCTCCATTTCTATACATTTCCATTAAAAAAATGTCCCTGTACTCCTGAATTAGCTCAACCAGGGCCCTTCTTTTCTCCACGCTCAAATGTTTCAAAATGAAAATAAGCCTTGGGTATTCTCTTTCATTGGCTAAGTCCAACTGTTCTAGTTCTTACACTTGTGTCTTCGGTTGATCTGTCATGTACTCTGGATCCTCTCCCACTTCTTCTAAGAACTCTTGTATCTTAGAGTTATTAATGAACATACATTGCCCATGATGGTCCACTAAAAAACACTCAAACACAGGGTCAGCCTCTTCGTCAGCTTTTAGAACAACTCCTTCGACGTCTCTCTTACGCCTTCAGAGGAGGTAAATCACCCTCCCATCCTCTGTGATCTTCTTCTTACACTGCCTATTGGATGTTATAACTACCTTCCTTTTCCTTTCCCTCGAATCCTCTGCCAGCCCATTTCTAGAAAACCAACTTAGCACACTCTGTCGTTATGCTTTGTGCTCCATCGAATCCATCCTGGGTCTCATTCTATATATGAGTGGTTTAGAGATATTATGAGGTTTGGGGTCAGCAAGGTGAACTTCTTTGTCTACATCCATTCTTCCTTCTCCCTCACTGCTCTGACCATTCACGGGCCCCATTCGTTCTCTGATAGAGGGAACTCTAGCTCACTCAATTCTTCTCGTTAGGACCCTAGCATCCTCCTCTAGCTCTGTGTAGAAAATTCCATCCACCAGGTGAGATTTTTCAGTGGTAAATGGTTTCTTCACTGCACTTATAACGATTTTAGTCCCCTTTACGTTACCTTCTTACATTAGTGATACGTCAGAGGGATTAAACCATGATTGTGCATCCACAACCTTCCTATCAGAAGGTGGTAAGAAGTATCACACTCAATCATATGGAATTTAATGTGCGAAGAGAGGTTCCCCATCATAATCCCAGCATTCACATATCAATTTGACTTGGATGATTGGGTATCATAACCAAAAATTACCAAAGGCATTGGTTCCAACCTTGCCTCAGGAATGTTGGATACATAGAAGGAACTGATGGGCATGATGTTTATCGATGCTCCCTCATCCAGCAGGGCTCTTGAAAAACTCACCCTGTTAATACTAGCAGTTACATACAAGGGTCTATTATGTTAGAACTTTACATCCCTATCAACGTCACGAAAAGTTACCTCAGACAAAAACTTCCTTACTAATCTGGCCATGGGACCTTTCCACCTCAACGATAGCACTGCATTTTTTTGTGCAATGTCTAGGATCACTTGTGTGATCTCAAACCAGCTATCATTTGGCATCCCCACTTGGTCAAAGAACCATGAGAACTTGGGTAACAGTGAAACAACCTGGTACTTTAGACCTTGGTCTATCTGCTCTCCTCTCAGATTGTACACATCTTCGACATCCCTAGCACTAGCTTCATCGTAAGCTATCACCACGTTGGCCATTCATTTTATACAGTCCGCCAATGCATCCTCAAATTATTCTTATTTTATCTCTAATTCTCTCAATTCCAATTCAGCCACCTCATCATAAGAAACTATAAGATTTGCCCTATGTTCTAGCAGGGGCTGGTGCTTACATTCTCCTAAGGGATATGCAGAGTCCCTATCTTCATGTGCTTGATTATGATCTTTTTTAGTGTAAAGAATGTTGTCGTTGGATGACTCTCCATTCGATGGATATGGAAATATTTGGGATCATCTCTCCTTACTGCATTTAATTCCACACCTGTAATGCCCTTGGGTTCATACACCGTTCCTCCTTGTACCATAGTGTCGTAACAACTGACAATGTCATTCACAATACAAGGCAGTGGTGGTGGATCCTCTCTGTCACTACCAAACTTCCTCTTGTTTTCCTTCTTCAGTTGCTTGGCCCCTTCTCCTCCATTGGTGTATCCTACCAGTGGGATCTGGACCCGTGTCTCAATGGACTTTATCAATTGTCTAAACATCCCAGGCATCACGACGGGACTTGGATGAACGACCAACGATATGTTCCTTGTCGCCTTTAGAAATGCCACAAAAGTCCCCTCGCGTGTTTCGTTAATGAGGTGGTAGATGTACTCTGGGAGAAAACCTTCATCACAAAGATCAAGAAATTTGGACACTTTGAACTCTTCTCTTACGCATAGACACCTCCCCCTGAACCTTTGAATGTATGCTATGTAAGAACCCGTAATTTTGAGGGCTTTATTTATGAATATGGTATATAATTTTAATAATATTATTATTTTATTAATCGCGATATTGATATTATATTTATTTTTATTTGAAATGAATCGAATATTTAAATTCAAATTTAATTGGTTTTTGGACATTTTGTAATGGTTTAAATATGTAAAGTTGATAATTTTGAATAAAAGGGTAATATAGTAATATAGGTTAGCTTAGGCTCCAAGCTAGGGTTTGAGAGAGGGGTTATATAAGGAATATTATGGGTGATTATAAGGAAAGGGAGATGAAAAAGAGAGGCCAAAAACGAAATCCGAAGAGGAAAAAACGAGTGGAATGAGAAGAGTCGTTTTGGAGTGTTTTATATATTCATTTTGAGTGCGTTCGAATGAGATTTTCGAAAAACTCAAAACACATACCTGACTCAATTTTTCGTGTAGAATCCAAATCTGAAGTCGTATTGGAGATTCAAATAATTTTTGGATCTGGTTTTCCTGAGTTTTTAAAATAGAACTATTTGGGGTTATCTCGGGTTGGGTCTAGAACATGAGTTGATTATTTTCGCGAGAGGAACGTCATGGTGCGATTAGATATTGATGCTGAATTTATGTGGGGATTCATGCAATGATTTTAAGGTATGGTATTTTACACAATATGCTCTTTAAATCTCTCGAGAGTTTATTCCGTTGATTTCATGTTTAATTGAACTCATATTTGAATTGCTAAATTCTTTGAAATCTGGAGAAATAATTGTTGAATTATTTTGATTCATGTGGCGTGATTATATTGTTGTTGATAACGTTGTCATGAGATTTTAATATGGCACGGATGTTGGGCACCTGCCAAAATTTCTACTTCCCGGGCTATGTCTTGATAAAGCATATGCGGATGGGGTGAGGCCTGGTGACCCGGTTAATGTGTTGTTGAGAAATTTATTGATAAATTCTTTGAGATTTGCATTTTATTTGAATATTCGTACTCGTGTTGTTACGCTTTATTCATTGCTATTATATTTGTTGAGCATCTTTCATGTCGTATTATGTACTTCCCCATATTTTCTTTTACTGGCAGTTTAGTGCGGATTTGGGGCACTATGGATTTATTGGAGATTGATTTTTAGCTTGGATATTTTGCGAAGAATATTTGAAAATACAACATGAGAAAATTGTATTTATTTTTTTATTTATAGAGCATTGGAGATTTACTTTAATTATATTTATTCGAGAGAATATTGTTGTATTAATTTGAAGAGTTTGAGATTAGTGGATTCTCTCTTATTTTAATTATGGGTTTCTAGATGCTCTATACCTTATTAAATTGTGGATTTAGTTTAGTTTTATTGAGTAGCGCTCCGTTCGCTCTCCCGGGGCGGGCGGGGTGTTACAGATGGTATCGGGTCTTGGGTATTGGGTCTAGCATTGTAATACCCCGTATTTTTATACTTTCTAAATTTGGGGATTTATTAAATTCCGAGAGTTTAATGTGGGGGAACAAGTATTACTACGTGTATCTCCTATGAAAGGAGTAATGAGGTTCAGGAAGAAAGGGAAATTGGCCTCGAGGTACGTGGGACCATTTCCCATTATCGATAGGATTGGCCCGGTAGCATACACATTGGGGTTAGAGCATTTACATCGCATTCACGATGTATTCCACATTTCGTCATTGAGATGATACCTTCAGGATGACATGGCTCACACCCACATCGCGATAGAAGAGATAGACTTACAGCCTGACAGCTCTTACGAGGAGAGACCAGTGGCTATCCTAGACCACAAAGAGAGGAGATTGAGGTCCAAGGTAGTTCCACTCTTACGTGTCCAGTGGGAGCATCATAATGTGGAGTAATCCACCTAGGAGCGCGAGACAGATTTTCGCGAGAGATACCCATATTTATTCTTACCAGGTATGCCTTATTTTCTGAATTTCGGGACGAATTTTCGTTATTAGGGGGGAAGTATGTAATACCCCGTATTTTTATGCTTTCTAAATTTGGAGATTTATTAAATTTAATGTGAGTTATAAATTTAATATAAATCCGGAAATTAATTATTTTTAATTACTAACGTGACGAGAGTTAGTTATCATTGGAAACTTGTTGAATATTACTAATGAGTAAAGTAATATAATATTGGTACTATTAAATGTCATGAGTGAATAAAATGACAATTTTGGAAATTTAAGTCGGGACGCGCCTGTGTCGTGTCGGGACTAAATATTGATTAATAAAAGTGAATAAATTATAAGTCACCCGTATGGTCATTTCGAGTGCGTCAAAGTATCCGGAAGGGTCGAGATAGTCAGGAAAGTGTACCCGGGGTTTAGTTTGGGTCTCGGGGAGTTTTTAGGCTTAATTAGTACCTCGGGAGGGCATTTTGGACATTTTGTAATTTTGGGTAATTAAACCCACGAAATTTATTAGGATATATCATCCATTTGGAATGGTCTTTTAGGGTTAGCAGACTCAAAACCTTAGAACGACCATTAGAGAGGAAGGTAGAAAGCTTTCCAAGTAATCCAAGGCCAAAAATTCATCCGGTTGCAACGCCACCACCACCAACGCGTAGATCGCCAGACGGGGAACGCGACCACACCAAATTCGTCCACAAATCAGAACCCTGAAATGGACAGGAAGGTATTTATCTTGCTTAATTTCGTTAATGCATCATTCATGTTAGTCTATGGTTGATTAGGATGAGTTTCATAGAAGAAAACCCATGTTGGAGATAGGAAAATTGCATGTAGTAATGTTATGAATGAAAATCTGGAAATCCCCTTCATATATAGAGGTTTAACCACAAAATTATGATGAATTAGAAGTAGAAATTCTGAAAAAAGACTGATTAGAACAAAGCTAAAGAAATTTCTAGGGTTCATGAGATTTATATAAGTTTTGGCCCATTAATCCATGGATATTGATGAAAATTCGCATGCTTTACGTAGAAGATGTTTAATTTGGGTTCATAATGTTTATAGTACGAATTTCTGGGTGTTTGGGTGTTAAAAATCTGGATTTGGTTGATGTTGGATGATAGAACCCGTAACTGTTATTCTGCAGAATTCGCCATACATGTTTGATCGATCGATTGAACTAGGAGTGTCGATCGATCGACGCATCGATCGATCGAGCCCCTACCATCGATCGATCGACCCCTCCTGGCAGACTCATGTTTCCCCTTTAAATAGTGAATTCAATTTAAATGAGTAATAATCTTTGGACATCCTTATTAAAATATTTTGGGAGATAAAGAAGACCAGTAGGACTTATTAAAAATATGAAACCTTTAATGTAAGACGAGATTTACATTTTTGTGGGGATGTTCACATATAAGGGGTGATGGAATTATGTATTAAATGGAGAGACGCGTAAGGTAGTTACGTTGGAAAAATAGATGAGTACCTACTGAATTTTACACTTAGGAGAATTCAATCCATGAGTGTTACGTAGTAAGTTGGAATAATCCATCGAATTAAAGTAAGAGACGAACCGTTATACGTGATAACTAAATAACGAGAAATAAGGACAAATGTCATAATTATGGGTTATGAGATGTACCTTATTTGATATGGTAATAGTAGTATATTTATATGACTGTGTTTGTGCATATACTATATACGTGTGAAAATCATGTCCGCGCTACTTGCTATCCCTGAGGTTACCGCGCTGGTACAGTCTTATCTCGATGAGCCTTTATGGGGGATATTGACTCGTACCCTAGAAGATAGAAATCCTTTGGTACAGGCTATCGAATCGATAGTTCAAACGGTCCTAAGAGATGTGTGGGCATGCACTGGCCTCTTAGAGACTTGGAATCTATGCTTCGCCTCAATATTTTTGTGTTTGTGTTAGTACAGTTCGAGAGTGATTCCGAACTTGTATTTCCCTTAGTACGAGTGATACGGGGACTGCATAGTAAAGTATGCCTGCACCATAATTATTATGTGGGGTGCCGTTGGAATATATATATTATGTGAGTATTTAATATATATATTAAATTCTGGAATTTGGGAACTACCTATTGTGTTTATGGTAAGTAAGAAAATGAATCATTATTTCAATTGGGAAATATGTGTGTGAAAAGTATAATATGATACTGAGAAACTTTATTAGCAAATAAGGTTTAAATGAGAACTTTGTTATTAAATAAAATTAACCTCTTAATCAATTGAAATTGTCAGTTTAAATCTTACGTGCAACCTAAGATAAGATAAGTTAAATCGTTGGGAAGTTTAGTGCCATAGGCGTGCACATTAGAAGAGAGGTGAGAATTTCTCAAGGGAGTGCCGCACTAATATGTTGTTGCATTGGCCAGTAAACATTTTAAATACTTGCTAAACAAATTTTAAATCGTTTTTACAATCGGGCTCTGACCCGTTTCCATCTTCTTTTCCCTCTTGTATATATATATATATATATATATATATATATATATATATATATATATATATATATGTATGTATTACAGGTGCCCAGCCACAGGGGCGTCTTGCATAGGATCCTTTGGAAGGAACGCGCTGCAGCTTAGGTGGGAGTCGCAGGCCTCTTGCTTAAACGACCTCATTTATTTGATTCTACTCCTAGCATTATTTATTCCAGTTGGGCATGTGTCGCCCTTTCCATTATTCAGTTGCTTCATTGGACATTGTGATTCATTTATTTCCAGTATTTACACTTTGGGATTTATTACTGTCAGGATGTTCTTCCTTTAAATTTTAATTTTGGAATTTCTTAGTTGGATGTTTAATTATTGGATTGTTTGTTCCAGTATAGTTGTTGTGTGATTCTTTAATTATGAATTTCGTAAAGTTTAAATGTTGGTTTATATAAATAAAATTTGAAAACTAATGTCTAAAATGGTTTTTTACACTTAGCTTAATTATTTAGGGTGTTAAATTGGAAAAGTTATTTTTACGACAGTGATGCTAAGAATGAACCAACCGTTCACCTTGATTATAATTTAATAAAGGACTGATCACCCGGTATTTAATTAGGCGGGGTGTCACAGGTGGTATCAGAGCATCAGGTTCTAGTGTCCTTAGGATCTGTACGGCTTATTTCGCTTTCAGCTTAGCATTTTTGTTATAGAGCCCTATTTTAGAATTGTTGTATTCTTGCTTTTACGATTACGTCTTCAGCTATATGAGATTTGATAATAACTGTAGAATAATAAATTTCTTCACGTTTTAGATGCCTCCGAGACGTGCACCGAAGGATAGGAGTGCCCAAGCCGAGCAGCCCGCAACTCCGGCTCAGGGAACGATGAATGCTAATGACGTAGCCGCTATTGTTGCTCAGGCGGTGAATGCTGCGTTAGCGGTAGTACAGCAGGCCCCACCCCAGATTCAGGCAGTGACGCCAATACCTGCACAACTTCCATCAACATGGGAGCGGATTAGGGATGCTTTTCAGAAGGCGCATCTCCCTGAGTTCTCGGGTAGTTCAGATATCACTATCGTCAGCCAATGGAAGAAAGATATCCAGCGGCATCTTCGTATGTATGAGTGCATAGACGTGCAGAAATAGTTATTGGCTTCCTTTAAGCTAGTGGGGGCCGCTTTACAATGGTGGGAGTCCACCACCACTTTGGAGGAGAGGGATTCTATCCCGATTCAGTTATTCTGGGAGTGGTTTGATCACAAGTATTTTCCACCCGCCGTGCAAACTGAGATGAGGCGGAAGTTACTGAACTTGAAGCAGGAAAATTCTATTGTTGCTGAGTATGAGGAGGAGTTCACGAGACTTCTCATTATAGTGCCAGATGAGGCACCCATTGAGGGTAAGAAGATACTATTGTTTGTGGATGGGTTAGCTTGGAGGATCCGTCAGCACCTTATAGGGAATCTGTCTCTGAGTACTTTCACTGATGTACTCAATGCTGCTTTGCTACACTTCCAGGATCACCGCTTCCATATGCAGGGAAGCAAGCGAGCAGGAGAGTCCGGCCAGCAGGGCAGGACAGGGGGTAGTGGCACTAGTGGAGCACGGACATCTCAGGGGCAGACTCGTCAACATGAGCAGAGTTCCCATCAGGGGGACCCTGCCAAGCGATTCCGATCAGGTGATTCTAGGCAGGGATTTGGGGGATATAGGCAGGGTCAGCAGGGCCAGCCTAATCAGCAGGGCCAGTAAGTCCAACACCGCCAGTAGCAGGCCAACAGGGCCAATAACGTTTTGCTCAGGCCCAACAGGGCCAATGGCGGGGGCGGTAATGGCCAACAGGGCCGTGGTCAGCAGGGTTATAGGGGAGGTAATTTCAAAGGCCGATGTTTTGTGTGCGGCAAGCATGGACATAAGCGCTAGGATTGTCCAGAGGGTGATAGGGCCCCACAGCAGCAGGGTTCCCGTAATGAGCCGCAGAGGCCACTTTTCCCAGCCGCCCTCCCAGCACCAGCTCAGGTACCATCCCTACCAGCCATTCCAATCGCTCCGGTGCAGTAGGGGCAGTTACAGTACAGACGTGTCTATAACGTCCACTAGGCAGCACCTTCGCAGGCACCACCCATGATTGAGGGTATGTTTCCTATCCATGGTACTATGGGTCGGGTTTTATTTGATACTGGGGCGACGCACTGTTTTATAGCTACCCATTTTGCAAAGGCCTTAGGGTTATTAGCCACAGCAGAGAGCACTGTGACGTGCGTAGACTCACCACTAGGGAGTGGATCGCTCATTTTCTTTATATGCCGGGGTGTGGGGGTAGAGATTGGTAGTTTGGTATTACCAGTAGACATGTTAGTCTTAGATATGCATGAGCATGACGTTATTATCGGTATGGATTGGCTCGTAACTTATAGAGCCATGATAGATTGTTTCGGTGGGAAAAATTGTCTTTTCCATACCGGGGCAAGAGATGTTTGTAGTGGAGATGCCTCGCCCAGAGGGAGGCTCGACCGCTCATTTGTATTACATAGAGGAGGATACCTCTAAGGAGGTTGTGATTCCCTTAGACTCGATCCTAGTTGTTCGTGAGTATTCCGATTTATTTCAGGAGATACCAGGCCTACCCCCCAGTCGAGAGATAGATTTTGTCATAGATTTATTACCAGATACTCGACCGATAGCACGCGCTCCATACCGTATGGCTCCGGAGGAGATGCGAGAGTTACGAGACTAGATAGAGAAGCTATTAGGTCAGGGCTTCATTCGTAGGAGTACCTCATCTTGGGGCGCTCCAGTTTTGTTTATAAAGAAGAGAGATGGTTCATTGAGGCTATGTGTGGACTACCGGGAGCTGAACAAGGTCACGATACGGAACAAATATTTGTTACCTCGAATCGATGATCTGTTCGACCAGCTGAGGGGAGCAACTTTCTTTTCGAAGATAGATCTGAGGCCGGGGTACCATTAGCTACGTATTAGGGAGCAGGATGTTTCAAAGACTGCTTTCTTGACGAGATATGGGTACTATGAGTTCAGAGTGATGCCATTTGGCCTCACAAATGCTCCAGCCGTATTCATGGACTTGATGAACCGAGTGTTCCGAGAGTTCTTGGATCAGTTTGTCATCGTCTTCATAGATGACATTCTAATATATTCACACTCCGAGGAGGAGCATGCCGAGCACTTGAGCCAGGTTCTTCAGACTCTACGAGCGCATCAGCTATATGCTAAGTACGAGAAGTGTGGGTTCTGGTTGCGAGAAGTATAGTTCTTGGGGCATGTCATTTCTGAGCAGGGTATAGAAGTTGACCCGAGTAAAGTGTTAGCGGTGAGGGAGTGGGGACAGCCCACGACACTGATGAAAGTGCATAGTTTCTTGGGATTAGTCGGATACTACAGGAGATTCATTCGGGGTTTCTCCAAAATAGCGGGTCCATTGACGAACCTGACTCGCAAGGGGGTACCATATGTTTGGGACGATGCTTGTCAATTGGCCTTCGACGAGCTGAAAGACAAGCTTACTTCAGCACCGGTCCTTGCCTTACCTAAGCCGGGCATGGAGTACCTGGTTTACACCGATGCCTCCTTACGGGCACTTGGGGGAGTACTTCAGCAGGAGGAGAAGGCTATAGATTTCCCGCAAGCTTAAACCGCATGAGAAGAATTACCCCACCCATGACCTGGAGTTAGCAGCGGTCATTTTTGCACTAAGGATATGGAGGCACTATTTATTGGGAGAGAAATTTCGCTTGTTCATGAATCACAAATCACTACAGTACCTGTTCACTCAGCGAGAGCTGAATATGCGTCAGCGCATGTGGTTAGAGTTTGTGAAGGACTATCAGTTCGACATACAGTACCATCCGGCGAAGACCAACGTAGTTGCTGATGCGTTGAGCCGTAGACCGGTAGACGATGTAGAGAACGTTTGGAAGGAAAAGTGGAAAGAGTTAGGTCACCAGTACGCAGTAGCCCGTTCCTTCATATCTGTTATGACAGTGACACCCGAGATTGCTACGAGGGTGATACAGGCACAGATCGCAGACCCATTTTTCCAGGAGCAGATTGTACGACTTTTAGCCGAGGGTGATGAGTCCTACTCTGTTAGTTCGGATGGGGGATTGAGGTTTAATGGGAGATTGGTGGTTCCAGAAGGAGCAGACTTGCGTCATGCAGTGATGACCCAGTCTCACGAGTCCCGATTTGTAGTACATCTTGGGGGAGATAAGATGTACCAGGATATGAGGCGGCAATACCGGTGGAGTGGGATGAAAAAGGATATTGCTGAGTTCGTGTCCAAGTATTCTACCTGCCAGCTGGTAAAGGTGGACCATCAGAAACTGTCAGGGTTGCTTCAGCCATTGGAAATACCCGCGTGGAAGTGGGAGAGTATTTCCATGGATTTTATCACAGGGTTGCCTACATCACAGCGGGGCCACGACTCCATCTAGGTGATTGTGGATCGTTTGACCAAGGTGGCTCATTTTCTACCGGTGCGGACAGACTATACCACAGGTCAGTATGCTCAGTTGTTCATTGCTGAGATTGTCAGATTACATGGGGTGCCCCTGAATATTGTGTCAGATAGAGACAAGATTTTCGTATCGCATTTCTGGGAGAGATTTCAGGAGGCTATGGGTACAGAGTTGAGGTTGAGTTCAGCTTATCACCCACAGACAGATGGACAAACAGAACGTACTAATAAGATGTTGAAGGATATGCTACGCATGTGTGTAATTGATTTTGGAGGCGGTTGGGAGCCACATTTTTCACTGGCAGAGTTCGCTTATAATAACTCTTATCAGTTCACGATTGGCATGGATCCATTCGAGGCTTTGTATGGCAGGCCTTGTCGTTCCCCAACGTGTTGGCTAGAGGTGGGGGATAACACGTTGCTCGGACTTGAGGTGATTCAGGAAACCTCCGCTAGGATTGAGATGATCAGGAGTCGCATTCGAGTAGCCCAGGACAGGCAGAAAAGCTACGCCGATGCGAAACGGTTCTTTCGAGAGTTTAATGTGTGATACCAAGTATTACTACGTGTATCTCCTATGAAAGGAGTAATGAGGTTCAGGAAGAATGGGAAATTGGCCCCGAGGTATGTGGGACCATTTCCCATTATCGAGAGGATTGGCCCGATAGCATACAAATTGGGGTTGCCAGAGCATTTACATCGCATTCACGATGTATTCCACATTTCGTCATGGAGACTATACCTTCGGGATGACATGGCTCACACCCACATCGCGATAGAAGAGATAGACTTACAACCTGACAGCTCTTACGAGGAGAGACCAGTGTCTATCCTAGACCACAACGAGAGGAGATTGTGGTCAAAGGTAGTTCCACTCGTACGTGTCCAGTGGGAGCATCATAATGTGGAGGAATCCACCTGGGAGCGCGAGGCAGATATGCGCGAGAGATACCCATATTTATTCTTACCAGGTATGCCTTATTTTCTGAATTTCGGGACGAAATTCCGTTATTAGGGGGGAAGTATGTAATACCCCGTATTTTTATGCTTTCTAAATTTGGGGATTTATTAAATTTAATGTGAGTTATAAATTTAATATAAATTCGGAAATTAATTATTTTTAATTACTAACGTGACGAGAGTTAGTAATCATTGGAAACTTTTCGAATATTACTAATGAGTAAAGTAATATAATATTGGTACTATTAAATGTCACGAGTGAATAAAATGACGATTTTGGAAATTTAAGTCGGGACGCGCCTGTGTCGTGTTGGGACTAAATATTGATTAATAAAAGTGAATAAATTATAAGTCACCCGTATGGTCATTTCGAGTGCGTCAAAGTATTCGCAAGGGTCGAGATAGTCAGGAAAGTGTACCCGGGGTTTAGTTAGGATCTCGGGGAGTTTTTAGGTTTAATTAGTACCCCGGGAGGGCATTTTGGACCTTTTGTAATTTTGGGTAATTAAACCCACAAAATTTATTAGGATATATCATCCATTTGGAATGGTCTTTTAGGGTTAGCAGACTCAAAACCTTAGAACGGCCATTAGAGAGGAAGGTAGAAAGCTTTCCAAGCAATCCAAGGCCAAAAATTCATTTGGTTGCACCGCCACCACCACCAACGCGTAGATCGCCCGACGGGGAACGCAACCACACCAAATTCGTCCACAAATCAGAACCCTGAAATCTACATGCAAGTATTTATCTTGCTTAATTCCGTTAATGCATCATTCATGTTAGTCTAGGGTTGATTTGGATGAGTTTCATAGAAGAAAACCCATGTTGGAGATAGGAAAATTGCATGTAGTAATGTTATGAATGAAAATCTGGAAATCCCCTTCATATGTAGAGGTTTAACCACGGAATTATGATGAATTAGAAGTAGAAATTCTGAAAAAAGACTGATTAGAACAAAGCTAAAGAAATTTCTAGGGTTCATGAGATTTATATAAGTTTTGGCCCATTAATCCATGGATATTGATGAAAATTCGCATGCTTTACGTAGAAGATGTTTAATTTGGGTTCATAATGTTTGTAGTACGAATTTCTGGGTGTTTGGGTGTTAAAAATATGGATTTGGTTGATGTTGGATGATGGAACCCGTAACTGTTAATCTGCAGAATTCGCCATACCTGTTTGATCGATCAATCGAACTAGGAGTGTCGATCGATCGACGCATCGATCGATCGAGCTCCTGCCATCGATCGATCGACCCCTACTGGCAGACTTATGTTTCCCCTTTAAATAGTGAATTCAATTTAAATGAGTAATAATCTTTGGACATCCTTATTAAAATATTTTGGGAGATAAAGAAGACCAGTAGGACTTATTAAAAATATGAAACCTTTAATGTAAGACGAGATTTACATTTTTGTGGGGATGTTCACATATAAGGGACGATGGAATTATGTATTAAAGGGAGATACGCGTAAGGTAGTTACGTAGGAAAAATAGATGAGTACCTACTGAATTTTACACTTAGGAGAATTGTATCCATGAGTGTTACGTAGTAAGTTGGAATAATCTATCGAATTAAAGTAAGAGACGAACCGTTATACGTGATAACTAAATAACGAGAAATAAGGACAAATGTCATAATTATGGGTTATGAGATGTACCTAATTTGATATGGTAATAGTAGTATATTTATATGACTGTGTTTGTGCATATACTATATACGTGTGAAAATCATGCCCGCGCTACTTGCTATCCCTGAGGTTACCGCGCTGGGACAGTCTTATCTCGATGAGCCTTTATGGGGGATATTGACTCGTACCCTAGAAGATATAAATCCTTTGGTACAGGTCATCGAATCGATAGTTCAGACGGTCCCAAGAGATGTGTGGGCATGTACTGGCCTCTTAGAGACTTGGAATCTATGCTTCGCCTAAATATTTTTGTGTTTGTGTTAGTACAGTTCGAGAGTGATTCCGAACTTGTATTTCCCTTAGTACGAGTGATACGGGGACTGGATAGTAGAGTATGACCGCACCATAATTATTATGTGGGGTGCCGTTGGAATATATATATTATGTGAGTACTTAATATATATATTAAATTCTGGAATTTGGGAACTACCTACTGTGTTTATGGTAAGTAAGAAAATGAATCATTATTTCAATTGGGAAACATGTGTGTGAAAAGTATAATATGATACTGAGAAACTTTATTAGCAAATAAGGTTTAAATGATAACTTTGTTATTAAATAAAATTAACCTCTTACACAATTGAAATCGTCAGTTTTAATCTTACGTGCAACCTAAGATAAGATAAGTTAAATCGTTGGGAAGGTTAGTGCGATAGGCGTGCACATTAGAAGAGAGGTGAGAATTTCTCAAGGGAGTGCCGCACTAATATGTTGTTGCATTAGCCATTAAAATTTTTAAATACTTGCTAAACAAATTTTAAATCGTTTTTACGATTGGGCTCTGACCCGTTTCCATCTTCTTTTCCCTCTTGTATATATATATATATATATATATATATATATATATATATATATATATATATATATATATATATATATATATATATATATATATATATATATATATGTATGTATTACAGGTGCCCAGCCACAGGGGCCTCTTGCATAGGATCCTTTGGAAGGAACGCGCTGCAGCTTAGGTGGGAGTTGCAGGCCTCTTGCTTAGACGACCTCATTTATTTGATTCTACTCCTAACATTATTTATTCCAGTTGGGCATGTGTCGCGCTTTCCATTATTCAGTTGCTTCATTGGACATTTTGATTCATTTATTTCCAGTATTTACACTTTGAGATTTTTTACTGTCATGATGTTCTTCCTTTAAATTTTAATATTGGAATTTCTTAGTTGGATGTTTAATTATTGGATTGTTTGTTCCAGTATAGTTGTTGTGTGTTCTTTAATTATGAATTTCGTAAAGTTTAAATGTTGGTTTATATAAATAAAATTCGGAAACTAATGTCTAAAATGGTTTTTGACACTTAGCTTAATTATTTAGGGTGTTAAATTGGAAAAGTTATTTTTACGACAGTGATGCTAAGAATGAACCAACCGTTCACCTTGATTATAATTTAGTAAAGGGCTGATCACCCGGTATTTAATTAGGCGGGGTGTCACAAGCATGCAGGTTAGATATGTTTTCTTTGGAGATATAAAATTTTGAGGATGTGTTAAGCGTCGTGGTGAGGATGTTTAGAATTAATTTGAGGATTTTTGTGTGTGATTTTGGGGAAATAGAATCGAGTAGCATCTTATATCGAGCATTGGGTTTCGTCGAATTTCGAGGACAAAATTCCTTTTCAAGGGGGGAAGTATGTAATAACCCTTAATTTTGAGGGCTTTATTTATGAATATGGTAAATAATTTTAATAATATTATTATTTTATTAATCACGATTTGATATTATTTATATTTTTATTTGAAATTAATAGAATATTTAAATTCAAATTTAATTGTTTTTTGGACATTTTGTAATGGTTTAAATATGTAAAGTTGAAAATTTTGAATAAAAGGGTAATATAGTAATATAGGTTAGCTTAGGCTCCAAGCTAGGGTTTGAGAAAGGGGTTATATAAGGAATATTATGGGTGATTATAATGAAAGGGAGATGAAAAAGAGAGGCCAAAAACGAAATCCGAAGAGGCAAAAACGAGTGGAATGAGAAGAGTCGTTTTGGAGTGTTTTATATATTCATTTTGAGTGCGTTCGAATGAGATTTTAGAAAAACTCAAAACACATACCTGACTCAATTTTTCGTGTAGAATCCAAATCTAAAGTAGGATTGGTGATTCGAATAATTTTTGGATCTAGTTTTTTTGAGTCTTTAAAATAGGACTATTTGGGGTTATCTCGTGTTGGGGCTAGAACATGAGTTGATTATTTTCGCGAGAGGAATGTCATGGTGCGATTAGATCTTGAGGCTGAATTTATGTGGCGATTCATGCAATGATTTTAAGGTATGTGGTTTTACACAATATGCTCTTTAAATCTCTCAAGAGTTTATTCCATTGATTTCATGTTTAATTGAACTCATATTTGAATTGCTAAATTCTTTGAAATCTGGAGAAATAATTGTTGAATTATTTTGATTCATGTGGCATGATTATATTGTGGTTGAGAACGTTGTCATGAGATTTTAATATGGCACGGATGTTGGGCACCCGCCAAAATTCCTATTTCCCGGGCTATATCTTGATAAATCATATGCGGATGGGGTGAGGCCTGGTGACCCGGTTAATGTGTTATTGAGAAATTTATTGATAAATGCTTTGAGATTTGCATTTGATTTGAATATTCGTACTTGTGTTATTACGCTATATTCATCGCTAATATATTTGTTGAGCATCTTTCATGTCGTATTGTGTACTTCCCCATATTTTCTTTTAGTGGCAGGATAACGCGGATTTGGAGCACTATGGATTTATTGGGGATTGATTTTTAGCTTGGATATTTTGGGAAGGATATTCGAGAATACAAGATGATATAATTTTATTTATTTTTTATGTGTAGAGAATTGGAGATTTACTTTATTTATATTTATTCGAAAGAATATTGTTGTATTAATTTGAAGAGTTTGAGATTAGTGGATTCTCTCTTGTTTTAATTGTGGGTTTTTAGATGCTCTATACCTTAATATATTGTGAATTTAGTTCAGTTTTATTGAGTAGCGCTCTGTTCGCTCTCCCCGGGCGGGCGGGGTGTTACAGATGGTATTAGAGCTTAGGTATACGACAACCCTCGAGTCTTCGGTATTGGGTCTAGCATGCGGGTTAGATATGTTTTATTTGGAGATATAAAATTTTGAGGATGTGTTAAGCGTCGTGGTGAGTATGTTTAGAATTAATTTGAGGATTTTAGTGTATGATTTTTTGGAAATAGAATCGAGTAGCATCTTATATCGAGCGTTGGGTTTCGTCGAATTTCGAGGACAAAATTCCTTTTCAAGGGGGGAAGTATGTAATAACCCGTAATTTTGAGGGCTTTATTTATGAATATGGTATATAATTTTAATAATATTATTATTTTATTAATCGCGATATTGATATTATATTTATTTTTATTTGAAATGAATAGAATATTTAAATTCAAATTTAATTGGTTTTTGGACATTTTGTAATGGTTTAAATATGTAAACTTGATAATTTTGAATAAACGGGTAGTATAGTAATAATGTTAGCTTAGGCTCCAAGCTAGGGTTTGAGAGAGGGGTTATATAAGGAATATTATGGGTGACTATAAGGAAAGGGAGATGAAAAAGGGAGGCCAAAAACGAAATCCGAAGAGGCAAAAATGAGTGGAATGAGAAGAGTCGTTTTGGAGTGTTTTATATATTCATTTTGAGTGCGTTCGAATGAGATTTTAGAAAAACTCAAAACACATACCTGACTCAATTTTTCGTGTAGAATCCAAATCTGAAGTCGCGATTCAAATAATGTTTGGATCTGGTTTTTCTGAGTTTTTAAAATTTGGGGTTATCTCGTGTTGGGGCTAGAACATGAGTTGATTATTTTCGCGAGAGGAACGTCATGGTGCGATTAGATCTTGGGGCTGAATTTATGTGGCGATTCATGCAATGATTTTCAGTTATGGGGTTTTACACCATATGCTCTTTAAATCTCTTGAGAGTTTATTCCGTTAATTTCATGTTTAATTGAACTCATATTTGAATTGCTAAATTCTTTGAAATCTGGAGAAATAATTGTTGAATTATTTTGTTTCATGTGGCATGATTATATTGTTGTTGAGAACGTTGTCATTAGATTTTAATATGGCACGGATGTTGGGCACCCGCCAAAATTCCAACTTTCCGGGCTATGTCTTGATAAAGCATATGCGGATGGGGTGAGGCCTGGTGACCCGGTTAATGTGTTGTTGAGAAATTTATTGATAAATGCTTTGAGATTTGCATTTGATTTGAATAATCGTACTCGTGTTGTTACGCTTTATTAATCGCTAATATATTTGTTGAGCATCTTTCATGTCGTATTGTGTACTTCCCCATATTTTCTTTTAGTGACAGGTTAGCGTGGATTTGGGGCACTATGGATTTATTGGAGATTGATTTTTAGCTTCGATATTTTGGGAAGAATATTCGAGAATACAAGATGAGAAAATTGTATTTATTTTTGATGTATAGAGCATTGGAGATTTACTTTAGTTATATTTATTCGAGAGAATATTGTTGTATTAATTTGAAGAGTTTGAGATTAGTGGATTCTCTCTTATTTTAATTGTGTGTTTTTAGACCCTCTATACCATATTATATTGTGGATTTAGTTCAGTTTTATTGAGTAGCGCTCCGTCCGCTCTCCCCAGGCGGGCGGGTTCTTATAGATGGTATCAGATCTTAGGTATACGACAACCCTCAGGTCTTGGGTATTGGTTCTAGCATGCGGGTTAGATATGTTTTCTTTGGAGATATAAAATTTTGAGGATATGTTAAGCGTCGTGGTGAGGATGTTTAGAATTAATCTGAGGATTTTAGTGTGTGATTTTTGGGAAATAGAATCGAGTAGCATCTTTTATCGAGCGTTGGGTTTCGTCGAATTTCGAGGACAAAATTCCTTTTTAAGGGAGGAAGTATGTAATAACTCGTAATTTTGAGGGCTTTATTTATGAATATGGTATATAATTTTAATAATATTATTATTTTATTAATCGCGATATTGATATTATATTTATTTTTATTTGAAATGAATCGAATATTTAAATTCAAATTTAATTGATTTTTGGACATTTTGTAATGGTTTAAATATGTAAAGTTGATAATTTTGAATAAAAGGGTAATATAGTAATATAGGTTAGCTTAGGCTCCAAGATAGGGTTTGAGAGAGGGGTTATATAAGGAATATTATGGGTGATTATAGTGAAAGGGAGATGAAAAAGAGAGGCCAAAAACAAAATCAAAAGAGGCAAAAACGAGTGGAATGAGAAGAGTCATTTTGGAGTGTTTTATATATTCATTTTGAGTGCCTTCGAATGAGATTTGACTACAACTCAAAACACATACATGACTCAATTTTTCGTGTAGAATCCAAATCTGCAGTCGGATTGGCGATTCGAATAATTTTTGGATCTGGTTTTTTTGAGTTTTTAAAATAGGACTATTTCAGGTTATCTCGTGTTGGGTCTAGAACATGTGTTGATTATTTTCGCGAAAGGAATGTCATGGTGCGATTAGATCTTGAGGCTGAATTTATGTGGCGATTCGTGAAATGATTTTAAGGTATGGGGTTTTACACAATTATTCTCTTTAAATCTCTCGAGAGTTTATTCCGTTGATTTCATGTTTAATTGAACTCATATTTGAATTGCTAAATTCTTTGAAATTTGGAGAAATAATTGTTGAATTATTTTGATTCATGTGGCATGATTATATTGTTGTTGAGAACGTTGTCATGAGATTTTAATATGGCACGGATGTTGGGCACCCGCCAAAATTTCTACTTCCCGGGCTATGTCTTGATAAAGCATATGCGGATGGGGTGAGGCCTGGTGACCCGGTCAATGTGTTGTTGAGAAATTTATTGATAAATGCTTTGAGATTTGCATTTGATTTGAATATTCGTACTCGTGTTGTTACACTTTATTAATTGCTAATATATTTGTTGAGCATCTTTCATGTCATATTGTGTACTTCCCCATATTTTCTTTTAGTGACATATTAGCGTGGATTTGGGGCACTATGGATTTATTGGAGATTGATTTTTAGATTGGATATTTTGGGAAGAATATTCGAGAATACAAGATGAGAAAATTGTATTTATTTTTTATCTATAGAGCATTGGAGATTTACTTTAGTTATATTTATTCGAGAGAATATTGTTGTATTAATTTGAAGAGTTTGAGATTAGTGGGTTCTCTCTTATTTTAATTGTGGGTTTTTAGATGCTCTATACCTTAATATATTGTGGATTTAGTTCAGTTTTATTGAGTAGTGCTATGTTCGCTCTCCCCGGGCGGGCGGGGTGTTACAGATGGTATCAGAGCTTAGGTATACGACAACCCTTGGGTCTTCGGTATTGGGTCTAGCATGCGGGTTAGATATGTTTTATTTGGAGATATAAAATTTTGAGAATGTGTTAAGCGTCGTGGTGAGGATGTTTAGAATTAATTTTAGGATTTTAGTTTGTGATTTTTGGGAAATAGAATCGAGTAGCATCTTATTTCGAGCGTTGGGTTTCGTCGAATTTCGAGGACAAAATTCCTTTTCAAGGGGGGAAGTATGTATTAACCCGTAATTTTGAGTGCTTTATTTATGAATATGGTATATAATTTTAATAATATTATTATTTTATTAATCGCGATATTGATATTATATTTATTTTTATTTGAAATGAATCGAATATTTAAATTCAAATTTAATTGGTTTTTGGACATTTTGTAATGGTTTAAATATGTAAAGTTGATAATTTTGAATAAAAGGGTAATATAGTAATATAGGTTAGCTTAGGCTCCAAGATAGGGTTTGGGAGAGGGGTTATATAAGGAATATTATGGGTGATTATAAGGAAAGGGAGATGAAAAAGAGAGGCTAAAAACAAAATCGAAAGAGGCAAAAATGAGTGGAATGAGAAGAGTCATTTTGGAGTGTTTTATATATATTCATTTTGAGTGCCTTCGAATGAGATTTGAGAACAACTCAAAACACATACATTACTCAATTTTTCGTGTAGAATCCAAATCTAAAGTCGGATTGGTGATTTGAATAATTTTTGGATCTGATCTTTTTGAGTTTTTAAAATAGGACTATTTGGGGTTATCTCGTGTTGGGACTAGAACATGAGTTGATTATTTTTGCGAGAGGAATGTCATGGTGCGATTAGATCTTGAGGCTGAATTTATGTGGCGATTCATGCATTGATTTTAAGGTATGTTGCTTTACACAATATGCTCTTTAAATCTCTCAAGATTTTATTTCGTTGATTTCATGTTTAATTGAACTCATATTTGAATTGCTAAATTCTTTGAAATCTGGAGAAGTAATTGTTGAATTATTTTGATTCATGTGGCATGATTATATTGTTGTTGAGAACGTTGTCATGAGATTTTAATATGGCACGGATGTTGGGCACCCGCCAAAATTCCTACTTCCTGGGCTATATCTTGATAAAGCATATGCAGATGGGGTGAGGCCTGGTGACTCGGTTAATGTGTTGTTGAGAAATTTATTGATAAATGCTTTGAGATTTGCATTTGATTTGAATATTCGTACTTGTGTTGTTACTCTTTATTCATCGCTAATATATTTGTTGAGCATCTTTCATGTCGTATTGTGTACTTCCCCATATTTTCTTTTAGTGGCAGGATATCTAGGATTTGGGGCACTATGGATTTATTGGCGATTGATTTTTAGCTTGGATATTTTGGGAAGAATATTGAAGAATACAAGATGAGAAAATTTTATTTATTTTTTATATATAGAGCATTGGAGATTTACTTTAGTTAAATTTATTCGAGAGAATATTGTTGTATTAATTTGAAGAGTTTGAGATTAGTGGATTCTCTTTAATTTTAATTGTGTGTTTCTAGATTCTCTATACCTTATTATATTGTGGATTTAGTTTAGTTTTATTGATTAGCGCTTCGTTCGCTCTCCCCGGGCGGGCGAGGTGTTACAGATGGTATCAGAGCTTAGATATACGACAACCCTCGGGTCTTGGGTATTGGGTCTAGCATGCGGGTTAGATATGTTTTCTTTGGAGATATAAAATTTTGAGGATGTGTTAAGTATCGTGGTGGGGATGTTTAGAATTAATTTTAGGATTTTAGTGTGTGATTTTTGGGAAATAGAATCGAGTAGCATCTTATATCGAGCGTTGGGTTTCGTCGAATTTCGAGGACAAAATTCTTTTTCAAGGGGGGAAGTATGTAATAACCTGTAATTTTGAGGGCTTTATTTATGTATATGGTATATAATTTTAATAATATTATTATTTTATTAATCACGATATTGATATTATATTTATTTTTATTTGAAATGAATCGAATATTTAAATTCAAATTTAATTGGTTTTTGGACATTTTGTAATGGTTTAAATATGTAAAGTTGATAATTTTGAATAAACGGGTAATATAGTAATATATGTTAGCTTAGGCTCCAAGCTAGGGTTTGAGAGAGGGGTTATATAAGTAATATTATGGGTGATTATAAGGAAAGGGAGATGAAAAAAATCCGAAGAGGCAAAAACGAGTGGAATGAGAAGACTCGTTTTGGAGTGTTTTATATATTCATTTTGAGTGCCTTCGAATGAGATTTTAGAAAAACTCAAACACATGCCTGACTCAATTTTCATGTAGAATCCAAATTTGAAGTCGGATTGGCGATTCGAATAATTTTTGGATCTGGTTTTTCTGAGTCTTTAAAATAGGACTATTTTGGGTTATCTCGTGTTGGGGCTAGAACATGAGTTGATTATTTTCGCGAGAGGAACGTCATGGTGCGATTAGATCTTGAGTCTGAATTTATGTGGAGATTCATGCAATGATTTTAAGGTATGGAGTTTTACATAATATGCTCTTTAAATCTCTCAAGAGTTTATTCCGTTGATTTCATGTTTAATTGAACTCATATTTGAATTGCTAAATTCTTTGAAATCTGGAGAATAATTGTTGAATTATTTTGTTTTATGTGGAATGATTATATTGTTGTTGAGAACGTTTTCATCAGATTTTAATATGACATGGATGTTGGGCACCCGCCAAAATTCCTACTTCCCGGGCTATGTCTTGATAAAGCATATGTGGATGGGGTGAGGCCGGTGACCCGGTTAATGTGTTGTTGAGAAATTTATTGATAAATGCTTTGAGATTTGCAATTGATTTGAATATTCGTACTCGTGTTGTTACGCTTTATTCATCGCTAATATATTTTTTGAGCATCTTTCATGTCGTATTGTGTACTTTCCCATATTTTATTTTAGTGACAGGTTAGTGCAGATTTGGGGCACTATGGATTTATTGGAGATTGATTTTTAGCTTGGATATTTTGGGAAGAATATTCGAGAATACAAGATGAAAAAATTGTATTTATTTTTTATGTATAGAGCATTGGAGATTTACTTTAGTTATATTTATTCGAGAGAATATTGTTGTATTAATTTGAAGAGTTTGAGATTAGTGGATTCTCTCTTATTTTAATTGTGGGTTTTTAGACACTCTATACCATATTATATTGTGGATTTAGTTCAGTTTTATTGAGTAGCGCTCCGTCCGCTCTCCCCGGGCGGGCGGGTTGTTACATTCTACCACATCTTCCCCTGGTCATTGCTTCTCCCTGTCTAGCTAGGTTAGTGTGAATTCATCTTCTGCCAGAAAGAACTTCTAGAAAAATAGCATATGCATTTCCTCCCACATTGAGACACTTTTTGGTGTCAAGTGAGAGTAACGGGTGTAAACCTTATCTATTAGGGATTTGGGGAACTCCCTCAACCTAAGCTTCTTGTTGTTACAATGAGCCTCCAAGTTCTCAATAAAGAGCTTGATATGTTCCTTCGAGTTCCCCCCTTTGCTGTGTATTTATCAAGGATGGGAGGAATTTAGTCCTTTGGGTAAGGCTCATCATTGTATTCCTGAGGATAAGGGGTATGAAAATCATCATACACCGATGCTACCTTGCTGGATGACTATGAGGAAGATGTTATCATCTTTAACATCTCCATCTGCATTTACTTCCTCATTTCTTCTAAGGCAGATCCAGGTGTTTTCTCGGTCACTGGAGCAATGGGCTAACTGACCACAGGTGGAATACCCATTACACTTGGCGTACTTACCACAGGTGGGATCTGCTACACCTGTAATACCCACCATTAGGATAGGAGTAAGTACTGTGTTTGTGGGGCCAAATCCCGTTGTAACTGATCTCGATGGGGCCATCGGAGCCGCCATGGGTGTCATAAAGGAATTAGGGTTAAATACCCACCAAACCGTTGTAGCAGCGAAAGTCTGCAAGAACTTGAAGAACTTGCCGATGGGAAGGGACATTTGTGGTTATCCCATCCCGGCACTAGTGGAATCTTGCGTCACTCTGGGGATGCCTATTTTCATTTGAACTGAGGGCACCTCCACCCGAATAACTCCATCCCTTACAGCCTCAAGCTCCCTCGTACCTTGTTCTTCATTACGCTGAATAGCGTCAAGATCTATGATCCGGTTCTTAAGCCATACTTTTAGGAGAATACTTCCCTAGCAGAGAATACATACCTTTATTTGGCACTTATGGTGATTTTTAATATATGTTAGTCTGTATTATATAATACTACACTATATCTGTCACTTCATATTCTCACTCTTATTGAATAATTATTGTAAGAGGGTAGTCCCTTTGTAGCCTGGGTGTATGGTAATACTAGTTGAGGTGTAACCCCTATAGGTATGGTGATAAATAATAACCCAAGAAATATTTAATAAATATAAGTGAACACACAATATTATTTTTAATCAACACTCAGATTGAACTCACAAGACACTGGTGTATAACTCAAATAATAATAAAAGAAACTCAGAAGTAACTGAGTTAAAGGAATAGAGAAGTAAGCACCCTAGATACACCTTGGCAGGCAACCAACACACCAACAACCTATGAAATATCTCGTGTTAGCTATTAAAAGCTTCGTAATAAATGACAATGGTGAGTGAGTAAGAGCCTTGGTTTGCAATAACTTCTCTCTGATATATTATCTCTCGCTCTCTAGCAATAATCTCTAGAAATAACCCTCTCTCTCAAAAGTGGTTGAGGCCAATAAATAGCCCCTATACCACTATCGAGATGCCTCATTCATTCACATCTGTGAAAGACATCCTCTCATACTTTACGTTACAAACATGAAATGTAAGATGGGAAAGTCAGTCCTACATGATAAACATTAAATTCCAAAACATGCATTTTGCTTAACAACTATGTGTCAGAGGACTATCACCATAGAGGTGGCTCACCAACTGTCTGAAATCCCCAAATAACATGGTGGTTTACTTAAGTATAGGTTGGATAGTGTTTAGTTGGCTAATGGCATCAGCTAAAGTAGAAGTGACATTTGGTAGAAGGTTGTTTGGTTCAAAACTCAACATACGATGGAATTCAAGGCTACTCCGCACAAGCTTCCATGGTGAGAGGTCTCTCGGTGCTTTATAAGGTGTATTTAAGATGGTTAGGACAATCCCTAACACCGCCTCACTTCTCAATCCTCCAAAACTAAGTCCCTCTGAAGTTTCAACAACGAGGTCATTCGATAGAGCATGAAAGCTCTCCCAGGCCTTGTCTCTCACGAGTAATGTTTGACCTCACACTGAATACTATAATCATTACATCATTACAATCAATGTTAAAGGTACAATTTAACTAAGTAAGAAAAATGAGATAAAGGAGAGATCTCTTGGCCATTCTCCTCGCTGAGCTACGTTGCTGAGCTTCCTCGCTGTCTTCATGTTGCTTCCTTCTCTTAAGTCTCTTCTGTTAATTCGGGAAGCTCTCTCTAGTCCCGATATTACCTTTAAGCCCTCCCTATAATTATTATTCACAATGTGGAATGATTTTATTCTCACTCGTATGGATGAACATTGTGACACTTGTTCTCTATTTATCTAGTTTTGTGAGCTTTTATTGCAGGACGCTTTCATTCCCTTTCCTTTTGTCTTTTACGGACAAAACGTGGGAGAGAGTTGTTGGATGTAGGGGAAGTTTTTGATACTTTATTTAATTAACCTTTTATTGTCCCATACATCACAAGTATTTTTGTTTCATGTGTGTAGGTTTCCGTCTTCATGATTTTTAGATTAAGCTACACAACAGAATATTGACTTGCTAAGTAGTTGTTAGGTTGTCCGTATCCATTGTATTTTTTGGGGTTTTGGGATGGTTATAGGTGGGAGTCCTTTCGATCGCACTATCTAGATTCGGTGTCTCATCATAAGTGAATGGACTCACCCTATACGAACCCTCTTGGATTATAATATCATTTGATGAGATCAATTAACTACAATCATTGATCTCGTTGATTGTGACAAAACATTAGTCACCCATGCTTCGAGCGACGATGCACACGTGCCAAGTGTCAAGTCGCCATCAAAGTGTTCAATCCTCCCTAAGTCGCCCAATCATCCTTTCTCACGTCTCGCGAATGTGTACCGCTTGTCGCGATTAGTGGTGATTTACACCACCACAAAGCACCATATCATATCCTTTTTTACTATAAGACTAATAGTCATCTTTTGTCTTTTAATTATATACCTTTCACTTACTTGTAAAGTTTCTATGCGGGAATTTGAAACCACAATCACCTCATTTACACCCATTTTCTTTAGCTTTATCTCTATAAGAAGAACCCATACAAAATCCTGCAAATAAAAACTCACTTATCCAATATTAATACCCAGTTATATTCTCAAAATAAAAACTTAGTTACACAATATTAATACCCAATTATTTTGAAAAATTCCAATAAAAACTTACCCACTGTAGCATATTTCGAAGGTTCAATTAAGGTTTGAATGTCTTATAACACTTTCCCCCGCAACTTTGGTTGTACTCGTGTGATTTGGTGACATGGTATGACCAATTGGGCTTTGGACTTGTTGAGGTGGATCATAAGATAAATTTGGGTAATGTAGTGGCCCCGACATAATTAAATTTGAGTTTTATGGCATAAAGATAAAATGGAATATTTTTGCAGTCATTCGAACGAGGTGTAGATGCCATTTGAAGGAGGTTCGAATGATTAAAAAAAATCCTTGATTTCCCTTGCTCTCTAGATTCTCGTTAGAAAACCTATGTTCGAACGAGGTACACAGTCATTTGAATGAAATAGTGTTTACCGTTCGAATGAGGTACATCTCATGTCATTTTTAACCCTACGTTTTTTCCTCATTATTACCTCATTAGATATATCATTTGAACGAGAGGGGATCTCGTTCTAATGAGGCCTAATGTTATTCAAAAGTCCGGAGATGAATTTGAAAAATCAACACATTTTTATGTGTTGTCATGACATGGATCATCGGATTGGATGACGCGTCGAGCTCTCAGCATCTTAGATCAAAATGTGGGATAAAGACTTGAAGAAACATTGGATAAGGGGTAAGTTTAGGGGTATTTTTGGGATTTTGGCTCATTTATCCCTTTCCAATCAGATTTAGCCTCTCTCTAGCTCTTGGAGATCTTCCTCCACCAACCATCACACACCACCCTATCACTACCACCCCTACACCCAAAACCACCAAAAATTAACCATCTTCTTCCATATTTAAGCTCATAAAACCCAAATACACCACACGTTCAAGCAAAATGGGTTTTTACGGAGAAGTTGATGGGGATTTTTGGAGCAGAAGAAAAAGAAAGTATGGAGTGGGGGGGGGGGTGATGGAACATTTAAGGAGACAAGCATGTGGTGCTAGTCAACCTCTTTAAGGACATATTAGGAGGTGGGAGGTTGCCATTTCTTTCTAAACTTCATCCATCACTGTTGAAGCTTTCTTTGAGGTGAAAAACTCTACTCTTAGCTTAAGATTGTAAAAATTGGAATTTTATGAAATTAAACATTTATTCTAGTTTTCGGAGGAAAAAATGGTTTTGGTCATGAAAAGCATCTTTATGAAAATGTTATGAAATTTATAGAATAAATCACGTGTAAAACTCATTCTTATTGATTTCTATACTTAAAATCCACCTTCTCATGTATATAAACTTGTAGTATTTTTTTGACGAGCATATAAACAAGTTTAATGAAGGTTTTATTGGGTTTAACCATGAAATAAGGAAAATATAAACTTGAAACCTTAAAGTGTGTTAAAAAGTGTAGAAAATGTGGTAAGTGGATGTTTAAAGACATCATGTGAAAATAAAGGAAAAATGGAGTTTTTTTATAAAGTAGTCTCCAAAATGCCAAAAGGTTTTCTTAATAAAGAAAGTGATGAAGTAAAGAGATTTCCAGCCTGAGAAGTATATGACTCCAAAGTTTTATATAAGTGTTAATGAGTTAAAAACATTTTAGAAGTTAGCATGTGTGACTTAATGAGCTTTATTGGGAAATACACGTGTGAAATTGGAGGAAAATACGAGTTTGTAAATGAATGGGTAAATTGGTAATTTTACGTAAAGTGAAACATTTTTATGAAATAAAAATATGTGAAAATGTGTTACACAAAATGGTCCTAAAAGAGAGGTATTTTTTGGATAAATTAACTTAAGTGTGTAAAGGACAAGAAATTGTGATTTTCAAAGTGTAACACAAGGTGGGGCGAAACTCCTATTTAGGGCTTTGACCGGTAAAAGTTGAATAATGTGTACATTTGATAACTGTTAAAACACATTAACATAATGTGACACCTCACCCAAATAAATAACAGGTGATCAGTCCTTTATTAAATTAAATAGGATTTCCATTTGGTTCATTCTTAGCATCACTGTCAAAAACCATTAATTGCTAATCACCTATTTGTTAATTAAGATGGTGTCAAAATTTTAACTTTTCATTTAACAGATTGTATTATGCGTAAAACTAAATTAAACCATTCACACAATAATAAAGTCTAAACCAACATGAGATATAAATAGATAAATGTATTGCCGAATAAACCATCGACTATAATCCAAAATAATAAAACCAGCAAGAAATAAATAAATCCAAATACAAATCTGAACTGAATGACTGAATAAAGTGCAAAGGGAAACACGCCTAATAATGAAATACTGAGAAAAAATATTCTAATATAATCCTACATGCATCCACATATGCTGTAGTGACGCATCCCTGGAATAGATAATCAAGTCTGGCGTCCCTGTGGCTGGATACCTAAAAGGTTTTGGAAAATACTTATATCAAGGGTTAGAACCCAAAATACTTTGAAAATATTTAGCAAGTATTTATCACAATTCAAAATCAGTTATTAGTTACACATGTTAGAATATTTAACACCCTCTTGAGTTTCCTCCCCTTTTATATATAGTGCACACCTAACGCTTTGTACTTAGACCTCCTAGCCATCCTACCCAAGCTAACTAGACATAAGTATCTATCTAAACTATCAACATGCGTAAATCCCCGTACCGCCAATACAGACTATCTGAATTAACATCTCTCGTATGTTATTAATATCGTAGGTAACACTCCCCATATGTTCTCATTTAATCATTTAATTTAATTTCTCTACTTAATTTACTTTCGGACATACATTATCTAACTATCTACGATCACACATAAGTAGAATATTCATATAAGTATGTGTTACACACTAATATATACAACTAGATCGTCCCTAAGGATAACCGCCGTTGATAAGGCATACTTTGCTATCAAGACCATGTATCACACATATTATATAAAGGACTATTGGTTCGACATGTCTCCTCGAACCTAAAATAAAATAACAAGCAATGGAGGCGAACATAGTTCTAAGCCTTTGGGCTACACACATACCTAACGTACCCAAATGACCTGTCAGTCTCACTAATACATGGTACATAGTGGGCCTCCCTAAGTTCTATGTTCTGGGGCACAAATCCAGACCTCACTGGAATTGTCAAGGTGGGATTGCCCACTGTGCGGGAACTTTCGTGATGGTAGGCAGCGTATGTATGTGCACATTTAACAAAAATCATATAATAGGTATCCACACACAACCTATATATACACGTATACTCAGTAGGTATACTCACAACCCAACATCAAAGTCCGTACGTAGTATATATCACCCGAATACTTACCGTATAATCAATTTATGATTTACAACTCACTATCGTATTAATCAGGATATTATTTTCTACTCTAAGGGTCCCAGTTACCCCTTACCTCTATTTAGTAGTTAACTCATTCATAACCTACTAGTCTATAAAATGAACTCATTCGAAATCTCCATAACTCATTCTCATTCTCTCGAATTAATTACGTCACCATTTAAGCATGTTGAATCCTCCCCTTAATTCTCTCACTAAGACAAAGTCATAATCCCATCATAGGCCTACTGTAATATAATAATTTCATCCTTATAATTTAATAAAGTCCCAAAAAATTTCCCATCAAAACAATAGGATTTCTAAGCTTAAAAAGGGAAGAATAAGCAAAACTGGGCAAACCGAATCGATTCGCCCTAGGGACGAATCGATTCGAACAGTAGTAGTTCGTCTTCTTTGCAATTTTCACCATTTTCTTTAACATAACTCACATGATCCTTTACAAAACTTAAAACTAATTGTCCCAAACATTATCTACATTTATTAGGATGATTTCCAACGTAATTACAATATTAAAAAAATCATAATTTCTCATCAAGAACAAATCATAACATTTATTCATCGAAACCCAAAATTTTCGTGTTCTTCATGTATACCCAACATAAATTCAGATTTTCCACATCTAAATTACCACTCGTGATCTGATTTCGTATCCTCAACATGCATAAATTCAATCTACATGAAATCCTACCCAGAACATGGATTTAAATCATTTAAACTTCTAATTTCATCGTTTATATCAATATATTTAACCCTATTCTCACATGGGTATTATAACTTAAAAGAAAATTTCAAATAAACACTTGCCTTAGATTAGTGGGTCTGATTTCATGATTTGGTGATGAATTGGTTTTTCTTCCCTTTCAATCCACTTTCCAATGATGATGGTGGTGTAAGAACTAGCTTAAATCCTTCACAAACTCTCTTTTAGGCTTCAAAGATGGCTCCTCCTTCTTCTCTAATTGCCTCTCCTTAATTTCTAACCTCTTAACCCTTGCCTCTCCCATCTATATGCTAATAAAGGCTTTGGAAATTCGTAGTTCTCTTAAACCTAGTTTACCAAATGACTAAAATGCCCCCATATGGTACCAACTTAGTCTAAAATTGCCCCGGGACTTGAACATTACCCTCGGGTATACTATTCCAACTATTTGACCCTTTCGGAACAATTCGTGACCTCTAAATCCTCATTCGAGTTGTCCTAAATATATTTTCTTTCTCGACCTCATATTAGTTTACACATAACTCCCAGTTGAGATAAATTCTAATTAAGCCAATATCACTCACTATGACGTGTAATAATTTCCAATAACTTATTTACTATTCACTTAGTAAATTTAACACCTAATAGTAATCATTATCTCTCTCGATTAATATTTAATGCACACATTATTATTTAATTCAATTAAATTATGTCACTCGTGTAATTTAAAATAAAAATAAATTAATTATCGAATTAATTAAATTCCAAGTACGCAGAAATGCGAGGTATTACATACTTCCCCCCTTATAGGGAATTTTGTACCCGAAATTTGGTCATACATGCGCCGAATAACTTTGGACACTGTTCTCACATGTAATCCTCTTGCTCCCATCTCGACTCGTCAATGTTGTGGTGTCCCCATTGAACTCAAACTAACAGTACCATTTTAATGCGTAGTTTACGCTCACTACTATCTAGACTAGCCACGGGTCTCTCCTTATATCAGATGTATTGCTTTAAATCGATCTCCTCCAGTGGAACGTGCCAAAATTCTCCCTCGCTCCTCTGATACTTCTTCAGTGAAGCCACGTGGAACACATCATGTTTCCGCTGTAGATGCTCTGGTAAACCCAATCTATATGACACTGCTCCCACTCTCTTAATAATCGGTAAGGGTCCCACATATCTCGACACTAGCTTCCCCTTTTTGCCGAACCTCATGACCCCCTTCATGGGAGACACCCATACTAACACCTGGTCACCAACCTCTAACTCAACGTGTCTCCGGTCAGTAATAACATAACTCTTCTACTTGTCCTGAGCTATACGAATCTATCCACGAATTAGCTCAATCTTGGTAGTAGTCTCTTGTATCATCTCTGGACCCAATAACTTGTTATCCCCCACAACTAACCAGCAAGAGGGCTAATGATAAGGCCTCTCATAAAGTGCCCAAAATGGTGCCATGCTGATGGTGAATTGGTAAGTTTTTATATGCAAACTCTACCAATGGAAGGTATCTCTCCTATCCTCCCCCGAAATCCAGGATGCAAGTTCTCAACCTGTCCTCTCATATCATTAACCATGTTTGTCTGTTTGTGGATGGTATGAGATACTCAATCGAAAGTCTGTGCCCATGGTCTCCTGAAAGCTCTACTAGAAATGAGACACCAAAACCTTGTCTCTATCTGACACAATTTTGATCAGTACTCCGTGCATCTTAACTATCTCATCTAAGAACAACTGCACATACTGCATCGTCTCAAAATCGGTGTGGACTGGCAAAAAATGGGCCACCCTGGTCAGCCGATTCACTATTAACCAAATGGAGTCGTGATCCCTCTTCGATGTCGGCAGGCCTGTAATAAATTCCATCAAAATACTCTCCCACTTCCACATGAGAATCTCTAATGGCTGTAGCATCCCTAAAGGCCTCTCGTGGTTCACCTTAATAGGTAACACACTTCGAGAAAAACTTTGCTACGTTTCGTTTCATCCTTGCCCACCAATACTATCTCTGCATGTCATGGTACATCTTATCCCCGTCGGGATGTACCTCAAATCTCGAACCGTGGGACTTTATCATGACCTCATGTGTCAAGTCCTCATCTTCAGGTACAATAAGCTTCCTATTAAAATTTGAGCCTCCCTTTGAGATGATCGAGTAAGACTCTACACACTCAATTAATAACCGGCGTACCCTATTTTAGCAGAACTGATCCTCGACCCGTGCTCTCACAACCCGCATGACAATCTCAGGGGTGATAGTTATAACTCACATGCATGCTCTGGCGATATCATCATCATTTTGAAGCTCCTTCCATTTCATCTTCCGAAGCTCCGCTAACTCTGTCGTAGGTCGTCGGCTGAACACATTTGCCACCACGTTAGCCTTACCAGGATGATAGTGAATGTCAAACTGGTAGTCTTTCACAAACTCAAGCCACGTCTATATTCGGATTCTTTTAGGTGAAGAGATATTAAAGCAATTTGTGGTCCGTGAATATAGTAAACTTCTCCCCCAATAGATAGTGTCTCCATTTCCTCAAAGAAAATAAAACCTCTACCAACTCAAGGTCACGTGGGGGTAATTCTTCTCATGGGGTTTAATCTTTCGAGATGCATAAGATATATCCCTCTCCTCCTGCTATAATACACCCCCAAGTTCCTACAAGGATGCATCCGTATAAACCCGATACTCCACCCTTCCCCTAGGCAATGGGAGTACAGGTGATGATGTTAATTTGTCCTTTAGCTCATTAAAGGCTAACTGACATTGATCACTCCACACAAATGGTACCCATTTCATGTCATATTCGTCAATGGACCTAAGATATTTGAGAATCCCTTAATGAAACGTCGATAATAATAATCCAACCCCAGAAAGCTACGAATCTCTGTCGGTGTCGTGGGCTATCCCAACTCCCTCGCTGTAAATACCTTACTTGAATCAACATCAATACCCCTGTCGAACACGATGTGGCCAAGAAATTGTATCTCCCATAGTTAAATCCACAGTTCTAAAATTTGGCATATAACTGGTGGTCCCAAAGTGTCTGTAGAATCCTATGCAAATTATCCACGTGCTCCTCCTTAGTGCAAGAGTAAACCAGAATGTCCTCTATGAGCACAATCATGAAATGGTCGAAGAAATCCCTGAATACCATGTTCATGAGATCCATGAACATTGTTGGTGCATTAGTGATCCCAAAAGGCATTACCCTAAACTTGTACGACTCGTACCGCGACGGAAAAGTGATATTGGGAACATCCTACTCTCGAATGCACAACCGGTGATATCCCGATATCAAATCAATCTTGGATAAGTACACAACCCCTTTTAACTGGTCAAATAAGTCATCGATCCTCGGAAACAGATACTTATTCCACATCGTGACCTTGTTCAGCTACCTATAGTCTACACACAAACGAAGCGAACCATACTTCTTGTTCATGAATAACACTAGAGCACCCCACGATAATGTACTCTACTGATTAAAACCCTGCCCCAAGAGCTGCTAAATCTGCTCTCTCAACTCTTACATCTCAGATGGGGCCAGACGATAATGTGCTAGGGTAATCGGTATTGTACTCGGTGCTAAATTGATAACAAACACAATTTCTTGACTGGGTGGCGACCTTGGAATCTCCTGAAATACATCCTTAAAATCTCTCATAACTGGAATCGAGTTTAATGGAATAACTACCTCCTATGAGGTTTCCTCCTTAATATAGTATAAGTGGGTGCGCGACCCTACCTCGGGAAGAGGCATCGCTATTAAAAACATCTCTTATCCCATAATGGAGAACACTATGGTCCTCTCGTAACAATATATTTTCTCTATGAAACTTGCCAACCAATCCATACCCAGAATAACATCATACCCCTTAATATCTAATATAAGAAGGTCTTCTTCTAAGATTAGTCTCCCAATCATGATGTCTACTCCTCTACATACCGAGTGTATAAGTGACCCACTACCCAGCGGTGACTCTACACATATAAGGCAAGTGTCAGCTATCTCTAAAAGACCAGCTTCTCATGAAAATCTAGTGGAAATAAAGGAATGTGATGCCCCCATATAAAAAAGAATCTTACACTCATGACCATGAATAGGAAACGTACCCTCGACTGCTAGCAGCTCTTGAGGTGCTGGTGTTATGGGTACGTCCCAAATGTTATACACACGCCCATAATGCATTTGTCCCTACTGCTGTTGTGGGGTTGGGGGTGCTGGTATTGGTACTAGAGGTAACGGAGCCTGCTGCTCTTGTTGGGAACCCTGCTGTTGTGCCTTGCCCTGTTGTGGGCAATATCTCCTCTTATGACCCTGCTGGCCATATATAAAGCACTGCCCCAAAAACTCTCTCTGCCTCTGGCCCTCCTGTCCTTGCCTGGGACCCTGACCCTCCGATCGATAGCCACCCGACCTAAATCACTTGGTCTGATTCCCCTGTCATGAATCCTTCCCTTGCTGTGTCACCACTTGCTGCTGAGGTGCCCCACTGGCACTACTCCCTCCTGTCCTACCTGACTGGGTCAGCTCCCTTGCTCTCTTGCTTCCCTTCAGGTGGAAGCTGTGGTCTTGTAAATGCAAAAGTGCAGCATTAACGACCTCTGTATAAGTCTATAGTGATGGGTTGAAAAGTAAGTGTTTCCTGATCTTCCAGGCTAGCCCATCCATGAACCTACTTCTTTTCTTTTCTTTGGTGTTCACATCATCTGGAAAAAAGTTATCCAAAAGAGTGAATTCTTCCTCATAATCAGCCACTAATCACCCCCATGTGTAACATTATTAAATTTCCCCCTCATCTCTTTCTGAACAACTGACGAAAAATACTTGCAGTCGAATCTCTCCCAGAACTCTGGTATCGGTATAGTATCCTTCTCCTCCGAGGTGGTAATAGAATCTCACCTCTACAATTCGGCCCCCACAAGTTTAAATGTGGAAAGCATTTATTTCTGAGTGCCGTTGCACTCAATCATACATAGGTGACACTGTAGGTCCTTCTTCCACTGACATGCTACTATAAAATTTGAGATCCCTGAAAACTTCGGTGGGTGGTCTTTCTTAAAAGCCTCCCCAACTTTCTGCCAAGACAACTCCCCTGGATGGGGCTGAGTCACTGGTTCGACTAGTGTCTATGGCTGTGGGTATGGGAAATGAATGATCATGACTGTCATAGCTGAATTGATCGCCAGTGACACTATCTCGATCACATGTGCAGTTATCACCATCCCCGGTGGTGGTTGTGGCTGAGGTACCTCCTACTCCTACTGGGCCTTTCTAATCACACCTATGGCCGCTTCTCTCACCTCTCTATCTCTCCTGGGTGGCATATGAAAATAGATCGAATTGTATGAGTGTAAATTTAATACAAAATTTAATAGCAGAAGTACGATAAATCAAACACGTAAAGATAAAAGCAACAATCGTAACAATAGGGATCCATATCAAAAGAACGCTACGATAAAATTGTAGTAAGTCATATAGATATTATAGACACTAGAACCTGATGCTCTGATACCATCTGTGACACCCTGCCTAATTAAATATCGAGTGATCAGTCCTTTACTAAATTAGACAGAATTTCCATTTGGCTGATTCTTAGCATCACTGTCGAAAACCATTGATTAGTAATCACCTATTTGTTAATTAAGATTGTGTAACAATTTTATCTTTTCATTTAACTGATAATATCATGCGAGAAACTAAATTAAACCATTCACAAAATAACAAAGTCTAAACAAGCATGAGAAATAAATGTATTGCCGAATAAATCATCGGATATAAACTCCAAATCCAAAATAATAAAACCAACAAGAAATAAATACATCCAAATCCAAATCTGAACTGAATGATTGAATAAAGTGCAAAGGGAAACACGCCCATAAATGAAATACTGAGATAAAGATATCCTAATCTAGGAATCAATGACTGAATCGTCTAATTCAAATCCTGCATGCATCCACATATGTTGCATCTACACATCCCTGGAATAGATAATCAAGTTTGGCGTCCCTATGTCTGGACACTTAAAAGGTTTTGGAAAATATTTATAGCAAGGGATAGAAGCCAAAACATTTTGAAAACATTTAGCAAGTATTTATCACAATTCAAAATCAGTTATTTGTTACACATGTTAGAATCTCATACACTCTCTTGATTTTCCTCACCTCTCATCTATAATGCATGCCTAACACTTTTTACTTATCCCACCTAGCCATACTATCCAAGATAACTAGACATAAGTATCTATCTAAACTATTAACACGCGTAAATCCCCGTACTGCCCATACAGTACACTATCTGAATTAACACCTCTCATATGTTAATAATATCGTAGGTAACACTCCCCATATGTTCTCATTTAATCATTTAATTGAGTTTCTCTACTTAATTTACTTTTAGATATACATTATCTAACTGTCTATTGTCACATGTAAGTAGAATATTCGCACAAGTATATATGTTACACACTAATATATACAACTACGGCGTACCATAGGATAACCACCGTTGATAAGTCATACTCTGCTATCAAGTCCATGTATCACACATATTACATAAAGGACTATTGGTTCGGTATGCGATCATATTTCTAAGCCTTTGGGATATGCACATACTTAATGTACCCAGCTAACCTGGTAGTATCACTAATACACGACACATAGTGAACCGCCATAAGTTTTATGTTCTGGGGCACAAATTCATACGTCACTGGAATCGTCAAGGTGGGATCGCCCACTGCGAGGGAACCTCCGTGATAGAAGGTATCGTAGGTATGTCCACATTTAACACAAATCATATAATAGGTATCCACACACAACATATGTATACATGTATACTCAATACATATACTCCCAACCCAACAAGAAATTTCATATGTAGTATATATCACCCGAATACTTACCGTACAATCAATTTGCGATATAGAACTCTCTATCGTATTAATCCAGATATTATTTTCTACTCTAAGGGTCCCAGTCACCCCTTACCTCACTTCAGTAGTTAACTCATTCATAACCTACTAGTCTATAAGGTGAACTCATTCAAAATCCCCATAACTCATTCTCATTCTCTCGAATTAATTACGTCACCATTTAAGCATGTTGAATCCTTACCTAATTCTCTCATTAAGACTAAATCATAATCCCATCATAGGCCTAGTGTAATATAATAACTCCCTCGTTATATTTTAACAAAGTCCCAAACTTTTCCCTAACAAAAATACAGGATTCTAGGCTTAAAAAAGGAAGAATAGGAAAAACTCGGCAAACAGAATCGATTATCCTTAGGGCCAAATTGATTCGTGTTTCCGAATCGATTCTCCCTTGGTACGAATCAATTCGAACGGTAGTTGTTCATCTTCTTCATTGGATTTTAGCATTTTTCACCATTTTCTTTAACATAACTCACATGATCCTTTACCAAACTTAAAACTAATTGTCCCAAACTTTATCTATATGTTTTAGGATGATTTCCAATGTAATTACAACATCAAAACATCATAATTTCTCATCAAGAATAGATCATAACATTTATTCATCGAAACCCTAAATTTTAATGTTCTTTATGTCTACCCAACATAAAATCTAGATTTTTCTCATCTAAATTACAACTTATGATCTGATTTCGTATCCTTTACATGCATAAATTCAGTCTACATGAAAGTATACCCATAATATGAATTTGAATCACTTAAACTTCCAATTTCATCGTTTATATCAATATGTTTAACCCTATTCTCACATGGGTATTATAACTTAAAAGAAAATTGCAAATAAACACTTGCCTTAGATTAGTGGGTCTGATTTCGTGATTTGGTTATGAATTAGTTTGTCTTCCCTTCCAATCCACTCTCCAATGATGATGGTGGTGCAAGAACTAAATTGAATCCTTCAATAACTCTCTCTTAGGATTCAAAAATGGCTTCTCCTTCTTCTCTAATGGCCTCTCATTAATTTCTAACCTCTTAACCCTAGCCTCTCCCATCTATATGCCGATAAAGGCTTTGAAAATTCGCAGGCCTCTTAATCCTAGGTTACCAAATGATAACAATGCCCCCATACTGTACCAGTTTAGTCTAAAATTTCCTCGGGACCCAAATAGTACCCCGATCATATTACCCTTCGGAACCATCCATGACCTCGAAGTCCTCATCCAAGTTATCCTAAATAAATTTCCTATCTCAATCTCATATTAGTCTACACGCGACTCCCGATTGAGAAAATTCCAATTACGCCAATATCACTCGCTATGACGTGTAATTATTTCCAATAAGTTATTTACTATTCACTTAATAAACTTAACACTTAATATTAATCATTATCTCTCTCTCGAGTAATATTTAATGCACACATTATTATTTAATTCAATTAAGTTACGTCACTCGTGTAATTTAAAACAGAAACAATCAATTATTGAATTAATTAAATTCCAACTATGCGGAAATGCGGGGTATTACACATAAGACTCGAATGAGACCAGCAAAGAATTAAAAAGGGCCCGGAATCCAAAGGTGAAAAACACAAAAACACTGTCGAGAGCATATGGTAGCGTAGCTAGCAACGTGGAGCTCGTTAAAGTACACGGTTATTTGGAGGATTTCGAGAGAAAGATAATGAAAGTGGAACCTGTCAAGAAATTGATTGCATGGTTAATATAATAAAAGACAACCTAACTTGAATGCAATTAATACATGTTTCGATTGAGAGGTGATGTGGTCAAGTAAAGTAAGAAATTGACTAATGTCCATGAAACAAGTGGAATGGTACAGTGAAGTGATCAAATGGGTAATTAAGAAACCTAAGAAGGTTTAACCCATAATTAATAAAAGAGTGTGTTTATGAAAGTTTTTCAACGAAAATTAATATTTTCTAACACAGGACATGCATGTGTTGAAAGGCAATTTTCAAGGGAAAATGATAAGGTAAACTAGTGTGAGAAAAAGGGAAATTTCAATAGAAGAAGTGTCTTTCCTTAAACAAAATGGTATTTGTTTAAAGTATTTAACTAGGTGCGTTAAATGGGAAATAAATGTCAAGTCAACTAAAAAGGGGTTCTTTCATAAGATTAATGTGAATTAATCGGAATAAGTAATATTTTTGAATAAAACGGTTTCATGCATTAATGTATTTGTGTGTATGTGTATATATTAGGTAATTTCATGTGCACGTAGGTATAACGTGTTCTAGGCTCCATTCTATAATGCATTGTTATATTTTCTCACTGGGCATTCATCTCATTACCTCCTCTTTGTTATGGAAAGTTATATGTGATTATGTATTTTGAGAGCGTTACTCAAGTAAGTATTCTTTTTATTTTACGTTAGTATCTGTGTAAGCTTAGATTCCGAGGACGCTTCCCATTGGTCCCTCATGTAGTTTGACTTAAATTTGAATCGCATGCTAAACAAGTGAAATGTTAACTAAATAATAGCTGGACTAGCAATATTATTTAGGTTGTCGCATCGCACTTCACACCTAACTTCCGAGTCAGGCCGAGTTGACCACCGATAATCCATAAATTCGTGTTGGGGTATTACAAATGGTATCAAATATCTAGGTTTAAGGTTCCTTTCGAGAGTGATTTGGTGAGATTGGTAGTGGATCTTTCGACGTCGATATTAGTGTTGGGCCGATCACGTTAGATAGTGATGGTTTTGGTTCGTGTTCTATATGATAGAGTAAAGGAGATTAGCATGATGGGAAATGTTTGGACATGTTGCATGTGGCCAAGTTATCTACCATTAATAGCTTCCACACTTTGTATTTAAACATGTTAGTAAATTGCGAGTGTGCATGTAGTCCATTAATGGAGACACCGTATTCTCCATTGTGAGGTTCCTTGATGATGTGAGAGTCCTAGTAAGATGTTAACAAAGTTGAATAATGTCCATCGAATTAGAGACCTGAGTCATTTAAAGTCAACTATAGAGGATAGGTGAGTAGAGTGTCATGTCTAAGTGACATTGCTTTTCTGATAAAGATGCAGTCCCTTGGTTAGGTACTTACGGGTAGTTAATAATGATGATGTGATTAGGCAGCCTTGATCGTTGGGTTAGTGTTATGTTGTAATCATTTGACAATTTGATGGGCATGTAGACCTGTGTCCGTCATTACTTGGGGATCTGTTCTCAGCCGTAGTTAACAGGATACTATCATTACAGGGAAGTTCCTTGGTAATTATCGATTGAAAGTTGTATATTGAAAGCTATGATGAGAGTTAAGGTCCATTGGTGGTAAGTGTGGTATATGTGTAACAATGATGGGCTGAAGTGACGTAAGAGTCAACCCTAGATAGTCTTCCATAACATGATTTTAGAAAATATTATCAAACTTTTGAGAAATGGGATACCTAATGACATCGATAGTGTGGATGTAGAGGCTTATAGGTTTTGTACGACGTCCTATATCCTGCCAGAATCCTTAATAGTGTCAGTCTCTGATTTAATGCGTGGTTTATGACATCAGCCATTCGAAAAAAATGTTTTTGTACTTTTATTGGATCTCGAGGAGAGAGTTATAGGTTAAACCTATGCCAGAGTTTCAAATAAAAGGGAAATGAGATTATTATCTAAATTTCATCGCCCGTTCTAGCATCCTAAGTGATGATAGAATACGAGGTGATTTTAGTGTTGGTGTGATTTAAGGAAGTCCTTGGAGTGTCTTTGGAACTAATTGTGTGTGGCATCATTGAGGAATGTAAATCGACTTGTTATGACACCTTAAGGTGTTCAATGGTTAAAGTGCACCATGTGTGGAGACTTGTAGGCTAATATCTTTGTGAGTACCTAATTTCCACGATACGGATATTGGGAAATATGTATGGTATATCTACGACAAGAGGATCATAAGTGATGAAATATCATCAGGTTTTTTATGACTTTTAAATTGGGATGTGCTTCGTATCCTTAGGGAATCAGTTAAATTCGTCATTATGGAGGGCTAGTGTTCTGAAGACAGTTTTATTGAGGTCCATGTTATGATCCCAAGTTATGGATCAAATTTTAATGAATCTAATAATGTGGTCCTGGGCGTGGCCATCTAATTTTATATAAAAAGGTGGTGCCACCTATGAAGGGAATTCGTAAAGTTGTGTCATGATTGAGCATGATGCTCATTTGTCCTAAGATGACAAGTGTAAGAAGTGTAGTACTCAATTTTGATGGGTACTAAGAAATGCATTTGGACATAGATTGAGGATGTCATGTTAGATATTTTAAAAATAGACGCCCGATGGGATATCGAAGAATTATTAGGTTATCGACATGTGTCGACAATATAAATTGGAATAGCCCTAGAAATGATAAGACTAGTTCTTGGCACGTCTTACTCAGTCGGTTCGAGTTAAAGGTGTAGCCTGATATAACACATGATATCCTTATAGTGTTAAAATACTACTAGTGTGTCCATCACGTAGTTTTAGTTTGGGCATAATTTGGGGACTTATGCAATGACGACCTTGTGATGATTAGTGGTCTGATGAGTAAGTGTTTCACCAAATCGGACATTGATGTTGGGACATAACCATCATGCGATAAAAAATATAGTAACCCTATGTGTTAGGTTGGTCGCGACGTCAAGTTGTCTAAAGAGATGGAAAAAGTCATAGTTGACAAAGGGGTTTGCCATTCATCCATTGGGACAATTCGTATTGGTCAAAGATGAAAGGGGGAGGTGTTATTCCTAAGGACGGAAGCCCATCATGGACTTCTCAATGGACAATAAGTTCTTATGTTGCTTTCGTCTCGTGGGGATGAGTGTTTCGTGATCCGATTCATCATGGTTGGTAACTCAGGCCAGGGTGTATGGCTAGGCTAAAATCCGATGAGAACATCTAGAAAGAGTTATGGATTTGGAAGCATGCAGTGTAGGTACGCCTTTCATGAACCACAGTCTGTTACATATTAATTGGATTCTCTCAAAATGGTTATTCATTATTTCTAACTCATTATGTTCCTTCAAATTGAGGATTGTGTTGCCATGGTTTTTGTAACTGGGGAATGTACCGTGTTGTGGTACGATACGGTTTGGCTTAGTAGAGTGCGGTTGTACCTAGCATGGTCTACGCAGCTCACTAATTGGTGCACCCTTGTCCAAAGTATCATTTGTACTGCACAAAGTTATGTGTATGTGTGGTTGTGCATTAGACTACACAAGTTGCTCGTAGTATTAGTTTTCCTTAAGATTAGTGACCTATGGATCGGTCGACATAACGATTAGGAACTCTAGCTATAAAGAGAAGAATGATGATTTGAGGACATCATATAGTGTTAGAACTTGAGGAAACATAAAACTAAGTGTTGTTTTGTCATGGTGAGTGGATTGGAGTAATACCTAGGTGAGTGTTCCATACTAGTGCGCCTAGAGTGTCCCTAGGTTCATACAAGGGTCTTATGTAGAGATATTAGTCGGACGCGTGATTTGGGACATAGTTGGCATGTCGCCCATCGATGTGAGACACTATCAATATGTTGTTATCAAATTTAAGTAAAATTATGGGGTCAGGATGACCCGAGAATTTGAGGAGACTCGGGTTGTGTATTCCTAATAATTTAAATAATTTACGTTGATGAATGGAATGTCAGTTATGCTTCGTTTTACATTTGTATCAATATCGATAACTTAGGAGTATTGCTCTGGTAGATGTGACAATATTCCTTGGGTGTTAGTGATGAAACCTTAGGACTTGATTGAGTATGACCAGTGGGTAAGTGGAGACTCGAAGACTGTTACGCGACCTTGATGGCTAGCCTGATGAGGAACATTTGAATATGTTGCATGTTGAGTTCTTTGGTTACTACTCTGGTGAAAGTAAATATGATGAGTTCCTTGTGGTTGGGATTTTCATAATCCCGCCTTGAAAGATCCCCATAACTTAGAGTAAGGATTGATGACGCCGAGAATTTGAGGAATTGATGGATTAATAATTTTGACGGTAAAATTTTCTAAAGAGGGAAGAATGTAACACCCGCCCCTGCAACTTTAATAATACTCATGTTATTTGGTGACTTGGTATAACCAGTTGGGTTCTGGGATTGTTGAGGTGGATCATAAGCTAAATTTAGGTAACGTAGTGGCCCCGATGCAATTGAATTGGAGTTTTGTGGCCTAAAGTTAAAACAGAGGATTTTTGCAGTCGTTCGAATGAGGTGTAGGTGTCGTTCGGAAGAGATTCAAATGATATTCTAACAACGGAGGAATTCTCCATTTTCTTCGCTCTGTGAAATCTCATTGGAAAGCCTAAGTTCGAATGAGGTACGCAGTCATTCAAATGAATGGGTGTTTTTCGTTCGAACGAGGTACATATCACGTCCCTTTTAAACCTACGATTTTGCCTCATTAAATCTCTCGTTCGAACGAGAGGGGATCTCATTCGAATGAGGCCTAATGCCGTTCGAATGATCGGATATGAATTTGAAAAATGTGTACATTTTTATGTGCTGTCACGACGTGGATCGTCAAACTGGATGACGTGTCGAGCTCTCAACGACTCATATCAAAACATGGGATAACATCTTAATGGACCATTGGATAAAGGTTATGTTTAGGGGAATTTGTGAAATTTAATCCTTAGTGTTTTGGGGGTATTTTAATGATGTTTTAGTTCATTTAACCCATTCCAATCAAATTTGGTCTCTCTCTCTCTCTCTAGATCTTGGATCTCTTCCTCCATCAACCACCACACACCACCCTAACACCACCACCCCTCCACCCAAAACCACCAAGATTAACCATCTTATTCCATATTTAATCTTATAAAACTCAAATACACCACATGTTCAAGAAAGATGGGGTTTTATGTGGATGTTATTGGGGATTTTTGGAGAAGAAGAAAAATAAAGTATGGAGTTTGAGGGGGGTTTTCATGGAACATTCAAGAAGACAAGTTTGTGGTGAGAGGTAACCTCTTTAAATCCACCTTAGGAGGTGGGAGGTTACCATCTTTTTCTACACTCCACCCACCATTGTTGAAGCTTCCTTTGAGGTGGAAAACTCTACTCTTAGCGTATGAACCTTATTTTTCCATAATATTGGTCTTGTGGTTAGAGTTTGTAAGATTACAATGCATATATATGATTTAAGAAGGTTATTTCTTGTGGTTTTGTGTAAATGGTTTATGAATGATTTCAAGAGTTTTGGGAAAAATGATATATTTCAAGAAATCTTAGTATTTAAACATTTTATGGAATAAAATGTGGAAATAATATTTATTGAGCAAATATCTAAAGGACTTCTTGTAAAAATTGGGATTTTATGAAGTTAAACATTTATTCTAGTTTTTCGAGGAAAAAATGCCTTTGGTCATGAAAAGCATGTTTATGAAAATGTTATGAAATTTCTAGAATAAATCATGTGTAAAACTCATTGTTATGGATTTCTAGACTTAAAATTCACCTTCTCACGTATATAAACTTATAGTATTATTATGACGAGCATATAAACAAGTTTAATGAAGGTTTTATTGGGTTTAAGCATGAACTAATGAAAATGGAAATTTCAGCCCTTCAAGTGTGTTAAAAATTATAGAAAATATGGTATGTGGATGTTTAAAGACTACATGTGAAAATAAAGGGAAAATGGTGTTTTCTTAAAAAGTAGTTTCCAAAATGCCAAAATATTTTCTTAATAGAGAAAGTGATGAAGTAAAGAGATTTCCAACCTAAGAAGTATGTGACTCCAAAGTTTTAAATAAGTGTTAGTGAGTTAGAAATATTTGAGAAGTCAGCATATGTGACTTAATGAGGTTTATTGTGAAATAACACTTGTGAAATTGGAGGAAAAGACTTGTTTGGAAACAAATGGGTAAATTGATACTTTTATGTAAAGTGGAAATTTTTTATGAAATACAAATATTAGAAAAGGTATTGCACAAAATGGTCTTAAAAGAAATTGATTTTGGGGATAAATCAACGTAAGCCTGTAAAGGACAAGAAATGGTGATTTTCAAAGTTTACCACAAGGTGGGGTGAAATCCCTGTTTATGGCTTCGGCCAGTAAGAGTGGAATAAAGAGGACATTTGATAAATGTAAAAAAAAATTAATCTAAGAGTTGGATGAGACTGAGAAAGAATTAATAAAGCCCCGAAGTCCTAGGGTGAAAGAGTTAAAAACACGGGCCAGAGCATATGGTAGCGTGGCTGGTAATATTAAGCCCGTTAAAGTACACGATTATTTGGAGGATTTCGAGAAAAAATATAATGAGAGTGAAACATATCAAGAAATGGGTTGCGTGGTGAATATAAAAAAAGACAACCTAACTTGAATGAAATTAATACATGTTCCGATTAAAAGGTAATGTGGACAAGTAAATAAGAAATTAACTAATGTCCATGAAACAAGAGGAATGGAAAAGTGAAGTAATCAAATGGGTAATAAAGTAACCTAAGAAGGTTTAACCCATAATTAACACAAGAGTGGATTTATGAAAGGTTTTCAACGAAAATAAGTATTTTCTAACACGGCTCGTGCATGTGTTGAAAAGCGATTTTCAAGAGAAAAGGCTAAGGTAAATTGGTGTGAGAAAAAGGAAAATTTCGATAGAAGAAGTGCTTTTTCTTAAACAAAATGGTATTTTTTTAAAGTATTTAACCGGGTTAAATTAAGAAATAAATGTCAAGTCAACTAAAAAGGGGTTCTTTTGTAGGATTAATGTGAATTAATCAGAACAAGTAATATTTTGGAATAAAACGGTCTCATGCATTAATGTATGTGTATGTAGATGTATATATGAGGTAATTGCATGTGCATGTAGGTATAACATGTTCGAGTCTCTTTTCTACCGTTTGATTCTATAATGCATTGTTATATTTCCCACTAGACATTCGGATAATTCTTTCCTCTTTGTTATGGAAGGTTGTATGTGATTCCATATTTTGAGAGCATTACTCAGGTAGGTGTTCTTTTTATTTTACGTTAGTAGCTTTATATGATTAGATTCTGGGGATGCTTCCCATGGGTCCCTCACGTAGTTTGACTTAAATTGGAATTGCATGCTAAACAAGTGAAATTTTAACTAAATAAAAGATAGACTAATATCATTATTTAGGTTGTCTCATCGCACTTCACACCTAATGTTAAGGTTGGGCCGGGTTGACCGCTGGTAACCCATAAATCCGGGCCGAGGCATTACATGTCTTCTTTGGAAAAAATCACTACTAGTTCTCCTTTGAAATTTTGGGGGTTTGAGAGGTGTTTCTTTGCATATCGAACATGCAATTTACATTACCGAATGATTTGGGCCACTTGTTAGGGTTAAGTGTGTAAGGAACAATTTCCAATCGAGATTGGCATAATTTCGAACAAAATGTTTGAGTCATAGGATAGACTTTTAGTTGAAGATCTCATGAGCCTTTGACATTTTTGGATAAAGACGTAGCGACCAGCTTCAAAGAATGCACATTCTAGGCTGTGTTTATCATGCCATGTTTGTCTTCACATATGCCGAGGATCTCGCAATTATGAAGTATATTATTTTATAAGTCCTTGGAATTTTTATTAAGGGTGTTCAGTTTTCAAAACTGTTTGGAACTTATTTTTTTTGAAAATATGTTTTCTGAGTTTACTGTAGGCAGACTTTTAAAATTCATTTTAGTCCTTCAAATGAAATCGCCATGTCATTCAAACGACATCCCATGGTCGTTTGAAGTATGATTTCTAACAAGAATCAAACGAAGCATATTGTTTTATTTTGTTAAGGTCGTTAGAAGCGAGATAAATTTTGTTCAAACGAGATCTCTATCTCATTTGAATGACAACTCAAAATCATTCGAACGATGCGCTGCCTTAACTTTTCTATAAAATTTTATTCAGACTCAATTTTCTATTTGAGAGATGAACTGATGACAAAACGAAAATCAGACCTCTTTAAAAAGTTCCAACTCCAAAAGTTTCACCCTTTTGTTTAAAATATCCAAGGTTCGTTAATCATATACTTTGAGATCTTATTTGGGCACCTAGTTTGTTTCTATCATCTTGAGAGAACTTGCTTTCACGCAGTGGACTCCGTACGTGTTGATTGCGGTGAAGAATCAGTGGACTTCATGTATAGAATCATAGACGGTTGTCGACATGCATCGGTGGATACCGAGTTACGTGTGGACTCATGTGTTATGGACCTTGAATAGGTGGACTACTAAGTTGCACTGTGGAGGAGCGGTTGAAGAGAAGAAGAGAGGTATCAAGGCTTGTAGGGGATCAATTCATTGTGTAAGACTAAATTATTTCTTTGTAATTTTTGTATCATAGTGATTATCTGGTTGGGTCATCCATGTAATGCCCCGACCTGTATGTATGGGTTACCCATGAGTCAACCCGATCCCACCCGAGCGTTAGGTATTGGAACACCCTACATAATGTTGTTAGTCCAGTTTTATTTTAGTTTTCATTTCACTTATTTAGCATGCGATTCCAGTTTCAAGATAAACTACGTGAGGGACCCATGGAGATAAACCCAAAGTCCAAGTAAACAGAGCTACTAATGTAAACATAAATAAAATATACTTACATGTATAATGCCATCAAAATACAAAACCTCTCTTGTCGTAACAAAGCGAGGGTGTGAGCTTATGCAAAGTAGGATTCATACAAGCAGTATAAAAAAGAACGATAAAAAGGAACACTCACACGCTACAACCACATGTATGCGAAAATATGTATATATCTTCATACATATACCCTTGATGAATACACATGGCAATGTATTAACCATTTTACTTTCGAAAAATTTACCTTAATCTAGTAAAGACTTCCTTTATTCATATTTATCATTTCTCACTTTATTTAACAAACCCTGTTCAACACATGAAACCATTACACTTTATTTATTCGAACTCATTCCTTTGCCATAATTCAACCCTTTCATTTATTTCAATACACTTTAGTATTTTAATAAAAATCACCATTTCAACACACGCATTCACCGTGTTAGAAAGTACTTATTTAATCTTTGAAAATCCTTTTTTCAACACATTCTTATATTAAATATGGGTTTAACCATTTAGGTTGCTTAGCCACCTAATTACCCACTTTTTTTTTACCCTTTTTCCTCATCTTATGGACATTAGTAGGTTTACGCATTAACTTGTCCATTTCACCTTTACCGGAACATTTATTATATTCTTTCAAGTTAGGTTGTATTAACGCATTTTACCACACAATCCATATCTTGACATGTTCCATATCTCCTTTATCTTGTCTCAAAATCTTCCTATACTGCCTACTTCCACGAGCTCCACACCGCCGGCTATGCGCACTATATGCTCTAGCCAGTGATTTAGGGCTTTTCACCCAAGGGATTTAGGCCCTTCTCAGTTTATCCCGGTGTCATCTGAGTTCCTTTTAATGTGATTTAATATTTTATAAATGTCCACATTATTATACTTATCCTTTTTACCCGGCTGAAGCCAAAATCCGAGAGTTTACCGCCCCATCTTGTATTACACTTTGAAGATTTACCATTTCATGTCCTTTATACTTAAACTTGATTTTTATTCCAAAAATCATATTCATTTAGGATCACTTTGTGTAAAATCCTTTCCAACAATTTTATTTCATGAAAATGTTCCACTCTAAGTAAAATTATCATCTTACACCTTTTTTTTTCAAAACTGCCTCTTACTCCATTTTCACAAGTGTTAATTTTACCAAAAAACACTATTAAATTATTCATACCAACTTCTAATATGTTTTTAACCCTTTAACACATTTTTACACTCAGAATAATATTCTACTTAATTGGAAACACTTTTACACCTTTAATTCCATAAGTGTTAACATTTCACAACATTAGTAAGTTACACTCACCAACCATTCCATGTTTACCCGTAAACACTTAGTGAACATGTTTTGTCAACATTTTCCAAGTACATATTTCTTTACTTCTTCATTTAAGAAATACATTTAACATTAAGACTACTTTTATAAGAAACTTGCCATTTTCTTTTTATTTAACTTGTAGTCTTTTAATCTCATACACATCGTGTCTTTTAATCCCAATTTCACACACTTTGAAAACTAAAATTTCAACCTTTATTATCTCATGTTTAAACCCAGTAAATCTTCTTTAAACTTTTTTATACATTCTATGTCAAAATACTACAAGTTTATATGCATGGGAAGATGGATTTTAAACCGAAAATCCCACTACATAGTTTAAACATATTTTTCATCATTTCCAAACATTTTATTTCATAAAATGCTTTTCATCAATATTTCTAGAAAATACACTATTTTCATAAACACCCACTTTTACTATTTCAATCCTTTGAAATAATTATCCCTTCTTTTATTTTTAACAAATATCATTTTTCCAACATTTTTATTCCATAAAAATGTCCATTATTTCTCTTTACTAGAAACACACTAAATAATAATTCCTCACATTTATATTCCATAAAAGTGTCTATTATTTCCTTTTACTAGAAATCCACCCAACTAATATTTTCTTACATTTTTATTTTTCATAAAAATGTCTATTTTCAGTTTTACTAGGAAACCACACAAATAATAGTTTCTTACATTTTTATTTACCATAAAAATGTCTATTTTCAATTTTACTAGAAAATCGCCCAAATAATATTTTCCTACATTTTTATTTTTCATAAAAAGTCTATATCCAGTTTTACAAGAAAACTACACAATTAATATTTTCTTGCATTTTTGTTTTCCATAGAAATATTTATTTCCGGTTTTTACTAGAAAACTTATCATTTTTATTCATGAGAATACTACTCGTAATTCTCAACAATAAAAAGACTACAAATACACTGAAAAATAGAGTCTTTAAGCTAAGAGTAGATTTTTCCCCACCTCAAATGGAGTTCAAATCAGTGGAAGGCATGAAAGATCAAGGGATATGACAAACCCCCTCCTCCTAAGGTGGCCTTAAAGGGTTTGTCTAGCACCATCAAGTTTGCCTCCAAGAGAATTCCATTAAAACCGTCTACAAAACCCATCAAAACACCCAACAAAAACTTCTATATTTCGTACCTCAACCTTAACAAAGGGGAAGACTGATTATTTATTTTATGTGAGTATAATTTGTACACTTAAGGAGAAAATGGTGGAGAGCGGATCAAGGGAGGGAGGGAGAGTGTCGAGAGTTTTAGGCAGTAGGGGTTCCCAACCCCACGCCTTTCTCTTATACTCAAAACCAAGCCCAAACATTTTATAAACCCCATATGATTGATCCCAACCATCAGTCTCCAAGAGTTGACAGAAGAAATTGATCAACGGTTAAAACGACGCCAACTTAACTTGCAGGACTAACTTTCGTCAGACGTCATTTGAACGACAATGGTCATCATTCTAATGACATAAGCCCCCTCGTTTGAACGACATTTCTTGTCGTTAGAACGACCTCTTTTCCTTTTCTTTTATTTTTCTCCAATTTTTGCCCATAATTCCCCTATAGTTATAATTAATCCCTCCTTATGTGAAATCCATATATAATTTAATCGATTTACTGGGGCAGGATATTACAATCCGAGGTTTTCTCGTGTAGTGGTTTCCTCGTACATCGGCGTCTTATGGTTTGATTTATTAAATTTATCTTCTATCACCTAGATGCATGTTTAGGGTAAATAGATAAATTTGGTAAATCGGTTTTCACATGAGGGAGTTTAGTTGAAGATCAAAGGGTTTTCACAATGATACCTACTTATGCTTATTTTTACATGACAATATTGATTTGTAGAATATTAATATTCTAGGATTATGTGCATTGTGATTGTTTTGTTGATTAAGTTCAACTTTATTCATCACTTGAGGTAAAGCTTAGTTTGATAAATTTTTGCGTCAATTAGAACTTCTTAAACATATTTGAGTATTTGGGTTATAATTCTTTTGTTACTAGTTTACACCCATTCATTCGATCCAACACGTTTGGACACATCGATACTATGCTAGGGTGTAAAGATTATGTGTTTTGTGTCATGTTTTGTGGTCGTTTATACCTATATGTGTGCCGGATATATTTGCATATATTATATATGGTATTGGGTTTTGAGTCTTTGCGGTTTACATTTAGTCTCCATTTATCACATGCTTGATCTTTTGGATTATTTGTGCTTGATTTTCCATGGTGCGTGCTTGCTACACTTTACAATGTTTCATGATTTATTCCCATATCCCTTTGCTTAGTATTGGTATCTTATGATAACATATTTTGGGGGAGATTCGATTTTAGGGAGTATTTATTTATGCAATCTTACTTTTTCTATTCCTGAACAAAAAGGGGGTGAAATGGTATCTTTCCTTTGTATGATTAGGATATCTTTATCTTAGGGGATACATCTTACATACATTGAGATTGTTTCAGACATTGTTGGATGTCTATTAATTTGCGGATGTATACTTGTTATATTCTCATTGTATTTGAAGGTGTGTTTAAGTGTACATGATTACAGGTTTACATCAAATCAACAAAGTTTTCAAGCAAAGCAAAGTTACTCATGTTTATGTATCTATCGAGTGTTTTTACTTTTTCCTTTTGGGGGTTAGATAATGAGTCTTTTTAGAGATCTTTATGATCCATAGTATATTTGTTTTGGTTTTATCTCAGAATAGCCAAAGGGGGAGATTTGTAAGGACAAATTTCCATTCAAGTCAATTTGTATGTAATTGGCATAATTAAAAAAAAAACATTTTAGTCATAGGATAGACTTTGAGTTGAATATCACATGAGATTATGACGTTGTTTGATGAAGACGTAGCAGCCAAGATTCAAAAAATGCACATTCTAAGCCATGTATACCGTTCCACATTTGTCTTCACATATGTCGAGGATATCGCAGGTATGAATGTATATAGTTTTATGAGTCCTTGGAATTTTATTTAATGGTTTTCTATTTTCAGAACTGTTTGGAACTTCATTTTTTCTAAAATATGTTTTCTGAGTTTACTGTAGGCGAATATTTAAAATTCATTTTAGTCATTAAAATGATATCTCCATGTCATTCAAATGACATCCCAAGGACGTTCGAAGTAAGTTTTATAATGAGTATCAAACGAAGCGTACTGTTTTGATTTTGCTAAGGTCATTATATGCGAGATAAAATCTCGTTCAAACGAGATATCAAAATCTTTCGAACGACACGCTGCCTTAACTTTTCTATAAAAGGTTTTGCAGACTCAGTTTTCTGTTTGGGAGACGAACTTTTGATGAAAATTAAAAGCAAACCTCTTTCAAAATTTCCAACTCCAAAAGTTTCACCCTTTTGTTTACAAGATTCAAGATTCATAAATCATGTACTTTGAGATCTTGTTTGGCAACCTAGTTTGTTTCTTTCATCTTAAGAGAACTTATTTTCGTGCGGTGGACTCCGTATGTACTGATTGCGGTGAAGAAGCGTTGGACTCCGTGTTTTGAATCATAGATGTTTGTTGAGATGTATCGATGGATACCGAGGTATGCGAGCACTTGTGTGTTGTGGACCTTACGTTGGTGGACTCCTACGTTTCACTGTGGAGGAGCAACTGAAGAGCAGAAAAGGTGTCAAGTTATAACACCCCGCCTAATTTAATATCGGATGATCGGTCCTTTATTTAATTAAATCAGAATATCTAGTTGGTTCATTCTCAGCATCACTGTCGAAAAATAATTTCTTTATTAATCACCCAATAGTTAATTAAGCTAGGTGACAAAAACTTTTCCATTTTTAATTTAATTAAAACCATTGCACGATACTGAATAATAATATGCCACTACACATCACAACTGAATTAACTATGAGAAGAATAAACGGGACTGTAATAACTCTCTAGTTAAACTATAACATTTACACTAAATAAGACTGATATCCACAATGCTTACATAAATAATTAGAACCTCTAGAATCCTGGGAGGCATGCCCTAGATGAAGTAGACACTACAAATGAGTGAATCAACAGAAAGGAAGCGTCTAAACAAAATCCACATTTCTGCTAGTAGCTATAATCCATTGGAACATCCATAATCTATGATGCGCATCCCTGCTACTGGATACCTAATGTACAAGATAGAGTAGAGAAGGGAATATGCAAGGAAATGGGTCAGATCCCGATTATAAAAGATTGTAAAAATAGATAGTGCTTAACAATTACAAATAGGCATTTATTATGTACATGTTAGTTTCTCGAGCTCTCTCTTGAGAATTCTCACCTCTCATCTAGAGTGCTCACCTATCGTACCTTATTATCTTCCTAGTTAAGGTTCCCTCCAAATTAGTTTCCACAACATAATTCTAACCCATATCATACACCCGTATGTCCCATACCATACATAAAATAATTATTCATGTTCATATTCATTTCTCTTTAATATGAACTAGTCTTGTTACAACCTTGGAATTAAGTTTTCACTTACTTAATTCAATTCAGATTTCATTATTTACTTATATCAACAACATTACACAGTATATTAAATCACAATTTATATTTTTAAATCTACAATGTCACACAGTAGATTACATTATAGTTTATATATATAATATCACACTAATTATATAAATACAAATACGACACCTCCCCAGTCACAGCTGTGCTGCATGCATAATTTGTTATCATGTCCTGATACATAATGACACTTGATAGAGGCCTATTGATTCGGCGTCTCTCACGAATCATATCATAACACAAATATATTGGAGGCGAGCATACTCCCCAACCAAATGGGTCACGCACGTACCTACGCTCCCATTCAACCATCAAAATTATCATTGCATCGATAGCACGTGTCCAAGGTCCTATGCTCAGGGTACGAATATAAAAATCCCTCCCAATTAGGCGCACAAGGATATAACGTCCACAACGTGAAACCTCCACCCCGATAGCAAGGAGCGTAGGTATGTCATACACATAACAAACTATAATATAGGTATACATTCCACCTATATAAATATAACATCAATAAGGTATTCACACAACCATATGATAATAATAGGTAATCATCTCTTCTATATAATAATAATAATAATAATAATAATAATAATAATAATAATAATAATAATAATAATAATAATAATAATAATAATAATAATAACAGGTATTCATCATACCGGTATATAACCATAGGGAATACACATAACCCATATAATAAATCCCCCATGTAGTATAATTATATCCCGAATAGCCTACGTATATGTTCGATTATGACTTTAATTCTCAAGTATCTATTTTCAAACTTATCTACCCGCGTAATGGTGATCATTTAATCCTAAAATAAATTCAGTAGGTAAACATCACGTCCTACAAATCCATGTCATCACGACTCCAAAATTTCTACGAATTAAATTCACTTTAATTAGGTTTATTCCTAGATAATCCCTAATTCACTCTTAACCCTTTATTCCATCTCTTAAGGTTAATCCCAATTATACCTAAGGTTATACATATAATTTATGACTCTCTTACAAATGGTCCTAACCTTAAATTATCATTTATCCGATTTAAAATCTCAAGTAATATAATACTCCATAATAAATCATTTAATTAATCACCCGTTAATTTCCCCTTATTCATAATCCCAATATAATATATTTTTCGAGTCTTAAGTATCTCCTACTGCCCTTCCCTAAGTCCCGTTAAGTTTATTTAATCATCATAAAAGATTCCTCAAAAGTTTGGGATTTAATCAACAATTAAAAACAAATAACTTCATCTTTTCTGGGGAGGTCGATCGATCGATGGTCAGGGGTCGATCGATCGATCGAGCTTCATGGGTCGATCGATCATCGAGATATAAACCCAGATTCTGCAACTTTTATTCTACGGGTTTCACATATTTTAATCATCCAAACCTCTATTTTAATATCCCAAAGTTCTTATAATTCACACCACTTGATATAGCAACATATGTAAATGATTCCTACTGATCTAAACAACCTAGGATCATCAAGAGTTTGGATTAAAAAGCATATAACTTATATTTTTCTAGAAAACTAAATATATGAACAATCCTTTGATTCTCAAAATTTCTACAACATGTGATGTTTATTTCTTGGATTAATATCTACCAACAACATGAGATTAATCCTACATATTTCTACTTTCCAGAAATGAATTAGCATCTAACTAGGTTATCTCCAAAACATGTAATTTCTCATCATTTCTAACTATCCTAACATGGACAATATATAAGCTAAGATTTACAATAATTAATCACTTGCCTCTAATTCATAGGTCTGGTCCATTGGGGAATTGTGTCCACTGGTGGTTCTTCCCTTCTCCGGTTAATTTTCGGTGGTGGTTACTTTTGGCTCTTGGTTCTCCCACAATGACTCTTCCCTTTCCCCAGAGAAACTCCTCACTCTCTCTCAATTTCTTATTCTCTAAGTTTTGTAGAATGAATCAATAATCTAAACCCTTTAGACTAATAAATAATCTCCCAAATTCGTGCATATTATTCACCTTCCAAGTCAAATGACCATATTACCCCTCCGGGGTGACTATTCGGCTCCAAAGTGCCCCGAGACCCTATACAAATGTCTGAGTAGACTTTTTTGACTATTTGAACCCTTCTGGACACTTTGACGTAGTCGAAACGACCATTCGTATGGCATAATAATAATTCACTATTATTTTATTAAATTATAATCCCGACACGACTCAAATGCGTGTCCCGACCTAATTACTATAATTGTCGTACACATAATTCGCGACAAGTTTATAAATTCATAATCATATATTTTTCTTTAATCACTAAGTCATATTCAACATAAATCACATATTACTTTATTCTCGAGTAATATTTAAATCTAGATTAATTTCCAATTATATCACAATTAATTCTAATTAATCCCATTTTAGAAGTCATTAAAAATACGGGGTATTACATACTTCCTCCCTTACAACGAAATTTAGTCCCGAAATTCAGAAAACAAAAGTATAGCAGGTAAGAATAATTCTGGTTAACTATTGCACATCACATACTTGCGCTCCCAAGTAGACTATTTTTTACTGCCCATACAGTACGCTATCGAATACCCCCAATAATGAACACCCCACTTATGATCATTTTAACCCCAGGTTACCCTATCAAGTAGGCTCTTGTCCAAGCCTTACAGTTTAACTTTCTCTACTTATACTTTATTCTAGATATTCATTATCTAACATTCAACTATATGCACTTAAATAGATTAACCGTTCTTTAGATAAATTCCATCTCGTCTTGAGATTATCATACACAAGTAGGTTAATTGTGCAGTATATATTTTACACACCATATATACTATAAGTTTCAAATCATCTCTACTATTCGCAATAGTTCTTGGTTCCTCACTTTTATCCCAATAGTAGGAGAAACAATAAGACTTACCGTACCATACTTCAACTGGCACCATGCCCAATAGTAAACTTATAAGAGTTATAGTACACAAACTCCACTAGTGGAACATATGTCTCTCGTCCTCCCTTAAGATTCAAGGGTACAAACATAATTTATCTTCCAACCTTAGATTTGTCCTCTTAGTCTGCCCATTATTCTACGGATGATAGATCATACCCAATCACAACTCGGTACCCAAGCCTCGTGAAAGTTCTTCTAAAATTGGGAGATAAAGTATCATCCTAATTGGACACAATATTAAACGGTACCCTATGTCACCTCACTATCTCGATTATATTAAGATAAAAGCATATTGTCTCGTAGTATGATCAACCCTTAACTGTCATAATGTGATCTACTTCAGTCAATTGATCTAGTATCACCCATATAAGATAGTAACCATGTTCACGATAAAATCCTTACGAATACTCTCCAACTATACCAATTAGAAATTCCTAACGGTTGGAGAAACATCTGCTGATTTTGAATGGTTCACCCTAATTCCAACAGACAGGTGGCCCGCTACAAGAGGAATCTAGCCAAACATCTCATCATCCTATTACCATAGTCATGTATATCCTGATACATTTATTATTCTACCGACTATATCTCTAATCATCATAAATGAATGGACATTCAAGTCCCGATATCTAAACCTCAGTATTTATTTTCCTTATCCCATATCTCTAAAATGGGGAACAACATTATATTCAATTACCTAGGGTACCTATACACCCTATATTTCTCGCATTGTTGCACAAATAACATATACTCTTCTTAAATCAATTTTTCTCTCACTTGGTATACTGATATGGTAGGGGTGCACTCAATCAACCCACTAGTCATAACTTAATCACTCTATCAGTGGCATCATTATATTCATAATGTTACTAGGACTAGGCGACTCTTAAGTCATAATAGAATTATCAACTCTAAATTTATGTTTGTATTTTAAAATGACCAACATACGAACTTATGTACTATTGACTAAACTTCTCTGCCACTCCCGACCTTTGCTAGTTTCAAGCGTGGGATGTCTCGCAAAGCGAAATCCAAATAAGGAACCCCCCCGATACACTACTACTTAACATAGTCGGTGGTCGAGATCCGTAATGGCCCTCAATCCATAATCTATACCATCCCATAATTTCTGTATGTTGACATAAAAGTCTACTAGTCCAATTCTTATATATCCCAAATAACATAAAACATGTTGCTCTCACTATCCCATATTCTCGACGCTATTAATAATGAGCTATTTCTCGATGTTCGACAAAAACGTAATATATCCCGAGTCACATCAGTAAAATAAATTTCTACTCACACATATAACTCGACAACATTTTTACTAAGGTCTATGATATCATGAAATATAGGCCCAACCCTATTTCAGTTGGCGCTGCCCAAAATAATTTTACTCTCCCCGGAGTATCCAACGTGATAGTCTTATCACTTACTCTACTATCGTTTAAACATTTGGTAATTTATCACTACATATTACCATACAAATTTATATCGTGCTAACTCAAAGAAAGAGCAAATTATAATAACAAAATATACTCTTAGGACCCACTCGGTTCACTCACGTACGATACCAAAAGGTCCTATTATCAACGAGAAAAACATTTGTAACTGGACTGTTAAAATTATCATTTGCACTAACCTCGACTCGCATGCGAATTTAGGGTTTTCAATTTATATATGTCTATTGTGACACCCCATGTCACTATAATTAATCCTTTATTCACAAGGATCAAATAAAACTTCATCAGTCTCTCCTAACCATATAGGGTCCTTACATGCACTTCTCATGGTCAAAACAATTCACGATCACTTGCACCCGCTATACATCTAGGATTCCATCCTATAGCTGTACCCACCCGTTCCGGATAGATTATTCACTCCTGTAGTTTACATACCCATTACTGAAATGTTGGCCAAACATATCTAGGCCTCAATTACGGTCTTATCGACCTCTATTTTTCTTCTTGGACCCCGTCACCCTTGAAATACGGTATGCTACAATTACCGAGGACTCCAATGGTCCTATATAAACCTACCACTCTTGGGTCATAAATTTCCCGGGCCTAATTCTCTTGGCTCTATTACTCCCCTAGAAGTCTCACTCCTCTATTTGTTATGCTTAATTGGTATGGTTTACTATTCCCAAAATTAATCGGTCTCACTACTCAATGTGGAGACATTTAACACTTAGTAGTCTCTCTCTCTACACATAAGGTAATTTCCTTTACTATTTCCTCGTTACTGACCATTTAAACGTCCTTCTCTTGGACTTATCAATATTAACTCCCAATTATTATTCCCATTATTCTTTTGGCTCTACGGGTCCTATGGAATACATTGTCGACTACACTAGTCTTGGCTGATTTCATCACCACTAGTAGGGGTTTAATTATGTCACTTTAAATGGGTCCCCTACTGGGTACACCTTCCGGTGATGTTTCATTATCAATATTTAATTCAATCTTGCCCTTAGGATAGGTTTCCCAACCCTTCTATCTCCCCTTCATTTGGAAGCATAATCAAATTTCTTGGTGATGTTAATCCTAGTCGTCTTTGTCAGATTTCCACTCACACTAGAGTATTTCACTAACGAGTCCTTTCACCTAATGAACTCTATATATCTTCTTTGTACCCCATCCTTCCTAGGGTAAAGAGTTTGTTACTTCTTGCTTTCTTACCTATAAGAGATAAGATTCAAAACTCCATTCATATCTTGATTAAAACATCCAATGAACGATTTCACAATTGAACCATACCTAAAATTCGTATTCCAACTTCACACATGTTCTGTATATGTGATGTCTAACTCTCATCACTTAAGTTTTCTCTTAAAAATAAATTTTTTACGAGAAAATTTTCAAATCCTGGGTGTTACTACACTTCACCCTTTACAATTGCCTTTGAATTTCTTCCTTCACAAGAGTACTTACGACTCCCTCACGTTTCACACACAGTGCTGGGAGAGTTAAGAACGGAACAACCATCAACTATGATGGTGCTTGAGAAACTATAGCTCCCAAGTGACTTCCTTAAAGTTCTCAGCTGAAACAATAATTATGATGGTTTCCATATCCAATACCATTTTCTAAAATACTCTATATCTTTGGCTGAGTCCTCCTCCTGCTGGCCTTCTAACGGCTCTTTCTAGTTGTCCCAATGTGTATGGCGCACGATGCCCGACCAAACTCGTATAAGCATTACATCTCACATACTTCATGGCAGGAGAATGTAAGTCAAAATACGGAGAAGAATTCAACATCCTAATAATAGGGCTCTATATCAAAGAATGCTATGCTGAAACGTAGTAAGACGCACAGATCCCAAAGATACTAGAACCTGGCTCCGATACGACCTGTAACACCCCTCCTAATTTAATATCGGGTGATCAGTCCTTTACTCAATTAAATTAGAATATCCAGTTGGTTCATTCTCAACATCACTACCGAAAAATAATTTCTTTATTAATCACCTAATAGTTAATTAAGCTAGGTGCCAAAAACATTTCCATTTTTAATTTAATTAAAACCATTCCACGACACAGAATAATAATATCCCACAACACATCACAACTGAATTAACTACAACAAAAATAAATGGGACTGGAATAACTCTCTAGTTAAATGATAACATTTACACTAAATAAGACTTATATCCACAATGCTTACATAAATAATTAGAACCTATAGAATCCTGGGAGACATGCCCTAAATGAAGTTGACACTACAGATGAGTGAATCAATAGAAAGGAAACGTCTAAACAAAATCCGCATTTCTACTAGTAGCTATAATCCACCGGAACATCCATAATCTATGCTGGGCATCCCTGCTACTGGATACATGATTTACAAGATATAGTAGAGAAGAGAATATGCAAGGAAACGGGTCAGTGCCCGATTGTAAAATATTTTAAAAATAGCAAGTGCTTAACAATTACAAATAAGCATTTATTATGTACATGTTAGTTTCTCGGTCTCTCTCTTGAGAATTCTCACCTCTCATCTAGAGTGCACACCTATCGTACCTTATTATCTTCCTAGTTAAGGTTCCATCCAAACTAGTTTCCACAACATACTTCTAACCCATATCATAAACCCATATGTCCCATACCATACGTAAAATAATTATTCATATTAATATTAATTTCTCTTTAATATGAACTAGTCTTGTTACAACCTTGGAATTAAGTGTTCACTTACTTAATTCAATTAAGATTTCATTATTTACTTCTATCGAAAACATTACATAGTAGATTAAATCACAGTTTATTTTTTAAATCTACAATTTCACACAGAAGATTACATCTCTATATTTACAATGTCACACCATAGATTACATCATAGTTTATATATATATATAATATCACACTAATTGTATATATAATAATACGGCACCTCCCCAGTCGCAGCTGCGGTGCATGCAGACTCTGCTATCATGTCCTGATACATAATGTCACTGTATAGAGTATTAGTGATTCGACGTCTCTCATGAATCATATAATAACACAAATATATTGGAGGTGAGCATACTCCCAAGCCAAATGGGTCACATACATACCTATGCTCCCATTCAACCGTCGAAACTATCATTACATCGATAACACGTGTCCAAGGTCCTATGCTTAGGGTACGAATCTAAAAATCCCTCCCAATTGGGCATACAAGGATATGACTGTCCACAACGCGAAACCTCCACCCTGATAGCAAGCAACATAAGTATGTCATACACATAACAAACTATAATATAGGTATACATTCCACCAATGTAAATATAATGTCAATAAGGTATTCACACAACCATATGATAATAATAGGAATTCATCTCACCAATATATAATAATAATAATAATAATAATAATAATAATAATAATAATAGGTATTCATCATACCGGTATATAACCATAGGGCATACGCATAACCCATATAATAAATCCCATACGTTGTGTAATTATATCTCGAATATCCTACGTATATTTTTGATTATGACTTTAATTCTCAAGTATCTGTTTTCGAACTTATCTACCCGTGCAATGGTGATCATTTAATCCTAAAATAAATTCAGTAGGTAAACATCACATCCTACTAATCCATGTCATCACAACTCCCAAATTTCTATGAATTAAATTCACTTTAATTATGTTTATTCCTAGATAATCCCTAATTCACTCTTAACCCTTTATTCCATCTCTTAAGGATAATCCCAATTATACATAAGGTTATACCGATAATTTATGACTCTCTTACTACTGGTCCTAACCTTAAATTATCATTTATCCGATTTAAAATCCCAAGTAATATAATACTCCATAATAACTCGTTTAATTAATAACCCATTAATTTCCCCTTATTCATAATCCCTAAATAATATATTTTCCGGGTCTTAAGTATCTCCCACTGCCCTTTCCTAAGTCCCATTAAGTTTATTTAATCATCATAAAAGGTTCCTCAAAGTTTGGGATTTAATCAACAATTAAAAAGAAACAAATTCATCTTTTTTGGGGAAGTCGATCGATCGATGGTCAGGGGTCGATCGATCGATCATCCAGATATCAGCCCAGATTCTGCAACTTTTATTCTACGAGTTTCACATATTTTAATCATCCAAACCTCTATTTTAGCATCCCAAAGTTTTATAATTCATACCACATGATATAGCAACATATGTAAATGATTCCTACTGATCTAAACAACTTAGGATCATCACGAGTTTGGATTAAAACGCATATAACTTAAATTTTTCCAGAAAACTAAATATATGAACAATCCTTTGATTCTCATAATTTCTCCAACATGTGATGTTTATTTTGTGGATTAATATCTACCAACAACATGAGATTAATCCTACATATTTCTACTTTCCATAAATGAATTAACATCCAACTAGGTTATCTCCAAAACATGTAATTTCTCATCATTTCTAACTATCCTACCATGGATAATATATAAGATAATATTTGCAATAATTGATCACTTGCCTCTAATTCGTAGTTCTGGTCCGTTGGGGATGTGTGTCGACTGGTGGTTCTTCCCTTCTCCGGTCAACTTTCAGTGGTGGTGACTTTTCGCTCTTAGTTCTCCCACAGTGACTCTTCCCTTTCCCATGAGAAACTCCTCACTCTCTCTCAATTTCTTTCTCTCTAAGTTTTTTAGAATGAATCAATAATCTAAACCCTTTAGACTTAAAAATAATATCCCAAATTTGTGCATACTATTCACCTTCCAAGTCAAATGACCATATTACCCCCTCCGAGGTGACTATTCGGCTCCAAAGTGCTCCGAGACCCTATACAAATGTCCGAGTAGAATTTTTAGACTATTTGAACCCTTCCAGACACTTTGGCACAGTCAAAATGACCATTCGGATGACATAATAATAATTCACTTTTATTTTATTAAATTATAATCCCGACACGACTCAAATGCGCTCCTCGACTTAGTTACCATAATTGTCATGCACATAATTCGCGACAAGTATATAAAGTCATAATCAATTGTAAATTCATAATCATATATATATTACTTTAATCACTAAGTAATATTGAACATAAATCACATATATTTTTATTCTCGAGTAATATTTAAATTTGGATTAATTTCCAATTATATCACAATTAATTCTAATTTATCCCATTTTAAAAGTCATTAAAAATACGAGGTATTACACAAGTCTTATGGGGGATCAAGTCGTTGTATAAGCCTAAATTATTTCTTTTTAATTTTCGTATCATAATGATTGTCTGGCTGGCCGTCCGAGGTTTTTTCCCTTAGTGATTTCCTTGTTCCCGACTTCTTGTGGTCTGATTTATTTAATTTATCTACTATCACCTAGAGGCATGTTTAGGATAAAAAGATAAATTTTGGTAACTCAGTTTTCACAAGAAAGGTTTAATCGATGCTAAGTTTAATTGGGTGAATTTAGTTCAATCATTAAATTGGAAAAACATTAATATATTGAACTTGTGTTCATTCGAACCGCCCATAGCCTTGTCAATGTGTTTGGGAGGGAGGAGGTCATTTAATTTTTAACAATGATGGATAAAGGGATGTATTTCTTATCATTTCCATACACCCCCTCAAGAAAACCCTAGATTTGCCTACCTAGAGAGAGAGAGAAAAAAAAATCTAAAAGTGTGATTACAAAACCTTAATTAATTTCATGTTTCATGTTAAATGTAATTATTTTAACTGAACATAGTTATTGAGTGGGAGTTAAAAGACTATTATTAAAAATAAAAATAAAGTCACCCAAATACAATGCAAAACCCCATATTTTTGGTATTTATTTAATGAGTATTAATTGTGAAAATAAATTAATAAATTGGAATTATTTATTACTTAAGAGTATTGGTAATAATAAAATGCATATTTAGATGATGATTAAATTTTCATTTTATGTGATTTATATGTGCTACATGTTATATTTAATTAATCGGTGTAATTAATTAAGTTAGACTATATACAGTTACGTGAAGAATAAATATGTATGCATTTTATTTTATGTTATGAGGTATTATCGTGATTTATGATGTACTACCAATTTGGAGTGGACTTTAGAGTAATACAGAGACACGATTCCATGCTTTTAATTTTTTTACGGTGGGCCCGGAGGAATAGCTATAACCTTAAATTAAGTTTTGGATTATTCTGGGTTTTGGTCTCATTTGGAGGCCAAAAAATAGGCTTAATAGGGACCAACTAATTTAAGGATTAATTAAGAGTGTTAAACTTCATTAATCACATAATTCACATCATAGAAAGAAACCCTATAATCTTTGGACCTTTGGGAGAGTTTAAGGAACTTTGGGATAAGAGGAATAAGAAATCAAATGCATAGAGATTCACCGTTTATACTTTCAAGCAAGAGATCTCGTTATATCACATGTTAATCTATAACTAGTTTATAATTCAATGTCATATAATTAATCTATAGTTATGTGTGTGTGTGCATATATATAAAGACACACAAGTGGATGCCCGTGCCTAAACTGACAACCATAATTTTTAAAATAAAGTATATGGTTACATGTATGGTGAAACTAACTCGCCAACCAAAATTAATGTGTCAATACACCACCATATGAGCGGTCATTGGTTTTAGTGCTAATTATTATGTGTATACAAATATTGAATTATTATAGTGCTAATTAATTTCATTATTATATTACTATTCCTATAGTACTATTTATTATTACAGGTCATCCATTTCTTCTCCAACGGGCCATATTGGCCTCGTTTATACAACACACTCACCATTTATTATTACATTTTTCTGCCATACCATACATTTATGATAGATTGGAAAATATAGTTGAGGTTTATAACCACCTTAAACGGTATGCAATACAATAGACAACTTTTAATGAATATTTGAATTAATTATCAATAAATGACATGTTTACAGGCATAAAAAAGATTAACCCATATAAAGGTGAAATGTTTTTTATCCAACACCCTATTCCACCTATCCTTCTTGATTTATATTCTTTTCATTTACCTGAAAATTTAAAATCATTAGACATGGATTATTCTTAACACATAAGATAAAAAGAAAGCCGGTAATGACTAATCATTATACAAACTAGAATAGTTAGGTATTTAACATTCAGTTATCTAGAGTTTAATTTGATTAAAAAAAGATAAATGAGTACCTACTTGTACCATTTGTATGAAAGATATGGAAACATAATAAAATGTAATAGTAACCAAAAATTGAAGTTAAGAGATATTTTAAATTCTCTTAAATATAAATAATATTGGAAACCAAATAAATGGTGTAATCAAAAGTATACCCACTAGGCTAATGTTGTAGAAATTATGGTAAAGAAACTAAGAGTATTAAGAAAATAATTTAATAAAAAAGTAATAGCTTTACCTCAATCAAAAAAGTTTCAAAACCACTTGTAAGTTCCTATTAAAAACGTAAAAAAAGAAGCATATTACCACATAAGTAAGAATATACATACCCAAATCATTTACATATTAACATAAGTAATCACACAAACACAACTTGAAATCAGAACGATGGAATATGAGACTAATTATAGCATAAGATTCCTTAAATGGCACCCGTCAAATTTAAATAACAAAATTGGGAGTATACTTAAGAAGAAACTATACTATATAACCTACAATTTTTTTTTTGAAATTACCCTCAACAAAAACCAAACATTCATGACTCCTATTGGTTTTCTCACTAATAAACAAAAAAGGTGACGAAAAGTTTCAAAAATAAGCTTTTGACAAAAAAAACATAACAAAATTAAAAAGTTTACCTTGCATTAGACAACCTTAGACTAAATCATAACCATAAAAAGCATTAGTTTTCTCAGTAATAAAAAAATATGGAGAACATTTTTAAAAAGAAGATTTTGATAAAAAAGGAACAAAATTAAAAAAATTATCATAACACTAAAATGAATAAATTAGAATGCCGGAAAAAACCCAAAAATGATGATTCTTGTCAATCCAAATTCACCGCTTCCGAAAACTCTGAATTGCGGCCAAAGAAACGGAGTATAAGTATAGGAAACATATTGAACATTCATGAAAATTAACATTTGAAATCTTAATAGACAAATTATAAGAAATTAATGAAAAGAAAAAGAACTCCATCACTTGTGCATATACTCTAATCTTTAGGGCCTCATACATTTAACCAAATATATTATTTGGCATTCAATAAATAGTAAATATATAGATAAATATTGTATCTAACTGTGATAAGTAATCATGATAATCCATGGTTGTTGAAAGCATATGCTTAACCTCAAAAATAAAATTTTCATAATTAAACTCTCGCGTATCGAGCGATAAAGTTCATGAAACCCCGATCGAACAAAGGAAACCGGCATCCACACACTTAGAATCCTGTAATAAAGTCTCTGAACCATAATATGGAAAGACGTCAATAAGTTTGAAACTCTAAGAACAATCTAAGTAGCCACTGAGATTCCAAATAATAAATATAACAACGTGAGAGTACTTTGTGTTACTAACATATTACGAAGAGATCTAAAATTTTGTAAATGGAAAACTTTAATACCTAAAAATTTGCATTTACCTGAAATTTGCATTTACCTGTAAACTCATTGAACTCAATCCATGTAATAGTGCATATATGAGTTACTAACTTTGTATAAACACTCAAGAACCATAAAGAATGTAATCACCATTCATTCGAAGATAGACATGGTCACATATTCTAAAATGGTTTATTTTGAATAGATAGAAAAAAGCAACTACCTAGGAAGAAAATAAAACAGAACCACAAATTTGGGACAATAACAAAACTAATTTTTGGTACTTTTCTTTTAAAGAGGAACAAATGTCTTTTATTTAAAGCCTAAAATCTGAATAACTATTTTTCATGAATGGTACAAAATATATCTCGAAGGTTAAATTCTCTTAAACAATTATTTATGTTAGTATAGTAAAGGCCATATATAAAAATAAAGAGAGCATAAGAGAACAACAAATAGAAACCTAAAACTCAAATTGAGAAAGCGTGATAGAAAACTAGATAGAGATCATAGAGTATACCTGAAAATTAAACCAAAATATATTAAATTTGCAATATAAGAAAAGGTTATTGGAGAATAATATAAAAATAAATATCCTTTTGCTTGAATTGGGAAAGAGAGGGGTAAAGAAGATAGAGATCAGAGAGTATAAAACAAACATTACATACAAAATAATCAATTGAATTTGAATAAACTGTCTAGAATAGTTATACATGGATCATGTATCAAACATGATAAAAGTGAGGGAAAAAAACTTTCCTTCAGTGAACAAAATACCTTTAGATAGTTTATTCAACACCACATTTTATATAGAAACATCATTATGTAATCAACCCATAATTTTTCTTGCATGGATCTAACACATCAAAAGAACATATTTGGAAACCAATTGACAAAATGGTATGTTGCTTTTGGTAATAATCAACAACCTCATAAATCACAAAATTTTCCTTTTTGAAAAATTAAAAAATATAAATTAAAAACAAAAAAATATGGTTTTAAACCTTGATAATATAGAAAAACATAGGGATAAAGATGATTGAGAACATAGAGTACCTAATTATGGTTACTATGACTGATTAATAGCGGCCACAAAAATGAAAACATTGTTAAAATTTGGAACTACAAAAGCGTAACATAAATTGCAAAACTTTGTATAAAGCAATGGGTAGACAATATTCTTGGTACCAATTTAGGTATTTGTGGGTTTAAATCTATAAAAACAAATATAATTTTTTAGGGGTTTTTTATGTATGAAACGAAAAACCTCTTGTTTGAAATATAAATCTCAACACTTTGGTTTCAAAATTATATCATGGAAAAAAACAATAATGCGACGCCATATACAAATGATAGTTCTAGTGAACAACATCAATAACGCCACACCACCTTGAAAAGTAGTTGATATAGGTTGCAATAGAAGTCTAAAGCTTAAATACATGTAGCCACTTTTCTAGAGATATACTAACAAACAAATTGTAAGGACTTTGTCTGTCACAATTTAGTATGTCGTATACCGCTACAAATTGTCTAAAAGTCGTCGAAGAATTGAAGAAGATTACATCTACATGACGAATCCGAATTTCAAGAAGACTTCAACATTCAAGACCAAAAAGGATGAATTTGGTAAAATGTGTTTAAATTTCATTTACATTTCACATTGAAAGTGTTGGGATATTTTCTATAAAAGTTAAAATTATTTTCGGAATTTTAATAAATAATTTTTATTTTTCAAAAATATTTTATCATAAAACTTTTGGATAAATATCTCCTAATCCCGTGAACAGTTCTAAGATTTGAGGATTTCAAGTAATTTAAAACTCTAAAACTCTTTCTCTAAAATGGATCAGTGTTGTCGTTCAAACGACGCCACATCATGGAGCATCGCTCGAACGATGTCGCTTGTCGTTCGAAAGGGAGTTGTTTTAAGCTGACACGCCACTGCCTTGATTTTATTATAAATAAGGGTGTCAGGCTTGTGATTTTCATGTGGAGAAAAATTGATTTTTGACAGAATAATAGTTTCTATTCTCCAACATATTTTGAGGGCTCATAACATTTGTTTTTACAATTCACAATTCTCAATAGCTTTGTGTGAGTTGTTTTGTGGAACCCAAAAGCATAGTTTTGCTATTGTTCATACTTTATGGGGAGATCTCTACAATCGAAAGATGTGTGATATTGTGGAGTGAGTCTTTACAAGGTTTATGACTGTGTATCATTGAGGATCTTCTATGTGTTGATTCTTTGCTGAAGACTGCGTGTCTGGACTACGTGTCCGTTGTGGTTTATCCGCGTTTGAACCATTATTGATTTCGAGCCGAATATTTGAAGGTTTGATGAACACATCGTGTGTTACACTTGAGGGAAGTTGTATGTGAGTCAGTGGTCTTGTAAACTTGCTAAAGTTCTAAAAATATAAAGGTTTTTCCCTGAGGGGATTTTTCCTGAAATTTGTGTCGCATCATTATTTATGTTTGTTTGACACTTGCACGCACATAGTTGTTTGAGTTTAAGAGCTGAATTGATTTGATTCATAAATTGACACTAATTAAATAAGTTTGGAATTGGAATTTACACAACTATAGAAATCGGTATCGCACACGGTCTTTCCTGAGTTTAGAAAAAGAATTGAAAATTTTAAAAAATTCTAGGGTTCCTGTTTATGTCGTTGAAGATAAAAAAAATTAATCGATGATTTCACGACACGTGAAGAGACTCTTAGGGATAAGTTTGTTGATACGACACAAATATTGCGTATTTCACCCGTTAACCTACGCCTTATTAGCCCCCTTGGGTATCTTAATCCCTATACTTATGCTTGTTAACTAGACAACCTCGGATTTCTATGTTAACATGTTTTTCAGGGGTTAATTGAGCTTTTGTAGGTATTTGGATGCTTAGTATGAAGTTCGGACGCTTTCCGGAAATGTTTCGTCGACTTTTGTAGATTCGGGGGCATTTTAGTAATTCCAGCATTCGGGTTTGAATCTCGAGCTCTTCACGGAAGTTGAAGCCCTTTAATTTCTCTTCGCGTGGCCGCCGACGGTGCATGATTCCGAGTTGTATCGATGGAGTTATGGCATTTTTAGGATGGTTTTTACTATAAAAGTACACTCAAGGTCACATTCAAGGGCATTTTAGTCATTTCATATTTTAGTTTTTTAGCCTGATGTCTTCTTGGATGTTGTATTCCTTTGAGTTATCTTCGCGTAGCCTCCGACCGTGCCTCATTCCGAGCTATAACGAAGAAATGGCGGCATTTTCCGTAAAATAGGACAAAGCTGCAGATTGCAGACCTGTAGGTGCGAATCGATTCGGACTTTTTCCGAATCGATTCGTCCCTACAGAAAGTCCGCAATTCTCTATTTTTAAGTGGGTTTTTGGTGAGGTATTTATATGTAAAAATTCTATTAAGTTGGGAGATCATTTTTAGACATTAGTTAGGTTAGAAAATCAGATTTTTGGGGATTTTTGTGGAGCTTCCCTCTCCTCCATTTCCATGAGTGTTTTGCCCACTTTGTAAGTTAATATTACTATTCATTGTCTTCAAGCTTTGTACTTAGTTGTTTTAGCTTAATTTCTTTGTTTTCTTTACTTTCTTGCCTAGATAAATTAGTTTAGTTTATTTATTTCTTGTTTTGTTTATTAATTAGTTGTTTAATTAGATTAATCATGTGTAGTGAGTAGTTACATAGAGTTTGGGTCGTGTGTCCGCCATTGATGGGCGTGGAGCTCCGAAAATTAGGTTTTGGAGAAAATTGCATTTAATTGAAACCTCGCGTATTAAAGTGGGATCATTATGCATTTAACTTTCTTTGTCACGCAACGTTAGTGTTTATAGCGATAATCCGAATTTAATCCGCGTGTGACCATTTTTGATTAAATGTTTAATCTCGCAACTTTGGATTAAATTCCTTATTTTGTGATGTTTATGATTAATTAAAAATACTCGATTAAATGTTTTCGAACCGAAATTCTAATTATTAGTTGTTTAGCCCATGGTGGGGACGCGATCCTGACTCTCGTTTTATTAATTGTAGTATAGTGTTAACTTCTTCCTTTTTCTGTTTTGTCACCATTTCCTACCATCACCTTTTCATTTATTTATTTTACACTTTTATTCATGAAGTAATTAAACAATTAAAATCTAAAATTTAATCACTCCCTGTGGATTTCTTACGATACTCGACTTACCACTAAGCTGGCCTCGCAAGTGTAGTCGTAGTTTAGGTTTTTTGCATCGCGGCGGCGAAACACACAGCGATTGTGTCTTCACACGAACACACTTTTATCGCTCGATCATTTGTTTTAATTGAGGATGAGCAAAATAAACTTTTAAGTTTAATTGATAACTTGAAAAATAAATCCCTAACTTTAGAAGAGTCTAATTCTTTGCTTGAGTCTAAAATTTTGAAGTTGAAAAATGATTTGAAAGACTCGAGTAGTTTGTGTACTAATGGTAATGGATGATCTTGTTCTAATGCTTCCGTTGCTAAAGCCAAGACCATTATTTATTTTAGAGGGTCAACCATTCTCAAGCACGTTATAAAAGGTCAACCCACAGGTGTTGTTCAATCCGTTTACATTTGTTCACATTGTGGTAGGAAAGGGCACCTTAGGAGTTTCTGTTTTGATCTTCGAAAATTCCTAGGAAGTCTAAGTCTAGTGTTTTGTTGGTTCCCAAAGCCTCATGTCTACGTGTCTCATCTATTTGGGTTAGGAAATCACTTTTAGAGGCACTAGATGTTATACAAGTTGATTCCCGTTTTCTTGCACATGATTCTTCTCTTGCCATATCATATAGATGATTGTGTTTGTATGATTGTCATACGCTAGTTGCGCTTCTTGATATATTCTTGCTAGTGTTATGACATGTGTACTTTTTGTATTAGTTTTTTTTTAGAAAATTTGAAAAATCCAAAAAGATTTTTGTATTTCGTTTAGGACCATATATAAATTGACATTTAGGATGACCGAGTCACAATTGCATTTCATTTATGCATGTGATTATTTGATAGTGTTTTAAGATAATAAGTCATGTCATTCATGTGATTTATAGTGTTTGGAGTCATTAAGATGTAATTAAGTGTTATTAGCTACATGATTGACTCATTATTTCCTTTGATGCACATGAGCACGAATTTGTTTGAATATTGTTCTTGTCAAATCACATGTTGGTTACGTGTTTTCATCTCAATTCTGTCTATTAAAACAAACCAAATGCGATAAAACAAGATTATAAAAGGTTTGCATGTTTTAAACCGTTTGCCGTGAGTTTGTGTGAATTATAAAAATGGTGAAGAGCTACGAAAGGTACTCATTTATCCTTTGCGATTAAGCCACCATTTAATTGGACCAAACAAAATGAGGTATTTTATTTATCGGAGGTCCAAAGAGGCTTAAAACAGCCTGGAAAAATTTAAAGGCAAAAAAAAGAAATTTATGCCAAAAAGGGGCCATTAGGTTTATTAACCAATTCTCCAAAGTTTGAGAATTTAGATCACCTTAAAAAAGAAAATATATATGAGGGAGTTTGGTTGGAGAATTAAAACGTCTTTGCAAGTCCTTAAAAAGTCTTGAAAAAGTGTTAAAAAGTTTTTAAACGTTATTGGCATGAAAATCATGTAGAACTTGATTTGTTGATTTTGATTTAAGACGATGTCATCAAAATTCAACACTTTTACACCTAAGGACGATTTTGATGCTCATTTGTTAGGAATACACAATATGCATCATGAACATATGACGTGATTGAGTTTTATTGCCTATCGAATCTGTTCACACCCATTCTTACCGTTTCCATGATTTGGTTATCTTAGTATAAATTCTTGGGGGTTTTTTGGTAACATTTTTTTTGCAATTTGTGTATGAAAAATATGACAAATTCAAAAATAGTTTGTTTGTCTTGGTTTATCGTGACACCTCGATTTATTTTATATGATTTATTCTTTTCCTTATCTATTTGGAACAAATAAAAAGGGGGAGAATGAATTATGATTTTATGGGGGAGTTTAAGTATGGGGGAGATTTGATTATGCTTGCATGTTTTATGTTTATATCATTTCAAACTTGATACGTCACGACATTTTTGCTTTTCCTCATGTGTATAAGTACAATTGAAGATTTTTGGATTGCACATCCTGATGAGAAAATCTTGGAGTTTTGAAAAGTTGATTGTTGAAGTGAAGTTTGAAGACTTGTTCAGTTTATCTTTCCACATTTGAGTTTATGGGAGGGTAGATTTGTTTAGGTCATTTGATGTTGATAATTCTTATAGACATAGGGGAATATTTGTAAGGACATTGTTCGTCACAATTTAGTATGTCGTATACCAGTACAAGTTGTTTAAAATTCGTTGAAGAATTGAAGAAGATTACATCTACACGACGAATTCGAATTTCAAGAAGACTTCAACATTCAAGCCCAACAAGGATGGATTTGGTAAAATATGTTTAAGTTTCATTTACATTTCACATTAAAAGTGTTGGGATATTTTCTATAAAAGTTAAAATGATTTTTGGAATTTTAATAAATAATTTTTTATTTTTTAAAAATATTTATCATAAAAGTTTTGGATAAATATCTCCTGATCCCATGAACAGTTTTAAGATTTGAGGATTCCAAGTAATTTAAAACTTTAAAACTCTTTTTTAAAAGGGATCAGTGACTGTCATTCAAACAACGTCACACCTCATTCGAACGAGATGGAACATCGCTCGAACGACGTCGCTTGTCGTTCGAACGAGAGTTGTTTTAAGCCGACACATCACTGCCTTAATTTTATTATAAATAAGGGTGTCAAGCTTCTTATTTTCGTGTGGAGAAAAATTTGTTTTTGACAGAATACGTGTTATTATTCTCCAACATATTTTGAGGGCTCATAACATTTGTTTTTACAATTCAAAAACCTCAATAGCTTTGTGTGAGTTGTTTTGTGGAACCCCAAAGCATAGTTTTTCTATTGTTCATACTTTATGGGGAGATCTCTACAACCGAAAGCTGTGTGATATTGTGGAGTGAGTCTTTACAAAGTTTATGACTGTGTCATTGAGGATCTTCTGTGTGTTGATTCTTTCCTGAAGACTGCATGTCTGGACTGCGAGTCCGTTGTGGTTTAGCTGCGTCTAAACCATTGCTGATTTCGAGCCGACGCTTTGAAGGTTTGACGAACACACCGTGTGTTACACTTGAGGGAAGTTGTATGTAAGTCAGTGGTCTTGTAAACTTGCTAAAGTTCTAGAAATATAAAGGTTTTTCCCTGAGGGGATTTTTCCTGAAATTTGTGTCGCATCTTTATTTATGTTTGTTTGACACTTGCACGCACGTAGTTGTTTGAGTTTAAGATCTGAATTGATTTGATTCATAAATTGACTCTAGTTAAATAAGTTTGGGATGGGAATTTGGGCAACTATTGAAATCAGTATCGCACACAGTCTTTCACAAATGAACTTAAAAACCCATTAAGAAGCTCAAACCCACCTAACTTGTTACTTATCACAAGAAAAACAAAAATACTTCATCCTAGAAACAAAAAAAAAATTGTGTGTGTGTGTGTGGTGGGGGGTGGACTAACAAATTCATATAGGTAAATGGTTGATATCTCTCAAAATCATACGAAACAAACCACAAATGAAATTTTAAACATATTATGGAATATGACTATCTGTCCATTCTCTTTTTTTCCACTAACTGGAAAAAAAATCAATATATGCAAAATCCCTCCAGGAGTGAGTTTAAAACACATTAAATAAACACAAAATTTGCAGCAAGTGAAACAACTAATTCCTAATCATAGTTCAACTTAAGTCTGACACCATATCGGTAGACATAAAATTTAGAGCTTTATGTAGTAGTATATTCAAAATTTTGTCTAGATCAGAGAGAACTATCAAAAACTTCATATGAGTAAATGTACCAAAAAGAGATACCTAGTAAAACTACTGTCACTTTCTTGTACATCCAAGAGACACGTATTCATGTGAAAGAAGTTGAAAACAACACACTAATTTAAAAACTTTGAACATGGGGGTAAAAAACACTAATTTACAACCCTTGATATCTCAAACAAACATGTTGTTTAAATAGGAAATCGCACACCATGTATGTTTAAGTGCTTACTTTATTAAATAAATATAGAAGAAACGTTAATAAATAAGACTAAACACATTAAAAAATATACAAAAAATGAACTGAGAAGAGTGATTACCTCACAATATCACATGTTAGTTAGGAAATGGGCATGTTTGAACAAAGCACACGTAGGTATACTACAATGCCCTTTATTGAGTTCACAACCTGAAAAAATTAGAAAGATATAAATAATATATTATTAAAAGGTAAAAACACTTTTTCCTACAAATTGATATAAAAATTAGTTACCACTTTTTGTGCAACCACAAAAGATTGCTCACCTCTAACTATAGTTAAAATAACAAACAACCATGAAACAATATATGTGTTTAGGTTGCGTTTATTTTTCCATCTGAATCCGAAGTCTGAATTTGAAGTCTGGAATCTGAATCTAGAAAATATGTTTTTTTTTTAAGTTTAACTGTACCTATGAATGAATATATTTAGAATGATTCAGATTTCAGATTTAGACATCAGATGTAACTCCATCTAATAATCATTCAGAGTCAGATATAGCCATTAGCTTCTTAATCATTTAAAAAACAAACACTATATGTTCCCTCTTAAGTCTGAATGGTTTAGATTCAGACTTAAGAGGTAAAATCAAATACCATATTAGTATAAACCAACTCACACTAACTTTAAAAGAATACTTCTACTAAAACCCAAAATTTGAGTCAAACAAAAAAACCTATAAAACCCAAAAAAAACAAAAATTGAAGCTCCTAAAACTTAACCAAAACAAATTAAGCAAAAAAAAACTAAAAACATCCCAGAACCAAAAAATTCCAAAATGAACACAAAAAAAGATGAATGTCAACCCTAACATTCAAAAATAAAATCCATGTAATCTTTATAATCCAAAGGCTAAAATCAGAGAGAGAGTGTGTAAACCTGCAACTGTTAGGATTTTTAGGTTCAGATTAGAAACCATTTTAAATTGCAACCCCACTGAAACTATAAGAAATAAAAAAATACATGTAGAAGTGTTAAACCTAAATGCAACCCAAAAATGAAAATACGCATAAACCCCATATATTGCAATAGAAAAAAGAAAAATACCACGTTAGAATCGATGAGAATGATAGAGGGGAAAGAGATTCGGTAAAAGGGGAGTGATAATTGGCGAGAGAGAGATGGTATCTTTAAACTAAAAATGATAGAGGGGGAGATATATAGTAAAGAGGGAGGGATAATAGGAGAAAAAGAGAGCGGGAATTTGAAATGTGATAAAGGTGTAGTTGTTTGTTTAAGTGAAATGAAAAGTCGGATGGTGGGGGAACAAAAGGTATGGTATTTTTTAGGCTTGATTTATGTGAACATACCGTTACTCGTGGAGAATCTATCGATCGGGGTTTCTTTCCAGTTTGTGTCCCTATACTGCACACCTAACTGTTTACATAGGAAAATGTGGAGGTAGCTATGTTTATTATACGTTCAGGATGTTCACCACTTCGCGATGACAAAATTTCGATAGACTCAATGCATTGAGAGGTTTTGGGTACGGACCCATTGATGGTGTTACTGCATAGTGATCTCCCCATTGCAATATTTGTGTGTATGTTTAGGTCTGTTAGGTTAGGGACTCCTTTAGACTTACCGATAAAAGAACGAGATGGTCTCCAAGTCACATTATGTGTTATGATTAAATGGCTTTGTGCGTCTACTTATGGGTGACATTGTCGAGGTTGGTATTTGGGTTGCATCCTTACTCGTGTAGTTAGTTACCTCCCTATTGTATGTGGTTATTTGTTCTATGCTTAAGTAGCCTAGAGATAGAGAATTTTTGTATATTTTATGCCTTGGTTTGTGGCCCATACATCTTAAGATATGCCAAAGTTGAGGGGTCACGACATATAAGGCACCTGGTCATAGCCTAATGAGTTAGTATTGTCTTTGTCGCAGCTTATTTGTGCGCTAGGCCATGGCCTCATGTATTAAGGGGAAAATAGGGAGGACTCCACATCCTAATTGGGTACCAAATCATGGCCTTTTTTACAAGCTGAAGCCTTAAGCCAGTACTTGAAATGTATAAGCGTGAGCTTCCATACCATGTGTTTCATGTCTATTGGTTGACATATTTTGGGTATAACAGAAGACTCCCAAGACTTAGTGCTAAGAGGTGAATGATTTAGTGTTGGGGATTAATTTACATTCGCATCGTATTTACTTGAGTTGAGGCCACTCATGGATGGGGTGCCTTGATGATGTCGTGACCTATTAGAGCCTGGAGTTTGATGGATGCCTAAGCCTATAACTAACACGATGAAGTATTAAATGACGTCGTGGCCTGGTGCTGAAACATTTAAAATTTGATGACATTTATAATTTTGTGACCATTTTATATAAATTCTCAAAGGTCGTGGATTCATTACCTTTTCTCCATACTTGAGAGCAAACGACTCAGGCAATTTTCGGTGACAATTTGAGGCAATTTACGAAAAAAAATCTTCATTTTAGGTTAGTTTCTCCGTCTCTCCTCAGAATATCTTCTTAGTTTTAATTTTTGTGTTTTAACTTTGCACATAAACCCTTTGGTTATTGCTAAAATCACCCAAAGCATAGAACTAGGTTTTCCTTTGAAATGATTTAAAACCTTAAAACTAGGTTCTTTTTGTGTTCGTCGTTCCTGATAATTTTCTCACCTTCTTTAACCTATAAAACATACAACCCTGAATTTAATCCAACCCATTAATGTAAACCCCTGAATTGAATCAAATTTTATTTTGAATCGAATCAAATCGAATTTGGAAATTTGGGTTTTTTCTGAGTTTTATGATTTTGGGTTGAACACTGGATTTGATAGGTGTTTTATTGATCTCGAGTGTCAATTGATATAGGCAAGTAGGTGTAGGATAGAATAATGGTAGGTTTGGACTGATATTAGATGGTTACCACTTGTTTTGAGGGTTTTGGGTTGCTTTTGGGACAAGAACACGAATTTTTGTTCATGGTTGTTCTTGGCCAAAACCCTATTTTCCCCTTTTATTTTTATTAAAACTAATTGAGGAGTCTATGTGTTTGTCAACTCTGGACACAGACACAGACTGGTGGTTACATCTATGTTCAATTGGTTGTGACCCTGAACTTGCCTTTAAATAATTTTGAGTTTTGATCGTGTTACGGTCTCTTACTACTAGTTATGTAGTCTATGGCCTTTGGTGTTTTTGAGTCTGGCATTTGGTGTTTATGCTTAACACCATGGATTTTTCCATTCCATTTGATATTGTTTACCCTGGTTGTGATCTCAGAGTTAGGATTTAGGAGTCTGTGGCCTTCGGTCTTATAAGTATTATTCTGGACTTACCCATAGTACCATTGACTTCTGTCTTATAAGTATTATTGTGCCTATTGCGATAGTAAGGAATGCTAAAGCCGGGATGTCCAATTGCATCACTAAAATAGATAGCGATACCTAAACCCTCCATTATCCTTGTATAATGAATGAGGAGTAGTTACCTCAGCTGGTTGAGGCTTGCAAATTTCCTAAGGGAACTATATGTATGTTTCTTTCCGCATACTAACTATCCTTTTTCGCAGTCCCAAATGATGGTGTTTGCTTCCATTTACATGCCTTCCTCCTTGGATTACAACTTCCAATGCCCGTTCCCGCGAGGGAAGATTCTGAAGGTGATAAATTTTTCCTTAGACCATGTTGACACTAATAGGTGGAGGGTTATCTTAGAAGATTTAATGGTTTAGCAGAAGAAATTCGAGAGGGATATTACGATTGCGGAGTTCTTTGATTTTTATAGACCAAAAGGGAACTTCGTAAAAAATCAGTGGTATTACTATATGGGTATATGGAATGGTAATAGATACCTCACGAGCGGATAGCCTTAAAGTACCAAAAATAAGAAAGACAAATATTTTAACATCTCTGGTGAGAATTGGGAAATTCACTCCGCAGAGTCAGTGAAGGAGAGCACTCATAAGATTTTGCGGTCTTGGGATTGTCCTCCCAAGGAAGGTAATTACATCTTCATATGTTAGCTATGGATATCTATGTTTTAACAATTCATAAGTTGATAAGAGATAAATACGAGAGAGGTATTTGAACAAAACGAACTAAAAACCCTCAAACTCTCAAGGTAAATTTCCAGAGGAAAATGGATGGAGTTTTGTTTGGGTTTGAGATTTTCTCTCTGATTTTATTTTCTATCTTCTCTCTCTCTATTTTTTTCTCTTGAACCTTAAGGGTTTCAAAAGGATGGAAATGAATGTATGAAGGTCCTATTTATAACAAGGTTATAAGGATCTCTAAAGTCTATTCAAATCAACGGCTGAGATTGTTTTGACCGTTCGAATACTTGATCTAATGGATCAAGATGGACTGTATATAAAACAATTATGATTGGTTGAAAAGGATATCACAAGGATTGAATGAGAACACATGCAGATCTTAGATTACGTTTATCGAACGTTTCAAAATGTATCTCGGGTATGTGAGTGTATGAAAACAAAAATTAAGTCGATAGAAATGCAAGAAATATGAAAAAGAAATGCAATCCTAGGGTGTTTTTGTGTTGGCTTTCTATGTGTAGAACCATCTTCTTATTGATGTAGACAATTTTGAATCTTGAAGAGGCAATGTGGCTTGGGGTAAAAATAAGGATGACAATTTTTTTTCTCTATTTTCAAACTAGATAAGCTCATATATATTAGACTCAAGTGATCCATATATATAGAGTGCTTCAATCTCCCCCTTTAGAAATATGAGACAAAATCTTCTTTGAGTCATCTAGGACTCGTAGGGATACACAAAAGATAATAAAACCTTAGTCCTATACAAAATTTCTATGTACCCCTTATCCTTGAAATGAAAAACTACATAACTCAACTAAACACAAACCAATACCCTAAATATATCCAATGAAGACAGTGGTAGAGATTCCTAAAAATTAAATAGCTAAGACCAAGCATTTTAGCTCTGTTTAATTGTATAATAATTGTCCAAGATGGACTCAAACATTTCTCCCCCATTTTGTCTCAAATGGACAAAGGGTGAAAACTCACAACTAAGAATATATTCACTGAGGATAGACATTAACCAAGATGTATCATGACAATAGATTTCCTTAGAGACTCAAATCTTAAATTATCTAAAGTCTTAGTGAACAAATCTGCTAATTAAAGTTCTGTGGGCAAATAGTTAAATTCTAATTCCTTAGATTCTACTAATTCGCGAATAAGGTGATGTATTATTTTTATGTGTTTGGCAAGAGAGTGTTGAACAGGATTTTTGGAAATATTAATCACACTTTGGTTATCGTAATGGAGATGTAATTTATTATCGGTAATGCCATACTCTCTTAACATCTTCTTTATCCACATTAATTGAGCACAGTAGGTGCAGGTGGCTATATATTTTGACTCGACTGTGGAAAGTGAAGTGCAGTTTTGCTTTTTACTACTCCGTCATACTAAGTTATTACCTATGTAATAACAAGCGCCTGAGGTGCTTTTGTTATCATCGGAACAGCCAACCCAATCAGCATCTATATATCCTATAATAGTGCTAGATGTGTCGTTTGTGTACCATATTCCTAGATTTATAGTGCCTATGACGTATATGATAATCCTTTTGACACATAATAGGTGAATCTCTTTAGGAGCGCTTTGATAGCGATCACACACACAAACAACATAAATGATATATGGGCGTGAGGCAGTGAGGTATAACAGGCTACTTATCATACTTCTATAGAGGGTAGGATCAATCTAAGTGTTATGTTCATCTTTGGATAATTTGGTTGAAGTACTCATGAGTGTCTTAGCGTCTTTAGCATTTTCTAATCCAAATTTCTTTACTAACTCTAAAGCGTATTTGGATTGCGATATAAATAATCCATCAGACTTTTGTTTGACTTGGAGACAAAATAATTATAGCTCCCCCATTAATGACATTTGTATCTCCCCATGCATAATATTTGAAAAGTTTTTACTTCAGTACAAGATGTTGATCTAAAAATAATGTCATCAACGTAAATCTGGGCAATTGAGACATGTTTGTTAAAACATTTCACGAATAATGTCAGGTCATTTCCACCTCGTTGAAAACTTTATTGATAAGAAAGGTCGACAAGAGTTCGTACCAGGCCCTGGGGACTTGCTTTAAACCATATAATGCCTTTTTCAATCTATAAACATTGTTTGGGTAATGAGGATCATAAATCCTTTCGGTTGTTCAACATAGATTTCCTTAGTCAAAATACCATTACGAAAAGCCAATTTCACATCCATTTGAAAAAGTGTGAAATGTAAATGACATGTTATTACTATGAGTGATCGAACATACTCGAGGTGAGTTACGAGAGAAAAAGTTTCCTCTAAATCTATTCCATTAATATGAGAGTAACCTTGAGCTACTAATCTGACATTATGTCTAACTATCATACCAGATTTATCTGATTTATTTTTAAAAATCCATCAAGTGCCAGAAACCCTTTTATTTTTTAACCCAGTTACAAGATACCATACGTCATGACTCTTAAATTGTACGAGCTCTTCTTACAAAGCTCCTATACAGAATGAGTCATTGAGTGCTTCATTCACATTCTTTGGTTCTACTAAATACATAAAGAATGAAAAATGAGCAATATTTCGTAATTGGAATCTTGTACAATTTGGCTCATCAGGGTTACCAACTATTTTATCAAAGGGATGATCTTTAGTAACCCAGTTAGGTTCTTTTAGGGTCTCAATTGGTAAAGAATCAACTATCTCTAGAGAGTCATAATTTAAGATATTTTCAGACTCATCCACTATAGTTGTCTCTTATTTATTACTCTCAATATTTGTGTCACTAACAATCACATTATAGATTCCATTAGACTGTTGGTATGCAAATTATAGACACGATAAGCCCTACTGTTAAGAAAGTAACCGAAAAAGATAGATTTTTCGCCATATGTTTCAAATTTAGACATGTGTTCTCTGTCTTTATAAACATAGCATAAACTCCCAAATGTTCAAAAATATTTTAAGTTAGGCCTTTTGCCATACCAAAGTTCATATGGAGTCTATTTGGTATTTTTCCTAAGATAAAACCTATTGATTATGTGACATGTTGTCTGAACTTACTCAACCTAAAAGTATTTTGGCAAGTTCTTTGGATGTATCATTACCCTATCCATATCTTGGATTGTGCGATTCTTGTGCTCGGCTATACTCTTTTCTTATGGTGTTTTAGGAGAACTGAATTCATGTTTGTAACCATTGTAGTCACAATATTCTTCTACACCCAAATCTTTAAATTCACCCCCTATATCGCTACGAATTCGATTTACTTGGGTATCCTTTTCATTTTCAATACATAAAAAGATTTTCAAAAATTCACAAAAAGTGTCAGTTTTTTTTTAAGAAAGCAATGCAAGTAAAACGAGTGAAATGATTCACCATGACTAGAATATAAATGTTACCACGAAGGCTTACAGTTCTGGAGGAAACCATAAGATCCATGTGGATAAGCTTTAGAGGTTTTGTTGTTAAGATTTCTTTAACTTTCTTATGAGCAGCTTTAACTATCTTTCCTTCTTGGAAGGGCCCACAAATAATGTTTGAAATTGATTTTATTTTGTGCAGACCTTTAATTATTTCTTGGGAGCTTAATTTTTCAAGGTTGTCGTAATTTATGTGACCTAACCTATTGTGCCCGATTTCATTATCTTCCATCCTGTCTATATTACAGATCTCAACCCCTGGATTTACTGTGTAACATTTATCAGGAGTTTTGAGGCCTATAATAATATAGTATCCATTCTCATTTAAAATTTTACAGTTTGTTTTTTATAAGGTGACTGTGTGGTTGGAGTCACAAAATTGCGATATACTTAGCAAAGCTTTAAGATCTTTTACTAAGAGGACGTTTTTGAGAATAGGTAGTCCCTTTTCTTGGTGTGTCCCTTTACTTATGATATGGGCTGATACTCCACCTCCACACAAAACTTTCCCTCCTATGGAGTTAGTTCTGTTGGTTAGTTTAGTATTATCCCCAGTAATATGTTTGGAATAGCCCGAGCCTAAATACCATCCAGAAGAAGTGTGGTCATCTTTTAAAGTGCTAATCACAATGTTACACTTCATTTGGGGTATTAGATCATCTTTCCTAATCCAAATTGATCTTGTTTTAATATACTTGGGCGAATTTGCTTGAATTTTGTAAAATTTGCAAGCATTAGATCTTTTTTCAAAAGTTTTGTGCACATTTTCTTGAATTTTGTCAAATATTTGAGCATTTGGTCTAATCATGTATCTAGGACTCTTCATCTTGGACTTTATTTTAGTATTAGATCATTTCTTCCTATTACGGTAGTTATAGTTCTTATCAGGTTGCCTAGGAAGGGCGTAGTTATTTATGTTCTGTCTAGAGTTGTTAAAGTTTTTATACAAAGGTGAATTAAAGACGGGTTTATACATACATTTTTGAAAACATTCTTCAATGCAATGTCCATAAACATCGTAGTAAGAACAGTAAATACGGTTAGATGATTTTTTAAGATTTTGAAAATTTTTTTAAAAAATTTTGTCCGTTTGTTGGACTTTGGCCTCATGTCTAACAGGTTGAAACACAGAGTCTCCTTGCCTTGTAGGGGGACAGACATACTTGATCTTAGGCTCAACATTATACTTGGAACTATTTCCCAAAGCAATGTCTTTTTTTCTATTTATCATCAAAGTCCATTTTAAGGCTTGAAAATCAAGACATAGGTCATTAGGTCTAATACCTCCAGTCATAAATTTCACATTTGGAAAACATTCTTTAGGTGCCTTTGGTTTTTGTTCAAATCCTATGCTAGTTTTATCATCAGAATTGCTTTTACTTGAAGCTACACAGTCTTCAAAATAGTTAGCATTATTTTCAAATTTAGAAATTATTTTAAAGATTATTGAAACTTTCTCTTTAGATTGTTCCAATTCGAGTAAAGTGGCTTTGTATTTCTTGTCCAAAATCTCATTTGACTCTACAAGTTCTTTGATTTGATCAAGAAAAGACTTAGTTTTATTTTCATGATAGATACATTGAGTGGTATATTCCTCAGCACTCTTTTTTACCATAAGACATAGGGCTTCTATTTTCTCAATAAGGTCCTTGATAATTTTTTTAAGCTTATTGCTCTTCCTAAGAGTTTTGGTATAGAGTGAGTGAATTTATGGGAGGTCATCATTATCGGAGTCACTAAGTGTAGTGTGTCGATTGTCCCCTAACGCTTCATTTTTAGGACTGACGCACACATTGAATTCGTCAATAATGCATTCCCTTTAAATGACACACATGGACTGACGCACACACTGATTAGCATTCTCAACGCACAAAGCAGATAAACCAATAGGAAGAACATCTTGCAACATAACAGTATTTTACATTCTATCATCAAGTTCAGTATTAATGGTAGGCTTATCTTCAGTATAAATAATCTTAGCAAAGAATGACATGCAAGGGTCAAACACATTAGATGATTCAGGCTCATCATTATCCATGTCACTTGAGTCATCCCAGGTATTGCAAATATTGGCCCTATTATTTGTTTTTGTTCTTATTCAGATTAAATCTACACTTGTTGGCCATGTGATCTAATTTTCCACATCTAAAGCATTCAACATCATTAAGATCATTCTCAAGTCTATTGGTGTTCTCAGTCTGGTGTTTGTCGTGCATTTTCTCATGAGGCATATTATTAGAAAGCTTTGAATAAGAAGGCTTGCCATGTTTCGAAGCAACATTATTTTTGAATTTTAGGATTTTTTGAAACTATTTAGACATCAAGGCAATTTGATTATCCAAATTTTCTAAGTTTCATTCCTCATCAGAATCTGACTCAATGTTATGGACAACAAACTCAGGTTTGGTGACTTTAGACTGGAAAACAAGATTGGGAATAGAATGTTTCTATTAACCATTGGAGAGTTGTTTCTTAAACTGTAATTCCATTTCCACTATTCTAAATTTTCTACTGAGGAGTTCTGTAGTGATATTTGGGTCATCCATCTCCTCAACTGTATATCTTTTATTATCAAATTTTGGTGGAAGTGATCTAAGGATTTTAGATACAATCGCTTTCCTATCATACATAATGCCATTAGCATGCAGTTTGGTAATTGTATCAGTCAACCTAATGCAAATATCATCGAAAGTCTCAATCTCAGTCATGATGAGTGTGTTATACTGTTGTATAAGCATTTAGGTCTTGGCAGCCTTAACACGTGTGTCACCTTTATGGCTAGTGACCAGCGTGCCCCAAGCTTTCTTAGAGGTTGAACAAAAATATATTCTCTTAAATTCATGTTCATTAATTGATATAAAAATAGCACTATTTCCTTTATTTTTATTATAAGAGGTCAATTTCCTTCCTTTTTGAACTCACTGAGAAGTTTTTTAACTCTTTCATTATTACCTTCTGCTACAGGTTTAGTAGGATGAACGTATATGTTTTTAATATCATCCCAGACTTCATATACCAAGATCCCTTGGATGAAGGCTATCGTCCTTACTTTCCAGTAAGGGAAGTTAGTCCCATCAAAGAGGGGAGGCCTGGACAATTTCCCTAATCTCTCATATTTCTCGTCCATGTTTATTTTAAAAATAGTTTCAAAAACATTGGATGTAAAAACATTTTGTGAAAACCAGAAGCCTTGCTCTGATACCAATTGAAAATTGCCTAACTAAGTTGTTTAACACAAGTTAAAGAAATCTAGTAGGCTCAGAAGTTGTTTCTTGGAGAAACTCTTTTAGAAAGCAAACGAAATAACACAATATGTGTTTTAGAAAATGTTATGAACGAGTTGTGTTAGATATTAGTGAAGAAGTTGGAAACAAAAACTAATTTATAATTAAAGTAGTAGTATAGCAATAGGGATGAGAGAATTAGAAAACAAGCACAGTACATAAGAGTTTTAATGTGGTAAAACCCCACCCAAACGGGGAAACATTCATGGAGGTCTCTACACCTCAAAACGAAAAAAAAAATCCACTAGAATGAGTTTAGTTTACAAGCAAGCAACGAACTAAGCACACAAATACAGACCTAAATCTAACATGAGAAGATATACCAGTTCGTTTAGGTAACTCCTAACTTCTTGTAAGACTCTTATTGGTTCTGTCGCCCTTCACCTTTCTTCCTTAGCTCCTTCTTTACGTCGACTCTAACTGGTTAAGATCTTTAAACCAACACACTTTTAAAGTGATGTTGTGTGTAGGTTTGTAAATCGGGCTACGTGAGTCGGGCTTGAGGTTGATCAGGCTTGGCCCGAATTACCTTAACCAGGATCAAGCCTGAGCTCGGCCCGAACTAAACTTTTCTACTTACGCCCGAACTCGGCTAATATATATTTTGGGCTTCGGGCCCGATTTCGGGCAGGCCCAATTTCAGTTTTTTTTGTTAAATAAAGTTTGAATTAGTGTTTTTTTCTTCTATTTCCATCATGGAGAAAATGTATACATCAAAATCTAATTGATATTTCATAAAATGAAGTATATAATTATGAAATGTATTAAACTCGTACGGACATTGTTCGTCACAATCTAGTATGTCGTCTACCGCTACAAGTTGCTACAAGTCGTCGAAGGATTAAGAAGATTACATCTACAAAGACGAATCTGAATTGCAAGAAGTCTTCGAAATTCAAGTCCAACAAGGATGAATTTGGTAAAATGTGTTTAAGTTTCACATTAAAAGTGACGGGATATTTTTTATAAAAGTTAAATTGATTTTTGGAATTTTAATGAATGATTTTTATTTTTCAAAAAATATTTTATCATAAAAGTTTTGGATAAATATCTCCTGATCTCATGAACAGTCTTAAGATTTAAGGATTCCAAGTTATTTAAAACTTTAAAAGTCTTTTTTAAGGGGATCAATGACTATCGTTCAAACGATGTCACATGTCGTTTGAACGAGATGGAGGTACGCTCAAACGACGTCACATGTCGTTCGAACGAGAGCTATTTTAAGTCGACATGTCACCGCCTTACATTTTAATATAAATAAGGGTGTCCGGCTACTGATTTTCGTGTGGAGAAAAACTGTTTTTGACAGAATACGTTTTTCCATTATTTTCCAATTATATTTGAGGGTTCAATATTTTGTTTTACAATTCACAATCCCAATATCTTTTGTGAGAGTTATTTTGTGGAACCTAAAAGCATAGTTTTGCAATTGTTCATACTCTGTGGGGAGATCTCTACAACCAAGAGCTGCTTGTTATTGTGGAGTGAGTCGCTACGAAGTTTATGACTGCGTGTCATTAAGGATCTTCTGCGTGTTGATTATGTTCTGAAGATTGCGTGTCTGGACTCCATGTCCATTGTGGTATAGCTGCGTGTGAACCATTGTTGATTTCTAGCCGAAGATTTGAAGGTTTGACGACGACACTATGCGTTACACCTGGGGGAAGTTGTATGTCAATCAATGGTCTTGTAAACTTGTCAAATTTCTAGAAATAAAAAGATTTTTCCCTGAGGGGATTTTTCTTGAAATTTATGTCGCGTCTTTATTTATAATGGTTGACACTTGCACGCACGTAGTTATTTGAGTTTCTATGCTGAATTGATTTAATTCCTAAATTGACTCTAATTAAATAAGTTTTTGATTGGAATTTGCGTAACTATTGAAATCAGTATCATACACATAAAGGTATTTACAAATTGGTATCAGAGGAGGTTACGCTAATTTATCTCGTATTCCTATTTTCTGCAAAAATTTGTGTGATATTGATTTTTTGAAAAATCTGATTTTTGAAAGTTTGTCGCAATGTTTCCGAATGAAAACTTATATAGTCGTTTGCCAATTTTTTATGGGTCTAATTATGCTTTTGGAAAACCCGAATAAAATTCCATTTAAAAGCAATCGATGAGAGAGTTTGGGTCATTTGTCAAAGAGGTTGGAACCCCCCCACTGTCACTGCAAATAATGTCACAAATTTAAAACTTATGTCAGACTGGACTGATGAGTTTAGGTGGTGCACTTATAATTCACGTGGGCTTAGTGCAATTTCCGAACACGTCACCCTTGACGAGTTTCGACGTATTATGACGTGCAACACGTTTAAAGAAGCATGGGATGTTTTGCAACTCACCCACGAAGGCACTAATGCGATCAAAGAGTCTAAAATTCAAAATTTGACCACTCAATTTAAGACAATCACTATGTTAGAGACTGAGTTTTTTGACAACTTTTATGCACATTTGTCCGACATTGTCAACACTAGTGTGAATCTTGGTGAGCCGATTCTTGATGCACTAGTGGTTAAAAATATTTTAAGATCACTGCCAAAACATTTTATCCCTAAAGTAACTGTTTTGAATACCTTGGGAAATTTGAATCATCTAAAATTAGAAGAGTTGGTAGGAGGCCTACAGACATATGAAATTGATATGTTTCCTGACATTGTCAAACCTAAGGATAGAGGGATAGCGCTTAAAGCCCAATCTAAGAAAAATAAAGTGAGTTTTTGTGAGTCCGAATTTGAGGATGAGTCTAATTTTGGCATGGCCCTACTTGCAAAGAATTTAAAAAAAAATCTCCAATTTTCGAAACAAAACTCTTCCAATAGAAGATTTTCGGAGAAAAACAAAAGGAAAGACAAGGCCAAAGAAAACGGTGAGAAAGAGAAACAGGGTGAAGAAAAGTTTGAAAATTTAAAATGCTTTGAGTGTGAGGGGAAAGGGCATAAGTCGTTTGAGTGTCCCACTAGGCTTAGTAGAGAGGGGAAGAAAGTTTCCATGCCCACCACAATCCTATACCAAATTAAAATAGGAGTCTCATATGGTTCATTCTCAACATCACTGTCGAAAACCAATTTAATTACTGATAACCTATTACGCTAGCATCAAAATTTTATTTAAATAATCTTTTTAAACAAAACATTCAAATAAAACATTCACACGGTTTATATATGAAACTGAAAATGAAATAAAATAACCGAACACTCGGTTTAACATAATAAAATAAGATAAAATGCCGCACTAAAAAGGCGAAAATATAATAAATAAATACAGTTGGGATATTAGCCCGAATGTTTTTACAGTACCTCCTATCTAGATCTCAAGGATGGAAGAATCTACCAGAAACCTGCATGCATCCACAGCAGCTGCAGCAAATGTCTGACTCGAAGGAATCATCATCCAGGCATCCTTGTGTCTCGACACCTATATATATACATATATATAGCAAAAGAGGGAAAATAGATAAACGGGTCAGAGCCCGAGTTGTGAAAATATTTTGTAAGTGCATAAATGCTATATTTTTAAAATATGATTTATCTCATCTTTAAATTGGTATCGCACTCCCATGAGATGCCCCTCACCCCTCTTCTAGTAGTGCACACCTAGCGGATTCTTTAAACAACATAGTTAAGCTACCCTGCCTAACTAATTCGTTACACCAAATCTCTGAAAATCCTAATTAACCTGAGTACTAAGGACGAAACTTCTCCCAATCCCAACACTGGGCTACGTTCCTGCGTGAGGTGTCTCGCAAAGCGAAATATAAACAAGGAACCCCCTGATACACTACTACCTGGGAATGTTGATCGTTGAGATCCATTAAGCCTTCAGCACACAACGTATATATATAACTCATATATATATATAAATATTTAGTTCTCAATAGAACCTATGATTCCTATTCAAATATATATATATATATATATATATATATAAATATAATAAGAGAGAGGGGTGTTTGAATAGTGCAAAAAATTAACGGTTGGGATTGAATTTTTTGAGTCGATCTAAGGGTGTCATGTTGTGCCACGTCACACTTTACAAATTGTGACATGGCAACTTTAGGGTCTTAAATTCTGCATTACCTCTTTTATCACTTAAAATTTTAAATCCACCCCCCCCCTTTTTACACCCACTAATTTGTTTCCCCCTTCTCTTTAAAATTCAAATTCAAGGGTAAAATAGAATTTCCAATCATTCTCTCACTTTAGCCCCCTTTTTTCCTATCCGTCTTTTTATTTTTTCTTCCTCACTTTAGTCTCTCCTTTCCTCTATCACCCGGCGGCCGCGACTACCCGTGAACCTCCCACCTAAAGCCGGTGATCCTAAATCCCCAAACACGCCGACCAGATCTGAAAACAAGGGTATCTCCCTCTCTCTACTCCTCCCAAAACAAACCCTCACCTTGGCCTCTCGCACGACCTCTGGGTCTCCCATGGCGCTGTCCTCTACTCCGCCACTTCTATCTCTGACTCCCCCTTCACCTCTCACACGCACACAATCTGGATCGAAGCCACACACGCACACTTTCTCTTTCGACCTCATTTCTCAAGCACACACACACACTCTCTCTCTCGGCCTCCACTTAGCAACGCAGGTACGATCTCAAGCCAAATTTTTATTTTTTAAGGTTTTATCAACTGTGGACATTGTTTGAATCTGATTTTAGGTCTGATTTTAAGGTTTTAAGATTTTTTAAGGTTTTACAATGCAGGTACGATCTCACACGCGCACAATCTGATTTTATTGGATTTTAGGTCTTAGCAACGCAGGTACGATCTCCTTCTCCTATGTTATTTTTATTTTTTAAGGTTTTGGATATTTAGCGTTTTGGATTTATCAACTGTGGACATTGTTTGAATCTGATTATGTTGGGTAATTTATTGGATTTTAGGTTTCAAGATGGTTACTCTGCGGATGAGTAACATCCGTTGTAATTACATTCATTGTTTGATGAGTAACATTCATTGTAATTACAAATGAAAAATTCTATGTTTGTTTAAAATGTTTCTATTTGTTAACTAACATTCACAATACTCTTTATTTCAATTGTGAGAAATGCTTCTCTTACTAAGCATGTGCTCCCTTTTTCAGGTGGCACACACATGGCGTCTTGCACTGTTCATGAATTTGGTGTGGATTCTAGGTATCTTCATTGATATTCCTATCCATTGTAATTTTAACATCGCGGACACATGTAAATGTATATTCGTCTAGAATTTTTTTTCTCCGGCAAATGTGAGTGATATGGAAAAAAATGAAGAATTTTGGTTTAACCTTCAAAATTAGAGTATTTTGTAGAAAATCTACTCTTTGTTATAGTAAAACCATCAGAGTATTCAGTAGATAATCAATTTAAATTTTTACTTTCTTTCCATTTTTTCAACAAATGAGAAGGATCACACTTTCTTTTCTAAGAGTAGTACAATCAACTCGAGTGAGATGAAAGGTGTTTCAATTAGTTGAAATTGATTGTCAATATGAACTAACCCATAGACAATTTGGCATTGCTTGAAACCTTGATGCTTTATAGAATGTAAGTGAACCATAGCTCTAATGGAGCCAAAGAGCAGAATTATGAACCTTAATACATGATTATTCAGGTCAGAATTCTAATACAAATGAAGCATGGTTTGAGCTTCTAAAATTTTCAAATATCCTAAATTTTCAAGTGATGCAATGTGAACCGTGCATAGTTTATGTAGAAGACAAAAATATCACGAACCAAATTATTGAACACAATATACACACACTCGAACCATGAAAGTGCAGATCAAAAACCAATTAAAGATTCGAACAAATGTAAGTGGACAAGCGAGCTTAATTTTCATTTTTCTTATAGATTTTTCCAAGATCTATTTTGTTATGAATTATAGTTATGGGTGTTAGTTGTTTGAATGTTTTGAAATCATACATGACCTGTGCAAGATTCATTGACATTTACATTCCTTTTTCGTTCCACAACACCATATATTTTCTTACTATATTGTTATGTTGTGTTGAATTGAGTATCTCAATAATAAATGTTGAATTGCGTATCTCAACATTTGTATTTAGATTCCATTTCCCCCTATTTTGAGAATATACCACTATGTAAGTGATGCTACCATCCATTCAATGACTAGAGCCATTGTTTGCACTCCGGTCTTCAGTCATGGTCAATTGTATGTTGCATTATCACATTGCACGAGTGCTAACCGTATATCTATACTTCTTCCCTTCGATGAAGGGAGTTAAACTACTAACATTGTATATCCAGAAGTTCTCTTATAATCAAATTATTGATGTACGAACTTATATAGGCAAATCAGATGAGGTAAACAACTGAGATTTGGTGTACACATAAGATTGAGCAAGGAAATTGCGGACAAGAGTCATCAGTTAAGGTATAATTGGAAATAGAGAGAAAATTTATTATTTTTCTTTTCACTTTTTATTTTTTCTTGACATAATTGTAATATCTAGATAGTTTGCATTTCAAGCAGGCATATGATGGGTGAGGCTTTACAAGGACTAAATCTGGAGGATTTGCAACCATTAGACAAAAAGCTTGAAGTAGAGTTAAACCGTGTGATCCATACAGGTTTCTGTCCCATTTATGTATGTTTACACAAACACACACACAGAAACATAAACGTCTATGCGATAGCATACAAACATACAGTCTTCCAGACATGAAGACATACAGAACCACGAGAAAGAATACTGCATTTATGCAGTTTTGGGACAGTGCATTTATGCAGTTCTGTTTCATTTTGTTTTTACAATTATGATAAATTCTGAATGTGAAACTCCAGGTTTGAAATTGTGATTAGTTTGCTTTGAATTGTGTTAAATTTTGTTTCTGCAATAGTGATTAATTTGCTTTGAATTTGAAACTCCAGGTCCGAAAAATATGTCTTAATTTGTTTAATAATTCATTCTAGGAAAAAAATCTTGAATTGATTGTGTTACTCTACATCGGTATGATCTTTAGCTGCTCCAGTCACAATATCAATTTATTTTGAATTTAAGTTATCTTTATGTTACTTTTATATCATACGTTGCTCCAGTTTTGAATTTTCATTTGTTATATACTTAAGTTGACTTTGAATTATCGTAATGGTAAATCCTATGCTTGATTGTCTATCAACATGTTCATACATTACCTGAATTATTATTATTATTTTTTTGGTCAGGTGGTGAAAAGGAACTTATATACATGGCGGACTCATGTAATTTTGATCAGGTGATCAGGTGGTGAAAATGAGCTGATATACATTGCTGATATACATAGTCATGTGGTAATTTTAATATCAAGGGCTCATGTAACTTTAGAGATTTTTTTATATACACACGTTAGACACTATCTTAGTATACACGTTGCCGATATACAAGGCTTAATTTTGGGTGCAACACCGAAGCAAACTTACTTTTGTGTACAACAGCAGTGACTTAAAAATCGAAGCAGACTTAAACTCTACATCAGTAATGACTTAAAAATCGAAGAAGACTTAAAGAACAAAGTCTTAAACAACTCTCGAACACTATCAGCAACATGTGTATCAGGAAAGTATGTATTAGCAATGTCGATGCGTCTTCATGTGAAAGAAATTTGGTAAGTTTGGTACTCCTACAATTAAAATTTTATAGTATTTGACAATTATGAATAGAGAAGACATTGTGCATTTTGAATCACTAATAAAACTATACTTATTTAACAGTGGGTATTGGACATTTTGGACAGGTATGGACTCGAACAATTGCTCAGTTCCAAAATTGAGTGTTAGACATTTTGAAGAGAAAGCAATTGCAAAGATATTGGACATGTATGTGACTGTTTTGATAATTTTATAAAACATTGTTCATATTCTTAATGTTCTGTTGTTCAACTATTTAATTCTTATCAAATGACCCCGTATATTATTGCTTTGCGACTTGCATTTAAAGTTTGAATATTTGGTGTTACTTGATTTATAATCAAAATTTGATATTACTTATCATTTTTTGAACTCTGTTTTGTAGTCGATGAATGTGATGCGATGTGTGTGACTATGGAAGATGTTCGCGTGATCAATGGTTTGGAATGTAAGGTGACTTGCAACACATCGAAGATCTCCTGCGTTCGAGATATAGAAGATTTGTTTTATCGCAAAAAAGGAAGAAAAATGTCAAGGAACAACAGATATTATGACTTTTGTTTTTTTTAAATTACATTGTTTTGTTGGCACAGTGATGTATGAGTCACTATTTTGGTGGTTGAAGTGTTTTTTTTATACCTCAAGCAGGTGGATAGTCCTATAAATAAAGGAGACTCTGCCCAATTTTTTAATTTTTTTTGTCTTATTTGTATTGAAATTAAAGCAGGTCGATTATTATTTTGTTATTATTTTAACATAAAAGGTTCGTACCATGGTGCATGTATATATGTTCATACACACGGTGTATGTATATATGTACATAAACACGATGTTTGTATGTATGTAAATACGATATTTGTGTAGCGAATTTAAATCTTGAACACAATTTAAATCTAATTATAATAATGAGAATTTTTTTGTCCTTAGTATAATTTTACTACGATTCCACTCTTTTGATTTACCTCCCCGTGGTAATAATTTTTACGAAACATGACACATAATTTTATTTTCTATGAGTTACGGCACATGATAATAACTCAATTAAATGCAACACATTCTCACACAACACAATTTTAAAAAAAAAAATTATGAAAACAGTCTAAATAAAACTAACATCAAACCACACGATATGAATTAATATTTTTTTACATATCTCGAATACGACCCCCAAAAAAGCGTCACCATATATAGATGTTTTGTTAGGGAACAATATTTTTGTCGTATTGCGATTACGTACTTTTGAAATTTTCGTCGTTTCACGATTACTTACTTTGGAAATTTTCGTCGTGACTTCATGCATGGGCATACCCTAGTATATATATATAATAAAGTAGAAAACTTATGTATGTCACAAGTTGAAACTATGATGTCATCAGATGAATTTTTCCTACAATTCCTCTTTTGCCCCATAAATTTTGGATTCCCCCTATTTTTCTTTTCACTAATCAATTCCACCTCTTCCACTTTAATTCAAACATAAGGGCGAATTTGGAAAGGAACTTTTGGTGTCTTCTAACTGATGTTTGAAAGTTAGAATTTTGTATCTAACAGTTCAAAATCCTTCACAGAAGTAGATGCTCATGGGTAAAATGGTTATTAACTTCTCAAAAGTCAGATATTCAGAGCACATGGCTCAAGAAAATGTATGGCATGTCTTTTAGATGTACGACCTGTCTTTATTCTTCAAAATAATTTTATTACTCCCAATTTCTCCATTAGTTTTCCCTCTCCATTTTCACTCATCCATCATCAAATACAGACGTAAGCATATCTCATGTTGTATTTCTTTAACCATTCACATTTAGTATTTAGGTATTTGAGTGTTTGTCTCTCAAAGAACTGAAGATATTGGGAAGAAGTTTTATTTTTTGAGACTAAAGATATTGGGAAGACTTTTTCTATAACCATTCGCATTTTTTTCCAGTTAGTAATTGGGCATATTTGATTAGGCATTATGTTTGTATCTCAAGCTTTTATATTTAATTTTTTAGCAATATTGTTGGAACTGTTAATACTTTTAACACTAACGTCTCTCTCTTTTGGGTTTCAATTTTTGGATATTTCCAAGATGACAGTTGAGGGTTTGAGTTGACACAACGGAGTATTGGCTTCAGAGTATGTCTCTCTCTTCTTACACTCTATCATTTACTTTTGATTTAGTTTCTAGAATTAACAGAGCATGTATTTCAAGCTGAAAGTATTATATAAGGAAGATGAATCTTGATTTAGTTTCTTTTCTTCTGACTCTATTTATTTGTTTTTTTTTATGGAGGAGTCGGCTTAAAGAAAATAAGTTGTTGGTATCATTTATGTGTCTCTCTTTTCTTCTGACTCTTCTTCCGACTTTGTATATATTGTATTACTCTTTCACACACAACTGAGTTCGTACATGAACCATCCCTTTTCATTAATGAGTTTTTAAATGAACCGTCCCTTTTCATAAATGAACTGTCCCTTTTAAATGAACCGTCCCTTTCACACACAACTGAGTTTTTAAATGAACCGTCCCTTTTCATTATTTTTTATATGAATTAATGGGAGTTTTTAAATGAACCGTCCCTTTTCATTAACACCACCCAACCGAGTGCCCCTATTTTGACCCATCGGGGAGAAAAGAAATCCACACACAAACATCTATGCATATCAACAATAACTATGCATATAATCCGAATAGCAAACCAGTCGGGTACAGTTTCTATGCATATGATTTGAACAGTGACTAAAAAGAATCCAAATGGCTACACTTGACAAATGATTAGATCTAGATCGCCATTGTCATCGCAGTAGCAACTTTATTTATATTGGTTGTTCCATTTGTTGTTTTTAAGCTTTGGATTTGTGGTCGGTCATGTTTTCCATGCCGGAGTTGTTCATATTTCTACAAATGGAGAGCCCAATGATGTTTGAGGAGAGATAAGATGAAAAAGTTTTTTTCTGATTTTTTTCTAGGTATTGTCCATTTGGTTCAAATATCCCCATTTTGTTTTTTATTTTACAAACTGTGATTGTGGGGAAGGTTAAAACATTAGAAGCATCAATAAGGTGGGTAATTAGAATGGGTGTCTGTTAATGGTATATTATGGTGTTAATAAAAACACATCCTTTTAAAATAGGGTGGTTGTCAATAAGGTGGGCAATTAGAATGGGTGACTATGAAATATCATTGGATAATCCCAAAACTTTTTTTTTTACAAAAAGGAAATTGTTAACACCATTTTTTACATTCCTCTTTATAATGACACTTGACAATAGAATGATTCAAAATGAAATTGAACATATGAAATTTTGTTAATCTATAATTATATATTTTGAACATAAATTTGATCTTCATATTAATTTTTTATTGAAATAAACGTGAATAAAAAAAATTGTTTCATTATTTATTTCAACAAAATTTGACGTTACGTGTATTAAAAAAAGAAAGTTGACATCATTTATTTATTAAACACTCAACGAAACTTTTAGTATAAACTATATTTTTTTTAAAACTTTGTAAATTTTATAAAACATAACTTTTTAAAAAAATGTATTTTTTAATACTTTGTTTTATAATTTTTTTTATAGAACTTAACTTTTTTTTTTTAAATGTATTTTATTTTTGTAAGAAACTAAGCTTTTACTTTAATACGTTACCAATTTTTTTTTACTTCAATACACGACACTAATAACGTGACTTATAATTTTCACACTACATTAAAATACTATTTGACACGAATAACGCGAGTAAATTATGAATTAATCATGTCATTGTATTAATGTTAGGTGAAAAACTCGATCCCTAATGACACGATTAATTTGTCCAGTTTTTATTTAAAAAATGATGTCCATTTTTTTTATTTAATATAAGTAACTCCAAATGTTTTTGGATAAAGAGAACGTCCATTTTTTAAAATAAATAACGAAAGTCTTTTTATTCACATCCATGAAAGAAAATCCCGACATATATACGTCTTTAAAAATGTCAATTTCGAATCAATGTGTTCATTTTATTTTCATGTGTAAAATTCTCAACTACTCTATAACGATAAAAACTAAATACGAGGTCCAAGATGGACTATTATCATTGTTGCAAACTAAAAATGACGTATGATCCAACCAATGACGCATACTTTCGAAGATTTTCTTCATGCCTTCAGGCACGGGCATCCGCACACGAACCAATTCAAATAGAACCCAACCTTTACATTTGTTTTTACCTAGCACGAACATAACTAATTAAAAATGACACTAAACGTGAATTTATTTTCTTAAATTGAGCATGAATCAATTAAAATGCAACATGATATGATTTTTATTTTATTTATCTAACATGCACAAAAACTATTACAAATCGAATATGATCTTCACATTTTTTTATCTAACACGAACACAACCAATTAAAAATGAGATGGGCAACCATGTTTCCGTCAGAGTAGAGTTCTCTATATGGAACTACAAAATGTTTTGATGTCTCTACTTGAGTTGAGATTGAAACTAATAACTCCAAAGTGAAGTTACTGGTACGCCTAAATTTTGCAATTTTTAAATTGTTTACACTTACAATACATAAAACATTTATTATTTACATTATACACGACTTTATAGTTTTCAAAATTATCAGTGTACTTTCAGGCACGGGCATACCCTAGTATATATATATATCTACCGGAAAGGGAATAATACCTTATCATTCTTTTCACCGTATAAAATATCTCAACGAATATAATTATACTTATTAAAATCACAAGCATAATAACTGTCCCACCGAGCTATAACTCGAGGAAGCAGTCTCATAGTGCCTATCCAAATCCGGGTTTACTCACTATACCACGGTACCAAGCTAGACTCACTCATGGTCATGGTAAAAATACACAACGGTGGAGGCGGTCAAATTCCCTCTGCAAGTGGAGTACACACATCGCACTCATACGCGGGACGAGATGGCATGCGGATATACTCATACTGCTCCTCAAGATAGGGGATTCACCAATATCGCGCGACCTCCCCGGTTCTCACTAGAGAAAATATATAATCTGGCTGTTCCAACCCTACACCAAAGGAAAGCCCGTGGAATCAGCCTCTAAAGTACAAATACACCAATCACACATAGATATAATTAATCGTATCATATTACATATATTATAACAACGTCATATATATAATCTATATTACTTCTCAATACATATGGCTATAATTTCCAAACTCTCATAGCAATAGCCAACAACTTCGAATGTTCCCATTCGTAATAGTATCTAAGTATTCGCACACTTACAATACTAAATTTATAAGTATTCTCTTACTTAACATGTAACTCGTACCTTAAATAAATTTTAAGGATTTATATATATACTCCCAAATATATCAATTTGTAATAATTAAATAAGTATACTCTCAACTTATTTTAGTCTTATAGGTATCGCATCACCTATAATAATAGTCTTCAATAGACGTACCGGATAACCGCGCAATTCTCTTGAGCTCGTATCCTAAATTCCATCCTAATCGCATCCTAGGATTTACTCAATTAAAATCGTCCCATATATATTATAACCACATAAATATATCTACATATTCTTACCGAATACTTCCGGTGAATGTTATTCATACATTCATTAAATCCATATCCCGGATTGTACACCAAATTAACCCGAGGTTCCCTCTTTCGATCCAAGGTTTACTCACCCTAAATACCATTACCTCGGAGTCCTAATATCACTTATAGAATCCCCTAAGATAATCCCCAAACAATTTAGCCTTAATTCTCCCAATATCAGGTTTGATTTCAAAATAACGATTTCGATCTCGGAAAGCCTTCCGTAGAAAAATCATTATAAATTCAAAAAAATCAAAAAAATACGCGATCGGCGCCCACGCGACCGTATCGAAAAGATATAGAAATTTCATTTTCTGAAAATCAGTAAAAACTGGACCAATCCGGTCCTGTGTCAAATTCAGCACGAGACAGCCATGGCTGTCTCGACTTTTCTCCCAATTTTCTTCACCAAAACCCCTCAAAAAATCGTCCTAACCTCAACCAACAATATATACACACATAATAAACGTTCTAAACATCCTAGAACAAAGAATCAACTACTAATTTCAATTAATTCCTAAGTCTCTCCAATTTAATATTATTCGGGGTTTATCCGTTAAACTTAAAAAAAACGTTTTGATTCACGAAAACCGAACCCAAAATATTTATAGTTTTTAATTACCAACTATGATATGAGATTTATGATTAAAAGAAATAAAGCAAGTAATCACTTCCCTCGTGGATAAAATCTGACGACCTCGAGTCGAATCCCGCGGATAGCTGGAATTCCCATTTTCTCTCTTTTTCTCTCTCTTCCTTTCTTCCCTTATTCTTTTTCTCTCTTTCTTTCTCACTCTCTTGTGTCTTATAGGGGAAAAAGAGGGTTTATCCCTATTAAACCCAAAAAATGACTCTTTTACTCAATTACGAGTCCCTATTAGTCCAAAAGCCTCCCAGAACCTAAACATTACCCTCGGATACTCTATTCTAACTATCTCGGCCATTCTGAAACCAACCGCGCACTCAAAATATCCATCTGAGTCACATAACTATAATTCACTAATTAAACCCAACACCTCTCAATATGGGTTTTCCAATTATAATATTATCCTTTGTCGCTTCACCCAACTGCGACATGTAATTAAAATAATCCGACTTATTTACTCAGTCCCAAAAGCAATCATACCACACATCGGAAATCATCTAACCCTCATAAACTCCAAAAAATTATTATTCAGAGAAATTCCGCAATTCTCCAAATTACATCCATTTATGTAATTTAAATATCCATAATAGTACAGGGTATTACATTCTCCCCCCCCCCCCCACAATGGAATTTCTCCACTCAAATTCGAGTACGATCGGTGCCACTAACTTAGGATCGCTAATCACTTTACCTTTTATATACACAAGTCGAAAGGTATCAATCCAAACGGTACCCTACCATGTACTTGCTCACGGTACCCATCTATATCGAGGCTTATTTTCTAATGCACTTGCTTAACCACAAACTTAACTGAATCTCTATATGCTACAACACTACCTCGATCGTAAGATAAACTCTCACGTCACATCGACCTAGTGTTTCTACAGCCGCATGTAAAGAAAATGAGCCTATAACTTCCGCTCTAACTCATCGATCCCATCATATATTTGTTATTCTAAGCGTCCATTCATCTACATCGGAACATCTAATTTCCCCCAAAAAGGAGACTAGACTAGCGCTTGACTATTCACGTCAGTCTTCTCGCTTATCTTAGGTGTGCTACATCTTATTTCATCTATACGATTGGGTTATCGTGTACCTCCTACGACCTTCAATCCATCAAACTCAAATTTCATTTATAACTGCCCCACAAGATATCCTTCAGCTTATATCATACGCCACTTCTACCTCAGGCGATATATAAATCAACATACTAAGGTGCCCATACACCTTTTAAATCCGTGCTTATTTGCACCACTACTGCAAATGTCACAGATGTAACACTCTCTCTAAAGATGGGCCTCACTTTCTCTCCGGCCTGGTGCCCCGAGTTACTCGAGATTCTATTCTTCCTATTACTAGAAACCCAATCCTTCTTAAAGTTAACCCACCAATCTCCTTGTGGTCAACTCACAACCATCTTCCTAAAACAGCGCCACTAGTCCTATTAACCTTATTTACTAATAACCCTACGCTCGATGTGTTTTCCTACCCACGTGAAATGAGTACTATCCTAACTATATCCCTAGTGCCCAAGACCTCTCTCAACTTTTGACATTTTATCGGTTTCATGTGTGGGACGTCTCGCAAAGAGAAATCCAAATAAGGAACCCTCCCGTTACACTACTCCCTCGCATCGTCGGTTATTGAGATATAATGGTCTAAGGCACACCAAAAGGACGTTCTAAAATCGTACCTCACTAACCTACTAACAATCTTCTACCACTATATCCTTCTATCTTAGTGAATGGAAAGTCTAACTAATAGAGGCGCCTACTCTCTGCAAAGGTGTTACGGACATTTTATCCAAAACATATTTCCTCTGAATTTGCCTTCTATTCAAGGCATGGCTATAAGCCTCAAATCACATTCCTCTAACTCCTGCCTTACCCACATATTTGTGGGGAGAAAAACATTTCATTGCTTTTCCATAGCACTTCTGTCTCCATAAGCATACAATTATCACATGACTCTCAGTTTATAGTGTTGTCTTCACACTAGGTAACTTATCGTCAAACTAACATCCTTTCATCCCATAACATATCTCCACTCCCGACGTCATTAAGGTTCATGCGTGGAGTGTCTCGCAAGCTAAATCCAAATAAGGAACCCCTCCTATACACTACTACTTAACTTTGTCATTCGTGGAGATCCGTTAGCTTCAAATATGCAATCGGGATAATCCTATCCCATCTACCAACAAAATGTGGTCAGAACTCCTACTTGTTTCAGGAGCCACACCACCAAGCGCTTGCACTAACACTAAGTCATTTGCGCAAACAACGACGAGCTTAAACTCACAGATTAATAATAAATCATGCATATCCCCATGCACTTACTATCATGCTAGTGAAACATCTATTCATCGAAGTTCCATCTAGTTGCATAATAAAGGCGAGATCAACCTGTGTCCAGGTGAGATATCACAATAACAACCCGTTCCACCCTTGAACTGCGAATACTATAGCCTTGCAATCATTAGCCTACCATCGCTCCGATCAACCAAGAACATATTGTACTCAGAATAAGGTCATACACATATATCACACACAAAACGAGTAGTACAAACCAGATATATACTCAAAATATCAATACCCACTTTTACAGCGAATGAAGAAAAATAGAACCCCGCTATCGCGGAAAAACACATAGACATACACTATACAATATTACAGATAGCTCCAAAAAGCTCAAATTACGCACACGAATCTAGGGCTAGCGAAATACCACGACTCTATTTGGTCACACCAAATATACCTTCTCCATCTGAGGTGAAACTCATAACAACAACTTCGCCAATCTCCCTAGCTGCTCCAAATTGTTCTCGGACATGGTACACTTTCCCTAATAGATACCAAAAACTACTTTAATCATTGCCCCATTTAGGCACCCCACTCTTGTCCTTTAACTCCTACCAGGAAAGAACAAAGAGTGTGGTTGTACACTCCACATTACAACATTTCCCCATCTCAGGCCACCCTGACAATGTTAAGGTTATCAGTATATCGGACTCTATAGCCTGGATCCTAACAATGACCTTCATAGTCGCCTTAACTTCTTCGTTAAAAGGAAACTCCACTACCGGCCTCAACAACCCTGTTTCAATGAATTCCCCAGGTGGATGTCCACCAATGAGGTTCTACTGACACAAATTCTTTGAGTCACTTAACTATAATTCACTAATTAAACCCAACACCTCTCAATACAGGTTTTACAATTAGAATATTATCCTTTGTCGCTTCACCCAACTGCGACATGTAATTAAAATAATCCGACTTTTTTACTCAGTCCCAAAAGTAATCATAACACACATCAAAAATCATCTAACCCACATAAACTCCAAAAAAATATTATTCCAAGAAATTCCTCAATTGTGCAAATTACACCCATTTATGTAATTTAAATATCCATTAAAGTACGGGGTATTACAGGGATGTGTGTAGCTTTTTTAAGTCGTGTGAGCACACCCACTTTGTCCCACGATGATAATGTTCACGAGAGCAATGGTGATGACTTGATTACTTCTAGTGGAGATAAGAGTGAGTTTGAGAGTGAAGATGAAAGTGAGATCCAAAAAGCATTTAGGGATTTGTAGACCGAGAACTTGAAAATAAATAAGTATAATATAGATTTAGGTCATCGGGATTTATATTTCGAGAGAGATAAGGAAGTTTTAAGGAGGGAAAAGTTTGCCTTGACCGACACGGTGTCTAGTCTGACGACACGTATATCCCAACTAGAGAGTGATCTCGAATGTGTTCAGGAGGTCAAAGTTCCTTTAGAGAACGCATCTACGAAAGTTGAAAAGATGGTTCTTAATCCTTTTTTGGGTGGTGGTGAGAATTTAAGAAAAGGTCATGACGGTGTATCCACTTGTAATATTGCACCTGAGCCGGTTCCTACTTTAGTGACTCGACCCTACCCACCTAGGTGTCATGTACCGGTTAGGAGAGCATGTCCTAGAGTTGTTGAGATAGGTGTACCTAGTCCTATTTATGTGTGATCCCATTGTAAAAAGAGAGGACCTTAGGGAGTTTTGCTTTAAATTGGGTTATGTGTAACTCTTTGATCCTATACATGTTCGCACACATGCAACCATCCATGATTCGTTTCTTGCTCGTAATGATAGAGAGTATGCATATATTCGAGAGCAAGTAAAGTTTTTGGTCAAGACTTCCCATGACTTGATGGAGTTATTTAAAAATATGTCACTGTCTTTGGGAAACTCCATCGCACTTACTGGATGAGGTTTAGACATTTTTGCTAGAATAGGAAGATATACATGATGAAACTTTTTCCTTTTGCTAGTACGTACCATTTGTTTTATACTTTGTTAGCATTTTTGTTTGCTTTTATTGCTTTTGTTACTATTTGAGCACTGTTTTAGATCTTTTTGCCCATTCAAGGAACTATTTTTTCGAAACTTTTCCACTGGACAAAAATGCATCACATTTTGAATAATCTGGGAAAAGTGTTTTTCTCGTTTGAGCGAAACCCCATATCGTGCGAAGACTTCTCGCGAGATACCTTGTCGTTCAAATGACATGGAGTTTCGTTCGAACGACCCTGGATTCTGTTTGTAGTCCCCTATTTCTATTGATTACACTTAGTTGGTACTGATGGGTAGTTTTTGAACAGTGTTCGAAAAATACAAAAAAGATTTTTAGTTTAGAAAAATTTTGAAAAATCCAAAAAGAGTTTTGTATTTTATTTGAACCTTATATGAATTGACACTTAGGATGACCAAGTCACAAATTCATGCCATATCCACGTGACCGTTTGATAGTATTTTGAGACAATATATTGTGTCATTCATGTGCTTTACAAAGTTTGGGGTCTTTGAGATGATATAGTGTTACTGCCTACATGATTGACTCTGTTTGTCCTTTATTGCACACATGCATGGATTTTTTTTACTATTTTTCTTGTCTATCACATATTGGTTGAGTGTTTTCATCTCAATTATGTCTATACAACGAACCAAATGCAATAAAACATGACAAAAAGTAGTGCATGTTATAAACCGTTTGTGAGATTTGTGTGTTTTATTTTGAAAAACGGTGCAGGGCTATGAAAGGTACTCATGTATCCTTTGTTATTAAGCCACCGTTTAAATGGACCTAAAAAAGTGAGGAATTGAAAATTATCCGGGGTCCAATGAGGTTTAGAAGAGCCCGAAAATATTGAAAGGCAATAAAAAGAAATATGTACTATAAATAGGCCAATAGTTTTTTAGTTTCATCACCTCATAAGAAAAATAAAAAGCATTATATTTTAATGAGGGTCTTTGGATGGAACTTATAACGGTTTGCACGTCCTTGAGAGTCATGAAAAAGCATTACATTGTTTTGGACGTTATTGGTGAGGAAATCATTTATACTTTGATTTGTTGATATGATTAAGACGATGCCATCTAAATTCAAAAGGTTTACACCAAAGGACTATGTTTTATGTTCATTTGTTAGGAGTATACTTCTGCATCTTGCACATATGATATGATTGAGTTGATTTTCCTATCGAATTTGTTCACACACATTCATTCCTTATTCATGATTTGGTTATCTTAGTATAAATTCAGGGTGTGATTTTTTTGTAACATCATTTTTGCATTTTTGTATAAAAATATGAAAAATTCAAAAATAGTTTGTTTTGTTTTCTGTGACACCCCAATTTGCTTTATGTGATTTATTCTTTTCCTTGTCTATTTCGGACAAATAAAAAGGGGGAGAACAAATTATGATTTTATGGGGAAGTTTAAGTATGGGGGAGATTTGATTATGCTTCATGTTTTATGTTTATATCATTTCAAACTCGATACGTCACGAGGTTTTTACTTTGTCTCATGTGTGTAGGTATAATTGAAGATTCTTTGGATTTCAAACCCTGATGACAAAAGCTTGGAGATTTGAAATGTTTATTGTTGAAGATTGAAAAAGTTTGCAGACATTTACAGTTTATCTTTCCACGTTTGAATTTATGGGAGGGGAGATTTGTATAGGTCATTTGATATTGATAATTCGGATATTTTTATTTTCTACCGGCATAGACATAGGGGGAGTTTTGTAAGGACATTGTCCATCACAATTTAGTATATCGTATACCACTACAAGTTGCTACAAGTCGTCGAAGGATTGATAACATTACATCTACAAAGACGAATCCGAATTTCAAGAAGTCTTCAACATTCAAGTCCAATGGGATTTTTCCTGAAATTTGTGTCACATCTTTATTTATAATGGTTGACACTTGCGCACACGTAGTTATTTGAGTTTGAGGGCTGAATTGATTTATTTCCTAAATTAACTCTAATTAAATAAGTTTGTGATTGGAATTTGCGCAACTATTGAAATCAGTATCATACACATAAGGCATTTACTAAACTAAAACAAGGGAAGTAAGAATGAAAACCTATAAAGACTAATTATATTTCATACATATAAAATTAGTTAACATAAATAAGTTATATTTTATTAAATAATTTATTTATTTATTTATATATTCAAAGTTCGGGCTTCGGGCCCAATTCGGGCTTGGCAAAGTTTGGCTCAAGCTCGGCCCGAAATTCATTCGAGCTTGAAATTTTGGCTCCGTCCCGGCTTGGCTCAACCTCAAAAAAAGTTCAGCTGGAAAATAGCGGGCTTCGATCTTGCCCGACTCAATTTATAGGCCTAGTTGTGTGATAGTGTTGTGAGTGAAGTTCCTAACACATGCATGAACTCACACACACTTATAAAAAAGAATCCTATGAATTACAAGATTATTTCTAAGTATAACATGTTGTATTTCACACTACTGAAAATAGATTGAATCTTTATTTCTATAAAACTTTCAGATTTGTTTTCCTTGAGTCTTCAAAACTAAAAACCTTTCAAATATTATTTATATACAAGTTTTTTAAAGTGAAAAACTCAAATCTGAACGCATGCAAACCCTATTTCAGTCTTGTAAAAGAAAACAAAGATTTGTTGCATAAAATTTCAAAAAAAATAAAATTAAATCAAAATCCAACAAGAGAAGAAGATTTATATTTAAAGAAATGAAATCTAACCAAGATCTAAGTGACTATCCCTGCCAATCAAATCTACTAGTTTATGTGTAAAGAAACGAGATCTAATTTCTAATGACTGTGTTAGGCAAGAGATAAAGACCAGAGAGGTATTTAAACGAACTAAAAACCATCAAACTCTTAAGGTAAATTTCTAGAGAAAAATGGACGGAGTTTTGTTTGGGTTTGAGATTTTCTCTCTAATTTTCTTTTCTCTCACTTCTCTCTCTCTCTCTCTCTCTTTTGTTCTCTTAGACCTAAAGGGTTTCAAAAGTTTGGAAATGAATAGATGAAGGTCCTATTTTTAACAAGGTTGGAAGGATATGGAAAGTCTATTCAAATCAAGGGCTGAGATTGTTTTGGCCGTTCGAATACTTGATCTAATGGCTTAAGATGGACCGTCTTTAAAACAACTCTTATTGGTTGAAAAGGACATCACAAGGATTGAATGAGAACACATGCATACTTAGATTAAGTTGATCGAATGTTTCAGAATGTATCTCAGGTATATGAGTGTATGAAAATAAAAATTCAGTCGATAGAAATGCAACACGTGTATGGCTCAGATCACTCTTCTCACGCGAGTTTTGGAGTTTTAAAAATTCCCATTTGCTACCCCAAAAGTATCAAGCGGTTTTGGATTCTACCCAAGCAGGTTTTTAGGAACCTTTGAATATACCAATTTAGCCCAAAACATTTTTTAAACCTTAATTTTAATTTTAAAAAGTTTTTTAATGTTTAAAAAAATCCTAAAAATTATTAAAAAAAGGTATAAATCATTTTAAGCCAATTATAACTCACACACACCTCATAAAAGCAATATGAAAAATAAATGCAATCATAAGGTGTCTGTGTGTTGGCTTTCTACCTATAGAGCCATCTTCCTGTCGATGTAGATAATTTTGAATATTGAAGAGCGAATGAGGCATGGGGTAAAAATAAGGATGACACAAATTTTGTCTCTATTTCCAAACTAGCTAAGATCCCATATGTGGCCATCCCGGATCCCCACCGTGGAGGAAAGGATCCTTCGGGTCCCGCGCGTCCCTCTCGGGAGCGGTTCGACCGGCGTCTTTTGATATATGATGTAAGAATGTAGAGAGATTCAGAGTCGCCAATCTATTTTACTCAAAACAGACAAAAGAAAAAGGGGAAGCCACCCAAAGGATGGCATCCAAAGACATACTGGTGCGTGCGAAACCAAAATGATTCGAGAAGGGTTCGGAGGCTTAGTTATGAAATGGGAAGGTGTTAGGCACCCATTCTCCCCTTTCGATCTCTCATGGATATTTGCTATTTTCCTTTATGTTTCCCCCAGTGATATGTGTTCATGTGTATATATAGAATGGAGGTAGAAATCTTCGACTTGTATCATGGAAAAGATAAAGCGATTCATTCGTAGGGAGGTATAAGAATAATATTAAAATAATAAGATTTGTGCGATTACCCTTAAGTTGATCATTATAATGGAACGATAACGCATATGGAGTAATACGTCACTAAGAGTACGTATATAGAATATAAGGAAAATGGATTTAGAGAAGATAGAAAATAAGAGAAAAAGTGTGAAAAAGGACTCGAGTCTCGGGTTTTACCCCGAGACGCCTACGTAGCCTATAAAGGCATCAAAGTCCATGTAGTTCATATACACAACGAGGGGTGGGGTTTATCCCATAAATCCAAATGGGGATCTCTTATTTGTGAGTGTGTGTGTGTGTGGAAAAAGTGTTTTAGTTGTGAGAAAAGTGTGGAAAAAGTGTGAGAATCCCTACTTGGAATTTATGAGCAAACCCTCATTTTCTTATTTTTTGGGTTTTTATTTATATGAAAATATGAGATGTGCAATAATACTAAATAAAAAGTATATTTAGGATGTGTGAGATGAGATAATAAAAGTGCTAAGTAATAAAATAAGTTATTGGAAATTTAAGAGAATTTAAGAGAGAGTTTGAGAAAGTTGGACCTTCTTGAAGATCTAGAGCTTGATCTTGAATGTTGGAGAGCAGCCCTTGCGCTTGGATGATGATGGAGAGTGGATAATTCACCAAGTTTGATGAAAAGGATGATTAAAAGTGGAAGTAAAAACGGGATTTGAAAGTTGAAATCACGCTGCCTTCGAGAGAGGTTTCTGGGATTCGTTGGGAGAGATTTTTATCAGATCTGGGCTCTCCTTGAAAATGAGGTGAAGGCCTCATTTTATAGGCTCAGTTCACTGCCGATCGGAATTGGCATGCCTATCGGCAGGTGCCGATCGGCATTGGCATGCCTATCGACAGGTGCCGATCGGCAGGTGCCGATAGGCATGGTCTGGGACCTGCCATTTGGTAGTGCTCTTTAGGATTTTTTGGAAAATCGGCTGCTGAAGGAAAACCGTTGGTCAGAATCGCGCACAGGGCATACCGTTGGAAAGGTAATTCAGAGTTCGAAAGAGTTTAACCCTGTTTGGGGGGTTAACTTTGGTCAATCGGGTCCGAGAAGCATTCAGTGATCTCTCGGAGTCAAACAGGTCATTCGTCCGAATGGAAAGTTAAAATCACACACGGGACGGACCGTTGGAAAGGGGATTCAGGGCCCTTCGAAGATTCATTCATCCCCGGTTGAGCTGAAGAGTTGACTTAGGTAAGACAGAGCTCGGGAGCGCCCGGTGGCCTCTAAGTCAAGTTTCGGACGCAAACGGATCGTTCGTCTGCATGGTAGGTCAGAATCGTGCACAGGATGGATCGTTGGAAAGGGTATTCAGTGCCGTTTGAAGATTCATTGAGTATAGATCGAGATAAAGAGTTTGACTTTTGGGTTAAATTGAGCCGTGGAGTGCCTGATGGCTTCCAGGTCAGTACTCGGGACATGACTTGGGTTTGTAGTGATGGAGGAAGGTACTAGGGACCTAAGGAGAGTTAGGGGTAATAGAATGAGGTGTCTATAGAGCCCCTCGACGGGTGAATTTGGAACAAATGAGAACTGTTGAATAAACACCACATGATGCTTTGGAAGGAGTACGACCGAGTCAGAGGGTCGAGGATGATTTTGAGGACCTAAGGAGTGTGCTGGGGATGATCAATTATGCGGATCAAAGCCGAATCTATGGGCTTAGGGTAACGGTCCAATAACCGAGGTCAATTTTGACCTAGAGAATGGTGACGATCGAGGACCGAGATCATTTTTTACCCAACACAGGTGACGATCCAAGACCGACGTCAATTCTAACCTAAGAGTGGTGACGACTGAGGACTGGGGTCAATTCTGACCCAAATCAGGTGACGACCCAAGACCGAGGTCAATTCTGACATAAAGAGTGGTGATGACCGAGGACCGGGATCAATTCTGACCCAACTCAGGTGGCGATCCAAGACCGAGGTCAATTTTGACCTAAAAAGTGGTGACAATCGAGGACCGGGATCAATTCTGACCCAACTCAGGTGACGATCCAAGACCGAGGTCAATTGTGACCTAAATAGTGGTGACGAATGAGGATCGGGATCAATTCTGACCTAGCTCAGGTGATGATCCAAGACCGAGGTGAATTCTGACCCGAGAGTGGTGACGATCGAGTATGGAGGTCAATTCTGACCTAATTCAGGTGATGATCCAAGACTGGGGCCAATTCTGACCCAATAGTGGTGACGATCGAGGACCGAGGTCAATTCTGACCTAACTCAAGTGATGATCCAAGATCAGGGTCAATTCCAACACAAGAGTGGTGACGATCGAGGACCGAGGTCAATTCTGACATAACTCAGGTGACGATCCAAGATCGGGGCCAATTCTGACCTAAGAGTGGTGACGACCGAGGACCGAGGTCAATTCTGATCTAACTCAGGTGACGATCCAATACCGGGGCCAATTCTGACCCAAGAGTGGTGACGACCGAGGATCGAGGTCAATTCTGACCTAACTCAGGTGATGATCCAAGACCGGGGCCAATTCTGACCCAAGAGTGGTGACGACCGAGGACCGAGGTCAATTCTGACATAACTCAGGTGACGATCCAATACTGAGGTCAATTTCGACCCAAGAGTGGATAAAGATTGGCTTTTGGTTCTGCTGAAGAGAGAGCTTTATGATTTTGATCTGAGCTGGAGAGCTGATAGCTGGGGGGAAGCTTTTAGGAGGCCTCGCAGGGGGGAACAACCTATTTTGGTGTTGTAAGAGAATTTCGCTGGGGAAGTGATCAGGTGGTCCTTAGGGATCTTCCAGAGCTTTACTGGGAGGAGTTTTCACTTGGTTTTTGAGGATTCCGCTGGGGAAGAGGGGTTCCGCTCGAGGGAAAGTAAAATTTTCTTGGTGAAAAATCTTTAAATCCTTCCTGGGATTTTTGGGAATTGTCCGGGGATTTTTCGAGGCTTTCTGGTATTTTTTGAGAATTTTTGTACGAAATTTAAGGTGCGGTGCCGATCGACATAGTATAAAGGGTGCCATTCGGCAGTGGCACGGACTTTTGGGCTACCTCGGGAAGGCAAGGGGTCAGTGCCGATCGGTATGGTAGGGGGAGATGCCGATCGGCACGGTGCTTGGCATCCTATATAAAGGGGTCGAATCCCTTCATTTTTTTCACAGCTTTCTTGACTTCTCTCTTTCTGCGATTCTTATACAAATCGTTCTAGTGTTCCGATCTTCAAGAAATGTCCGCTTTTGTGAGCACTACAGTCCACCGGGAGTGGTTGACCGTTGATGACTGGGCGAATGTGGAGTGGAGGGCTAGGGCGCCTATTGCTTTGGGGAGTGAGAACTCCTTTGATGCGTTTGAGCCTGTTGCGGATGAGAGAACCTTGCTGCGGGAGCCATTGCGTCATTGCTCTCGAGAGTGATCACTGACAGTTATGTAAGTAACCCGACCTTTGTCACTCTTCTCTTTTGGTGATTTTTCTTTCTTGACTTTTGATGAGACTTTTTTTTGCCAGTCTGATATTTCTTTGAAGAACATGCATGCTCGCGGGACGACAGGGCTCAAGGATGTCTGGGAGCATCTCCCACCTGTGGTGTGTTGGATGGTATCATCAGTGGGTTTTGGGCGGTTGTCATCTGCGTTGGACGAGACGCCTTGTTCGACAGTGGTCTTGTGTGCTTTGGGAGAGAGGTGGTGGGACACTACCCACACCTTTCATTTCGGCTTTGGGGAGATGATTGTGACTCCCATAGACGTGCAGCAGCTGTTGGGGCTGGATTGTGATGGAGAGCAGATAGAGGTGGATCACTCTTTATGGGTGAGACCAGAGGCAGTGCGTGCGACACTAGGTGATGTAGGGAGGATAGTTTCTGTAGATTATACCCGACTGTCCCTGCTGAAGGATGTTCTGCTGAGCAGGGTGATTGATGTGGAGGACGAGCAGCAAGTGAGGCAGATGGCCCGGTTATTCATTCTTTTGGTGTTGGTAGGTTTCATGGTGGCATCGAGCGGCGACGTCGTCCATTTATGGTTTCTTCCGTACCTGAGAATGTTTTCGAACATCCCTTTCTATGATTGGGGGAGTCTGATCTTGGCGACCCTTTACTTTTCTCTGGATGCATTCAGCCGGTGCTGCTGGTAGACCTTTACTAGAGCCACGTACCTTCTTGAGGTATTCTTCATTTTGTGCATTTCTTTTCATGCACTCGCATTTCCTTTCATGCATTTGCATTTTCCTTATGCATCTCTTTTTGTTTGCGAATTCAGACGTGGTTCTACGAGGTGATTGGGTGTAACACCCCGCTGATTGCTTTGAAGGATGACACTGTTAGGGACTTGTGTCGATTGTATCGATGGGGTAAGGCCAATCAGCAGTCGAAGGGATCTCTCTCCCTGGAGGCGGTGCATCAGGTCTTGAATGACCTGACCAGTGGTAGGATAAGACTCTTTCCATTTCAATCTTGGTTTTTGCTCCTTCTGATCTTGTATTGATTTATGCTCGCTTGGAGATTTTCAGGTGACCTTTTATCCCTAAGGGACAGCCATTCAGGATGCGGGGGTGACCGGGGTGAATGTGCGGATGAGGCGCTTGCTGGCGTATGATTTCGGCCATTCTTGGTACCTTGGAGAGAGGGTGGTTCGTCAGATAGCTGAAGAGGAGGTGGTGGTGCCACCCGCACAGCCTCCTACATCTATGAGGCGGGAGCGACTGCTGTCGGAGGATGAGAGGATCGCGGCGATGATTGGCGAGTCCTACTTACTGTACATCGATACGGCTGCGTGGTATGACTATATGGACTTTGTGATGAGCTAGTTCATGGCGCCCAACATATATGATGCGTTGCATTTCCTTCCTACGGGTTCGAGTTAGGCGGCGGGATTGTCCCACAATCGCGTTGGTCCGACGACATCTGCATCGGCGGTGACCTTAGAGGTCTCTTTTGTGCGGTTTCATACCCCTTCGTACAACATCCGGTGAGCTGATGGAGGGATGGTGCCTATGTTGCACCGTCCTCATGCGATGGATCCAGAGGAGTTAGGTTTGACAAAGGAAGTCCTTCGACCTGCGGTATACCTTTCTGTTCCTTTCTCTCTTTCTTTTCTGTTTTGGTCATCCTTGCTTTGATATTGATTTTGCCTTTTCTTGCAGCAAGTCCGGGTGTAGACCACTTAGCTAAGGGACATCAGAGACTGGATATCTTCGACGACTACTTATATTGAGGATGTGGTTCCCGTTCCTTCTTACTTGGTGTCGTCTGCCTCGTCCAGAGAGGACTCTGGATCGAGTAGTGGTGGTGCGTCATCTCGCTGTAGGGGGAAGAGAGCATGTCGCAGGGGTGGAAGCTCTAAGTGAGAGAGAGAGAGAGAGAGAGAGAGAGAGAGAGAGGATGTGGGTTCGGGCTGACTCCCATTGCTTTTTCTTTTTCTTTTTATTTCCTGCAAAATTGATGTAACACAGAAAACAAATATATGCAATGCAATGGAGTTTTTTATTATCTTTTTTTTTATGATGAATGCATGCACATGCGCTTTTTACTTTGCTGCTGAGACCGTAAAAAGGAATATTTTTGTTGGAATTTTTTTTGAAGGAAAGTTTTTAAATAAAAAGGGAAATTATATAAGGAGAAAAAGGGATTCTTGAAATTCGGTTGAGAATATTAATTTATTTTTATTGAGTTTTCTGATTTGACAAAAGAGGAAAAGAGGTAAATTTCCAAAAATGGGGGGTTGCCGATCGGTAAGCACGCTGACCTGCCTATCGGCAGTTCAGTCCAGTCCCATCAATTAAAATCTTTGAATGGTACCCTCTTCAGCCTTTGGGACCTTGTGGGGTAGTATTCCCTCCGATTTCTCCAGGGATTATGTCCCTTGTGAGGGTTTTTAAGTATAAAAAGGGGGAAGGGTGGAGTGTTTTCATCACACCTTTGCATTCTTATCTACTTGCCCACTATTTCTTAGCCTTGCAAGATGGCTCTCCCTGGTAGCACCAAGTTTTCCAACTACCTCGAAGCCTTGGAAGCTATGTGCTCTTATAATGTCGACTATGATGCTTTCAACATGCGTCGAGTCTCCCTGTGGCGCAATCGGCCTCTTGAGTGGAACGTGATGATGGCGGTGGTGTAATTCTGGTACCCCGAAGACCATGTGTTCCGCTTTGGGTTGGAAGAAGTTTGTCCTACCTACGAGGAATTTTTCTCCATACTGGGTGTAAATCCCAGTGTTGCTGCGGCTTTGCCCGAATTTTCCCGCTCTCCTAGGGATTTGTTGGTCGGGCTTCTTCATATTTAACCTTCGGCGGCAAGATCATTGGTTGCTAGAGGAATGATTTCCCTTCCGGCGGTGCTGCACTCCGTACATTTGCGAGACGTAGGTGATGCTGGTTATGCTGGAGTCGTTGTTCTGGGCCTGGTTTCAAAATTACTGGTGGTGACTGGGGGGGTACAAGTGGACCCACAACTTAAAGCCATAACTTCATGGATGTCATATCGTCGTAATCCTGCGACGGTGATACTGGCGGAGACCCTGAATGGCCAGGATACCTGGAGAGAAGGCAGTTCTAATTTTTTGAGGGGTAGCCCTGTGATGTTGTTCATGTGGTTATCTGAAAGATTTCGTTTGGCGACTCCTCCAGAGTATCCCTTGTCGGCCGTACCCAACTTCTTTTCACATTACTTCATCAGCGTTGGCCTGTAGGTTGAGAACTGGGAGAATTGGCTTGTGGAGCACGGGGCTCGTGGGCTATATTGGTCAGTGCCTTGGTGGGGACAGTTGCAGCCTGTTCTGGAGCTAGGAGAGTATTCATACGTGCGACTAGTTGGTCTCAGACGTACCTCTTTTATTTCCCTTGGCATCTTTTACGCCAATTCGACTGGGCGTAGGTCATGCCCCCTCGGAACTCAAATTTCTTTTCGGTAGAAGTTTTGACTGAGCGTTTGCGTCTATTGCTTGGGTCTTTATGGGAAAATCGGCGTCCGTCGACCCGTCCCTCTCAGTCTGTCGGGAAAGTTTGGCATGTCCCCAAAGATTATGTGCAGTGGTTGTAGAGGAAAGTAGTCAGCAAGATGTTGGCAGTGGAGACTGGACAAAGATGGTTTGTGTTATCTAACACCATGGAAAGGGGGTGTTGTGGTCTTTTCGAAGATGGTTAAGGCCTATCGATCCATGGAATGTTTACGGCACTCTATTCAGGCAGGGGAAACTTGGGGACCTCGGGATATGGATAATGAGGGTGCAGGCTCCTCTGGTAGCTATGGGTAGGAATCTTGGGGAGTTTATTTGTGTAATAGGGAATGGATGTGGGGATTTTATTTTTGCTTTTTATGGCAGTAGGGTGAAGGGAGTTATCCGTTCCTTTTTCTTATGTAATACGTACTGTAATTTTCTTATTAATGAAATAAACAAGTTACTGATCATCCATCTGTGCCTTTCGATGAGTTTTGTATTTTGAATTATGTTTACTGATCGCTAAGGCATACATAATCATTTTGTTCAAGTATTTTTAGAATGAACCGTCGTTCTCGGAGGTAAGAAAAGAATAGTATTTTGTGAAAAAGAAAGGGCCGCACTCATGTGAGGTGTATGAGCTGCCTACGTACCTCTGGGGTTTTTGAAAGTTTTAAAATAGTTTTTGTAGAGGATCAGGACCACATAGTTCTGGGTAGAGGGAAATGAAGAGTTTTTTTTAGAACAGAAGGGGATGAGAAGAGTCGTAGCGTGCCGAGATTTCAGACTAGGGGTAAAACTTGAGACGGTCCAGATTGACTGGATGAGTCATCTCTTCCCCATCTAGGTCAGTGAGCATGGCTGCATCACCGGATAAGATTTTCTTCACAATGTACGGTCCGCTCCAATTGGGCTTGAATTTCTCTCTGGGGTCCCAGATGGGTTCTATTATCTCTTTGAGGGCTAAATCCTCCTCCCAGACACCGCGGTCCTTGCCTCTCTTGTTGAATGATCGCGCTATTTAGCGATGGTACCCCTGTATGTGGTAAAGTGCTTTTAACCTTCTTTTATCTAGGAGGGCTAGCTCATCAAGATGGCTTTGACACCAGTCTTCTTCACTAACTTTTCTTTCGAGCATGATGCGTAGCGAGGGTATTTCCAGCTCCACAGGTAGGACTGATTCCATGCCGTAGACCAGGGAGTAAGGGGTATCCCCAGTAGAGGTTAGGATTGAGGTTCGATAGCCCCAGAGGGCGTACGGGATCAGGTCGTCCCAATCCCTACAACTTTCGATCATCTTGCTGATGATGGCTTTGAGGTTCTTGTTGGTGGCTTCAACTACACCATTGGTCTGAGGTCGGTAGGGAGAAGATTTATGTCTCTGAATCCCGTACTCGTTGACTACTTCTGTGACTTCTGCTTCGAAATGCATCCCGTTATCTGATACCAGCTCATTCGGGACCCCATATCGCCAGATGATATTTTTCTTGAGGAATTTAGGCACTTTATTATCGTTCAACACTACATATGACTCAGGTTCAACCCATTTGGTGAAGTAATCGATGGAAACCAGGATGAACTCATGTCCGTTTGAAGCCTTTGGTGTAACCTTCCCTATGATGTCGATACCCCAAGTGGAGAACGGCCAAGGAGAGGTCATGTTGTATAATTCTTGCGGAGGCAACCGTTCGAGATTGGAGAATTGTTGGCATTTGAGGCATCTCCGGACATAGGCGGTGCAATCTTGGATCATGGTGGTCCAGTAGTAGCCCTGTCGGATGATCTTCTTGGAGAGCATGTGACCATTTATGTGGGGTACGCATTCCCCGTTGTGGATCTTTTGCATTATTTTCTCAATCTCATCCCCAGTAATACAGTGTAGATGAGTTCCATCGAAGTTCCTCTTGAGTAGAGATTTATGATAGATAATGTACTGGGCGTCCAGTCTTCGGAGGGTCGTTTGATCTTTCTTATTGGAACCCTCGGGATACCTACCATGTTTGAGGAGGCACCAGATATCATAGTAGCAGCAATTGGCTAGTTCGGGATCTTCGGTGGAGACAAGCTCAATATGGTAGTAATGGGTCGGTTTGTCTTGCTTTCGAACTAGGAAGGGGGTCATTGTTATTCCCTCGGGTATGTCGACCATGCGGGCCAAGGTGGAGAGAGTATTGATCGAGTGGAAAAACCGAGCGTCCGTGTAATATGCTAGTCATTGTTATCGGATTCCAACCTCAATACAAAAAACCTAAACTTGTAACTACACTTCTTAAGGAGTATAGTGGCGAGTCTGGGTATCGAATCCACAGGGAATTAGGACATGTGAACGTGACGATAAAGGTAAGGTAGTTTAATCCTAAATTTGATATTAAAATAAAAGAAAAGAAAAAGATGATTGATGGGTTTAAATTTCCAATTGGTGATGAAAAAAAATGTGCACAAAAACACTAAGAATTGTAAAGAAATTAGATTTGAAAATGAGAGAAAATAGGGAAGGGTACAATCCCTCAAACCGTAGTAAATTACCGTATAGAATACTAGAATTGTAAATTGAAATTTTGACAAAATCCAGTCTTTATAGATCCTAAGCATTACATATATGAGGAAACTAGCCCGCATCATATGAAATCAAAGGTAAATACAAAGCGGTGAATAAACAATTATACTTCCATAGTCTTCTTAAACATCCCAAGTACCTAGGGCAAGAAAGATTAAAAGATCGTCTATATTCGTATAATTTCCATACACGATTCGGTCAATATTTAATTTACCCTCTATTTTCTACATGGGTAATTCACCTCGGAATGAATTCATGTACCCCAGCCCTTGAAAATTTAGCTAGACATGGTTTTACTAGAAAACAAATTCATACATGGAATTATGGATCTAACAAACATTGTTAACAATATGCAAAATAATTGAGAATTGAAAATAAAATAGAGAAGAAATAAGAGAATGAAAAATTGATACTTGTATTCAGCAATAGGGAAAGAGATGAACTTGAATCTAGAAACATTCTTCTTCTTCAAACTCACAAACTAGGGTTTTCTCTATGAAGATGAAATTATCTACTCTAAAGAAAAACTAGAAATACCCTCTCAAATTTGACTCTTTCTCTCTAAAATTCTATTATACTCTCTAGAATTCGACTCCTTTTGGAATGAGGTAGGGCTTGGTCTTTTATAGCACCAAGTAGCACGAATTTGACAGCTAGAATCGCTTGTTGCGCAAGATTTTACCAGCTATGCACCTCATAATCTTCATAATTAATGTCAGGAATTCCCACAGCCGGACCGGTCCGGATCCGGATCCATTTGGTACCGAATCGGTTCTTTTTTTTCCTGACCAGACCGGTTTGGTTCCATCCGGATCGGTCCTGTTTTTCTGGTTAATTTCTCTTCATTATCTCGCAACTTCAAAACCTCGTAACTTCTTCACCGTAGCTCGGATTGAGGTTCCGTTTTTTCCAGTGTTCTTGTAATTTAGAGCTCTTCAACTTTTTAGTTGGCCCCACCTCCGGAATAAGGCTGAAAAATTACGAAAATGCCCTTCAACTCTCTATTTATTGGTTTCTTTCACTGTTTTGAGTTCTCCTTCGCACTAACTTGCATGAAATACCTATAAAGCACATGAGAAATACACAAAACACGAAATACTTGCCAAAATACGTTAGTATCATAAATACGAGACAAATCCAAGCTATTTACACTGCATGGGATCATAAAAATACCGAAATTAAGGGGATAAATATGAAGAATATGTGCCTAATCACACCCCCTAACTTAGAACTTTTCATGTCCCAAGCAATGTAAAAGAAATTAGTTTAAAGTTCAACTCTTGAAAATTCTTTTATTGGGATAGAATACCTTTTTCGCGGGCAAGCGATTGCATTTAGCGTATGCAACAAGCCTTTAAACCCCTAGGTTACCCTAGTAGGACGAGTTTTGTCTCGTGAGAGTTTGTAGTGAATACACCCACAAAATTCTTTATTGACTCAAATAAATATCAAAATATTTAAAAATTGTACAATTTAAACTTTTCGAAAAATAATCACCATAAATTCATATTCAAATGTCTCGAACCATAGTGTGTGTGTGCAAAGCCAGAAATTAAACCTCAAATTTTCACCGATTGAGCATTACATTACTTTTCCGAAAATTCGTTTTGATTCAAATTCTTACGGATGCACTCACGAACGAATCACTCGGATTGTGGATATTTTCTCTCGATTTGCATGATATAAATAGTAAATATAATGGACACAAATTCATGCATATAAAATTGAAAAGAAGGAAATATATGGTGAAAAGATCTCATCATCGGAATACAGTTATTAGGAAATGGGAAACATCATCTCTTAATCACACCATTTCAATCTCTCATATTATTTTTTTCATATCTTATCTCTCCATGCAGTAATTAATTTCACCTTTCGAACTCAGTTAGGACTTTTCGGGTTAAAAAGTGTAAACGGTAAAAACGGGAATGGACGGACGGTTCGGAATTGGAAAATCCCCTTATGATGTCCATTAGTGCTTTTTCGGGCATTTGCTCATTTTTCTCTTTCTTTTTCTCTTTTCATTTTTTTTCTTCTTCTTTTTTTTTTTTGCTTTTTTTTGTTGAGCATTTTTTTTTCTATTTTTCTCTTGCCCCTTTTTATTGCACAATTTGGACTTAATTGATGAATTTTCTCAATTTTCACAATTCCGGGCTATTTGTGTTTTTTGGGTTATCAAACGAAAGAAAAATATTTTATTAGGCTCAAAGAGGGTTGCAAAGGGATAATTTTTCACTTTGGGTTAAACAAAAGAGGGCCTACTTCATTGTCCAAATTGCTAATCACATTACCATATGCATCTCGAGATTAATTAAGTTTAGTGATATATTTAGCACGAATTTCGAGACAACATTTTACACATTTCCCATAACCGATCAAAACAAAGGATTGAGATCATCAGCGACTTAATAAAACGCTGAAAAGAACTTTGAGTTAACCATAAAATCGGATTGATTTAAAAACTCATAAAAATATTGAAAGGCTCGAAATCTCACCGGGTTTGATCAATCTCCACACTTATTCGTTAAGTCGTCAATTTTCTTTCAATTTCCATCTTCGGTCAATTTTGGCTTAGTGCATTTTGATTGTTAACAATTTGAGACTTTAAATAGAATAAAGGTGACATTTTTGATAAATTTAAATTCCAATTTTTATTTATTTTGAAGAAAAATATTTTTTGCTTTTTTCAAAATTTTTCAAATTTTGTTTTTTGAAATTTTCTAAAAAAAATACACACTTGGAAAGAACATGTGATCGAATTAATGAATCTAAACAATAAATGGGAAGAATATCCCACACCCCCTAACTTAAATATTGCATTATCCTCAATGTGAATCAAGAACACAACATAAAGAGAGGAAAATAAAGATATTACCCAAATGGAGCGATCTCCGATGAGTGCGGGTCCATTGAATCTACAAAACATGTTAGAACCAAGCATAACAAAAATAATAAAAAAAACTTTAACTAATTACTCTAAACTATAAAAAAGAAAAGGAAAATGAAAAAGCTAATTATGTACAACCTACGATTTGAAATTATAATAAGTTATACACTAGAAGTTGAAAAATTTGAGGGTCCACCCAAAATACAATTTGACTTTGAGGGATTAATGGTGTACCCTCTCTAGAAAGCATGCCGCCCAAAAAATAAGAATTTCGTTTGAAAAATGGACGGCATGTAGAATGGGAAGAAATGAACCATCACCTATTAAAAAATTTAGGGGGATAATGAAGGATTTGAGTGCATAAGAGGACAAGTCCCATTGGGATCCAAAAAAAATAGAATCACGTTCCATAGATTTTTCAAGTAATATGGCAAGTGGATCACACAAACAGAAAGAGTCCATCTTGGAAAATAATTTAAGCATTGAGTCAAAAACTGACATAAATGGCCATTTATATCAGTTTTAGAATTTTTCAAAACTGACATATATAGCCCTGACATAAATGTTCATAAAACTGATATAAATAAGATCACATTTATCTCAATTTTTAAGAACACACATAAAAATTACGATATTTACCATGTTTTTAATCACATTTTCACGAAAAATGACATAAATAACATCACATTTATGTCAATTTTAGTAATTTTTACGAGAGTTTTATCAAAACTGACATAAATGTTGATATAAAAATTAAATAAAAATCATTATTCCATCAATAGACAATTATTATTTGAGGTTAAAACAACCCTTGTAAATAGATAATAAATAGTCGAACAACATTCAAATAGTCTAGATTTCATCGAACAAATTCACATATAACTTAAAATATACAATATTCATCAAAGAAAATTACATTGTGCCTCAAATAAACAAAGTGGCAATTTAAAAAAATGGACAAAATCTCCTTTGTTTATTGGACTATCCACCCAAGGGGTAACAACCAATCCAACAAAATGTAAAATTGAAATACAGGGCAACCTTTTAAGAATTCTCCTACAGAAGGTAGTTGCGGCCATCTTTAAATCAACACTTGGTAGTGCTTGGTTCCTTTCCACTTGCCAGTGCTAGGTCAATTTTCACTCAGCAATTCTTGGTCCGTTTGGTTTCACTTGGTAGTGCTTGGTTTTGTTGCTACTAGTCTAATTTCAGTCATTGGGTTGTTGGTTTGTTCTGCCCCGTTTGTTATCTGGTTCGTTCTGCCCCATTTGTAATCTGGTCCGTTCTGCCCCATTTGTTATCGAGTTGATCTTGAGTTGGCAAAAATCGAACAAATAAAAAAAATGGGTAAAAATGGAATACACAAACTGCAGAATCCTTACCTGAGAAAGAATCAAACATATAAGTAAGCATTAGAAGATGAATACATAAACTATGTATTTAAAAGTAAAAGAGGGTAATTGAGAGTATACATGATGGTGTTGATGAAATCAGGATCCATAAACTGTGTAATTAAAATTTTAACCTTGAACATGTATTGTTTAATTAACAGAGAATACACACAAACACACACTAGCGGAATGCCCGTGCCTGAAGGCATAGAGAAAATTTCGAAATCGCGTAATCGCAAAGCGACAAAAATTTTCAAAGTATGCAATTGTAAAACATAAAAAATATCGTTCCCCCAACAAAACAAAGTGTTAAATCGTATATAATTTAAGTTATAAAGTTTTATATATAATACATATACTGTTACACAATTGAAAAAATTTGGAGAGTTTTCTTTGTTTATAAACTACCCACCCTATTTAAGAAAGAAAAAAATACTTCAACAATAATACTAATAATCCGTCATAAACATCGTATAAACAAAGTCATCAATTGAAGCCAATTCATGAGAATAACACCAATACTTAAGTTGAAAATATTTATTAAATAACATAAATAATTGTAAACAATTTTAAAAAATTGGGCAAAGTTTCCTCTATTTATAGGACTAACCACCCTGTTTAAGAAATAAAAAATAACCCAACAACAATATTCCAAGAGACGCAATTTATCAATCAAAATCAAATAAAAATTGTTGTGTTCTCATAATTCATATATAATGTTTTTTGAAAAAAATTAAAAATATGTTCCTCCCCGTATCATTTCAATTTCCTATCATTTCCTCTTTAACCTCGTATCATTTCTTTCTCTCCATGTCATTTCTCTCCATATCATCTCTCTCCATAAATTTATAACAAAATTGTATATATAAGAGAAACCATAATATTGAATCAAACTAACTTACTCATAAAAATTATACCATTATAATACAAATGAACATAAGTAGATATATAAATACTTTGTGCAATAATCTCCTTTCAAAATAGAGTGCGGATTTATGAAATGAAATGTAATGTAACCACTTCTGTATAATCAAAACCTTACCAATTGGAACTTAACTTTTGTGTCGTATGTTTATTGATGTGATTGCGGGATCAGCTAAGCATTGAATCCCAGATCCCGTGACTTATTTTTCTAAATTTCCACATTGATGCTTTGCACTCTTATCTTCAGCCCGTATCACCCTTTCTTCATAGCTACATTTACAACATTAAAAACGGAATCAGTATTGGAAGATATGGTAAGGACCTTATCGAAAGAAAGGGGAAAATATTGGAGTTGAACATATCATCTTCAAACATCCTCAATTAGAACACTGAAAAATAACTACATAGCATCAAGTTACATAACATCAATAGAAGGAATGAGTACCTAAATACTAATATATTATGTCATGATGAAATAAGAACATATTAACTAACGATATCTTTTAATGCCTAAAACATAACATAACTTGGGTTTAGAATCAATTGTGGAATGTTAATGCCTAAAATTTGTGATGTTGATTCCTCTCATGGAGACATATTCACCGAAGAACATAATGAATTGGTTGAATCAACGGCAGTCAAGTTCATATAAGAAATGCGTCCAGCTTGTGGACTATCGAGACTACATCGAGTATTCCAAAAAAAAGGACATTGAATGGCAACACATAATAAAGACATATTTGAAATTTATAAATGGTGATTCTCTAGCACTTGTATTCAAAAAAGGGACATTTAACCTAAAAATAGCCCATATATACATAACCCATATATATATAGCAGGGCTGCTATATAGCCCATATATATATATAGCACGGCTGCTATATATATGTAAAGGCTTTCTTCTTTTAAAGTTGTAAAGCCTAAAAATTAGGGTAATTCTTCAATTGAGTTTCATCCTTGAACTTCCAATTGTTCTAAGGAATTCAACTCCTTAAGTCTCGGGATCTCAATCAGTTTCACACAACCAGAAACATCTAATGTTCTTAAATTTTTAAGGTTTGACAAATCAGGTAAATTTGCAATTGACTTGCACCCTTCAATGTTCAACTGTTCTAATAACTTCAGCTTCTCAAGTCTTGGGATCTCTGTTAATTTCACACAACATGAAACATTTAATATTTCTAAATTTTCAGGGTTTGACAAATTAGGTAATTTTTCAATTGACTCGCAAATAAAAAATAACAAGGCCTAATTGGAAGAGGCATTTATGCGATCAGGTATGCTTTGGTTGACTGACTGGATCAGTTTCAGAAGCTCCTGATCACAACACTTATGCGAATGTTCAGCAGCCTTTTCTCTATGACAAATTGGATATTATTGCTTCTGCAGCGACACTTAAATAAAGATACTTCTTACTGCAATTGTTGTAATTACATTTGAGACACCTAAAAAAATTGGCAACTGATTACAAGGAGAACTTGAGGGTTATAAAGTCTAATGGAGAGGGAGATAGAAACAGTATGCATATCATCTCTTAAGACACTAAGGCATATAGCAAATGGAATTACTAGAAATTTACTTTAATAAAATTCTTAACCAGGTAATTGATTCAAACATTGATCTCAATATATGATATTCTAGTCCTGCCTCTAGGACCATAATGCAATGTCAGTTAACAAATCCTAAAATCAATCCAAAGAAAATGGAACTAGCCATTCATATTTTTTTAAAGAAAATGAAGCATACCTGATCAGGATGTTCTGAAACATGCGCTCTCAACTCTTAGAAACCTCGCCCGCTATCCTCATTTGAATGAAGTACTGATTGATAATCATGGATCTATACAAAAATTCTTTGGGAGTTACTAAGGTTTTGTAAAATAAATTACCTTAAGTTGTATGTTTCTCTTTTTTAACTCAATTGATATATTTCACACAATTATGTTCCTTTTCGTTCAAAAATAAAGAGGGATATTTCATTGATTCCGAGCTTATAGAGAAGATATGTTTGTGTCGTAGAGGTAGTGAAGTTGCGCATAACTTGCCTGATCTCTTAAAGACATTACATAACCATGTTAAGGATCTCAGGAGGAAGACAGATAATGAGAAGAGGTCAGATATTGGTAAATTAACTTGTGTGTAAATTTTCATATAACCTGCCAAGACTCTTCTTCATGATGGACTATCTTTGTTCGGATAAGTTCAATGTCCATAAAACTGCATGTCTGCATATGCCATATTGTGCTGACATTTTGAAGCCTTCGGGTTAGACAGTTCTCAGAGGGTTGAACACACAATGCAAGTCTAGGCAGTTGAGTAGTGTACATATTGCTTATTAATTTGTTAGAGAGGAATTTAGTTTAACATGTTTTATTTTACACGACAATTATGACTGACATATTTTCAAGTATCCAACACAAATAGAGATTTAATTATGTCCAAGGATGTTTCTATGTAAGTACATAATATGTTCCTCTTATACTGGTTAAGAACACTCCAATAAGACTCGGTCCTTTGCAATTTCATTCCAATTATAAAAACTACCATTAAATCTGAGAAATAAAAGGAGCAAATCTCTGAAATGTGTGAGTTAATTTTGCAACTATGTGCAAAATGAAGATCAGAATGTCAAATAAGACAAACCACTAAACCTTGATTTTCTGCAGGGATAAGGTATGCACGGTAGAATATAAAGGAAGAATATATAATAATTATTCTAGAAGAAGATGCTAGTATTTGTAAATTGGGAACGGCTATCGGCACTCCTACATTTATTTAAACACTCCAAATATTTTATAAATGACAAAGATACCCTTTGCCCTAACATAAACATTTAGCCTCTTCACCTGCTCAAGGTTAGACAGGTGAGAAAAAATGATATTCAATCTCATGTCACGATGAGAAAAAAGGAAGGTGGAGGTGACGGGTATTCCCTTAATGAAGGCCTTATGGCGAGAGACGGAGGTGGGAAAAATGGCAGGAGGAACTCTAATTGGGGATTTAATGACGGTAGTAGGTCTAGATCGAGGGGTGTTGGTGGTAAGGGCCAAAATGCTACAAGTGCCGGGAATGTCCTTTGTGGAACGACAAGGTTAAGGGCAAGGTTGATTCCGAGAGGGCAACGGTAGCGAGTGCGAATTATGAAGATGAACTTGGAGAACTTCTCAGAATCTCCATGGTTAACTCTCTTTCCCAAGATGATTGGATATTAGATTCGGGATCGTCGAATCATGTTTGCTCCAAGAGGGAATATTTTGAGACTTTCACAAAAAATGGAAAAGGTTCCATGTCTTTGGCTAACGGAGAGAAGGTTGTCGTTGAGGGTGTCGGGGCGGTGAAACTCAAGATGTTCGATGGGGTGGAGCGCACTTTGGGTGGTGTGGCATATGTCCCAAAGTTGCGAAAGAATTTGATATCCATTAGCCGTTTGGATTCCGAGGGTGCCGGGGCGGTGAAACTCAAGATGTTCGATGGGGTGGAGCGCACTTTGGGTGGTGTGTCGGGTGTCGGTGGCGGGTAGAGTCTTGAAAGTCACACGCGGTTGTATGGTCCTAACGAGGGGAGAGGAGAGAGGGGGGTTGTATCGTCTAAATAAGACTTCGAGGAAGACGGGGAAGTGGTGTGCACAAGTGATCAAATGTTCGAGGCATGTCTCGTTTGTGAACAAAATGGAGACATTGGGTGCTAGCTTTCCAAGAGTAGACGGTAGTGATGGGAGAATACCTACTAGTGGAGGGGATGGATCGAAGTCCCCCTCCGGGTCCAACGGGTGATGTTGACTCCATATAGTTGCACACATGCATTGGTCGATTGGAATCGAGGAGGTGTAGGACCGTGATGGATTCGAGGTGTGTGTAGCTAGTTCAAGGAAGGCCAATGAGTTATTGTTTGCAAGCATTGGCAAAAGGGAGTTTTTCGTGACAAAGACTTGGTACATCTTTCAAGGGTGAGATTTGGAGGGTGTAGGAGGTGAGTAATTTTCCCTCTCATCCGTGGTTATTTCTCAAGGTGGAGGATGGTGTTGATGTGTTTGAATGTTTCGTGTAAAGGGGGTGTATGCTATATGTATTGTGTGGGGGTGTACTCACTGGGTTACATGAGGAGCGAGATTCACCGTATGGTTACATGGGAAGCATTCAGATGCATGAGATGGGGAGTTCTTAGTTTAGAACTTGGTTCCTCAGCGGGTGGAGTCGTTTGAAGTCTTGGAGTGAAGACTTGCGGTATCTCACTTCATGGTTGAAGTTTCAGGTGTCTTAGCGTCGGGTGGAGCGTATTGGCTTGTTAGACGTCGGGATGATCTTCGAGCGAATTTGATGTTTGTATTCCGAGTTCGGTTGGATCATGAGGATCGCCTGGGCAATCGCATTAGCTTGGTAAATGGTGGGATGGTCTTCAAGCGGGTTCAATTTCAGCATTCTAGAGATTGGTTGGATCGTCAGGATTGCCAAGGTGGAGTTTGTTGGTTTTGGCTCTCCTATTTTTTCAGTTTTGGTTTATTTACAAATTTTCCATTTTGGCTCAAATCTATAAATACAAGTTTATTTCTAGGTTTTGGGATGAGGACAAAAAGAGTGGGCATATTTGAGAGTTATCAAAGGAAAAGAGAGATGGAGATCTACTTTGAGCAAGGTGAGTTCTTGAGGTTGGTTAATGATTGACTTTTGAGAGAGATAAGTGAGGTGTGTGTGTAACCATTGGTTCCTAGCCATTTATCTATAAAAGAAGATATCCTACCATTTGTGAATGTAGCCCAAAGCTTGGGTGAACCACGTTAATTGTTTTTTCTTTGATTATTTGTTGCTTGTATGTTCTTATTGTCTCTTCATTGATGCTTGGTTGATTTGATTGGGAGTTTGGACACTAGTTCATTTTCGGAACAAGGTCTTGGGTGTTTTTCGCACATCAAGTGTTTGATAAAATTCCCGAGCGAGTTTTATCGTCTTGGTCATTAGAGATAGTCTTGCTTTAGAGCAACAGTTTATGGTAGCAGTGATAGATAAACTAGGAGGGAGCTTTGGCATGGAATTAAAGCTTTGGATAATAAGGAGTGTGATCTAATCATCACTGGTCGTGATTAAAATATTGTTATGGAGAAATCTGACAAGCTGGAACGAAATAGAATTGACCAAGTGGCAACAGATGATTTCAAATATACGTTGACTTCAGCTGGTTTTATGGAGATTGACTTCACAAAGAATTTTGGAAAGGCTTGACAGGGTTCTAAGTAATACGTTTTGGAACAATCTCTTCCAGACTACAAAAATGGACCATTTGGTCAGACTACACTCGGATCACTCTCTATTAATAGTATCGTTGGACTAAACATCACACATTCTCTGAGTTGGTGGTGCTGACTTTGAATTATACTACTGTTGTCCCTCCCATGTATAAATTTGTGCAGAAACTTAAAGCTGTTAAGTATGCGCTTCGGATGTGGAACATGGATGTCTTTAAAAATGTTTTTCATGAAGTTAACCAAGATGAAAATAACCTTTTCCAAGCCGATGTAGCTTTGCAGACTGACTTTTCAAAAGCAACTTTCATAGAGTGGAAGAAAGCTAAGGCGTTGATGCAGCAGGAACACATGAAAGAATAAACTTACGTGTGTCAAAAATCAAGGGTGAAATGGATTAGTGAAGGGGACGCAAACACCAAATTCTTTCATTCTCTGGCTAAGAAAAAAACTCAACAGTTTATTAAATTTTAGACTAAGGATAGATAGATTCTAGCTCTTGTTCTACTGATTTCCCAGAGATAAAAGATATTGGGTGGGGTTGCGTATTAGGTGAAGTTCAAAATAAAGAATAACACAATTCTTGATAACAGAACATTGAAACACCAGTATTTTTAAAATCTAAGAATTTTTTCCTCGATGTATAAGGTCACTTTGTCACTGGAGCAATGATTCAAGAGTTGTTTCGCCAATAATTTCACAGATAATGGTGACATTGAGGATGGATTCATGGATCATGAAAAGAAATAAGTATTTGCATACATAACTTGATATCCATAAAAAATATTGTTTTCTAAAGATATGATGATAGAATTTCCTTAAATACAAGTAGGAATGGAGTTAATGACTTCCTATACTTATAATCAATCTCTGTTTCAGTCTCTAAGAAGGGGTAATTGATGAAGTGAGAATGAAATAGTACCTCGAATCCTAAACTGTTCTCATCTTTTAAATATTTACGAAAATAAGCTTGCATCTGTTATGTATGCATCAGCACGTCAATACAAAATTTCAAGATTGAGCCTTTGTGACAGAAGGAAACAACCAAATCGAATTACATTTTCCCAGTTGTAGCTCAAGGAAAGAATCCATAAGGAAGTGAAACAAGTCAAATACATGATGGAATTTAAAGGAGTTCCTTTAATTTACTTTGGAATGACAGAGATGTTATATGATGGAATTTACCTTAATACAACTCCACGATGTGTTCGGCCTTTTCCCATCGATGTTTAACGTGTTAATCCCACTACATGTAAAGAGAATTCAAAGATGTGTATTAGGAGATCGCAATAATAACGTACACATAATGCATGTCAAACAAAGTGAAAATTATATTATACTCACGTAGTGATATACAACTTATATTTATCACTCGGTATCATATTCAATGAATCCAACCAATAAATAGTTCTTATGGACAAATGAACAAATTCTTGTCCACAACCAATCCCCTAATCAAAACATACATACGTATATGTTCAACACGATTGTGCACGTGTGTGCGTGTATAGAAATAGAGAAAACAATATAGAAAATGATAGTTCACCGTGTGTAGCAATAGAGAGGTAGAGATGATGAAGGCCTAGTAAAGATGGTCACTGAGTGTCAAAGATCAGCTTGATGAAAGCGTGGCAAAAAAAGATCATACTCATACTCAAAATGTGAGAAATGATACTATGTAGATGTTATTTATCTCATCTTAAACCTTTTGTGACATAATGCAAACTTAAAAATAATTATTTTTCTTGTAGTGACACTAGCCAATGGAAGGAGGCACAACTCTCCCGAATTATAGGAATTGCTCGTGAACTCATGGTATGATATGGATTCTGTCAATGACTACAATCCTCACATCTACAATTACATTACACATGGTATGATATCATATGTTATGTGTTGACTCTCACCACTATAACATCGCAAATAGTCACACAACAGACACACACACACACACACACACACACACACACATCAAACACAACAAAGATATACCGATAAATAAAACTAAATCTAGATACGAATGATAAACACAAAGGAGATGATTATTAAAACAGTAATGCACATCTTAGTCAATGGGAAACGAGAATGTCATCAATAATGCATAGTAATAGCCGACAATCTTCTCCCATTTAGTATCTTGATTATTTATGCATTTGATAAACTCAAATAAACATATTATGTGATTCTACAATCAACTCAACCTTAACACAAACATACCAGTGACGCAAACACATTTCCATCTCTAATATCATAGACAACAAAAGTAAAGCTTCCTTTAATATATTATATAAACTTATCAGTTGGTTAAGGATCCGATAATGAAGAAAACTATATTCTTATATGACAAACATAGTCACATTGATCGCCTATGATATACCATATCATCTAAACAGAACAAACATGTTATTTAGTATCCGCAAGAACAAATCTATTCCACAAAATAACCTTTAATATGGAGAAAACAACATGATCTTACAAACTCTAACAACCATTTATATCAATAGAGACTCATTTATGAATTATCTTTGATGAGGTGAGGATATATTAACAATAGGATGATCTCAGATTGGGTTATTTATATGAATAAGTCCACTGTGACATTGAGTCATCAGAATTACTATTGGTCTTTGGAAACAACTCACGCATCTATACAAAAGACAACATTAGTGATTAATTGATAAATGATATAAACCAAAAGAACTATCTCATTAATAACATATGTTTACAAATAATAGTCCCATTGTCAAAATAACGACGCGCCTCACAAAACCCACGAGTAAGATTAATTATTTATGTACAGGTGTAACAATCTATTTTCTAATGAATGAACTCACTCCCAATAACATTATCAACGTTCTTAAAAAGAGTGAAAACACATTAAACTTGAAACAAGATAATAAATCACAAAATTTCAAATCTAAATTACTCACAAGACAAAACATTCAAATATTAAACCTTCTTAGATTTTTCTATTACCGTCAACCCCATGAAGTCGACATTATTAATGTGTATGGTTATATTGGGTAATTTTATGAAACACCTAAACCACATCAGCATTTCTGAAATTTCAAAAAGTTATAGAGATGTATATCACATTCCTTTCAATCAATTCATTATCATAAATCGTAATGCAATCATCCATATGCATTTTGAACATGATTTCCACAACTTATATTCTTTCTGTATGAAATTGTAAATGTAGATGAAGAAGAACAAAATATCACACAAATCGAGCTATATTCGTTACTAGTTTCAACAAAATTAAAGAAAATTACTAGTGTAAATGCAAGCTCAAGTGGGTATAAACAAATCGTACAGCCTGATTTGAACAAAATCCTACTAACTATAAAACTTCAACCCTTATTAGCGCAAATGCACAAATATCGAAAATGAAGAAAAGTTGGATAATGAACCATACATATTTTGATTTCTTATGTCTGTATGCTTCTATGGAGACTGCGGGAAAAATGGGTCTTAAGTGGTGGATGGCGGATAAACCCTAGCCTCCACTGCCATCGGGACAACACAAACCACTGGGAGAAACACAATGCAATTTAAGACAAGCTCAAAAAGATGAAATCACCGATCCAAATGTCTAATTACAAAACACTGGATCATAAAACACAATAATCATTGAGTGTATATGAATATTCAAGAATCCATATAATTTTGATAACAGGAACTTGTTTGATCATACTTTGCTTCATACACATACATATATGGAAAGTTCCAATCATCATAGAGGTACATGTATTCCTGCATATTATTATATAAGCTGAGATAATGAAAAAATATAATAGTTGTTGTTCCTATATGGTGCATATTATTTCATATGTAAGATATACCAAAGTTAAGGAAATCAAACCTCTTCACTTCACGAATAAAAACTTCACTAAAAAATAGGAACTTTCATAAAGAATACTACATAATTTGATAATATATTATCACAAACATGCATTGCCCCCTTTCCAGAAGAGAATCAAATGAGGAAAATTTAACTATGTACTAACTAATAATTAAAGAGTAATACTACATGTACCCTCATTCGGTACCCTTATTTGGTACCCTCTAATAAGACAAGGCAACAAAAGCTTGTACTTATTGCCCTGACGGGACCCACAACAATAAGTACAAGCTCTTGGTGCCTTGTCTTATTAGAGGGTACCAATGAGGGTACCAAATAAGGGTACACATAAGTTTATTCATAATTAAATGGAAAAAAATCAACAGTAATAAGGATCTTTGCCTTATATCTGAAAAACCAAAATAGGTTAAAAAAACATAAATGCAAAGAGAATTTATCAATTTGACTAGTAGTTCTTCAAGCACAAACATGTCCATAAACTTAATTTTAGACATTAAAAGAGAAAAATGAGAGAGAATAAACATGTCCATAAACTCAATTTTAGACATTAAAAGAAAAAATGAGAGAGAATAAGTCTTAAGTATCAATTATGTTTATACTAGTTTTTTTTAGGAGATCGATTCATTGAACAAATCGATTCAAGCCGGAATACTCTTAACAAATCGAATCACTGAAGAAAACGATTCACTGAACAAATCGTGAAGCTTTTGAAAAACCTAGGAATTAATCTTAAGGAAAAATCGTAAGAGTTGGAAAAATCGTAAGAGTTGGACGAATCGTGTACCTTTCGTGGCGATGGTGACTCGCTGGTGCCGGTGCCGCTGCCTAGAGAGGTGGAAGAGATGAGGCAAGAGACCGAGAGATAGTGCCGTTGGACGTTGATGGATCGTGCAAGAGAGGTGTGAGAGAGTTGACCCTTTTTTTTAGAAAGAATTTGATATGGAGCCAATTCTCCGGGGGCGAGATTGCAAAAAAAAAATGGCCCCGCTTCTTTTTCTCATCTATCTCAGTTTTTAGTTAAATTCTAACAGAACTAAAATTACAAATGGGTACATTTATGTCATCTTTATATAAATTTGAGATAAATGATTTAGTTTTTATCTCAGTTATATTTAAATTGGAATAAAAATTTACCTTCAAAACCAACCTGACATAAATGTATATCATTTATGTCATTTTACATTTGTCTGCCATAACGCTAATTTTCAAACTGACATAAATGATACTTTTTCTTGTAGTGATGATTGATGGGTTTAAATTTCCAATTGGTGATGAAATAAAATTTTCACAAAAACACTAAGAATTGTAAAGAAATTAGATTTGAAAATGAGAGAAAATAGGGTAGGTTACAATCCCTCAAACCTTAGTAAATTACCGTATAGAATACTAGAATTGTAAATTGAAATTTTGACAAAATCCAGTCTTTATAGTTCCTAAGCATTACATATATGAGGAAACTAGCCCGCATCATATGAAATCAAAGGTAAATACAAAGCGGTGAATAAACAATTATACTTGCATAGTCTTCTTAAACATCCCAAGTACCTAGGGCAAGAAAGATTAAAAGATCGTCTATGTTCGTATAATTTCCATACACGATTCGGTCAATATTTAATTTACCCTCTATTTTCTACATGGGTAATTCACCTCGGAATGAATTCATGTACCCCAGCCCTTGAAAATTTAGCTAGACATGGTTTTACTAGAAAACAAATTCATACATGGAATTATGGATCTAACAAACATTGTTAACAATATGCAAAACAATTGAGAATTGAAAATAAAATAGAGAAGAAATAAGAGAATGAAAAATTGATACTTGTATTCAACAATAGGGAAAGAGATGAACTTGAATCTAGAAACATTCTTCTTCTTCAAACTTACAAACTAGGGTTTTCTCTATGAAGATGAAATTATCTACTCTAAAGAAAAACTAGAAATACCCTCTCAAATTTGACTCTTTCTCTCTAAAATTCTATTATACTCTCTAGAATTCGACTCCTTTTGGAATGAGGTAGGGCTTGGTCTTTTATAGCACCAAGTAGCACAAATTTGACAGCTAGAATCGCTTGTTGCGCAAGATTTTACCAGCTATGCACCTCACAATCTTCATAATTAATGTCAGGAATTCGCACAGCCGGACCGGTCCGGATTCGGATCCATTTGGTACCGGATCGGTTCTTTTTTTCCTGACCAGACCGGTTTGGTTCCATCCGGATCGGTCCTGTTTTTCTGGTTCATTTCTCTTCATTATCTCGCAACTTCAAAACCTCGTAACTTCTTCACCGTAGCTCGGATTGAGGTTCCGTTTTTTCCAGTGTTCTTGTAATTTAGAGCTCTTCAACTTTCTAGTTGGCCCCAACCTCCGTAATAAGTCTGAAAAATTACGAAAATGCCCTTCAACTCTCTATTTATTGGTTTCTTTCACTGTTTTGAGTTCTCCTTCGCACTAACTTGCATGAAATACCTATAAAGCACATGAGAAATACACAAAACACGAAATACTTGCCAAAATAGGTTAGTATCAATAATACGAGACAAATCCAAGCTATTTACACTGCATGGGATCATAAAAATACCAAAATTATGGGGATAAATATGAAGAATATGTGCCTAATCACACCCCCTAACTTAGAACTTTGCATGTCCCAAGCAATGTAAAAGAAATTAGTTCAAAGTTCAACTCTTGAAAATTCTTTTATTGGGATAGAATACCTTTTTCGCGGGCAAGCGATTGCATTTAGCGTATGCAACAAGCCTTTAAACCCCTAGGTTACCCTAGTAGGACGAGTTTTGTCTCGTGAGGGTTTGGAGTGAATATACCCACAAAATTCTTTATTGACTCAAATAAATATCAAAATATTTAAAAATTGTACAATTTAAACTTTTCGAAAAATAATCACCATAAATTCATATTCAAATGTCTCAAACCATAGTGTGTGTGTGCAAAGCCAGAAATTAAACCTCAAATTTTCACCGATTGAGCATTACGTTACTTTTCCGAAAATTTGTTTTGATTCAAATTCTTACGGATGCACTCACAAACGAATCACTCGGATTGTGGCTATTTTCTCCCGGTTTGCATGATATAAAGAGAAAATATAATGGACACAAATTCATGCATATAAAATTGAAAAGAAGGAAATATATGGTGAAAAGATCTCATCATCGGAATACAGTTATTAGGAAACGGGAAACATCATCTCTTAATCACACCATTTTAATCTCTCATATTATCTTTTCATATCTTATCTCTCCATGCAGTAATTAATTTCACCTTTCGAACTCAGTTAGGACTTTTCGGGTTAAAAAGTGTAAACGGTAAAAACGGGAATGGATGGACGGTTCGGAATTGGAAAATTCCCTTATGATGTCCATTAGTGCTTTTTCGGGCATTTGCTCATTTTTCTCTTTTCATTTTTTTTCTTCTTCTTTTTTTTTGTTGAGCATTTTTTTTTCTATTTTTCTCTTGCCCCTTTTTATTGCACAATTTGGATTTAATTGATGAATTTTCTCAATTTTCACAATTCCGGGCTATTTGGGTTTTTTGGGTTATCAAACGAAAGAAAAATATTTTATTAGGCTCAAAGTGGGTTACGAAGGGATAATTTTTCACAACGTTTTTATGGCTAATATTTTTGGGTTAAACAAAAGAGGGCCTACTTCATTGTCCAAATTGCTAATCACATTACCATATGCATCTCGAGATTAATTAAGTTTAGAGATATATTTAGCACGAATTTCGAGACAACATTTCACACATTTCCCATAACCGATCAAAACAAAGGATTGAGATCATCAGCGACTTAATAAAACGCTGAAAAGAACTTTGAGTTAACCATAAACTCGAATTGATTTAAAAACTCATAAAAAAATTGAAAGGCTCGAAATCTCACCGGGTTTGATCAATCTCCACACTTATTCGTTAAGTCGTCAATTTTCTTTCAATTTCCATCTTCGGTCAATTTTGGCTTAGTGCATTTTGATTGTTAACAATTTGAGACTTTAAATAGAATAAAGGTGACATTTTTGATAAATTTAAATTCCAATTTTTATTTATTTTGAAGAAAAATATTTTTTGCTTTTTTCAAAATTTTTCAATTTTTTTTTTTTTTTGAAATTTTCTAGAAAAAACACACACTTGGAAAGAACATGTGATCGAATCAATGAATCTAAACAATAAATGGGAAGAATATCCCACACTCCCTAACTTAAATGTTTCATTGTCCTCAATGCGAATCAAGAACAAAACATAAAGAGAGGAAAATAAAGATATTACCCAAATAGAGCGATCTTCGATGAGTGCGAGTCCATTGAATCTACAAAATATGTTAGAACCAAGCATAACAAAAATAATAACAAAAACTTTAACTAATTACTCTAAACTATCAAAAAGAAAAGGAAAATGAAAAAGCTAATTATGTACAACCTACGATTTGAAATTCTAATAAGTTATGCACTAGAAGTCGAAAAATTTGAGGGTCCACCCAAAATACAATTTGACTTTGAGGGATTAATGGTGTACCCTCTCTAGAAAGCATGCCGCCCAAAAAATAAGAATTTCGTTTGAAAAATGGACGGCATGTAGAATGGGAAGAAATGAACCATCACCTATTAAGAAATTTAGGGGGATAATGAAGGATTTGGGTGCATAAGAGGACAAGTCCCATTGGGATCCAAAAAAAATAGAATCACGTTCCATAGATTTTTCAAGTAATATGGCAAGTGGATCACACAAACAGAAAGAGTCCATCTTGGAAAATAATTTAAGCATTGAGTCCTTGTCCTCAAAATCTCCCCCCCCCCCCCCCACACAAAAATTTTCAAATGGATCTGGTGGAGTGACACGTATAGAATATTGACCGAATCGTGACGATAAAGGTAAGGTAGTTTAATCCTAAATTTGATATTAAAATAAAAGAAAAGAAAAAGATGATTGATTGGTTTAAATTTCCAATTGGTGATGAAATAAAATGTGCACAAAAACACTAAGAATTGTAAAGAAATTAGATTTGAAAATGAGAGAAAATAGGGTGGTGTACAATCCCTCAAACCTTAGTAAATTACCGTATAGAATACTAGAATTGTAAATTGAAATTTTAACTAAATCCAGTCTTTATAGATCCTAAGCATTACATATATGAGGAAACTAGCCCACATCATATGAAATCAAAGGTAAATACAAAGCGGTGAATAGACAATTATAGTTGCATAGTCTTCTTAAACATCCCAAGTACCTAGGGCAAGAAAGATTAAAAGATCGTCTATGTTCGTATAATTTTCATACACGATTCGATCAATATTTAATTTACCCTCTATTTTCTACATGGGTAATTCACCTCGGAATGAATTCATGTACCCCAACCCTTGAAAATTTTGCTAGGCATGGTTTTACTAGAAAACAAATTCATACATGGAATTATGGATCTAACAAACATTGTTAGCAATATGCAAAACAATTGAGAATTGAAAATAAAATAGAGAAGAAATAAGAGAATGAAAAATTGATACTTATATTCAGCAATAGGGAAAGAGATGAACTTGAATCTTGAAAAATTCTTCTTCTTCAAAGTTACAAACTAGGGTTTTCTCTATGAAGATGAAATTATCTACTGTAAAGAAAAACTAGAAATACCCTCTCAAATTTGACTCTCTCTCTATAAAATTCTATTATACTCTCTATAATTCGACTCCTTTTGGAATGAGGTAGGGATTGGTCTTTTATAGCACCAAGTAGCACGAATTTGACAGCTAGAATCGCTTGTTGCGCAAGATTTTACCAGCTATGCACCTCATAATCTTCATAATTAATGTCAGGAATTCGCACAGCCGGACCGGTCCGGATACGGATCCATTTGGTACCAGATCGGTTCTTTTTTTTCCTGACCAGACCGGTTTGGTTCCATCCGAATCGGTCCTGTTTTTCTGGTCAATTTCTCTTCATTATCTCGCAACGTCAAAACCTCGTAACTACTTCACGGTAGCTCGGATTGAGGTTCCGTTTTTTCCAGTGTTCTTGTAATTTAGAGCTCTTCAACTTTCTAGTTGGCCCCACCTCCGTACTAAGGCTGAAAAATTACGAAAATGCCCTTCAACTCTCTATTTATTGGTTTCTTTCACTGTTTTGAGTTCTCCTTCGCACTAACTTGCATGAAATACCTATAAAGCCCATGAGAAATACACAAAACACGAAATACTTGCCAAAATAGGTTAGTAGAATAAATACAAGACAAATCCAAGCTACTTACACTGCATGGGATCATAAAAATACCGAAATTAAGGGGATAAATGTGAAGAATCAAGCATCGACTAGGTTATTCTTGGTTCGCGGTAGGTAGTGGAAGGTGATATCTCGGAATTGGGAGGCTAACTCTATTAATTGGGCATGAAAGGGTTGGAGATTTTCGTCCTTGACTTTCCACTTTCTGAGCACTTAACCGATGATAAGGGAAGAATCCCCGAAGATGTCAAGGTATTTAATACCTTTCTTGAGAGAAACTTTGAGGTCCACTGTGCATGCCTCGTATCCGTCATGTTGTTGGTGCAAGGGAAATCTAGTTTAATGGTGATGGGAGTGTGGGAGACATCTGGGGCGATCATAAGTATCCCAATGCCATATCCCTTTTTGTTGGCAGTGCCGTCAAAGAATATTTTCCATCGAAGGCGATCTTGAGTGGTGCAGAGGATATTTTCATTTGGGAATTCAGAGATCCAGGCATCTGCTTATTCTACAGGGTAATAGGCGAGGTAGTCAGAGATGGATCTTCCTTTAACAACTTTTTATGTGACATACATAATATCGAACTCGGTTAGGAGCATCAACCATCGGGCCATTCGACTGGATAAGGCAGGTTTCTCAAGCAAGTATTTGGCGGGATCCATTCGGGATACAAGTTTGATGGGGAAGGAGAGCATATAGTGTCGCAACTTTTAGGTGACCTAGACAAGTGCGACACATGCCTTTTCTAACGCAGTGTAATTAACCTCGTACCCGTCCAATTTGCGACTTGCATAATAGATGGCTCTTTCTTTGCGGGAGTCTTCAAGGTATTGGGCTAGCAAAGCCCCAACTGAAGTGTCAGTTATAGTTAGGTATAGGAGCAAAGGGAGACCAGACTGTAATGGCATGAGAACTGGAGGTTGGGTCAAATATTGTTTGATTCGGTCAACAGCTTCTTGGCAGTCCTCGTTCCAAACCTTGGTTGAATCCTTTCGGAGGATCTTGAAGATTGGGTCACAGATGGAGGTTAGCTGGCTGATGAACCGACTGATATATTGTAATTTCCCAATAAAACCTCAGACTTCTTTCTCTGTTCGTGGTGGTGGCATCTCATGTATGGCCTTCATCTTGGCAGGATCTGCTTATATCACCTTTTCGCTGACCATGAATCCCAAGATTTTTCCCTTTATAACACCGAAGACACACTTCTGTGGATTAAGTCACATCTGATACCGTCGCAGTCATTCGAAGAACTTCCAGAGAGAGGGAACATGACCTTCTCTAGTTTTGGACTTGATAATCATATCATCCACATAAACTTTGACCTCTTTGTGAATCATATCGTGCAGGATGGTTGTGGCAGCCCTTTGGTAGGTAGCCCCAGCATTTTTGAGATCGAATGACATAACGGTGTAGCAAAAGGTTCCCTAGGGGGTGATGAATGTGGTTTTTTCTTGGTGGTTGGGGTGAATCTTGATTTGGTTGTATCCGGCAAACCCGTTGATGAATGACTTGAGAGCATGACTGGCTGTGTTCTCCACAATCATGTCGATATTGGGTAACGAATAATCATCCTTTGGAGAATCTTTGTTTAAATCTCGGTAGTCCACTCACATTCGAACCTTCCCTCCTGATTTCGGCACATGTACAATGTTGGCTAGCCATGTGGGATATTCGATCACCCGAATGAAACCCACATTTAACTGTTTGACCACCTCTTCTTTGACCTTGAGCGACCGTTCGGTGCGGAGCTTTCTCAATTTTTGTTTAACTGGCTTGTTATCTGGGAGAGTGGGGATCTCGTGCTGAGCTATTTCAGGATCAATACCGGGCATATCATCATCCGACCATGCAAAGATATCCACGAACTCCTTCAATAATTCTTCGAGTTGTGCGCGCTCATGTTCGTCAAGGGTGTCCCCTATCCTAATCTCGCGCAGTTGGCTACTAGAACCGAGATTAATAACAACAGTATCTTCTTCATTAACTTGAAATTGGTTATATTTTTTATTATTAACCTTATTTAGATCAATTAAGAATTGTTCATTTGCAAAATCATCATCATCAAAAGTTTGATTAGAATCCAAGCAGTTAATGTAAGGCACAGGAAGATACTCAAAATCTTCATTTATTTCATTGACAGGAAAAACATCATTGAGAACCTCATCAAAAGAGGTCTCAATTACATTTGAGCAAGGATAGACAACAGAAGAAGAAATAGGGTAAACATTTGGGTTAGGGGAGATTTCAAGAGGTAGAACTGGCGCAGCATGCCAGTTGAGAAGAGGAGTATCAGCAACTTTAATCAGACGGGATGGGTTCATTGATGTAGTGCTTAAATGAACCATTCAGAGTTCCATCCCCAGTATCTATAAGTTGAAGGAATCTTCGGAATCACTTTCCTTAGTTTCTTCGGTATCTTTGATGAGCGGTTATATGCGGTGTGGGAAACTTTCAGCTCATGGGTAGCTATCTTGGAAAAATATCTCCATTCCCGGCCTCATCTTCTTGTTTGTGTGGTCATACCATGGTTCTGGAAAAACGCAAAAGGGGAAGTCCTCACCTTCTTTGATGAATCGTCCATTTAAGGAGTCTCCTGAGATAGTTCAGATGAATTATAATCTTCTCTTTGGTCAAGACTGGCGGATCATTCTGAGCTCTTGTTCTGATGGTTGATACCCCAAGCCGCAAGGAGGGAAAGCTTTCTTCAGTTCGATGGGTTCAAGTATCCCTTGCTGCCTTTGTCCTAGCTCCAGTCCAGGCATGAAGTGCATATTTCTGAACATCTGAATCATATTAACATTTCCATGAGGGTCATATTATGGACAAACCCTTTCTTTGAAACTATCCCCTGCCGGGAGTAGGAGTGGCTCAACTCGAAATCCTGATAGGAGCATATCATTTGACGCGTGCTGTATCTCAAGAATAGGACTGCTGCTGCTCGCACCCTCGACATTTCCGTCGTTGCCCAAAATGGTGATGACTCACCCGTCGGCGAAAAACTTCAATTTTTAATGGAGTGAGGAAGACACACCCTTGATATTATGGAGCCAGGTTCATCCAAGCAATAGGTTGAAATAAGCTGGGATGTCTACGACCTGGAATTCAACGACAGGATTTATAGGGCCGACCCCTATTACAAGTTTTATGGACCCCATCACCTCTCGACGGGTATTATCATAGGCAGGCACGGCGGCGGAGGTTGGAGCGAGGTCGCTTTCTTTTAGGCCTAAACACTTGAAGGTTATCAGAGGGCAAACGTTCAAGGAGGATCCATTATCGATAATGGAGAGTGGCACGGCCTTTGCCATAACTTCGACGGAGATGTTGAGTGCATGATTGTGATTCGGCCCAATTATGGGGATTTTTTCTTCAGAAAATGATAACATTCGAGTAGAGGTCAGGGATCCGACCATATTTACCGCTTCTTTTGGTGTGGGAGAAGGAGGACTATGGGTCCAGTGAGTAACTTGATTAAAGTGTTTATGTGCAGCTAGGAAGACATGAAAAGCCCCCATAGAGTGATGTTAGCTTGGGTTTTCTTCAGTTGATCGAGGATCTTGCTCTCCTCGATGGTCATCTTTGGCATAGGAAGGTTTTCAACACCCTTCCCTTTGTCATTTGCTGGTAGTGAGCTTGGAACCTGGTAATGTCTCCCTGATCTGGTCATGTGATTTACTGAAGAAAGGAATAACATAAATCTCGTTTCCTCGTCAACCTCAGGTTGTTCTTGCACCCTATTTATTTCTTCGAGGAGTTCTTCAAATGATATCATCCCACATATGTCGGCTATTGGGCCAGTTCTTCCTAAAGCTTGTTCTTCACTCGAATCTTCGAATTCTTCCCCCCATCCGGTGGTAACAATTCTGTCTTTACCTGTAAAGTCGATGCATTCCACAACTTCAACGGCTTCTTCATACAAGTCCTCCCATTCTGTGGGGATTGTGTGATTGAAGGGATCAAGCGCCCTTGTAGCTTCAAAGCATCAAGTAACCCGGTGATACTACAAATGCTGTTGGTTTGCTCGAATAATCCTGCCATAGTCTGGACAACATAATCTAGGCTGACTTCGTCGGTTGGTACCATCCATTCGTCTAAATCTCGGGCCCATTTTCGTGCTTCCAAGAACAGTGTACTGAATCTCTGTCAATCGATGACCATCTGTGAGGGAAATTTCAGCCCAAACTCTAGGAGTTGGTTTAACACCTCCGATAATTCCATACCTCCATTTTTAGAATGGGTACCGACAGCGATGCATGCTCTGGTAAGGAGTGATAGTGCCTAATCAGTGAGGCTAGTAGGGTGTAGGAGGAAATATGGGCAAATTTGAAGAGGTTTAGGAGAGTATATGGGTGTGATTTGAGTTGAGGGGTCAAAATCTGGGTTTTCTTCCAAGAAGATGGCATTGGTGTCATTCGGGAGTGGGTTGTGAGTAGTGTTTGGCTTAGGATTGGCCGGTGGGGAGATGGTACCCCGGTCAATGAGATCTTGGATTATGTTCCGACGGTGAAAGTATTGGTCGGTGGTATGGCCAGCAGTTTGGTAAAAGGCGCAATGAGCATCGATCATGAAGTTTCTTGGGAGTGGATTTGGCAATGGACGTAGATCCAAGGGTTTGATGAGGTTTCGGCTTAACAGGGCTTGGTAAACTTTGGAGAGGGGAGAATGGAGCTCAGTGTATTCCCTTCGAATGGGGGTAGGGCGGCTTTCTGGTGCCCATAATGTGGTTGGTTGAGAGATGTTATTAATGGTTGAGACTGTATCACTGGCAGGCTTGTCATACTTTCTAGGGGTGAACTGTCCGGACACCTTCTTCGGTTCAACCTCTGTTTTAATAAGGCTTTCATCAATTTCTACTCCCGCCTCTCTCAGAGCTCAGAAGTGGGGATATTATTGTCCTCCCATCATTGCTCGGACATGGGGCAAGAAGTTCTTCTTCAATATGTTGACATGTTCTTCTTCAGATGGCCGATTGGTTATGGTAGCTGCTTTCTTTCTCCGTCGGGTTATGAAGTTACTAACTGATTCCCCAGGGTTTTGTTTAAGAAGATCTAAATCACGACGGGTGACCTCAAGATCCTCATTGTATTTGTACTACGACATGAATTCTCAGGCTACATCCTCCCAATTACGGATTCTGGACTCCTCAAGGGATAAAAATCATCGGAGGGCACTATCCTTTAAAGTTTGCTGAAACAATTGGGCCATCACTTCTTCAGAAGCCCCTAGTAGAGTCATGGAATGATGATAACTGCGAAGATGAATAATCAGGGGTCCACTCCCTTCGAACTTCTCGATATTTGGCATCTTAAACTTCTCAGGTAACCTTGCTTTAGGATAAGGAGACATGTGGGTGTAGTCCATGTAATTCCCAGAGATCCTGACTTGGTCGAACTTCTTGGTGAGCATCTTGAGATCCTCCTTGATTTTATTAAACTCTTCCTCCTTTGGATCAGTGACCAACAGGCAGGTTATCCATAGGCTGGACAATGTTTGGCATTCGAAGCTGGGCAGGCGGCGGCCCATTGGTAGGAGGGGCACGTGGAGCATGCTGATATTCTTTGGGAACCCAGATAGGCTCGGGTGGACCCATAGCACGAGCGAATAGGGCCTCGGGCTCTTGAGGAATAGGAACTGGGTTTTGTTGCATCTCTTGAACCTCGGTTTGGAGGTTGTCAATCTTGGACACGAGCTGAGCTAGGACTGTCATCAGATCCGGCTGTACGACTGGCACTTGATCTGTATTCTCCATAGAAAGTGGATGGATTCTGGACTCATAAGAAGTAGCAGAGGAATGGATGAAACTCCGGGGTGATTTGACTGAAGATCGAATCCAATAGGGAGCCAGGCCAAGGGCTTATGATCGACCTGAGAAGGAGTAGGATGAGATTTATTTTTAATAAAAAAGGAAGAACTATTTTTGGATTTTTGATAAAGAAGGGAGGAATTTTTTTTTTTTTTTGATAAAAAGGGAGAAATGTTTTTTGATTTTTGATAAAGAACGGAGAAATGTTTTTTATACGGAACTCAGCATGATTATTATTATTATTATTATTATTATTATTATTATTATGTTCTCACTTGTATTTAATTCTCCTAAATGTAATGTCGGACGGGACCCGAGCCAGGAAAAGTGGGGTTATTAATATATGCAAAGCTACGATTTGGACTTGTAATCAGGCTCACGGACAGGGTCCCGTTTAAAAAATATGCGAAAAAATGGGCGGCAGATTGACCCTAAATTTCGGCAGAGTTTCGGTTTGAAACAGGTAATCTAAAGTGTGTGTCCTAGGTTTGACACCTATATGCGGGTATGCAGTTGGTTGGGTGAATCGGCATGGGTTACCCCCTTTGGCATGACTTCCACAATATACGTCTTGCTCTTGCGAGCAATCGGTACATGTGGATAAGCCATTTGATATACCTGAGTGTACGTGAATTTCCCCACCATATAACTCGTGGGGACAGTACGTGTGAGAGCGAATTCGATATAATCAGTGTACGTGAACGAATTCCCTGCGATATACCTCCCGTCATGACTTCGGTCAAGAGGTACGATGCGGGGGAACCGTTCGATATACGTCGAATGTACTTGGACAATGGAAGGTAAGAGTCATATCGCTTAGGCTAACTACGACCTGTCGGACCAGCGACCATTACAAAGTGACCCTCCAGTTACTGGGTAAAATTTGGTCAATAGCAATGCTCTTTGGTGATGTTATGTGAATCATGCATGATTCTCTTATTAGTATCTTATGATGAGAATGCCTTTCTTGATTATGCCAAACAGGGAGCAAAGTACAAGTACCCCAAAAGGTACACCAAGTATGGAGGGGTGATGCGTGCAACATGGGGATCTATGTGATCCTAGGTGCACATGGTGTGATGTGTATATGGAGAATTTTCTACAAGTGTGAATATAAGCATAAGCATGGGATACACATGGAAAAGGGGAACATGCGAATATGGGGAGAAACATAAACAAATATAGCATCCATGCAAATAGAGTCAAGCCCTCAAAATAAAAACTTATCCCCAGTGGAGTCGCCACTGTGGCCATCCCGGATCCCCGTCGTGAAGGAAGCGATCCTTCGGGTCCCGCGCTTCCCTCTCGGGAGCGCTTCGACCGGCGTCATTTGAGATGTGATGTAAAAATGTAGAGAGATTCAAAGTTGCCAGTCTATTTTACTCAAAACAGATAAAAGAAAAAGGGGAATCCACCCCGAAGGATGGCATCCTAAGACATACTGGTGCGTGCGAAACCAAAATGATTCGAGAAGGGTTCGGAGGCTTAGTTACGAAATGGGAAGGTGTTAGGCACCCATTCCGCCCTTTCGATCTCTCATGGATATTTACTATTTTCCTTTATGTTTCCCCCCGTGATATGTGTGCATGTGTATATATAGAATGGAGGTAGGAATCCTCGACTTGTATCATGGAAAAGATAAAGCGAGTCATGGGTAGGAAGGTATAAGAATAATATTAAAATAATAAGATTTGCGCGATTACCCTTACGTTGATCGTTATAATGGAACGATAACGCATATGGAGTAATACGTCACTAAAAGTAAGTATATAGAATATAAGGAGAATGGATTTAGAGAAGATAGAAAATAAGAGAAAAAGTGAAAAAAAGGACTCAAGTCTCGGGTTTTACCCCGAGATGCCTACGTAGCCTATAAAGGCATCAAAGTCCACGTAGTTCGCATACACAATGAGGGGTGGGGTTTATCCCATAAATACAAATGGGTATATCTTATTTGTGAGTGTGTGTGTGTGTGTGTGTAGAAAAAGTATTTCAGTTGTGAGAAAAGTGTTGAAAAAGTGTGAGAATCCCTACTTGGAATTTATGAGAAAACCCTCTTTTCTTGTTTTTGGGTTTTTATTTATATGAAAATATGAGATGTGCAATAATACTAAATAAAAAGTATATTTAGGATGTGTGAGATGAGATAATAAAAGTGCTAAGTAAGAAAATAAGTTATTGGAAATTTAAGAGAATTTAAGAGAGAGTTTGAGAAAGTTGGACCTTCTTGAAGATGTTGAGCTTGATCTTGAATGTTGGAGAGCAGCCCTTGCACTTGGATGATGATGGAGAGTGGATAATTCACCATGTTTGATGAAAAGGATGATGAAAAGTGGAAGTAAAAAAGGGATTTGGAAGTTGAAATCACGCTGCCTTCGAGAGAGGTTTCTGGGATTCGTTGAGAGAGATTTTTATCAGATCTGGGCTCTCCTTGCAAATGAGGTGAAGGCCTCCTTTTATAGACTCAGTTCACTATCGATCGGCATTGGCATGCCTATCGGCAAGTGCCGATAGGCATGGTCTGGGACCTGCCATTTGGTAGTGCGCTTCAGGCTTTTTCGGAAAATCGATCGTTCAGAGACCTTTGGTCAGAGACCTTTGGTCGGAAAATCGTTCAGAGACTATGACTATTTTTTGTTATGGTTTAAATTGTTAGGGTTAAAATTGTTAGGGTTAAAATTGTTAGGGTTAAAATTGTACTTATATTTTTGTACTTATATTTTTGTTATGGTTTAAACTATGACTATTTTTTTGTAATGGTTGAACTGATTTTTTTTCTTTTGGTTCGGAGAGTGGATATTATGAGAATTAATAAAGATTTTGTGATTGGAGATAATATGGCATTTGAGATTGCGATTGAGAAAATTTTCAATTTTGAATTTAAGACGAAAGAGGGTAACAATGTGTAACATTAAATTCAAATGACATTGATGAAGATTTCAACCCTCAAGTGCTGGAATAACTTAAGCCAAAAATAGGGCAGGAGTTCCAAACACTTGATGCAGTGAAGATTTTTTACAGCGCATATGCTAAAGCATCTCGATTTAGTATTCATAATTGGTCTGAAAAGAAGAATGTAGAAACTAATGAGATCATACATAAGGAGTATGTCTGTTTCAAACAAGGAAATGGTAAGATTGTAGAGGTTACAGATACTTATAGACGTTTGGGTTCCATTAGAGAGGGTTTTAATGCAAAAATTGTAGTTGCAGGGTATTCTAGTGGCATATATGTGGTTATTTCATTTGTGGAGGGTCATATCCACCCGTTATCGACTCCAATGAAAACACATTTTTTTAGATCTCATCATAGTGTATCAACTACCTAAAACTTCTTAACTCAAAAACTTGGAATGATCAATATATCACCACACCAACAACTCAATTTTCTTGGAGTGCAAGCAGTTGGGATTGAAAATATTGGATCCTCTAAAAAAGATTTATATAACCGAGAAAGGGATATGCGTAATGAATTGAAGGGGCTACGATGGAGATATGTTACACGAGTTTTTTTAACTCGAAGAAGGAAATAATATGTCTTTCGGATTCCAAATTTAACGGACATTGAACAAAGGATTAAGCATTATTTTGGGGTTAACGCAACTAGAAAATGATCTTACAAGTGTTTCGGTGATGTGTTTATATTTGATGTCACATACAATACCAATCACTATGGGATGATTTTTGTGCCAATTATGGTAGTAAATAATCATGGAGATGAAGTTTTATGTGGATGTGCATTTCTAAGTGATGAGATCGTAGATTTATTTGTTTGTCTTTTCAATCCTTTTTTAGAAACCACACCAAGAGATGCACCGAAGATGATTATCACCGATTAAGATTCAGCTATGATAAGAGAAACATCAAAAGCTCTCCCACACACCTATTGTAACACCCCCTGTCGAGATTTGTACCTCATTCCTTATAATTTGTATCTCCTTGGGCCATGAACTATATATTATAAATTAATGTTAAGTTTCAGTTATCCTTGTGTCCTTTGTGCAACTTAAATTGGGGATTTAATGGCCAAAAGTTGTTATGCATAAATTTTTCCGTCGTTTGAACGACTGGCCACGTTGTTCAAACAAGAAAGGGACGGTCGTTCGAACGAGGTTCAAACGACCTTCTAACGACTAGGACGTGTTCGATTTTTGTCATTCTATGGAATCTCATTGGAACTCCCCAATTCAAATGAGGTGCGTTATCGTTCGAACGAGGGGTAGTTTCCCGTTCGAACGAAGTGGGTTCCTTTGCCATTTTAAGCTTACGTTTTACCCTCGTTAGAACTCTTGTTTGAGCGAGAAGGGATATCATTCGAATGAGGTCCAATTCGTTCGAACAACCAGACGAAAATTAGACTTTTATGCACATGTTAATGTGCCATCATGACGTGGGGTGTTGGATTTGCTGAGTTGTAGAGCTTTCAGAGGCACTGATCAAAACGTGGGTTTAACCCTTGGTTAATAGGTTAAGTGTTTATGGGTTTAAATAGAGGTAGGGGGTTAGAGAGGCCATTTTGATTAAATTTTTGGAGCTCCTATCTCTCTCTCTAAGGCTAGACTATTCCATTCCTAACCAATTTCCACCATTTATCAACATTTCCCCTTCCACCCCAAGTATTCTCTAAGATATTCCTATGCTAAAACACCCATTTCAAGTCTACTTAAAGAAGAAGTTGGGTAGAAGAATCATTTGTTGGAGCTCTCTTGAATAAGTTAGAGCTTTGGAGTTTTTAGGATCTTTCAAGTCATTCATTTTAGTCTCTCCTCTTTAAATACATGGTAGGTTTTCCTCGAAGCATTTTCAAGATTAAAAGCTATTAGTATGCGTGCTAGAAGGGTTTCTTTTTCAAATAATATTGTCTAGTATGTTTATTTAAAGTTTCTTGCAAAAAAAAGGGATTTTAGAGAAAACTAAGTATAAATGGATTTTTGGGAAACAAATTATATTTTTAATCTTAAATAGGAGGAAGTAAGCACAAAAATATATTCCATGTTAAAATCATGTTTAAAGTTGCAAATTTAAGGATTTCTAGGCTTGAACTCCTCTAAAAAATGTGTAAAATATTTTAGTATGTTAAAGAGGGTCCTATAAACATGATATATGAAAATAAAAATGGATTTCTTGATGAAAGAAAAAATTTGGAAATATTAGCCTTAAATATAATGCAAAATCATAGTGAAATGAAGAAGATGTGACATGAAATACAACATAGGTGTATGAGGGTGAAGTAGACATTTTAGAGAAAAATGGTCTTTATGACATTAAAAATGTTTATTGGAATGAAATATAAATAAATGGTGTTTTTCTTGGGGAAAAAGAATAATGTATGATTTTTGGACATAAAATCATAAGAGGTGGATTTTTAACGTAAAATGATGATTTAAAATTCCATGATGAAAGAAATATATTTTTCAAAAGGTTTCGTTAAATGAAGAGTAAAAAGGTAATTTTGATAAAATTAAAGGGTCCTAGTGGTTGGGTTTTCTCATTTGACCTTATCAACCGGTTTTATGAAAAACAGATTAAGAATGAAATGGCATGAAAATGGTGAAAGTAAAGAAATAATGTGGACATTGGTAAAAATTTTAAAACACATTAATATAGACTGATATGAGGCTAAAAAATAATTAAGAAGGGCCCGGCCTGTAGCCCGAGGGTGAAATACCCAAAATTACTGGCCATAGTATATGATAGCATAGTCGACGGTGTGGAGCCCGTTAAATTATGCGAAGAATAGGAGGATTCTGAGAAAAGATATGTAATAGCCCGCCCTTTTGGAGATGATTAAATTCCATAATTAAGTATAATTTGGAATTTGGAGAATTTCTCGAAATAATGATTTTTGGGATTTTCGAGGATTTAATGATTTTCGAAGGGTGTTATAAATTATTTTGGGACCATATAGGTCGAAATATTTTATTTATATGTCGCCGTGGAGTATAGCGACAAAAGATGAAGATTTGGTGTTGAAAACCCGCATTTAATTATTTTGGGTTAGAATAGTGATTTGCGGTCAAGTACCTCGGATGGAAATTTCGACTGCGCCATGAGTCTCGGAATGTCCGAGATAGTCGAAAAAGAGTGTCCGATTGTATAATTTTGAGTTCCGGGTAATTTTGGAGTTAAATAGGCTCGTAAGTGAGTAAACGAGTCGTTTTGAGGGTATTAAGGGATTTAACCCTTTTCTCCTTATAAAAGGAGGGAGAGGGGGAGAAGAAAGAAGAGAAATAAGAAAGAAGAGAGGGAAGAGAGAGAGAGGGAAGAAAAGAGGAAAAAGGGGGAGATTCCGGCCAGCCTCCGCAGGATTCGGCTCGAGGACGTCGGATTTTATACACGAGGCAAGTGTTTACTTGCTTTATTTATTTTTGAGCATAAATATCTCATATCATTGTTGGTATAACAAACCCTAATGATTTTGGGTTGGGTATTCGTGGATAAAACGGGTTTTCGGGAGATAAAACATATAAACCCCTAAAATTGATAAATTGCAGAAATTTAGAAATTAACCAAAAATATTGGGTGATTCCGAGTTCTAGGATGTTTAGGACCCGTATTATAGGTGTATTTGTTGTTGGTAGAAGTTGTAGGCCGTTGGGGGAAGAGATGGAAGCTTGTAGGAAGCTTCCATGGCCGAAACAGCTTCTCGGAGAAGAAGCTGCCTGACTTGATCGATCGATCGATCATGCGGGCTCGATCGATCGAAGCCTTCGATCGATCGACGGCCAGGGGTCGATCGATCGACCCCTGCTGAAATTGGATAATTTTCTTAGGGTGATTTGGATGGGATAGATTCCACTTCATCGTGCTTTGAGGTTAATTAGGTGATAACCTAAAGGACCTTTTAGGACTTTATGGTCCATAAATTAAGGCAATTTAGGAGGGTAAAATAAGGGTTTTAAGTATATAACCCTTAATCTATATTTTCGAGGAAAATAGAATATTTGCTGAAATTTATGGATTAGGGTTCCTAAATTAAATTGGGGACATCTAAATGATTAAATGGACTAGGTGTAGTCTTGGGGTTCAAGGAAATGAAATCCTTAACTCGTTGAATTTAAGGTTGTTCGGGTGAGATAAATCCCGAGGATAATTCTCGTAGTCATACAGGCCTATATAATTATGCTTATAGAAAGAAAAATTATATCGATTATCGTTAAGTATATCCTAGGAGATAATTAGGATAATTTGGGAATATAGATATTCGTTGATTTCACTTAGAGTGAAGGGTATCATTGGAGATATCCAATAAATCCTTAGATAGGATTGAGATACATAGTGATTATTAAAGTAAGAAATACTTTGGATTTAGAATCATGCTAATATGAATGCATGATTATGATTCCTGGAGGGAATCTTTGGGATTATGGTCATCTTTAGATGATATAGGCCATTATGGCCGGATATATATATTCTAGGAGGAATATATAGGATATGTATATACTGTGTGATTTAGGTATATATATATATGTTATGATGGAAATGATTTTGAAAATATAAAAATGAATATTTTCAAAATGGAAATAGAAATGTTTTTCATAATTGATAAAATATGGATTACACACCTCCCTAAATCGCTATCATAAGGGAAGTTTCGTGCGTTGTGGTGAAGCCCCCTGGCTGTTGAGCAGGGTGGATATAGTCCCTAGGCCATATGGGCATTTGTATTACTGCGCTGGTTAGGGGATTCCGGGTGTGGTCCTGACTTTCCCGCAGGCAATATGGCCGCTTCCCGACGTTGGTAGGTTCCCAGGTTGTCTTGTATACATAGGCCCTGGAAGATGATAGCCATTTAGGGGCGTGTCCAGTAAGGAAACCCGGAGGGGCGGTCTTAGATTTATTAAAGCAATTCATGATAATGGATTGGCTTTAATTTACATTTCTTGAGTATAAAAAGGGAAATGGGATAAAGGTTTGGCTTCGGTAACACTCCCGGATAGAAGAAGGGATGTGGAAGCATATGTTTTGATCAAAGCATTTTCATGCTAATGAAAATGTCTTTGGGTACATTTCCTGAGTATAAAAAGGGAAATGGGATGATATATAAAAGGAAAAGCTTTTTTATGTTAATAAAATTGGCTTTTTAAAAGATATATGTTATGGTAAAGCAATTCATGCTAATGAATTGGCTTTTAAATACATTTCCTGGATATGAGAAGGGAAATGGAAGGTTTTGATATGAGTATAGAATACACCTCAGTCCGGGAGATAGATCCGGATGATTATGGAAATATGTATATATAAATTTGTGAATCGAGTACCGAGGGTCTAATGGATCCCGACGATTGACCTTGCCGCATAGTAGTGTATCGGGGGGGTTCTTTCTTTGGATTTCGCTTTGCGAGACACCCCACGCACGAATCTGGCAATGTGTTGATACTGGGGAGAAGTTTAATCCTTAGTGCTCTAATATTATAAATGCTTATGGTATATATTTATATATATCTTTCTGTATTGAGGGTCTGGCGGATCTCGACGATCGACCGTTCCGCGTAGTAGTGTATCGGGGGGGTTTCTTGTTTGGATTTCGCTTTGCGAGACACCCCACTCACGAACATGGCATAGTGTTGAGACTGGGGTGAACTTTAGCCTTTAGTACATTGCTTGCACTATCTAGGATTGATAGTGGGCTGGTGATTAGACTAGTTAGGCAGGGATAGCTTGACTAGGGTATGTGTTAGGGTGCGTTAGGTGTGCACTACTAGAGGAGAGGTGAGGGGTATCTCATGGGAGTGCGATACCAATTTAAATATGAGATAAAACTATTTTTCTAAAAAATAAAGCATTTATGCACTTGCAAAATATTTTCAAAATTCGGGCTCTAACCCGTTTATCTACTCTCCTTTCTTTCTATATTATATATATATATAGGTGTCCAGACACAGGGACGCCTGGATGGAAATTCCTTCGAGTCAGACGTCTGCTGCAGCAGCTGTGGATGCTTGCGGGTTCTCAGTAGACGCTTCTTTCCTTATACTCTAAATAGGAGGTATTGTATAAACATTCGGGCCAATGGTCCAACTGATTTTATTTATTCTTTGCACGTTATTCGATATGGTTGTATATTTTGACCGAGTGTTCATTTACGCATAAACTGTATGGATGTTTTATTTATTATTGTTAAAAAGAGTAGTAAAGTTAAAATTTTGACACCGGCCTAATAGGTTATTAGTAATTAAATGGATTTTCGACAGTGATGCTAAGAATGATCCATATGAGACTCCTGTTTTAATTTAATATTGGAGTGATCGCCCGGTATCCCATTAGGCGGGTTGTTACATATGGTATCAGAGCATCAGGTTCTAGTGTCTTTAGGAATCTGTGCTTACGTACTACACTTTCAGAGTTGCTCTCGATTTGTTATAGAGCCCCAGGATTAGGATTGTTGATTTCTCTGTGAGATTTCGTTCTCTTGCCATGTTAGAAGATTTTAGTAATCCTTTGCGTGCTCGTTCTAGAATCGTGTGTGTCGATCGAAGAAGGACGACCAAGGAGGGCCTCGGGAAGGACAGCAGGAGGCAAGGCTTAGCTGGGGCAGCTGATAGAAGTGGGGATGAGGACCTTAGTAGAGGCCACTCTCCTTGTGGCAAATTGCTAAGGATTGTTGGAACGGGTGGTGGAGTTTCCTTTTAATGAAGAAGTTAAGAGGATTAGTAAGGTGATTATAAGGAGCGAGGTTATAGAGTCAGATGATGTTGTGGAGTACGGAGCCACACGAATAGTCTTTTCCGGTAGGAATAAAAGACAAGGTTAGGGTGCTCGGATGGGGCCTAGAGTTAAGAAATTCTAGTAAGAGGTGTGGCTAGATGAAGTTGTGGCGTCCGATAGCCCTAGACTCGTGTGTGTAATTTGAGCTCTATATTTGGTCTCGATAACATAATAATGTAGGCTTGTGTGCGTTCCACGATAGCGGAATTTTGTTTTCTTTCACTCGCCATAGAGGCGGATGATTATATTTTGTATATATATGTATAATGTATTTGGTTGATCGGAGCGATAGCAGGCTAATGATGGCAAGTCTATCGTGTCCGCAGTTCCTGGAGGGAACATGTTGTTATTGTGGTGTCTCACCTTGATAAAGGTTGAGTTCACCTTTATTGTTATGGATTGATGGAACCTAGATGAGCATAGGCTTCCTTATTTTGGTTGGTATATGTGGCAACCTTATAGATATAATTTAAGGCCCACAGGATCATTGTTGAGCTATAAGATTTAGCTCAGTACTGGTTTGCGCAAGGACTTAGAAATAGTGCGAGCGCTGGGTGGTGTGACTCTTAGTTAGAGATAGGAGTTCAGACCACCTTTCGTTGATAAGGGATAGGATTATCCTGGTTGCATGTATGAAATAACGGGACTCCGTGATCGACGAAGTCAAGTGTTAATGTGTGGAGGGGTTCCTTGTTTGGATTTCGCTTTGCGAGACACTCCACACATGACTCTTAATTGTGCCGGGTGTGGAGAGCTATTATGGGATGCAAGGATGTGGGTTAGTCTTATAGTGTGGATGAACCACTATAGACTAGGAGCCCTGTGATGATGGTACGCTTATGGAAATATTGTGCTATGGAAAAGCACTAAAGTGGTCCTCTCGCCACAAGTAGATGGGTGGAGTAGGACTTAGAGAATTTGATTTGAGGATGATATCCCTACCTTAATAAGAAGGCAAATTTAGGGGAAATCTGTGATTAGTGTGATGTAAGAAGTGTTCCTACAGAGAGTAGGCACTTTGATTAGATAGGTTTCCGTCTGTATGGGAGGAAGGATAAGATAATAGGAATACGTTTGTAGGATAGTTTAGTAAGATTAGGACATCCGGCTGGTGTGCCTTAGGTCGTTATATCTCGATAACCGACAATGCGAGGGAATAGTGTAATGGGAGGGTTCCTTGTTTGGATTTCGCCTTGGCGAGACTTCCCGCGCACGAAACCAAGCAAATGTCGGGAGTTGAGAGAGGCCTTGGGTACTAGGGATATAATTAGGATACTCGTTTCCCTTAGGTAGGGTAACGCATAGATAGTAGCTTTGTAGGATGTAGGCTCGATAGAGTTAGAGATGCCGAGGTTAGGAGTTTGGAATTTCGCTGGTTGGAAGGACCCATAGGTGAGTATTACACCGAGGAAAGGAGACCCTTATTGGGAGAGACTGATACGTGTCAGACGTTCGTAATGTTTGTGCAGATATGCACAAGTTAGAAAGGTGTATGGGCACCTTGGTAAGATAGTCTTATGTACCGCCCGAAATAGGATGGGCGTAGTATGTAAGGTTGAAAATCCATGCCGAGAGGCATTTTAGAGGATGGGTATTAAGTGATGTATTAGAGTCACTTTATGATTGCGGTAGCCGCATAGTGTATGGTTGGGAACCGTTGGGTTAGTGTCGTTCCCCTTGAGGTTTAGGATTTATAGTGATCCTAGTTAGATGGTGTAGGTTATATCTGAATTTCAAGGACGAAATTCCGTTGTAAGGGGGGGAGTATGTAATAACCCGCCCTTTTGGAGATGATTAAATTCCATAATTAAGTATAATTTGGAATTTGGAGAATTTCTCGAAATAATGATTTTTGGGATTTTCGAGGATTTAATGATTTTTGAAGGGTGTTATAAATTATTTTGGGACCATATAGGTCGAAATATTTTATTTATGTCGCCGTGGAGTATAGCGACAAAAGATGAAGATTTGGTGTTGAAAACCCGCATTTAATTATTTTGGGTTAGAATAGTGATTTGCGGTCAAGTACCTCGGATGGAAATTTCGACTGCGCCATGAGTCTCGGAATGTCCGAGATAGTCGAAAAAGAGTGTCCGATTGTATAATTTTGAGTTCCGGGTAATTTTGGAGTTAAATAGGCTCGTAAGTGAGTAAACGAGTCGTTTTGAGGGTATTAAGGGATTTAACCCTTTTCTCCTTATAAAAGGAGGGAGAGGGGGAGAAGAAAGAAGATAAAGAAGAAAGAAGAGAGGGAAGAGAGAGAGAGGGAAGAAAAGAGGAAAAAGGGGGAGATTCCGGCCAGTCTCCGCGGGATTCGGCTCGAGGACGTCGGATTTTATCCACGAGGCAAGTGTTTACTTGCTTTATTTATTTTTGAGCATAAATATCTCATATCATTATTGGTATAACAAACCCTAATGATTTTGGGTTGGGTATTCGTGGATAAAACGGGTTTTCGGGAGATAAAACGAATAAACCCCTAAAATTGGTAAATTGCAGAAATTTAGAAATTAACCAAAAATATTGGGTGATTCCGGGTTCTAGGATGTTTAGGACCCGTATTATAGGTGTATTTGTTATTGGTAGAAGTTGTAGGCCGTTGGGGGAAGAGATGGAAGCTTGTAGGAAGCTTCCATGGCCGAAACAGCTTCTCGGAGAAGAAGCTGCCCGACTTGATCGATCGATCGATCATGGGGGCTCGATCGATCGAAGCCTTCGATCGATCGATCGACCCCTGCTGAAATTGGATAATTTTCTTAGGCTGATTTGGATGGGATAGATTCCACTTCATCGTGCTTTGAGGTTAATTAGGTGATAACCTAAAGGACCTTTTAGGACTTTATGGTCCATAAATTAAGGCAATTTAGGAGGGTAAAGTAAGGGTTTTAAGTATATAACCCTTAATCTATATTTTCGAGGAAAATAGAATATTTGCTGAAATTTATGGATTAGGGTTCCTAAATTAAATTGGGGACTTCTAAATTATTAAATGGACTAGGTGTAGTCTTGGGGTTCAAGGAAATGAAATCCTTAATTCGTTGAATTTAAGGTTGTTCGGGTGAGATAAATCCCGAGGATAATTCTCGTAGGCATACAGGCCTATATAATTATGCTTATAGAAAGCATAATTATATCGATTATCGTTAAGTATATCCTAGGAGATAATTAGGATAATTTGGGAATATAGATATTTGTTGATTTCACTTAGAGCGAAGGGTATCATTGGAGATATCCAATAAATCCTTAGATAGGATTGAGATACATAGTGATTATTAAAGTAAGAAATACTTTGGATTTAGAATCATGCTAATATGAATGCATGATTATGATTCCTGGAGGGAATCTTTGGGATTATGGTCATCGTTAGATGATATAGGCCATTATGGACGGATATATATATTCTAGGAGGAATATATAGGATATGTATATACTGTGTGATTTAGGTATATATATATATATGTTATGATGGAAATGATTTTGAAAATATAAAAATGAATATTTTCAAAATGGAAAGAGAAATGTTTTTCATAATTGATAAAATATGGATTACACACCTCCCTAAATCGCTATCATAAGGGAAGTTGCGTGCGTTGTGGTGAAGCCCCCTAGCTGTTGAGCAGGGTGGATATAGTCCCTAGGCCATATGGGCATTTGTATTACTGCGCTGGTTAGGGGATTCCGGTTGTGGTCCTGACTTTCCCGCAGGCAATATGGCCTCTTCCCGACGTTGGTAGGTTCCCAGGTTGTCTTGTATAGATAGGCCTTGGAAGATGATAGCCATTTAGGGGCGTGTCCAGTAAGGAAACCCGGAGGGGCGGTCTTAGATTTATAAAAGCAATTCATGATAATGGATTGGATTTAATTTACATTTCCTGAGTATAAAAAGGGAAATGGGATAAAGGTTTGGATTCGGTAACACTCCCGGATGGAAGAAGGGATGTGGAAGCATATGATTTGATCAAAGCATTTTCATGCTAATGAAAATGGCTTTGGGTACATTTCCTGAGTATAAAAAGGGAAATGGGATGATATATAAAAGGAAAAGCATTTTTATGTTAATAAAATTGGCTTTTAAAAAGATATATGTTATGGTAAAGCAATTCATGCTAATGAATTGGCTTTTAAATACATTTCCTGGATATGAGAAGGGAAATGGAAGGTTTTGATATGAGTATAGAATACACCTCAGTCCGGGAGATAGATCCGGATGATTATGGAAATATGTATATATAAATTTGTGAATCGAGTACCGAGGGTCTAATGGATCCCGACGATTGACCTTGCCGCATAGTAGTGTATCGGGGGGGTTCTTTCTTTGGATTTCGCTTTGCGAGACACCCCACGCACGAATCTGGCAATGTGTTGATACTGGGGAGAAGTTTAATCCTTAGTGCTCTAATATTATAAATGCTTATGGTATATATTTATATATATCTTTCTGTACTGAGGGACTGGCGGATCTCGACGATCGACCGTGCCGCGTAGTAGTGTATCGGGGGGGTTCCTTGTTTGGATTTCGCTTTGCGAGACACCCCACTCATGAACATGGCATAGTGTTGAGACTGGGGTGAAGTTTAGCCCTTAGTACATTGCTTGCACTATCTAGGATTGATAGTGGGTTGGTGATTAGACTAGTTAGGCAGGGATAGCTTGACTAGGGTATGTGTTAGGGTGCGTTAGGTGTGCACTACTAGAGGAGAGGTGAGGGGTATCTCATGGGAGTGCGATACCAATTTAAATATGAGATAAAACTATTTTTCTAAAAAATAAAGCATTTATGCACTTGCAAAATATTTTCAAAATTCGGGCTCTGACCCGTTTATCTACTCTCCTTTCTTTCTATATATTATATATATATATATAGGTGTCCAGACACTGGGACGCCTGGATGGAAATTCCTTCGAGTCAGACGTCTGCTGCAGCAGCTGTGGATGCTTGCGGGTTCTCAGTAGACGCTTCTTTCCTTGTACTCTAGATAGGAGGTATTGTATAAACATTCGGGCCAATGGTCCAATGGATTTTATTTATTCTTTGCACGTTATTCGATATGGTTGTATATTTTGACCGAGTGTTCGGTTACTTTATTTCATTTACGCATAAACTGTGTGGATGTTTTATTTATTGTTGTTAAAAAGAGTAGTAAAGTTAAAATTTTGACACCGGCCTAATAGGTTAATAGTAATTAAATGGATTTTCGACAGTGATGCTAAGAATGATCCATATGAGACTCCTGTTTTAATTTAATATTGGAGTGATCGCCCGGTATCCCATTAGGCGGGTTGTTACAAGATAATGGAAATGAAATTGAACTAAGTTGTTCTTAAAGAATGTAAATAAGAGAACCTAATGAAAGGGATAAAGTGGAGACTAAGGAATTAAAATGTGATTAAATAGTCTCTATACCCGGTAAAGGGTGACACAAAATGGTTAAGTGTGTGTATGAGCACATCGCTCGGGTGCATGGCATAGATGTCGCATTAATACTAGATAAATAGTTAAACGTTTTTGGAATTGTTAAAATACATGTTATATGCATAGTATTATTATAGAAAACGTATAGCTTAGTATTTCCCACCCTTCTGAGCGTTTGTTCATCCCTACTTTTTATGTTAAAAAACCCAGCCCCACCCCTAGTTCATTGAGTGGGAACATTGGCAAGGACGCCGATAAGGCCCCTGAGGGTAATAATTGCCGTTAGAAGCTATGTCATAATTTTTTTTTTAAAAATTTTTATTTGAAACATTACATTTGGAATATTTTCAATCTTTTTATTCGGGACTTTGTCTAAGTGATGTAATAATGCAGGGATAACTATGATTTATTTCTTATTTATTAAGCACTAATGGATTCAATAGATTTTCATAAATAAACCTTGTTAATCAACCTAACTACATGAAGTGTTCACTATTTCTCAAATAAAAATCGGTAAGTTAATCCTTATAAAATGGTGCAATTAAAGGATTTTCCTGAAATAATAGAATTGGACTTTCCCCTCCCCCCTAACTCCTTGATTCTGTGTGGGTTGACCCGATGGTGACCCAAACTTGGGTTGGGCATTACAAATGGTATCAGAATAATAGGATTCTCGGGTGTGATGTAGTGTTTACGCTTTCTTAGTACACTTCCTTTATATGTTATGTTGTAATTATCGTGTTAGTTACTGTTTTAAGTTAATCACTTCCGCTATCGCTTTGGTTTAATATCCTTTCATATTGAACTCTCTCCCTTCTTAAGTAGATGACTACACGCCATGGTAGGGCTAGCGGATTAGGTAAAAGTGAGCTTAGCCGCATAGGACAGGTCGTGCATCATTTTGCATACTCCCTCTCGCAACGACAGAGGACCAACCGTAGTGGAAAGGTTGAGAGCACTACTTTGTCCTCCTTTCTAAAGGAGTTCAGGAGGCCGCACCCGCCCACCTTTAACGGGGCAGCAGGCCCCAACGCTGATGAGGAGTGGCTTGATGAAGTCACTTGTGTTATGGAGAACTTTGACGTGCCAGCTGGGCACAAAATCAAGATAACGACCTTCCAGGTCACAGAGTAAGCACATCACGAGTGGAGTGCCTACTCCGCCAACGTGGTAAAGACTATAGACGGGGATAACTTTAAGGTCACATTCCTAGATCCATACTTTCCCCAAGCATTTAAAGATGCCAAAAAGGAAGATTTCCTTTATCTGATTCAGGGGAAAATGTCTTTGAATGAGTACTAGGTCAGATTTGAGAGTTTGTGCAAGTACGTGGATGCAGTGCAGAAGGACGAGGCTGAAAAAATAAGACTATTTGTCAAGTTCCTTAACCTCGGTATTCGGTGGATGATGGCTAAATTAGATTTTCCAAACTTAGTAACTGCAGTGAACAAATACATCAGGTTAGGGATAGAGGCAGAGGATGGTAAGGCCATCAGGGAAAAAAAGAGGGAGCCTAGTGGATCCTAGGGCAGCGGTCACAAGAAGTCCATGAGCAGGGCTCGAGGCTTATTTGCAATGTTAAAGGTCGTTATGGTGGTTGGTTCATCATCTGCCTAGTGTACCATCAACTAGAACCCTATGGAACCTATTTAGAGGACTTATTTTACATGTGGTTCCCTTGATCACTTTAAGAGGTATTGCCCGCATAGAGCTTCGAGTAATTAATATGGTAGTCAGCAGACTGTCAACTATGTACCGGGTAGAAATTCTAGATACATGGTACCTACACAGTAGTAGCAGCAGTAGCAGTAGTTTTCCTTTGGGTATCATTACCCGATGAGGCGTAGCGTGGATAGTTCACGTCATAGTAAGGGGCAGAGTAATCACGGGCTAAGTCGAGTGCCCGACGGACAGAGCAATATGTTTAATCCTGGATATTCCTATGCCATGTCATAGTTCGTAGCACCTTTTGACGATCCATCCATGATGAAAGTTATGATTATTTTATTTAGCATATGTGTAAAGGCACTTTTTGATTCAGGCACATCGCATTCGTTTATCTCGAGTTATTTAGCATTCAGTTTGGGATTAGACGTAGATTAGTTTTACCCGTATATCTTCATAGGACTTTCGATTAGCGGAGGTATATTTCTCGATAGAGTCTTTCGTAGTTACGTGGTTATGGCTAGAGACTATGTTCTGGAGTATAATTTGATTCTTATGGACATGGATAGGTTCGAGGTGATCCTCAATATGGAGTGGCGTCGTGTTTTGACTCTACCGTAAAATTTCATCGGCATAGTGTCTCAGTATCTCTTTCAAACGGTTCTCTCCATCATTTCAGAAGCAAGCAAGACGTTAGTTATACTTGCAAATTTTCCATTATTCGTGAGCAGAACTGGTACTTCTACTGGTTGAACAGTATGGTGGTTCAGGATGAGCTGGATAGTATGTTGTTAAATTACCCAGTAGTGCCAGAGTTTCTCGATGTGTTGCCTGATGATCTTCCTAGTTTACCCCCACACCGAGAGGTCGACTTTGCTATAGAGGTGCATCGAGCATCTCACCTATCTCTATACTAACACATAAGATGGCTTTAATAGAATTATAAGAGTTAAGGGCTAAGTTGGAGGAGTTAACTAGCAAGGGATTCATTCACCTTAGTGTGTCCCCTAGGGGACCTCCAGTCCTCTTTTCCAATAATAAGGACAACTCTCTGTGACTTTGCATCGATTACGGGCAGTTGAATAGGGTGACAGTGAAGAACAAGTACCCTTTGCCTCGCATCGATGATTTACTCAACTAGTTGCATGGGGCGGGTAGTTTTTCGAACATTTACCTTTGGTTCGGGTACTACTAATTGAGTGTCAAGAAGGAGGACATTCCTAAGATAATATTTCAGACTTGGTATGGGCACTATGAATTTTTAGTGATGCCCTTCGATTTGACTAATGCCCCGGTGATGTTTATGGATTTGAGGAACTGCATCTATCATCCCTACTTAGACAAATTTATAGTGGGTTTTTTAGATGATATATTGGTCTACTCGGCATCGTATGTGTACCACGAGGATCATATTTACACGATGTTACAAGTTCTCAGGGAAAACAAATTGTACGTCAAGTTCAGTAAGTGTGAATTTTGGATGGATGAGAATAAGTACCTCGGCCATGTGGTTTCCAATGAGTGTATTTCCTTTAACCCTTCCAAGTTATAGGCCATCCTGAAATTGGATAGGCCTAAGACAGTTGAGGAGGTGACATTTTTTGGGTTTGTCCGATTACTACAGTAGATTTATACAGGACTTCTCGACTACTGCGTTGCCCCTCGCCATGTTGACTTTAAAGGATTTTCACTTTGAGTGGGTCAAAATTGTGAGTGATCCCTTCAAGAGTTAAAGGTTAAGCTGACTTCTGTGCCCGTTCTTATCCTTTCAGAGCTTGGAAAGGGTTACACCATGTATTGTGATGCTTTCGGGTTAGGACTCGATGCGGTATTAATGCAGAACGGTCAGGTAGTCGCTTATGCATCTTGTTAATTAAAGGTGCATGAGAAGTTATCCACTATCATGTTCACACTTAAAAGCTAGAGGTACTACCTATTTGGGGAATGGTTTGAGGTATTTTCTGATCATAAGATCCTCTAGCATATTTTCATGCAAAGTGACACATATCTTCGTCAGAGAAGATAGATGGAATTGATGGAAGACTATGACTTTTCCTTAGAGTATCATCACAATAAGGCCAATGTGGTGTCCAATTCTCCTAGTCCAAAGTCTAGCCTTACTTTGGTAGCGATGAAGTGTTACCGAGCAAAGATGTTCGACGAACTGCAGAAGTTTAACCTGCATGTCCAGCAAGGTTATGATAGAGCGTACCTTTGGGGTGTGGTGTCTAGGCCACTCATTTAGTAGAAAGTCCTAGATGCCCAGTTGTGTTATCCCGAGTTTGCATAATAATATGACTACATTCAAAATGGTGAGGTGTTTGACACTCTTATCATGAAGAATGATGGTGGTGTGCAACATAAGGGCATGTTGATTATTCCAATGATTGATGAGCTTCAGGATAAGGTGATGGAGGAGGCCCATCACTAATGCTTAAGCATACATCCTGGTGATATAAAGATATATAAGGACCTATGTAGAGATTTTTGGCGGTCCGGTATGAAGAGGGATGTGGCGACGTATGTAGACAAATGCTACATTTTCCAACAGGTGAAGGCTGAACATAGGAGGCCAACAGGGTTATTGCAACCACTATCCATAGCTGAGTGGAAGTGAGAGCATATCACGATGAACTTTATCACAACCTTTATAGTGGATCATTAAAATCATTGGAAGTGAGAGCACATCACGTTCTGAGCGTGGTCATGACACAGTATGATTTATAGTGGATCATCTCATGAAATCCACACACTTCTTACCAATTAAGATTAGGGACAACGTGGATAAGTTGGTGAGGTTATATGTTTCAAAAATAGTCTGACTTCATGGTGTTCCTCCCTCAATTGTCTCGAATAGGGATCCTCAATTCGTGTCCCAGTTTTAAAAGAATTTCCAGCAGGAGTTGGTCACCAAATTGCGCATGAGTACAACGTATCACCTTGAGATATATGGGTAATTGGAATGAATCATTAAGATCTTAGAAGACATGTTGAGAGGTAGCGCGCTTGATTTTCAGAGTAGTTGGGGTGGAGAATCTTCATCTGGTAGAGTTTTCCCACAACAACAGTTACCAGTTAAGCATTGAAATGGCTCCTTATGAAGCTCTTTATGGTAGGACGTGATGCTCTCTAATTTCTTGGGCAGAGGTGGGCAAGAAGTATCTCACCAATTCTAATTTTATCAGAGAGATGACTGATAAATTTTGGGTAATTCGAATGAGGCTCATGATGGCTCAAAGCTGACAAAATAATTACGTTGATAATTGGTAGATACCTCTGGAGTTTAAGATTGGTGATGATGTGCTATTGAAGGTTAGATATACGATAGGCAGTTAAAAGTTCGGTCAGAAAGGGAAGCTTTCCCCTCTATATATTGTCACCTTTGATATCCCGGAATGGATTGGGGATGTGTCGTATCTCTTGGAATTACCTCTACAGTTTTCTCAACTTCATAATGTGTTCCACATCTCCATATTAAAAAAGTATATTCATGAACCCTGACACATCATCGACTGGAACCGCATTGAGTTGGAGGAAGATGTTACGTTTCTGACGCAACATGTGTCCATCTTCACCGTGAGGATAGAGTCTTCATAACATGGTCATTCCTTTAGTGAAGATTCCTTGGGAGTTTCAAGGTGTTGAGGGTGCGACTTGGGAACATAAGTCAGAAATGCATGAGAATCACCCGAAACTCTTTGCTTAGCTTGGTTGTTCTGATTTTAGAGACGAAATCTCCTAATGAGGGGAGAATATAACACTTGTGCCTGAAATTTATACCTCATTATATTATGAATAAATGTTAATTTTGAGCTATCCCTGTGGCCTTTTTCAATTTAAATTAGGGATTTAATGGCCTAAAGTTATTATGCAGAAATTTAGCCATCGTTCAAACGAGAAAGGGCATGTCATTCGAACAAGGCTGGAACGACCTTCTAATGAATAGGACCTGCTTGATTTCTATCGTTCTCTGTAATCTCATTGGAATGCCCTCGTTCGAATAAGGTGCGTTATTATTCGAATGAGGGGTAGTTTTTTGTTCAAACGAAATGGATTCCTTTGCCCTTTTAAGCCTACATTTTACCCTCGTTAGTACCTCGTTATAACTTTCATGGGAACAAGAGGGGATCTCGTTCGAATGAGGTCCAAGTCGTTCGAACAACCGGATGAAAATCAAATTTTTTTACACATTTTAATGTGCTGTCACGGTGTGGAGTATTGGATTTACTGAGTTGTCAAGCTCTCAGTGGCTCAGATCAAAACGTCGGTTTAACCCTTGGTTAATGGGTTAAGTGTTTATGGTTTTAAATAGAGGTGATGGGATTGGAGAGACCATTTCCATCATACTATTGGAGCTCTCTCTCTCTCTCTAAAGCTACACTATTCCATTCCCAACCCATTTCCACCATTTTTCAAGATTTTCCCTTCCACCCCAAGCATTTTTCAAGCCTTTCCAAGGCTAAAACGTCCATTTCAAGTCTAGTTGAAGAAGAATTTGGGTAGAAGAAGCCATTGTTAGAGTTCTCTTGAAGAAGTTAGAGCTTTCTTAGAGCTTTTGAGTTTTTAGGATCTTTCAAGTCATTCATTTTAGTCACTCCTCTTTAAATACATGGTAGGTTTTCCTCGAAGTGTTTTCAACATTAAAAGCTATTAGGATGCATGCTAGAAGGGTTTATTTTTTAAATAATATTTTCTAGTATGTTTATGTAAAGTTTTCTTACAAAAAATGGATTTTTTTGAGAAAACTAAGTATAAATGGATTTTTGGGGAACAAATGGTATTTTTTATCTTGAAATAGGAAGAAGTAAAAACAAAAATATATTCCATCTTAAAATCATGTTTAAAGTTGTATATTTAAGAATTTCTAGGCTTGAACTCCTCTAAAAATGTGTAAAATATTGTAGTATCTTGAAAAGGGTCATATAAACATGATATATGGAATAAAAAATGGATTTCTTGATGAAAGAAAGAAGTTGGGAATATTAGCCCTAAATATGTTGAAAACCATGGTGAAATGAAGAAGATATGACATGTAATACAATATAGGTGTATGAGGGTAAAGTAGACATTTTAGAGAAAAATGGTCTTTATGGCATTAAAAATGTTTCTTGGAAAGATATATAAATAAATGGTATTTTTCTTGGGAAAAAAGGATAATATATGATTTTTGGACATAAAATCATAAAAGGTGGATTTTTAACCAAAAATGATGATTTAAAATGACATGATGAAAGAAATATATTTTTCCAAGGATTCGATAAATGAAGGGTAAAAGTGTAATTTTGATAGAATTAGAGGGTCCTAGTGACTGGATTTCCTCATTTGACCTTATCGGTCGATTTTGTAAAAAACTAGATAGAGACTGAAATGGCATGAAACGGTGAAAGTAAAGAAATAATGTGTACATTGGTAAAAATGTTGAAACACATTAATATGAACTCGAATAAGACTGGAGAATAATTAAGAAGGGCACGGATCCCTAGGGTAAAAGACCCAAAATCACTAGCAAGAGCATATGATAGCATAGCCGACAGTGTGGAGCCCGTTAAAGTATTCGTAATAGTGGAGGATTCTGAGAAAAGATAATGGAAATGAAATTGAACTTGGTTGTGCTTAAAGAACGTAAATAAGATAACCTAATGAGAGGGATAAAGTGGAGAATAAGGAATTAAAGTGTGATTAAATAGTCTCTAGATGAAGTAAAAAGTGGCATAAAATTATTAAGTGTGTGTATGAGCACATCACTCGGGTGCATTACATAGTAGTCGCATTAATACTAGATAAATAGTTAAATTTTTCGAAATTGTTAAAATACATATTATATGTATAGTATTTTTATATAAAATGTAAAACTTAGTATTTTCCACCCTGTTGAGCCATCGATCACCCTTGTTTTTTATGTTAACCCCCCCCCCCCAAAGGTTCATCGAGTAGGTACGTTAGTAAGGACTCCGGTAAGGCCCCTGAGGGTAATACTCGTCGTTAGAAGCTCAACCATTATTTTTTTAAAATTTGTCTTTGAAACATTGAATTTGGAATATTTTAAATCAGTTTATTCGGGCCTTTAGTCAAGCGATGTAATAAAGCAGGGACAATTATGACTTATTTCTTATTTATTAAGTACTGATGGATTCAAGAGATTTTCATAAATAAACCTTGTTAATCAACCCAACTACATGAAGTGGTCACTAATTCTCAAATAAAATCGGTAATTTAATCCTTATAAAATGGTCCAATTTAAGGATTTTTCTTAAATAATATAATTGATTTTTTCCCTCCCCCTTTAACTCCTTGACTCGTTGCGGGTTGACCCGATGGTGACCCAAACCCGGGTCGAGGTGTTACACATATCATAGGTATCGCAGCTGGAACATTTTAATAAAAATTCAGAAAAGATTGATTTTGTAAAGTTTAGTGCCTATTATAAGGAGTTTTCAGATTGCATATGGAATTCTTAAATGAGGGAATAGTTTGGTGCCAAATGTATTGATCTTGTTGACATGAGTTGCTTAAATGACAATAAGTGGCTCCTTTCTATGTTTGAAATTCGTTCCAGATGGGCCCCTTCTTATGTGAATCATGTTTTCTCTACCGGTATGTCAAGTATCCAATGAGCTGAAAGTTCCCATGCATTTAAAAAAATATGTTTCGAAAAAGAACTCGCTTATGGTTTTTATGATTCAAGTTGGTAGGGGGCTTATGCGTCAACTTCATAAAGAGTTGTTTGCCGATCATAAAGTCTTAACCGAGAAGCTGAAAATGAAACTATTTCATGATGCTTTGTTGAAAATGGGTGGTATTTATGCAAATGAAATATCTTATAAATTCCAGGATGATATTTTGGAGAAATTGAGTTACAAGTTTGAGGTGGTGAAGAGGGACAAAAATAAAACCGTGTATAAAATTCGAAGGAAAACCGGTGATATGAAAAAGGTACAAGAAATTCCTTATGACACTAATTTGAAATTTTCCTTATGTACTTATAAGATTCTTGAGAGCTTTAGGATGCCATGCAACATGTGTTGAATGATTTTCAAAAGTTTCATGAATTTGATAAATTACCGAGCCAAAATGTTTTGAAGATATGGACAAAAATGGCTAAGATAATTAAAGCTGCTAATGCGAGTGGCATCGAGAAAACTAATGGCAAGTCATATTTTCTTCAACAGAGTCAGTTAATACAAAATTCTTTAGATGTGGTTGATAAGTCCCTCACAAGTTTAGAAGGAATTAAAATTTACAATGACGCTTTGGACAACGCACTTGACAATGCACTTGATAAAATCGACATAGTTGTTTGTATTGGTTTGGATGCACAAGTTAATGTCAAACCGAGAGGAGGCATTTCGGTGAACTTGAGTTGTAATGATGGACATCTTTATAAAGAACTACAACAAATTAGATAAAAATGATGTGGTAAAGGCCTTAAAAGAGGGAAAGAGAAGCATTAGGTGGAGTGAAAAATCTAATGTTCGCCGTTACAATGGGTGTGGCATGGTTTTCCAGTTGCACAATAAGAGAAATTGTCCGGTGATCAATTGTAGGATTGGAGATGGAAAAGTTAGGAGTGTTGGAAAAAATAGTTACAGTTTAGCATAACTATCTATGCGATTAAATGGGTTGTATTTTCCAGTATTCTCTATGTTGGAACAATTTTATCTGATGTCTAGCCCTGATTTTTCGCTAGCAATCCTCCGAAAAAATCCACAAGAACTAATTTTATAATTAGGACACACAACAAAACGTGGCCTAGGATTCGCCGTCATCTTTGATGTTTGCATCTCTGCACGATCTTCACAATTTCATAAAATGTGGGGGTTAAATAAATTTCTTTGTAATGCCATATCTTGAAAATTGAAAAGACATAATTATTAAAAAAAAATAAGATCTTAGTGAAGACAGGTACTTGATACTAAAAAATTTGAATTGGTTATATAAATTCCTCCTGAATCGTTTTAATAAAATACCTAAATTGATTTTCAAAATCGTGTATATAAAATGCATTGATCTTTTATATAAAATACCTATATGGATTATTTTCAAAATCGTTTATATAAAATACCTAATTTGGAGTTTATATTCCCGAAATCAAAAAATGATTAAAATACCTCCTGAAAACAATTGTAATTTATGTTCACTTCAAGAAATCAAATGATTGAAATACCTTAAGGTGCATACCTCCTGATCGGAGCTAGAATTTTTTTGCCTTAGGGTTTTTTGCTCTTGATGGCCCGTTTTCGTCTTTGACCGCATTTTCTCACTTTTGGTAAGTGTGACACCCCGCCTAATAAAATACTGGGTGATCAGTCCTATATCAAATAAAACAGGAATCTCATCTAGTTCATTCTTAGCGTCACCGTCGAAAATATTTTAAAACTTACTAACCACCTAGTATTCAAAAGACATGGTGCCAAATTTTATCTTTTTAGTTAATATCCCAACAATAACATGCGAAAGAATATACAACTAACTATTCACACAAATAATGAAATGAACGATACTAGACAGGAATAAATAATCCTTGCCAAGATAACCATCGACTACAAATCAAATAACGAAACGAATCACAAGAGTAATAACTGAATACATCAACTAACTGAAATAAAATGGAACAACTAGGGTGACATGCCCAAATGGAACACTGACTCCATCCTACTCTAGTAATGAAATGACTGAAGCGGCTAAGTCAAAGTCCTGTAACATCCATACGTGTCGCAGCTGTGTAACCTGGAATAGAACAATTCTGGTGTCCTTGTGGCTGGACACCTAAAAGGTTTTGAAAATATTTTATAGCAAGGGTTAGAACCCAAAACATTTTTAAAATATTTAGCAAGTGAATTTAAATGAAATAAATTAAAATGCAAGAATGATCTTCATATTTGAGTTAGTGTCGTACTCTCTCTTGAGGACATCTCACCCCTCCACTAGTATGCATGCCTAACGTTCTATACATGACCCACCTAGTTAGCCACCCCGTAACTAGTCTTGACACAAATAATCCACGACTTCCCCACTGCACTAACCCCAGTGAGTTTAGTATACGATTTATAAGTTATTATTCATGCTAACTTATTTAATTCAATTCTCATTCAATTCCATATAACCATTTCACAAGTTATATAATTAATAAAATTCTCATCCCGTATTATCCCGCATATAATTATACCATATCTATGTACTCATCCTACAACATTCACACACACACACACACACACACACACACACACACACACATATATATATATATATATATATATATATACACACAAAAATGCTCTTGTGCATACCAGTATGTATTTTAAGAGTGCGGACCGTACATGTGTCACCTGACAGTGAGTCCAGAAAAGAGAGAGAGTGTGCCTATAATTTAGCCTCTCTTTTCTGGGCTCACCGCCAGGTGACACATGTATGGTCCGCACTCTTAAAATACATACTGGTATGCACAAGAGAAGTACTTTATATATATATATATATATATATATATATATATATATACACTATCCCCCGATTAGGAACTCATCGGGTGTTCTCTAGATGCTATCATAACCGGGTATCCTCATCCACCCAAAACCCTGGTACGGTTAGCTCCCTGTTTCAAAAAAAATAAAAAAACGTTGTGGTGGTGGCCATAGTTTCCCACGGTAGTGAGATCGAATAAGACACCATTCGTTACACTCCTGAACCGAACGCTATGACCCGGGGACTATACTCGCCATGCTCCTCAAGTCAGGGGATTCACCCACATCGCGCAACCTCCCCTAATAGCACTAGAATATATATATATATATATATATATATATATATATAATGCTCTTGTGCGGACTAGTTCGCATTTTAAGAATGCGGACCGGAAGTGTGTCACCTAAAGGTGCGCCTAGAAATTATCGCCTAAATTATAGACACACTCTCTCTATTTTTAGGGCTCACCGCCAGGTTACACATGTCCGGTCCGCATAAGAGCAGGACTGTATATACATAGAAATCTCGGCTACCGGTGTACTATGTCCATACATAAGTCTAAAACATGTATGTCTATGGTTTGATTTCATTTCAATTAATTATACACCAATTCATTTTAATTATTTTGGTGTCACCCTACCAAATATACCCGGATTCTCTATCTCTCATCCCATAGTTTAATAGTTTCGATCCGTCATTCAATTTCATTTAATTAAGTCTACCCACTTAATTAATAAGGTTACAATTCATTAAATCATGAACCTTTAATCTTCAAATTCATTAATCCTCTAATCAATTCAAGGGTAAGTACTCACAAATTAAACCCTAAATCATATCCAAAATTTCAGAAATATTAACAAGGTTGCCATTTACCAAATCATGAACCTTACATCTTCAAATTCATTAATCCTCTAATTAATTCAAGGTTAGGTACTCACAAATTAAACCCTAAATCATACTCAAATTTCATAAATCAACTGAAGCAGAAATTGTAAATCTCCAACACATAACAGGTCTGAATCAGGGGAAACCATAAATCAAACAGACTTAGCAGGTCGTTCAAACGACAAGCTCTGTCGTTCGAACGATGGTGCCTCTCGTTTGAACGAGATACCAGGTCGTTCGAATGACCCTGGTATCATCTTCTTCTCTCTTTTCTGCTCAGAAACCCAGTTCGCCATTAACACGTTTTAAACATTTATTCTGTATAGATTTCTTCATTAAAACGTCCCCAAATTCATCATAATTCCATACTTGTATCATATTCAATCTATCCCTAACAATTTCATTAATTAGGGCATCAAATTCATCAAATGTTAACACCTCTACAAATTTATAACTACAAATAAAAGAAATCCCCATTTTTTAATGAACATAACCCTAACATATTAATTGATTCTCACCTCCTTTACTATGAATAGGTAAATACAAATTAACAACTGCAAATCAATCCACTTGCCTTAATTTGTAGAATAAAAGCCTTTGGATGAAGATGTTGGATTGAAATTAAGGATCTCCTCTTATTATTGAAGCAATCTCCTAATATCTCCAAATTCTCTTCTAAGGGTTCTCCTCTTAAGATCTCCCCAATTTTAGTCTTCTAAAATGACTTTAAGTTGCCTTACCCTTTCACCATTAGGGTTAAAAGCTCAATTCCTATTTTTGAGCCTATGGGCCTCCTAAAAACGACCCAAATTCTTTATTTGGAGCTCAATTATGTTTAATTAAGTTTCGAAACCAATATATATACATATGGCCACTCATTTCGGACTATTTTGACCCATTCGGACTCAACCGTGCACTCCAAATTTTCATCCGAATTAATTTATAACATCTTCCACTTTAAGACCTCAAAAAGGCGACATAAAATAGTCCAAAATATTTAATCCTCAATTCTCCAAGTTAATAAATTCCTCAAATTTAAAAATTCATAAATCATGGATTTAAATACAATAATTTTTTTCTCTAAATATTTTATTTAATTAAAGGTCCTATAATTTATTGGGTGTTACAGTAAGGTCTTATAGGGAGATATGTTGTAAAACGAGTTTGATTATTCTTTTTCCTTTTCAAAACGACAGAACATAAGTCGTTTTTCCAACCAAACTTAATGTTTATACTATTTTCGAACAGATGCATCCGCATAAGAGCCAAACTCCCTCTCTCTCTCTCTCTCTCTCTCTCTCTCACTACACACACACACACACTATGATTTTTGTGAACATACCGTTACTCTTGGGGAATCTATCGGTCCGGGTTGCTTTCAACATTGTGACTGTGTATCGCATACCTGGTTGTTGACGCACGCCGATGTGGAGGTCGTTATGTTTGATCGTGTGTGAAGGATGGTCCCTGCTTCACGGCGAGAGAATAAGGATAAACTTTATCCATCAAGAGGGTTTGGGTATGGACCCGTTCATAGTGTTATTTCGTATTGATATCCCCGTTGTTATATTTGTGTGTTTGTTTAAAGCCGTTAGGTTAGGGATTCCTACGGACTTATCGATAGAAGTAGGAGATGGTCCCCGAAGTTAGTGGCCTTCGTGTGATGTAATTGAGAAGTATAAAAGAGTTATATTAGTCCAACTCTTGATGTTTAATCAAAAGGTGTGTTGAGATTAAACGACTATATGTGTCTACTTGTGGGTGACATTGTAGGGGTTAGTATTTGGGTTATATCCTTAGGGGTGGTATTTGGGTTGTATCCTTACTCGTGTAGTTAGTTACATCCCTATTGCATGTGGTCATTATTTGTACACTTATGTAGCCAAAAGACATATATTTTTTTATATAGTTTATGCCTTGGGTTGGAACATGCTCGTAGTATTTCACTTAAGTGAGGGGTGAGATATTTATTGCATCTGAAAGACGACGTGATATCCTGCTTATTTTAAATAAGTCTCATGATTTTTACAATTGATATTGAAGATATCTCTCGCAACTTTATAGCGTTGGCCCAAATTATATAAAATTATTTTTCAAGCATTCATAGACATGATCCGTAGGGCTGAGGAGATTCAGACTTGCAGCTCCATTTGCTTAGATGCTTTCAATTCTTTGATTCTAGCATAAATTGCAATTCATTCTGGTTCAGTTTAATTATTTGTTTATACGGACCTCGGGTCTCATTTATTTCAGTTAGTTGGTTTTGAGTATTGGAATTTATTTGGACTATTTATTATCAGATGAGTTGAGACTTTATTTATTCAGATTTATTTATCGTTTTAGTTATCACATGTTGTTTATAGTTTTAAATTCACTCCAAGTATTTTATTTTAATTGTTGATGCTGAGAATGATATAGATTATAATTAGGGCTGTAAATCGGGCTAGGTGAGCCGGGCTTGGGGTTGCTCAGGCTCGGCCCGAACTCATTTACCCATGCTCAAGCCCGAGCTCGGGCCGAATTACTTTTTCCCACCTAGACCAGAACTCGGCTCATAAATATTACGGGCTTCGGGCCCGATTTCGGGCAGGCCCGATTTCAATTTTTTTTGTTAAAAAAGTTTGAATTAATTTTTTTTTTCTTGTATTTCCATCATGGACATAATTACACATTAAAATCTAATTGATATTTCATGAAATAAAATATATAATTATGAAATGTATTAAATTAAAACGAGGGAAATAAGAGTGAAAACCTACAAATGCTTATTAAATTTCATACATTTAGCAAAATTTGATCACTAACAAAAGCCTATTGTGACTTGAGCAATTATTAAATCAAATACCCATAATGAGAATAACAATAAAATCACAAAATTGAAAATCACATGTAATCTAATGTATTATGACAAATGATTTTTTTTTTTAAAGTCGTAAATGAAATAAAAGAACGAAACCTAATTAAACAATGTTAACATAAATATGTTATATTATATAAATTATTTATTTATTTATAAATATGAAGTTCGGGCTTCGGGCCCAATTCGGGCTTGGCGAGGTTTGGCTCAAGCTCTGCCCGAAATTCATTCGGGCTTGAAATTTTGGCTCAGGCTCGGCTCGGCTCAAACTCAAATAAAGCTCGGCCCGAAAATAGCGGGCCGAACGGGCGGGCTTCGGGCTCAGGCGCTCAATTTACAGGCCTAATTATAATGCGCCCCATCTTCGGCGTATTGGAACGACCAACCATTATGTGAAAAATAGGGGATTGTTACATAAACTACGAAAAGTGAACAAAAACATAAAACAATTTATTTTTAGACCATCTCCGAGACAATTAATAAATTTGTAAAATGCTATTTTTTGTCCTTTTTTTAACATTTATTTTTGCTCTCCGAAGAAATCGACAACCTAATATTTTGGAAGTAGGGAGTCAATATTAATAACAAGGCTTCACCTGGGAAGGAATCAGGTGGTTGGATCGGCAAACCAGTCGTCGCTGGAAGTACGCAAGCGGCAACTGATGTTGACGCTACATTTTAATTGCAATGCGAACTTGGATGGGGTTGCAGGAATCCTTCAAATGTCATGTCCGTGTACTACGTGACATTAGTTGAAAGAACAAAATTCATTTGCACATTTTAAAAAAATTGCAACTATTAATTAGAGATGGTTACCGTGTTAACCACATTCTATTACCTTTTCTCGGTTAGGATATATGTTAATGTAAATTAGTTTTTTAACATATTTTTTTTTGTTACACCCAACTTCTTTTCTATAGGTAGTCAAAATGTTACTTTTAACATTTTTCCATGTTATATAAGTTTTCCTTTAGGCATATAAATACTAAAAACGTATTGTTTTGAAATTTCAAATATACATAAAATATTTTTATATACTTTTTTTGTTTTAAATTAAAAATTTATCATTTAAAAAAGAAACATAATATAATCCATTTTCAGCGACACATATTTAGGATGTTTACCCGTTTCATCACTTCCTTGTCTTCTTCTATAGGCCAACCACATTTTTTTGAAATCTGTACGAAACCTCAGACCCGAAATGATTAAAAAAAAGATGCGAAAGGAGATAGAAAAAGATCAACCAGTTGCCTCTCTGATATTCCATGGTATGTTATGTTCTTATCCACTTGCATGATTAATTATATGTTGAAAAATTCTATTTGCACGGAGATTTTTTTTACATAGGATGTACCGATTATTGAAAGACAAAAATAAAAGGAATAGTTAATAAATATCTTTATTAAGATTTGTTTTAACTCTTTTTTTTAATAAAAACTAAAATTTTGGATTTTTAGTAAAAACTTTTTTTTGAACTGTGTTTTTCAAATTGTTTTTAAATTTTTTTCCTTTTTATAACTGTTTCAAAAAATAAAAAAAATATTTCACTAATTTTTTTAAAATGACTTTTATTCAAAATTTGTATTTTCAATAAAAGTCATTTTATTAAATGAGGTGGGTCTGTGCCAGGGGCACTAACCAATCGCGATGATGATATGAAACAGCGCCAGCGGCACTAACAATCGCGGAGATGTGTCCACGCCAGCGGCACTAACCAATCGCAACGATGTGGGTCCGCACCAGCGGCACTAACCAATAGCGATGATGATGTGGGTTCGCGCCAGCGACACTAACCAATCGTGATGATAGTTTTTCATATTTTTAATAAAAAAAAAATGAATGCAATTTTTCATATGTTTTTAACTTTTTATTAATGCTTAAAAAAACATTACACTATTTTTTTTAAAAGAATGACTTTTCTTGAAAATTTGTATTTTAAATAAAAGTCATTTTAAAAAAAATAGTTTAAATGACGTGGATCCGCTCCAATGTTTAAAAAATAATTTTTCATACTTTTATTAAAAACAGTTTTTTTTTAAAACATTTTTATTGAAAATGCAAATTTTTTGTTTTTATTTAAAAAAAAAAAGTTTTACTCTTTTTTTGGTTTACTTTTGATTTAAAAAAATATTTTTAAATTTTAATAAAAAAAACTATTTACTTTCAATAAAAAACAATTTTTTTATATTAATATAAAACTTTTTTTATATTTAAAATTATTTTTATATCCATTGTTTAATACAAAAGAACAAAAACGTTAGGAAAAAAAAGAATGAAACTACATGGCCACGTCACTATGTACATCCTATGTACAAAAATCCTATGTGCAAATAGAAAAGCTCTTATATATTATATGTATAACTGTGTTGAAATCTGTCTTCTCATTATAAACACAATTATTTATGGTTGTTTAGAGCTCCATATGATATGCAAATTTTATTGTACACATATGGTTATTGTGTGACCCAACACTTTTTAGGACTAGTGAAGTTTTGGGAAAACAAGGCATTCTAAAAAAATTCACAGAAATGGAAAACTAATAAATGTGTTCAAATTTTATATTTTTCAAAATAGAAAACAAGAAACGATTTTTATGATTTTTGTAGGAGGGTAGTGAGACTGGGGTCTATGAATAACTGGAAAGGGTGAGGCGTGACCCACTCCAATGGACGCTGCCTGCAAGGTCTTTAAGGTCTCCTGGTGCAGCTTCTGAAGAAAACTTATCCTTCTGGTAACAATGGAACTCAAGCTTCAACTCACTCCGTGCAAGAAGATGAACTTTCACATAAAAAATAGTATTTTTCTCAAGGGAAACACTTGAGTGATGGCTGTCAATGGGGAGTGAAGGAACAAGGCACTCAGCATTAAGAGAATGAGCAGGGAGAGAATACTTAGGTAGGTCTAGTGATATTTTGGCAGAGTAACAGTGCAATTTCTATTGTATATCTTGACCTTGCCCAGAGGTCTATTTATACTAGGGCGTTAGGGGTGAGATAGCATTGTTTGGGCGACAAAATTAAGAGAGTTTGTGGGGAACAATGTCGGAAGTGTACCATTTGTCCCTACCTGCAGGCAGCCTGCCTGTCCCCCCTACAGGCTCCACTTGGCACCGATCAAAAGTCAAAAAGCACATATGTCCCCTAATGGAGACAAGATATCAGATTTGGTAGTTATCTTTTGAAATGGTAAGTTGTGGTGCAATTTTGCAAATCTTTAGAGAGGAGACCTTAAAGACTCCTTTCCTTTAAAAATGTTGTTTTTCTTAAGAGGGACCTTGAGGATCCCCTCTTCTGGAAAAAGTCATTTTCTTGTAAAGAGTTTATCTCTTGTGAGTAGCCAGCTCTTTGGCTACTCACTTCACTTGTGACCAAGTGTGAAGTGTGTGTAGTCTTGAGTGACTTCTGGGTCTTCCTACTAGTATTCTCTCAATCCTATAGTGCTAAGTGGTTGAGCTTTCTCAACATACCTTGTCCCTCAGCCGCCAAGCCAAAACTCCCAGGAGGTCCCAACGCGCCTGTTCGAGCCCTGCTTGCTCAACTAAGCAACCTGTGCAAGAAAGTAAAGTGTTAATATTGTTGTTCATTTGAAGACTGACGTTTCATGATGAGGAGTTGCTCGTGGTAGCTACTCCCTTATCCTGGCCACTCTGGGTAGGTTCCTTCTCAATATGAGTTTCTGCCGGAACCCTTGTAGTGGCACTTCTTGAATAACATTTCTGTAGTGACCTTTGCAGTGATGGTGACCCTTGCAGTGGCACTTCTCAATCTTAGATGTCTGTGGTGAGCCTTGAGAGGCACCTCTCGAATGTCATTATTTCAGTGACCATTGCAATGGTGCTGATCCTTGCAGTGGCACTGACCCTCTCGAATGTCATTGCTGCAGTGACCCTTGCAGTGGCGCTGACCCCTGCAGTGGCGCTGACCCCTGCAGTGGTACTTCTCAATCTTTGATTTCTGTGGTAAGCCTTGCGAGGCACCTCTCGAATGTCATTACTGCAGTGACCCTTGCAATGGCGCTGACCCTCTCGAATGTCATTGCTGCAGTGACCCTTGCAGTGGCGCTGACCCTTGCAGTGGCGCTGACCCCTGCAGTGGCACTTCTCAATCTTTGATTTCTGTGGTAAGCCTTGCGAGGCACCTCTCGAATGTCATTACTGTAATGACCCTTGCAATGGCGTTGAGCCTTGCAGTGGCGCTGACCCTCTCGAATGTCATTGCTGCAGTGACCCTTGCAGTGGCGCTGACCCTTGCAGTGGCACTTCTCAATATTTGATTTCTGTGGTAAGCCTTGCGAGGCACCTCTCGAATGTCATTACTGCAGTGACCCTTGCAATGGCGCTGACCCTCTCGAATGTCATTGCTGTAGTGACCCTTGCAGTGGCGCTGACCCTTGCAGTGGCACTTCTCAATCTTTGATTTATGTGGTAAGCCTTGCGAGGCACCTCTCGAGGGTCATTAAAAAAAGCATTTTTATTTTATTTTCTTTTTTTATTGATAGACACCCTTCTACATTAGCCCCTCGTGCAAAGATTTTTTTGTTGGGTAGACTAAAAAAACTTTGTACGCCATAAATTTGATTTCAACAATTTTTATATATATATATATATATATATATTTGTTCTGAGGGACCCTAGGATTATTAACTACGGTGTCCCTTTATCTGAGGTTTTTAATTGATTTTTTTGAGAACCCACGCGTCAGTGTCGGAACTGTCATCTCATCATTTGGGAAAAAAAGGTCATCACCTTTTTGCCTTCCTGCACGTTTTCCCATTTTGATGCAAAAAAAGCATAAGCCCCTTTTCTTAAGCTCTTTCATTTTCTTCAAAAAAAATAAGACCCATTGGATTTGTAGTGAGAGAAAGGGATTTTAAAACACCATAGCCTCCCATCCTTTTTTGCTTTAGCTTTTTTCAAACACCATGGCCTCTCATTCATGGATTCTAATCCAACGACTATTTCTTCAAATGTGAGCATCCCCAAAGCTCCCATGAACTTTGGCTCCATGTCCCTTTCGATGCCCCTCCCAAACACTCCGATCGCCGGTATTACCGTCATCGACGACCTCCGGTCTCATCCTACCAGTGGCGTCGACGCCTCATCCGTGCTACCTGCATCTTTTTCCTCGGGCGGCGATTCGAGAACCCCCATGGGCTCCTCGCGATTTCATTCCGCGGACGAGGTATAATTTTTGGGTGTCTCGACTAGTGGCATTTCGTTGGAGATAAACGGTGTCTCGCCCGTCCCCCTGCTGTCAGCGAGAAGTGTCTCGTCCAATCCGTGCGTGACCTTGGGTCTTTCACTTGATGTGGCTGTTGACGAGGGCCCGAAACGAGTGGACCCCTCATCCGAGGGTCTCTCGCCAGTCACCTTGGACTCTTAAAAAAAACTAGTTGCTTTGGGCGGGGTATCTCAACCTCGGTTCACGAAACTTATCCGGTTGGTTTGGATCAGGGTGTCTCGGCATATTTCGGCGCCGACGGTGGTTCCTCGGGCATTGATCTAGGCGCGGGGGGGTTCTTTGTCTATTGAAAACAGTGTTGGAGGGAGGGGGGTCTCGACGCCCATGATTTTTTCTGAAGCAGGGGGGGTCTCGACCCGTTGTTTTCCGCGAGGCGACCCTATGTCCGAGGATCCTTCGCCAGTTGCCTTGGAGTCTTCAAAGGCCCTAGTTGCTTTGGGCGGGCGTGTCTCGACGCCTTTGAATTTTTCAAAAATAGGGGTTTCGGCCTATGGCTGTCAGCGGCCGGGGGTCTCACGACGTAGCCTCGCGTCTACGGGTCCCTCGTCGTTATAAGGGGGTGTCTCGACGCCCATGATTTTTGTTGAAGAAGGGGGGATCTCGACCCGTGGTTTGTCACGAGGCGACCCCATGTCCGAGGCGACCCGTATCTCGATGCCTTTGAATTTTTCAGGAATAGGACGGGTCCCTCGTCACTGCAAGGGGGTGTCTCGACATCTTGTCATGTCGAGGGTTCCTCGACCCAGGTTGTCTCGATCCTTTGTGATGTTGACGATTTTTTGACTAGTCGTGTTGCTTTTGGGGAGATCAGTGATTTACCATTTTTTTCTGGTGGGAGGGTCTCGACATCTTGTCACATCGAAGGTTCCACGACCCAGGGTGTCTCGCCAATTGTTGGCGTTATGGGGAGTATGCCACTGACTGGGGGCTCTTCACATGTTTTTGCGGGGGTTTCCACTTCCACTTCTTTTTTTATGACAGGGGACACCTAGGGTCCCTCGCTCGGAGTCCCCACTAGGATGAGTTCTTTTCTTGAGCCAATGGCTCTTGGTGGTTTATCATCTATGTCATCCTCTTCTCAGGCATGGAAGGACTATATGCACATTCGCCAAGGGCTAGACTTTGGTATTTATCGTCGCGCTCCTTTTTTTGGTCCTGCTGACAATTTCATGATTTCACTTTCTGAATTTGGGGAAAAAATTTCTAATGCTGTTCCCGAGCGTTCTCATGTGGGGTTAAGTGAGTTTGCTGACCTCCCTACCATTTCTCCGAATTCCGTTCTCCGAGTTCGAGTCGACCGCGATGACTTTCCTTATTCCAATGTTGATGTTAAAGCCCCGGGGGGACCCACAGAGGAGTGGGCTAGCTGGGTTGATTATGTTCTGAGCATTCCTGATTATGTGGCTATTCTTAGGGAGGTGGGACTTTTTACCGCCGTCAATAGCCTGAAGTCCTGCACCATATTTAAGCATATTTCTTCGCTCAATCTTTTATTGTCTCGGTGGAGTATGGAGTCTCACACCTTTGTCACAGGTTGGGGCGAATTTACCCTCACCCTGGAAGATGTATGTGAATTGTACGCTTTTCCTTTCTTTGGGCAACAAGTCTTTTCTGACGACTGCGAGGATTCTTTAGAGCAGGAGATGGTGGGGGAGCTACAGTCAGCTCTCGGAGAGTGCTCGAAGTATGTGGCTATAAATATAACTGGTCATTCCAAGCATTCCTTTGCCAAATGGCAAAAGATACTGGTTCAGAGATTTTGAGCAGTTGCAGAAGGGCGAGACTTCACACGCATGCCCCAGATCCCAGGACGGTCCTAAGCTCCACTCTCCTGCACATTTAGCCGCTTTCTTCGTTACATTTTTTACTCGATTCCTTCTTCCAGGTAAGGCCAAAGATTGTCCCCGCGAACTTCTTTTTAGGTTGGTTGTACGATTGTCTTGTGGTAGGTCGATACCCATGGCCGCCTTGACCTTGGGTTCTCTTTACACCTGGATGGACCAAGCACACATAGATGTAGAGAGGTCTTGCGGTCGGTATGATGTTGCTAATCATGCAAACGCCGCTCTCTTAATGGCCTTTTTATTTGAGCATTTCCCCCACTTTACTTCAGGGGCTTACGCTTGTCATAGTGACGCTGCGAGACTTCTCCGGTGGCATAAGAAAATTCCCAAGAAATATCTGGGAATGTTGATTGACGATATTGAGGAGTTTCAGTTTCGGCCTTATACCAAGCGCCCTGGGGGAACTTTCAGCTGGCTTTCTTTCCCTGGTGATGGCGGGACCTTCTATTACCCTTCAGCAGTGGGGTTAGTTTCCACCTGTCCTCATATTAATGTGGTGACGATACTCTTACCATGCTGCCTCCCTTCTTGGATCGAGTTAGGTCCGCGTGCTGAATCCTATCATTCTGAGAGGGCAAGACGACAGTTTGGCTACGATCAGGGCGTTCATATCCCTCCTCTTCCTACCTAATGCAGTCATTCTGAGGCATTTTCAGAGGCGTGTGCTAGCTTTACTCTTCAAGGATTATTCCGTAGGGTCAGTGGTTTGGGTGGTCTCTATGTGCCTCCCTGCGATTATCATCTTTCATTCACTTCATCCTGGTTCCTTCTTTGGCAACGGCAGGTCGGTCTTATTCAAGAATGCATAGTTGCCCCCCCTCATGAGACCAACCCCATTAAATACACCAAAGCTCAGTTTTTGGTTAGGCGGACACAGAAAGATCCTTAGTTTCTCAACACCACTCCCGCGCCACCCTTGGAGCAGGCCATTTCCATTTTAGTGAAACCTCTCATTGACGAGTCACTCCCACCTCCGCCGACTGAGCTTCCCCCTGTGAAGTCTAGAAGCCATCCAAAGAGCCGAGGGAAAGCGATCACCTCTACTACAAGCAAAAGGAAACACCCTGACGCAGATGTATCTAATTTTGTTCCTGCTACTACCGCTTCTCCTCCCTCTTCTCCTGTGAGGACCCGGGCTTCAAAGAAAAAGAAAGGAAATGGCACTGGCATGACTGCCTCCTTTACGGTGGATCAAGAATCCGATACTGGCGATATTGGGGTAGGGGAGACTTTCCAAGTAGTGAAAGGGAAAGGTTACTCCTCACCGAGCCTTGCTTCCCAGGAGGCGCGGGTCGCATCTATTCGCATCACAGAAGGTATTATATCATGACATCCTTTACTTAGTGGAACTAGTTCTCTCGGATTTTCTTGATCTCCCTCCCCTTCATTGGAAGAGGAACTAGTTGATTATGTAAGCACCCCTTCCTATGACGACCATAGTTCTTCTTCGGGTGATATGGGCGGCCTGGGTTTCCATAAGGAAAGCACTACTGACACTTATGCTTTGTTATCAGTCTCGAGAGAGTCTTCTAGCGATGATGAGGCATCTCATTCTCCTAGGGAAGTTAGCTCCACCCATCTCCCTTATGGCCAGACCACGCGCCCTGCTACTGTAAGCGCTTCCCCTTTACTCGTCTATATTTTTTCATATGATTTTCTTTCTTCCCCCTAATTATTTTTTATTTATTAATGAAAGCACTCTGTCATATTTTGCAGGTCATTTCCGTAGAGGCAAGTAGTTCTCCTCTTCCCCCACTACGACTGACGCCCTTTCAGCGGGAAAGGAACTCCATGCTCATTTCTTCCCGAGGCCTTTTTAGAGAGGTTTGTTGTCTCCTTAATTCTTTTATCATCTGTTGTAATTTGTTAGTCTTCTAATTACATTTGGGTTGTGTACGCTGTCATTTCCCTGCAGCTTTCATCTGTGCACTTTATCGCCACCAGGACCACCCTTGTGACTTCTCCTTCTCCTCAGGTATGCCTTGTTATTCTCAAAACTTTCATTGGGCCATTTTCTCTTTACTTCTTCCTTTTATTTACCCATTCACCATGCATAGAGGGTTGTGTCTTCCGGCGTTGTCACCCCATCTTCTCTTGTCTCGGCGGTGGGCGCTTCTGCAGCTGAGCCCCTAGACGCCTCTTCATCTGAGGTATGTGTTTTTACTTTTGAATATTTGTTTCCTTTCAATAGGAGTCCTAATGGCTTTTGGATTTTCTTTTCAGGGAGGGGCTCCTCCCTTAACCGGCGTTATCATCCCGGGTTTATCCCCTTTGGGGAGGATTTCTATCCCTAGGGTCCGCGTATCTATGGACGGTAGACCCCTGGTTCAAGCAATTTCTCGTGGCCCAATATTTACTGTGTCTTCAACCAGCGAGCCCACAATTCAGGTCAAGCCTTTCTGCTGAAGCATGGAATCTCTTTTTCCTCGAACATGCGATGACTAACATATTTTCATTCTTTACAGGCCATCAGCATAGCCCCTACTGCGCCGATCGTCCTTTTCCGCTCTTCCCTTTTGGAGGGGGCTCAGGTAGCTTCTTATTTCCTTAGTTATATATTTCTTCTTTATCCAGCCTGTACTTATCGTAGCCCTCTTTTATTTTGTTGCAATTATCCCTTGGCGCTGTTTCGAGTGTGGCTCCTACTATTGCCTCTTCAGCAGCCCCTATACATGGGTCAGTTTGTCCTATTATCGCGCCCCTTCCGGTAGATATCTCTGTGGTGCCTTTTTAGGAGTTTCCCTCTCCCTCTTTTTAATTGAGGTATTTATCATGCATGAGGTAAGTGATTTGTTACCTATTGCCCTTTCTTGTCACTCGCAGTCTCTCCTACCCCTCGTGCCCGTCGTGTCTGAGGTTGTTCTTCCGGAAGTGCCTGAGGTTGAGGTAGCTTCTTTCTAAGCACTGTTCACTGAGACAGCCCCTTCAGGAGCATCGACCAGTGTTGCGGCCCCTATGGGACCCCCTGCTCCTCCTCCTTTGACCGTTACGGAGGGTGTTATTCAGGTACAGTGTATAAGGGTATCTACTTCCCTCATGTCATTCTCATGTCTTTATTATTTTGTTTAAATTACGCAAGCATTCCTATCTTCCCCTTTATTGCATTGTCTCTAGGTGAGCGAGGTCGCTCCGATGACTATGGAGCCTGATGAAGTTGCTCCGATATTTGTGGAGCCAGAGAGTGTGATAGCTGCGAGAGAGGTATTAAACTAGCATACTCCCTCTTCTTACTATTTCCTTTCTTTTCTTCTTGCATATACTGTGCAAGCGTTCTCGTTTCACCTTTGTCTTATTGTTTCCAGGGGCATGAAAGTACTCAGATGACTGTGGAGTCTGGCAGTGGGGCATCTATGAGAGAGGTATTAAACTGGCATACCCCCTCTTTTTACTATTCCCTTTTTTTCTTCTTGCGTATGCTGTGTAAGCATTCCCATTTCACCCTTGTCTCATTATTTCTAGGTGCATGAGAGTACTCCGATAACTGTGGAGTCTGGAAGTGGGGCATATGCGAGAGAGGTATTAAACTGGCATACCCCCTCTTTTTACTATTCCCCTCTTTTTCTTCTTGCATATACTGTGCAAGCCTTATAATTTCACCCTTGTCTCATTGTTTCCAGGTGCATGAGAGTACTCCGATGACTGTGGAGTCTGGCAGTGGGGCAACTGCGATAGAGGTATTAAACTAGAATACCCCCTCTTTTTACTATTCCCCTTTTTCTTCTTGCATATGTTGTGCAAGAATTCCCATTTCACCCTTGTCTAATTATTACCAGGTGCATGAGGGTGCTCCGATGGCTGTGGAGACTGGTAGTGGGACGACTGTGGAGAGAGATCATAGTTCTGAGTTTACTCCTTTGGTCGGTGACGCTGATTCTGGTGGAGAGTCTTCTTTCCTTCCTTCTGAGGCGGGGTCTCGCCACTCTGATGGTGATGATGAAGTAGAGGATGATGCGACTATTGCTAGTAGACTATGGCGTGAGGAGTTATCAGGCCGATTCAGGTTACATGAGCGTCAGCTCTTGGATCTCATCTTGGAGCACCATCCCGAGACATTCACTTCTCAGAGTATACTTCAGGTTGACAGTCTTACGGTCTTTAACCCGAGGGCTCTCGCCAGCCATGTTCATGAGTTCTTGGCTACCTCCCTTGCTAAGTTGGCTAGCTCTTCCATTTTGCTGTTCTTAGATGCTCTCCGCGACTTGCAGAAGTTCTATCATTTTCATTTGGATTGGCTTGATGCGGGGATTCGCCCTTTTCTGAGTGTTCTTTTTCGAAAGATAGTGAGATTTCATGCTTCCCGACAGTCCAGAGTTGAGCAGCGGCAGGCTGAGGCTACGAGAATCCGGAATAAGATCGCCCTACTGCAGGTGAAGCTTGCCAGACTTAAGTCTGGCGATGAGGAGGACGAGGCTAAATTCATCAGGTTGGAGGAAGAGTTTTTACGGGAGGCTGGTCCGTCATATGCCGGCGCCGTCGCTCGCGATGATTTGTTTTTTATAGTTTATAGCAGATAGGCTACTTCTTGCTTTGTAGTGCTCAGAATTCTATGTGTACATCACTTATCATTCCTGAATGAGACACTTTGTTTCTTCTGCACTCTCTTTTTTCTTTGTTCTCCCTTTATACTGTGGGTGTTTGTTTTATATGACTTGCTCTAATTTCTGTGAGCATTTAGTCTACTGGTGGCTGCCCCATGTACTGCGGGGTATTTGCATTATATGAAAAGTTATGTATTAACATATTGTATATTTTTCCGAAAATGCACCTCTTGTAGCTGTGAGGTATTGGCATGAGACTGTCTTGGATTGCCCCTCCTGCCTGTGGGGGTATTCCTGCATATTACTACTTATAGTCGTAGAGGCTAGGTTGGAGAGGGGGGGTGAACCCTGCCCCTTTCCCGAAAGCCTGGTTTAAGAAAAAAACTATTTGAATTAGCTAGCCCCTAGTCTTTGGAGTCCTTGCTCTATATTCTCTTTAAGAGTTTCATTGTTCTTTGTAATATTAAGGAGGAGGAATTTAATCTTCCCTCTATATTTTCTATTAATTTATGTCTGGGGGACTTTGCTCAGTATACTTTCTCTTAGGATGGACTTACCTCCCAAGTGTAGTGAGCAAAGTTCCTGATTTTTTTTGTACTCTCTTCTAACTTAATAGGGAGTGTATATATATGTATAAATGAGTAAGCAAAGAAAACATCAACAATGATCGAAAGTGTTGCTATTTTATTTCTTTATTTTTGTGTGATGTTTACAATGTAGTATTGCTCTAAAAAAATTTACAAAAAAAAAACTTTTCTGGTATGGGAGAAATCCTCGAAATCCATTACAGACATGCAAAATACAAACAAAACTTATTAGCTATTACTAAGCCTAGTACCTCTTCATCCACTTGCAGTTGATGGACTGGAGGCAATCACTCTCTGGTTCTGATATTTGGCAGTAGCCCGACTTCCCCACTCCTCTGATGACAAAAGGGCCTTCCCAGTTGGGTTTGAATTTTGATGCCGACATTCTACGGAGATGGTGAGTTGATTCTCGCAGGACTAGATCTCCCACTTGGAATTCTCTAGGCTTGACTAAGTTCTCGTAGGCCCTGGACAGTTGCTGAGTGTAGACTTTGAAATTCTCTCTTGCTTTGTCCCTATGCTCGTCCAGCGTCTCCAGCTGTACGTGCCTTGGGTCAGGGATGAGCCCATTGCTAAGAGAAATCCTGGCTAAAGGTACCGCCAGTTCCACCGGTAGGACAGCTTCGGTACCATATACTTGAGAGAAGGGAGTGAACCCTGTTGGATTTCTTTTCGAAGTACGATAGGCCCATAACACCATAGGCAACTTCTCATCCCATGCTCCCGGCATGTCCTCTAGCATTTTCTTCAAAATATTTATCAGGGTCTTATTGGTAGCCTCTGGTTGGCTATTGCCCTTGGGGTAGGATATGGTTGAGATATTATGCACGATCTTATACTTGTCTGTGAGGAGGGCCATCTCTTTGCATACAAATTGCTTCCCATTATCCGTTAGGATCACTTTGGGTATACCAAACCTGCAGATGATATACTGCTTTAGAAACTGGGTTACCATGTGGGGGGTGACTCTCCTTAAAGGAATGGCTTCCGCCCATTTGGTGTACAATTCTGTAGCCACAATGATAAAAGCCTTGCCGTGAGATGCTGGGGTGATCTTTCCCACCAGGTCGAACGCCCATGTGTGGAAGGGACAAGGAGCTGCCAAGCTTTGTAGACTGACGGAGAGAGCGTGCACCATGTTTCCATGCACTTGACATGCTCTACACTTTTTCACATATCCAATGGAGTCAGCCTCCATGGTCGGCCAATAGTATCCCAGCGTCATCAGTTGATCATACAGCTTGGCGCCTCCCATGTGGGAGGGCTCATGAGCTTCTTTCAGCACCCTTTCCACCTCCTCTTTGGCTACGCACCTTAGCTCCTTCTCATTGTACCCCTTCCTATATAACTCTCCCTCGACCAAGTAGAAACGAGCTATCCTTTTTCTAAGGTAAATTTCATCCGCTCTCTCGACGGGCAACTCCCCATCAGGTGGGCCTCCTCAACAGTGAAAGGTCTCTGTGTGGCCTTGATCACTATCTCTGTACCGCTAATGTTTGCCTTCGCGCATTAATGGTAGGTGGAAGGCACTATGCCATGAGTGTGCATCCATACCCTTCCAATGAGTAATTGGTAGCTGGTGTTAGCATTAATAACGTGAAATTTGATGTGGAAGGTGAAATTTCCCAACTTGATTCCCACATTCACGTATCCGACAGACTGCATTCCGGCGTTGTCAAATCCGAAAATTACAAGTGGTACCGGAACCACCTTCTCCTGGTCAATTCCTATTTCATATAATGTATTGATGGGCATGATGTTAATGGATGCTCCTCCATCCATCAACGCCCTGGGAAATGAGACTCCATTAACCATGGTTGTGACATACAACGGGCAGTTGTGGAAGTAAGGCACCAACCTATCTGCTTCTAAAAACACCACTTCATAAGTATACTTTTTAATCATCCTTCCGATTGGCCCCTGCCAATTTAGCGAAGGGTCTCCCCGCTGCTGCACTGTCTCCAAGACTTTCCTCGTGATGGACACCCTTGTGTCATACTTCACCCCTATCTGGTCGAAAAACCACTTGAACTTATGACTCCTTGCTATGGCCTCACATTCAGAGTCTAAGTCTACCTCGTACGTCTGGACATTGTAAACGTACTCCGCTTCAGAGGTCCCTCCCTCATCTAGAGAGAGAATGACGTCTACCTCACCTTCTGAGAGAGTCACTTCCTCAACTTCCCCACTTACATTTTCTTATTCCGAAGTGAAGAACCACTCCTCTTGCTTTCTTTCTAGCTCAAGTCTGCTCAGTGATAGATTTTCTAACTCCTCGCATAACTGCTCGCCACTCTCCCACTTCATAAGACTTCTTGTAGCTTCTTCGTCGTAGGCAACTACCATGTTGGCGGTGCCAAAGTGATGCGCGGGAAGTAGGTTCTCGTTAACGTCCACAGGGGGTATCTGTAAGGTACCGCTGGCCATCTGCTCGCCAATGATCCTTCGCAAGTAGTAATAATCTTTGGTAGAGTGTTGTACTCGTTGGTGCAACTCGCAGTACTTTGGATTGGCCTTGTCAACTGCAAAGGGGGTTTCTCCTTTTAGGTGAGGAGGTCATGCTACACCTTCTCGTACTAAGGTGCGGTAACAATCCATAGCCTCAGCTATGCTGCATGGTAGCGGCGGTGGGGCATCTTCCCCAAACTTTCTCTTGTTGCTGGGACTGTCGGTCTTGGCCCCAGAGCCTCCCTTCTTCCCTTAGTTACTCCCGTCCACATAGTTAACCGCTTGCCTCCTCGAAACTTGAAACCTCCCGGGAGTCAGTGGAACTTGCGTCCCCCAACCCGGGGCTCTTGGTTTGATTATCATAGCTATGTTGCTAGCGGCCCTGGTGAATTCTCTGAAAGTTCCATCTCTAGTTTCGTTGATCAAATGCAGCTTGTACTCTTCTAAAAGTCCTTCCACACATATCTGCAGTAACCTGGCCTTCGCCACATCCTCATGGACATCTAAGGCCTTCTCACGAAATCGCTTGATGTAGTGCATCAACTCTTCTCTTGGCTTCTGGACCTCTTGTACCAGGTGCCTCAGTGTAAATTTGTCCTCCGCTACAAAAACTTCTGGAGGAACTGCCTGTGCATTTCTTCTCAAGTAGGGAAACTGTTAGACGCCAAGTGGGAATACCATGTATAAGCCTTCCTAGTGAGATTCTTAGAGAACTCCCTCAACCTCAGGTTCTTGTCGCCAGCATGTACTCCAAGGTACTCGACAAACCTCTTCGCGTGCTCTCTAGGGTTCTCCCCCCTACCGCCAAACTTATTAAATTTTGGTGGAATATACCCCTCAGGGTATGGCTTCTCACTTACTTCCTATGGACAGGGGTCTTGTAACTCCTCGTATAGGTGGGAACCCTCTTTCTGAGAGGAGGAGAGGAGCTTCCTCACTTCCTCCATAGTAACAGCCTTAGAGGGCGACTCCTCCAAACACGTGCTTTTAGCAGCTGGCGAACCTGTTGGCGCCAGAACCTGCTCCGGCGCCGCCTTCCGGGATGGAATCGTCTCTACCGGAATCGTAATAGGGGTGGCTACCCCTCCAGAAGGGGCAGCGGCAGGTGTCACACAACCTTGACCAAAACTTGATAGATCTACGTTATTTTGCTTCAAGAAGTCAAAAAACATTGCCATAAGATTCATACCTGCCATTGGAGCCACTGCCGGAGAAATAGTCTGCCCTTCCTGAGGTGCAGGAGCCTTGGCTCCGATCACCACCAATTCTTCCTAAGTAGTCTGGTCACTGTGACCTCCATTACCAGACGGAATGTCCTCAAAAACCAACTGCTTAGAGACATTGAAACCTTCTTTGTCCATGGAAGTGAGGATACCTCCCCAGCAGAGTCGCCAAATGTAGGAGGGTAGTGAGACTGGGGTCTATGAATAACTGGAAAGGGTGAGGCGTGACCCACTCCAATAGACGCTGCCTGCAAGGTCTTTAAGGTCTCCTGGTGCAGCTTCTGAAGAAAACTTCTCCTTCTGGAAATAATGGAACTCAAGCTTCAACTCACTCCCTGCAAGAAGATGAACTTTCACATCAAAAATAGTAATTTTCTCAAGGGAAACACCTGAGTGATGGGTGTCAGTGGGGAGTGAAGGAACAAGGCACTCAGCACTAAGAGAATGAGCAGGGAGAGAATACTTAGGTAGGTCTAGTGATATTTTGGCAGAGTAACAGTGCAATTTCTATTGTATATCTTGACCTTGCCCAGAGGTCTATTTATACTAGGGCGTTAGGGGTGAGATAGCATTTTTTGGGCGACAAAATTAAGAGAGTTTGTGGGGAACAATGTCGGAAGTGTACCATTTATCCCTACCTGCAGGCAGCCTGCATGTCCCCCCTGCAGGAGCCACTTGGCGCCGACCATAAGTCAAAAAGCACATATGTCCCCTAATGGAGACAAGATATCAGATTTGGTAGTTATCTTTTGAAACAGTAACTTGTGGTGCAATTTTGCAAATCTTTAGAGAGGAGACCTTAAGGACTCCTTTCCTTTAAAAATGTTGTTTTTCTTGAGAGGGACCTTGAGGACCCCCTCTTCTGGAAAAAATCATTTTCTTGTAAAGAGTTTATCTCTTGTGAGTTGCCAGCTCTTTGGCTGCTCACTTCACTTGTGACCAAGTGTGAAGTGTGTGTAGTCTTGAGTGACTTCTGGGTCTTCCTACTAGTATTCTCTCAATCCTATAGTGCTAAGTGGTTGAGCTTGCTCAACATACCTTGTTTCTCAGCAGCCAAGCCAAAACTCCCAGGAGGTCCCAACGCGTCTGTTCGAGCCTTGCTTGCTCAACTAGGCAACCTGTGCAAGAAAGTAAAGTGTTAATATTGTTGTTCATTTGAAGACTGACGTTTCATGATGAGGAGTTTCTCGTGGTAGCTACTCCCTCATCCTAGCCACTCTGGGTGGGTTCCTTCTCAATATGAGTTTCTATTGGAACCCTTGTAGTGGCACCTGTCGAATAACATTTCTGTAGTGACCTTTGCAGTGACGGTGACCCTTGCTGTGGCACTTCTCAATCTTGGATGTCTGCGGTGAGCCTTGCGAGGCACCTCTCGAATGTCATTATTGCAGTGACCCTTGCAATGGCGTTGACCCTCTCGAATGTCATTGCTGCAGTGACCCTTGAAGTGGCGCTGACCCTTGCAGTGGCACTTCTCAATCTTTGATTTCTGTGGTAAGCCTTGCGAGGCACCTCTCGAATGTCATTACTGCAGTGACCCATGTAATGGCGCTGAACCTTGCAGTGGCGCTGACCCTCTCGAATGTCATTGCTGCAGTGACCCTTGCAGTGGCGCTGACCCCTGCAGTGGCGCTGACCCTTGCAGTGGCACTTCTCAATCTTTGATTTCTGTGGTAAGCCTTGCGAGGCACCTCTCGAATATCATTACTGCAGTGACCCTTGCAATGTCGCTGAGCCTTGTAGTGGCGCTGACCCTCTCGAATGTCATTGCTGCAGTGACCCTTGCAGTGGCGCTGACCCTTGCAGTGGCACTTCTCAATCTTTGATTTCTGTGGTAAGCCTTGCGAGGCACCTCTCAAATGTCATTACTGCAGTGACCATTGCAATGGCGCTGAGCCTTGCAGTGGCGCTGACCCTCTCGAATGTCATTGTTGCAGTGACCCCTGCAGTGGCGCTGACCCCTGCAGTGGCGCTTCTCAATCTTTGATTTCTGTGGTAAGCCTTGCGAGGCATCTCTCGAGGGTCATTAAAAAAAGAATTTTTATTTTATTTGCTTTTTTTATTGATAGACACCCTTCTACAATTTTCAAATTTTTCATAAAATTGAAGAACTATTAAACATGTTTTCTATCATTTTTCAAAAGGAGGGGCTATCCCCCACACCCCTCCCATCTTTCCCGACATTCTTTGGGTGACAAACGACATTTTTGTCCTCATATTCGTTCATTCCTCTCATCTTTTTCCACATCCTTTGGGTGACAAATGACACTTGTGCCCTTATGTTTATATAATTTAAATGTTCAATTTTTTCACCTCCAATTAAAACAAATATATTTAATAAAAACAAATAATTATATTTTAAATAAAAAAACTATTTTTTATTAAAAAAAAACTGCTTATAAAACGTAAAATTTGTTTTCTTAAAAAACGGTTTTCTTATAAAAGTGTTTTTTTGTTTACAAATTTTATTTTTTGTTAAAAACTGTTTTTTTTGTACAATTTTAAAAATAATCTTTTGAATATTTAAAAAAAATATGGTCAGCGGCAGCATTATGTATAGGCGGTCAGATCACCTATACATACTGCTGGCGCGGACCATTTTTTTTAATATGTTGGTCCGTGCCAGCGGTATGTATAGGTGGTCAAATGGCCTATACATATGGCTGGCGGGGACCATCTTTTTTATATAGTAAAAAGATTATTTTTAAAACAATTTATATATAAAAGACTATTTTAACAACTAAAACAATTTATTTTTGTAATAACTTGTCTTTTATATTATATAAACATTGTTTTAGTTTTTATAAACAATTTTAATAAAAAAAGTTAATTTTTTTGTAAGACAACGGAAATGGTTTTTTGATTTTTTAAAACAGTTATAGAAAAGAGTTTTTTTTCATAAACAATTAATTTATATAATTTAAAAAAAACAGTTTTCTTTAATAGACAGTTTTTTAACTGTTTATTAAAAAAACTGTTTTTAAAAAAATGTATAAATTAACTGTTTATTAAAACATTTTTTTTATAATCAAAACAGTTTTTAAATTGTCTATTTTAAAGATCACTTTTAAAAAAGTGAAAGAAAAAAGTTTTTAATCAAAAATAAAATTTGTGAAAAAACACTTTTTTATGAAAGCAAATTTTACATTTTATAAACAGTGATTTTAATAAAAAAAATAGATAAGATTTTACGTTTTATAAACAATTTTTCTTTTTATAAATTTTTTTTTTATTGAAAATATAATTATTTTTTTATCAAATGTATTTGTTTTAATTGGAGGTGAAAAAATATAACATTTAAATTATATAAACATAAGGGCACAAATGTCATTTGTCACTCAAAAGAGTGTGGGGGAAGATGGAAGGGGTGAACATAAGGGCACAAATGTCATTTGTCACTCAAAAGAGTGTGGGGGAAGATGAGAGGGGTGTGGGGATAGCCCCTCCCTTTTTCAAAACATCATTGATCTTTAAAAATTACATTTAAACCCCTTACTTTTTGTAAATTATACTCGACTCTCAAAATTTGAAAAACTACAATTTATTCCTTAATTTGAAGGAAAATCCACATGCCAAACACTTTTTGTTATCCTAGGAAGTATGGACTCGACTCGTAATACAGGATTCGATCGGACTCGGGATATGGTAGTTTTTCAAAATGTAGGATACGGATACGTCCAGACACGTTAAACTTTTTTTTCTTTTAATTTTATATATTGTAGCGACAAAATTAAATAAAAGAGAAGTAGATAACACAAAGGGATTACAGGTATTTAGTTTCACTTATAAAGATTCATTTGTACTCATTTTCATGTTTTTATTTTTTTAATTGTTGTCTTTCCCTGCAGAAAGAAAAATAGGTGGTTACAAAACGGTTAAGGAAGATTTTGAATAGTTATGAGATTTAATACAATTTAAAAAATATACTAAAAAACTACATAAATTGTCCCATGCAGTCAAATGTAATAAATGTCAGCAAGACTCTGGTTAGAGTCGGGAAATATGCAAACATTCTGATGGAAACCAAAAGAAAAAAATAACTTACACAAGACTCTGTTTCGGTCAGGAAACACTACACAAATATATTCCTGGTACGAACAAACCACACAATAGACACGATTTCTCTGGCCTTTTCCATTACAAAAAGAAAGACTCACACAATTGCTAAACTACAAATGACTCCTGTTATAACTCAACTGTATACATATTAAAGTCAGTTTAACCACAACTCTACACCCAAAAAGTTTCGAAAACTGCGTACCAATTGTTCTCAGACTTGAACCAGCTCGACCATGGTGGATTTGGCCCTGTTTACAAGGTGCATTTCGGAAAATTGTTCCATTGCAGTTTCACCATATGAACACCCTTAAATGTTGACAATATTCTTGGTTAAATTGGGTTACACATAATTAATTGTACCAAATCAAATTTTGGTAAACTTTGAGCCATAGCCCACCCACGGCATACAAATATTGGGTCAAACCAAGACCATCTTCCCCATTGAAAAGTGAACAACATGGTATGATCAAAACGGTGAAAGAAGTGGTGAGGAAGTAGCTGTTAAAAAACTATGCTTGGATTCAAGACAGGGAATAAGAGAAATCAGTAATGAGGTGAAATTGTTATTGAAAATTCAGCATAAGAACTAGGTGACCTTGTTGGGGTGCTGTGTACAAGGACCTGAGAAGATGCTTGTCTATGTAAGTGGCTGTGGGGGGCTACTTCCTTTTTGATAAATATATCCTTCTTTGGCTCAGAAATGTTAAGTCCCTGGAATCTAAATCAAGCTAATGAGATTAACTTTTTCCCCCTTTGTCCTCAAGGTTTTAGATGTAAGTGGTTGTAGGGGTTGACCCACTTCACTGTCGTTGCACTTGAGAGTAGGTGCACAAACAGTCTCTTCTTCATTCTTTTGTTCCGAGCAGCATCAATCTTTATTTGCTGGCTTTGTTCACCCTCTTCCTTGAGGTCTGTAATTTTGGTCTTGAAGTTTCTTTACCTCCTTAAATTGTAGTCGTCTCACCGATGGTTGGTGGGGGCGCCTATGTTGGGGTTGACCTTCAAAAGGACCTTCATCATCATTGCCATTTTGTTGATTAAAACAAATCAACTTTCTTCATTTCTGGCATGACTCACGTTCTTGGCATATTGTCAAGTTAATTTTCCGTTACACACTAGAAGACACACCACGAGCAACCTCAACTTTGATACCACCTGATGCGATTAGGCCGAAACAAGAAACAACCAACACAATAACATGCATATAATAGAAAATACATTAATAGTATGAGTTGTCAAATATAAGGGGAGGTCATTATTTATAAGCTCATGGCAACTATAAATTAAGAAAGACAAATAAAGAAATGAAGATAAGTATAGGAATTACTAAAAGGATAAGTCTAATTAATTAAATTGATTATAAAAGATATTAGTTTATAACAAACTCTCTACCCCTTATCCCCCAAAACCATGCCCTCTCTCATTCTCTCCTCTTTATCCCGTCGCATTAATTAATGGTCTCCATGATATGCAGCTTGTAACCGTTGGTAGGACAACATTTAGTCACTTTTAGGATTTTAATTTTTAAATGATACTATAATTGACACGTACCATTGAATTCATCAGATACATATAACTTTCAAATCAAATGACCACAAACACGTGTATAGCCAAAGTGCTAAATCAAAATATTATTTTTTCACTAATATATTACAACAACTGGTGAGCAAATAAAAAGTAAAAAACCAAAATAAAATATTCCAACAAATGGTACAAATATTTGTATACATGCTTATACTGAAGCACATAAAAGATGATAAACTATTTTAGGGTAGAATTTCACATATCACTTGTGAAGTAGATAGCTTTAATTGCTATGTTCTAAATATCACTCTTAAAGATGCCATTGGAAGTTGTTGTTCTGGTTGATAACATCTGAGAAACAATATGCATTGTTGACCTTGAATGTGGATTGGCATGTAAACACGCTCTCACCAGCATTATAATGGATAACAATACCTCCTCGATTTCAATTGAAGGATGTGAAGGCGTTGGTCCACCATTTCTTTCACCTGTATCATCTCAGACGAAGAAGATAATAGAGAAGTAACAAAGTCACAAGGATGTTTTCCTTTGATCACTTCAAGTGCTAACACGCCAAAGCTATACACATCGCACTTTTTAGTTACCTTCATTGTGTAAGCAAACTCTACAAAGATAATTAGAAGGTTGATAATGTTCTTATCCCCTATATTATGTCGGTTGAAAATTGTATATCTAGCATTATTGACAAACCTATATTACCTGGTACAACATATCCATATGTGCCTGCAAGAGCGCTCCAATTGGACAAGTCCAGCTTAAAAAACTTAGCAGTGCCAAAATCTGAAACGCGAACCTCTGACTCAGAATCAAGCAACACGTTCTTGCTTGAGATGTCTCTATGGACAAGTGGTAGTGAGCAATCATGGTGCATGTAAGACAAACCATGAGCCACACCCTTAATGATATTCACCCTCTTAGGCCAATCAAGTTCCATAGCGTGTTCATCTCTGCTCAATATTGTTGCTAAGCTGCCATTTTCGAGGTACTCATAAATTAAAAATGAGTGTCGAGCACGCGAACAAATTCCCCGGAGTCTTACAATGTTTCGGTGTCTTTTTTCAGTCAATGTTCTTACCTCGTTTAGAAATTCGCTACGATCAACCATCTCGGATAACGAGTGAAATTTCTTCACATCTACTATATTACCCGATTGCAGCTCTGCTTTGTAGACACTTCCGAATCCTCCATTTCCAATGCAATATTGGATATCAAAATTCTATGTGGCTTTCAAAACTTCATTATATATTGCTCTTCCATTATGATTTGATACTGAAAATAGACCATCCGCTATATCAATATTTCAACTTCTGATTTTCTCTTTTTTTGTTCATAAATAACGATAGGGGCAACAAATACACAAAGAAGTAGAAGTGTTATAGAAAGAGGGAGTATGATTATGAGAATGAGTTTGTAACTCTTCTTAGGATTTTTTGTAGTCACCGTAGGATTGTTTATACAAGGTGCAAATCCTGTAACATTGCCACACAATCCTGTGTTCCCCTGTAATGCTTCTATGGAAACATTCATAAAGGCTTTTCCTTTGGGTATGGGACCATGCAAATCATTAAAGGATATGTCAATATGAATTGTAGGCATATTTTCAAAAGCCTTTGGAATATTTCCAGAGAGTTCATTGTGGGAAAGATTTAGCGTCTCCAAACTCAGCAACTATTTATTTGAGACGGGATCTCGCCAGTGAGTAAGTTATGGCTTAGATCAAGCGTGGAGAGATGGTCCAACTTAGTTATTTCAGATGGTATTTCTTGGCTAAATTTGTTGTTGTTCAAGTTCAAATAGAACAGTTTGAAGCAGTTCCCAAGATTTCCTCTTATTGGCCCACTCAATCTGTTTCTGAACAGATTGAGAGTCGATAACTCAGTAAGTGATCCGAGTTCTTGAGGTATGGGGCCCGAAAGATGGTTATCACTGAGAACCAGCGTCACTAGATAATTCAACCTCCCGAATTCCTTTAGGATCTCCCCAACTAAATGATTTGAGGAGAGATCAAGTGCTTGTAGTCTTATAGCATTCCCAAGCTCTTTTGGTATTCTACCCGTGATGTTGTTTCCAGAAATTTTCAGCTTCGTTAAATTTTTGCACCTACCCCAGTTTTCCGAGAGCTCCCTATAAAATCTATTGTTATTTATATCCATATAATCCGGATTTGGATAGACTCCGAAAATATCAGATATATTTCCATTGAGCTGGTTTCCATCAAGGCGGAATCTTACTAAGCTTAAGCAGTTTCACAAGCATCTGGGAATGTGACCTATGAACTTGTTGTCGTTTGAAGTGAAATTTATAAGGTTTCCATCGTGAAAAAGTTATTCTGGCAAATAGCCAGAGAATCGATTTGTGTCAATTTGCAGTACAACCAATTTCAGATCTCCCAGTTCACGTGGAATGGGACCAAAAAGTTGATTGTCACGGAGGAGCAATATTTTTAGACTAACCAGATTGCCAAACGAAGTAGGAATAGGTCCATTGAGTTGGTTCTGACTCAAGTCTAGACCAGTGATCAACTTCAAGTTCCCTAATTCATTTGGAATAGGACCCGAAAGTTTATTACTGTAAAGATGCAGAACGTATAGGGAGCTCAGATTACCTAGTGAAGAAGGGATTGACCCGAAAAGATTGTTTGTGTGAAGGCTGAAACTCTGAAGCAATTTCAACTGTCCAAGTTCTGGAGGAATGGAACCAGTTAGTTGATTTCTGAACAGGTGCAATATGGTTAGATTCTTCATGTTCCTAAAAGTTGATGGGATGGGACCTGTTAGAAGGTTGTTGTCCATGTAAAGCTCAACAAGATTGATTAGATTTCCCATTTCAGGAGGAATGGAACCAGAAAGTGTGTTATTATAGAAAGTGAGAGTGACTAAGTTGGTCAAGCTGTCCAAAGAAGCATGAATGGGTCCAACAAGATGGTTGGTGCAAAGGGCAAGCTCAGAAAGAGACTTTAATTGGCCTATCTCTCGAGGAATCGAGTTGTTGAGCCGATTTTCAACCAGATGGAGGGTCACGAGATTTGTTAGAAAGCCAATTTCGGGTGGGATTATTCCCGAAAAATTATTATTGGAAAAATCAAGATACACGAGTTTGGAGAGAGAACTGATTTGAGGCGGGATGGTGCCATAAAGTTCATTCATGTAGAAATCAATATATGTAAGATTGGGTAATGATGAGAAATTGAACTGGTAAAGCGTACCTTCTAAACTCGATGTCGAGAGGTTTAGTCGAGTTACACTTCCTGCAATACAAGAAACTCCAAGCCAATTGCATGGGCTCTGACTAGGAACCAGAGTCCATGAAGTTTGCATAGAGTTGTTTTGGATTTGAAGGCTATATTTCCATTCAAAAAGAGCTTCAACTTCATCAGCAGAAGAAGCAACAAAATTGGGTGAGGGAAATATTGTAATCAATAACAGAACTAAGGTTACATTGAAGATCAGGGCCTTTTTAAAGCTTAGTGAACCCATTTTTTTAATCTTCTTCTGTTTGATGACTAAAGTATCAGGGTCCATAAAGGTTTTATAGGGTGATATATTATTGTACATGTCCCACAGAACGTCACAGAACTGAAGACTTTAAAAATCCTTCTTATTGTAATTTATTATTGATAGACCCTCTCAAGGTAAATGAGGCTCCAGTTATGAACTGAAGAATATAAAAAGTCTTTCACTCTCAAGTCAAAAGTCTTTTTGAACTTGTCTCATACTCTCTATAGACACCCAATTCTATTACCCCCTTAACTCTCCTTAGGTCCCTAGTACCTTCCTTCATCACTACAAACCTAAGTCATGTCTCGACTACTGACCTAGAAGCCATCGGGCACTCCCCGGCTCAATTTGACCAAAAGGTCAAACTCTTCATCTCGATCGAGACTCAATGAATCTTCGAAGAGAACTGAATACCCTTTCCAACGATCCATCCCGTGCACGATTTTGACTTACCATGCGGACGAACGATCCGTTTGCGTTCGAAATTTGACCTAGAGGCCACCGGGCGCTCCCGGGCTTTATTTGACCTAAGTACACTCTTCATCTCGACTGAGGCTGAATGAATCTTCAAAGGGCACTGAATACCCTTTCCAACGGTCCATCCCGTGCGCGATTCTGACTTTCCACGCGGACGAACGATCCGTTTGACTCTGAGAGGTCACCAAATGCTTCCAGTTCCCGGTTGACCAAAGTCAACTTTCCAAACCGGGTCAAACTATTTGGAATGTCGAAGTACATCTCCTAAACTTTCCACCGGGCCACCCTGTGCGTGATTCCAACTTACCATGCAGACAAACGATCCTTTTGCGTCCGAACGATTCCCCGTCCAATGGACCGACAAACGTTTTCGAGCCATATTTGACCCAAAGTCAACTCCCGAACCCGGGGAGCGGTCCAAAGTAATTTCAAAGGTCTCTGAATTACCTTTCCAATAGTATGCCCCGTGCACGATTCTGACCAACGGTTTTCTCTCGGCGGCCAATTTTTCGAAAAAGCCTAAAGCGCACTACCAAATGGCAGGTTCCAGACCTTGCCTATCGGCACCTGATAGGCAGGAACAAGTATATGCCGATCGGCACTTACCTGGGCCTATAACAGGAGGCCTTCACCTCATTTGCAAGGAGGATCCCAGATCTGATAAAAATCTCTCTTAGCGAATCCCAAAAACCTCTCTCGAAGGCAGTGTGATTTCAACTTCCAAATCCTTTTTTTACTTCCATTTTTCATCATCCTATTCATCAAACTTGGTGAATTAACCACTCTCCATCATCATCCAAATGCAAGGGCTGCTCTCCAACATTCAAGATCAAGCTCAAGATCTTCAAGAAGGTCCAACTTTCTCAAACTCTCTCTTAAATTCTCTTAAATTCCCAATAACTGGTTTTCTTACTTAGCACTTTTATTATCTCATCTCACACATCCTAAATATACTTTTTATTTAGTATTATTGCACATCTCTTATTTTCATATAAATAAAAACCAAAAAAACAAGAAAAAGAGGGTTTGCTCATAAATTCCAAGTAGGGATTCTCACATTTTTTTCACAACTAAAACACTTTTTTCTACACACACACACACAAACGCTCACAAATAAGAGATCCCAATTTGGATTTATGGGATAGACCCCACCCCTCATTTTGTATGTGAACTACGTGGACTTTGATGCCTTTATTGGCTACGTATGAAAAACGTCGCTAATGCTGTTTAACACAAGGTTAAACTGTATAAGCAACTCCGAATGTTTATTGGAGAAACCCTTTTCTTTTGAAAATAAAATTATAAACAAGATGTGTTTACAAAGAAACTTATGTACGAGAGTAATTAAGATTGTGTAATCAGTTTCTAAAACTAAGGCAGTTTCAAAAATTCAGCACACTTAGAGAATGAGATGAGTAGATGAAGATAATCAACACACTGTTTTTAACGTGGTAAAACCTCTCCCAACAGAGGAAACATCCACGGTGACTTCCAAGTCACAAAAACAAAAATCCACTAATAACAAAAATCAGTTACAAACAATACAACATGCAAGCACACAAATCAACCTATTCTAAGTTTAGGAATATACCCCACTTGGTTCCTTCTAACTTCTCATAGATCTGATTTGTTGATGATGTTCTCCAGTTTGCTAACTTCCTTTGCTTTAGCTTCTTTACGTCGACTCAATGATCTCAGATCTTAAACACAACACTTCCAGTGTAGTAGTGTGTCAAGTGTTTGTGAAGTGATCCCTATTCACATGCATGAACTCACACATACTTAGATTTACAGACAGTCCTATAAGAATTACATATAAAGTCTATATGCAGTGATTTTGTTATTTTTCTTTCTTACAAAACTAAAAACCTTTTGACCTTTAAATATAACCCAGATTCCACGGAAATCTCGCTTTAAAAATCGGACAAGATCCTAATCAATCTCTTTGAAAACATTTGTGAGATTAAAAATCTCCAAGTGTGAATCCAACTAGGTCAGGTTAAGTTTTGTAAAAACAGAAACTATAAAACATTTTAAAACCAAATCAGAAATGATTTTCTTAAACCAAGTAGAAAATATGCAGATCTAGTGAAAAATGTAACATGCAGAGTATAGATCTAACGTTTCTATGGAAAAAGAAACAAGATCTTCACTCTAAAGTTTAAGTTGTGAGCAAGATCAAAAGATCAAGAGGTTACAACAACGATATGAACAAACCACTCTCTCTCTCAAACACTCAGGATGTGTTTGGGGTTGAATGTATACGAAGGTTTGTTTCTGAGTTGAAGTGTTTAGGGTTAGGGTTATGTTTTGGGCTAACTGTTTCCCTTTCTCTCTCTTCTCTCTATTCTTTTCTCTCTTCTCTCACTTCTCTCACTTCTCTCTTATTTTTTTTTTCTCTCATAAAGACGAATGCCCAAAAGTCTTGTAAGGCTGAGAAGTGGAGGGTATATATAGGACTGAGGGAAGGTTCTAGACGTTCGAGGCAAATCAAAGGCTGAGATCAAGTCTTGCAGAGTTTGACTTGATCCAAGTGTTATAAAACAGCGGTGGCTAAGAACAATTGTGATTGGTTCATATGGATAGCACCGGGATTAACCAAGAACACATGCAGACCCTTGATAAGGAATGATCCAACGATCATCAAACATCCATCCAGCCCTCTCACATAACAAACACAAAAACATTCACCCGGAGGATGACAAGTGTTAGCCTGTGAGTGGCTCTCACACGCGCATCAAAATAATTACAAAACATCACCCTGAAGTCTCTAGCGCTTTGAGATCCTACCCAACCAAACTATTCGAGTGAAAACTGAAGTTTGCAAAATAAGATATTAACCCCACAAACTATATAATCCCATTTTATTCATAAAAACATTTATTAAGAAATGTTAAAAAAATGATTAAAAAGGTTTAAAAATTCCCAAAAAATTATTAAAGCTCCAATTAAAGGGGAATTAAATACACACTCAATTTTAAGCAATATGAACACATGTATGCACTTCTAATTGTGTGTAGTGTGATTCATTTTATACCTTCATAGATCATTGAAGAGGATTCGAGAGATAAGTTCTGAGGCTTTTTGGTTTCTAGGATGGACTACCAATTTTGTCAATATTTCCAAATTAGTTGAACACTTATACAGTATAGACTTAAGCAAGTCAAAGGTATAAGGTGCTTCAATCTCCCCCTTTGGAAATATGAGACAAAATATCCTTTGAGTTAGCTTAAAACTCGTAGGGAACCAAAAGAAATAAAACCTAGTCCTATACAAAAGATACTATCTACCCATTTCCTAGAAAGTCAAAAATTACATAACTCAACTATTTACAAATATGTACACTAGACACGGTAGATAATCAGAAGAAGAGCTTCCTGCAAATATACACACTAAGATCAAGCAGTTTATATGAAATGTGAACAAAATATTGAACTCATAAAACTCAAATTTCTCCCCCATTTTGTCTCAAATGGACAAAGGGTAAAACTTAAGGTTTTAAGAGTTTAATCAGCGCATACCATGCCTATAGAATTTCGCAAATACAGAAATCTATTATAGTCTAAAGGGTTAGTGAACATGTCTGCAAGTTACAGATCAGTAGGCAGGTAATGAATTTCTAATTCCTTAGTTTCAACAAGTTCGCGAATAAAATGATGCCTTATTTTAATATGCTTAGTTCGCGAGTGTTGAACCGGGTTTTTAGATATATTAATGTCGCTTTGATTGTCACAATACAATTGTAATTGATCTTCTTTAATCCCATAATCACTTAACATCTGTTTGATCCATAATAATTGATCACAACAACTTCCTGCTGCTATATATTCGGACTCAGCCTTAGATAAAGATGTGCAATTCTGTTTTTTTGCTACTCTAACCAACTAAATTATTGCCGACATAATAACAGGCACCTGAAGTACTTTTACTATCATCAGTATAACCGGTCCAATCAGCATCAGTATACCCTATGATGGTGCTACAGGTATTGTTAGTGTACCTAAGTCCAAGATTAAGAGTGCCTTTTATGTACTTTATTATACGTTTTACACTCAATAAATGGCTCTCTTTAGGGTTATTCTGGTAACGAGCACACAAACATACAACATACATTATGTCTGGTCGTGAGGCAGTTAGATAGAGTAGGCTACCAATCATACTACGATAGAGTGTGGAATCAACTGATTTACCAGTTTCATCTTTACATAATTTAACAGTAGTACTCATAGGCGTTTTGGCAACTTTAGCATTATCTAAACCAAATTTCTTAACAAGATCTAAGGCATACTTGGTTTGAGAGACAAATAGACCATCAGAATTCTGTTTCACTTGAAATCCTAAGAAACGTTGTAGCTCCCCCATAAGGGACATGTGAAATTCCTTATGCATACTAGCAGAAAAGGATTTAACTTCAGAGTTTGAAGTTGACCCGAAAATGATGTCGTTTACATAGACTTGGGCTATAATAATGTTTTTGTCAAAATGTTTGACAAAGAGAGTCTGGTCATTTCCTCCTCTCTTAAAACCCTTATCCAACAAAAAGTTGGAAAGGCATTCATACCAAGCTCTAGGAGCTTGTTTTAAGCCATACAAAGCCTTTTTTAGACGAAAGACATGGTTAGGGTATTTAGGATCAATGAACCCTTTGGGTTGTTCTACATATGTTTCTTCGGACAGGATTCCATTTAGGAAAGCAGATTTTACGTCCATTTGATGAAGTGTGAATTTTAAGTGACACGCTATGGCGAAAAGAAGTCGAACAGATTCAAGACGAGAGACAGGGGCAAAAGTCTCGCTAAAATCTATTAATTCTATTTGAGAGTAGCCTTGAGCAACTAGTCTAGCTTTGTTTCTAAGGATTACCCCATTTTCATCAGATTTGTTCTTAAAAATCCAACGTGTTCCAATGACATTTTTGTTTTGAGGCCGAGGTACAAGATACCAGACATCGTGAATGACAAATTGTAAAAGTTCTTCCTGCATAGCAGAAATCCAGTGTTTGTCATTCAATGCTTCATTAACATTTTTCGGTTCCACAAGGGAGACAAAACATGCATAATTAGCATAATTTCTTAACTGGGATCTAGTACGAACTGGCTCGTTAGGGTTACCGACCACGTTGTCAATGGGATGATCTTTAGATACCCAGCCAGGTACTTCTGGACTCTCAATAGGTAATGAGTCATCTATTTCTGGTGAATCAGCTTTGAAATCATTTTTAGATTCAACCACAATAGGTGATTCAGATATCTTATTTTCGACAATAGTGTCACTTACAATTACATTTATCGATTCCATAAGGGCCTTAGTACGCAGATTGTATATACGATAAGCACGACTGTTTGGAGAGTATCCTAAGAAGCTGGCTTTATCACCACGAGTTTCAAATTTAGACAGATGTTCTCTATCTTTACAGACATAACACTGACTTCCGAAGGTTCTTAGGTATTTCAGATTAGGCTTCTTACCGTACCACAACTCATAAGGGGTTTGTTTAGAGTTTTTCCTAAGGTAAACCCTATTGATGATATGACAGGCAGTTCTAATAGATTCTACCCAGAAGTATTTAGGTAGGAATTTGGCATGCAACATGACACGTGCCATCTCTTGAAGAGTTCGGTTTTTCCTTTCAGCAATGCCATTCTGCTGAGGAGTTTTAGGGGCACTAAATTCATGTTTGTAACCGTTGTAGTCACAATATTCAACTATTCCTGTGTCTATGAACTCTCCCCCTCTATCACTACGAATGCGATTGACTTGTGTGTCCTTCTCATTTTCAATTCTTAGAAGAATTTTCAAAAAATTCTGAAACGTGTCAGATTTATGTTTTAAGAAGGCAACCCAAGTGATTCGTGTGAAATCATCAACCATGACAAGGATATAACTGTGTCCACAAAGACTAACAGTTCTAGAAGGACCAATAAGGTCCATATGGATGAGATCTAAAGGTCTAGAGGTGAGAATGTCTTTAACCTTTTTATGCGAAGTCTTAACTATTTTTCCTTCCTGGAAATGACCACAGATAACACTTGAAATAGGTTTAATTTTAGGAATACCTCTAACAATCTCTTGACTAGACAATCTACCAAGGATATCATAACTTAAGTGACCCATACGATTATGCCAGATCTCATTGTCATCCATTCTGACAATGTTACAGGTTTCAGAACTAGTCTTGACAGTATAACAATTGTCAGGTGTTCTAAATCCTGTAATAATGCATTCTCCTTTATCATTTAGAATTTTACAATTGTTCTTTGAAAAGGTGACTGTATGGTCAGAGTCACAAAATTGTGATATACTTAGGAAGTTGGATTTAAGGCCTCTAACTAATAGAACATTTTCAAAAATAGGCATTCCTTCTTCTTTTAGGGTTCCTTTGCCTATGATCTGGGATGAAACACCATCACCAAAAACAACTTTCCCACCAGCAAATCTGGTTTTGTTTAAAAGTTTGGTTTCATCTCCTGTCATATGTTTGGAACATCCTGAATCTAAATACCAACCAGATGAAGTGTGTTCAGCTTTTAAAGCTGTGATGACAATGTTACACTTCATTTGGGGTAAAAGATCCTCTTTTCTAACCCAAATAGCTCTAGTTTTAATTTTGCGCAAGTTTGCCCTCATTTGATAAAATTTTCGAGACACAGCTTTTTGTCGAAAAACATTTGGAGCAGCAAACTGATTATTGTGAAAATTTTGAGCTTTTAGTTTAGGAAAGTTTCTGGGAGCCTTTCTCTTAAATGAACTCTTAGTTTTGGTCTTTCTATTTCTGTAGTTAGAGTTCTTATCAGGTTGTCTTGGAAGGACATAATGGTTACGATTTTGCCTAGAATAGTTAAAGTTCTTGTAGACAGAAGTGTTGTACACAGGGGTGTTTAGACGCCTAGCATAACAACCTTCAAAGGAGTGACCATAAATGTCACAGTATGAGCAATATTGATTGCTTGAGGGATGAATTTCCTTAGGAAAACTTCTAAAGATAGGTTTGATAGCATTCTGTTCAGAAGTGTTATTCCTAGGAGGGATGGTCGTATAGGTAGAATCAGCCTTTCTGATCAAAGGACAGACGTATTTAGTCTTAAGTGCAGTCTCAGCCTTAGAATTACTAGACTCTCCAATGTCTTTCTGTTGTTGCTTTTGATCAAATTCCTTTTTAATAAAATGAAAGTCTGGACATGTTTCAATTGGTCTTTTGCCCCCAGACACAAACTTAATAGGTTCAAGTTTAGTAATTTGTGGTTTGTTCTTAGGGTAAAATCCAATACCGGTTCTATCATCAGAATTGGTCTTGGAGTCAACAACAAAGTCAGTAAAATAATTTGAATTGTTTTCAAACTTAGAAAACTTTTTGAAAACAGTAGCTGTCTTTGTTTTTGCTTCCTCCAATTCTAATAATGTTCCCTTATATTTCATTTCCAGGGTTTCATTAGTTTTAGTCAAATCTTTTAATTTTTGATCAAAAGTTTCAATTTCAGATTGATGAGTCAGACACTGGTTAGTGTACTCTTCAGCATTCAACTTCACAATAAGACTTAGATCATCTAATTTCTTAGTCAGGTCTCTAACAGTCTTCTCTAGTCTAGTGCCTTTTTTAAGAGTTTTAGCATACAAGGTATGGATATCAGGGAGGTCATCTGTGTCTGAGTCGCTAAGTGAAGTGTGTGTAGTGACCCCTAACGATTAAGTTTTAGTACTCATGCACCCATTTGCATCGTCATTATCGAGATCACTTTGACTCACACACACGGAACTAGAACTAGCAACCTTTTCAGACAATAAAGCATCTAGGCCAATCAAAGCAGTATTCACACAAGCAGAAGTAGGAGCATCATTATCACACACATGAGTATCATCATTGTAAATGATCTTAGCATAAAAAGACATGCAAGGGTCAAGTACATTAGATGACTCAAGTTCCTCTTCATCAGAATCACTTGAATCATTCCAAGTTTTACAGACATTGGCTCTATTGTGTGTGTTGGTTTTATTCAGATTAACTCTGCAATCGTGAGCAATGTGACCTAGTTTCCCACATCTAAAACATTCAATCTTTTTAAGGTCTCTAATGGGTCTGGAATTGTTGTCCTTAGGATGTTTGTCAATACCTCTCTCATGAGGTTTGGGATTAGACAGAGTAGAATAATTAGGCTTGCCTTGTTTAGTTGCCTGTTTGTTTCGAAATTTGACAATTTTCTTAAATTTTTTAGACATCAAGGCAATCTGATTATCTAGTTTGTCTATATCGCACTCCTCATCAGAGTCAGAGTTGGTCAAATTAGACTCAAGTTTGGGTATCTTAGAGGCAAAACTCAAGTTAGAGTTGGGTTGTTTTCTCTGTGAATGATTTAATTATTTCTTAAAGTCTAATTCCATTTCCACAGTCCTAAGTTTGCTACTGAGTAACTCAGGGGTAAGGTTTTGATCATTCATTTCCTCAATAGCATACCTCTTACTGTCAAAATTTTGTGGTAATGACCTTAGAATTTTAGAGACAATTTCATTCCTATCATAAGTTATACCATTAGCATGCAACTTAGTAACTATATCAGTTAAGTTCATGTAAAAATCATCAAAAGACTCAGAGTCAGACATAATCAAAGAGTTGTACTGCTGGATAAGCATTTGAGTTTTAACAGCTTTAACTCTTGAGTCTCCTTCATGGGCAGTGATTAATGTGTCCCAAGTTTCCTTAGAAGTGGCACAAGATGAGATTCTTTTGAACTCATACTCATTAATAGACATAAAAATGGCATTCTTGCCTTTATTGTTATTTCGAGAAATAGTTTTTTCTTCTTGGGTAAATTCACTTAAGATTTTCTTTACCCTCTCATCACTTCCTTCAGTGGCTGGTTTAGTAGGATAAGTGTATCCATTTTCAATAATGTCCCAGACATCATCTCCTAAAGTCCCTTGGATGAAGGCAACCATTCTTACTTTCCAGTAAGCAAAGTTGTTTCCATCAAAGAGTGGAGGTCTGGACAGATTACCAAACCTTTCATTCTTCTCGTCCATAGTTAGGTTTTTCAGAAAACGATTTCAGAAACACAAGATCTTTTAAAATAAAAGTTAACAGGGCTCTGATACCAATTGAAAAACGTCGCTAATGTCGTTTAACACAAGGTTAAACTGTATAAGCAACTCCGAATGTTTGTTGGAGAAACCCTTTTCTTTTGAAAATAAAATTATAAACAAGATGTGTTTACAAAGAAACTTATGGACGAGAGTAATTAAGATTGTGTAATCAGTTTTTAAAACTAAGGCAGTTTCAAAAATTCAGCACACTTAGAGAATGAGATGAGTAGATGAAGATAATCAACACACTGTTTTTAACGTGGTAAAACCTCTCCCAACAGAGGAAACATCCACGGTGACTTCTAAGTCACAAAAACAAAAATCCACTAATAACAAAAATCAGTTACAAACAATACAACATGCAAGCACACAAATCAACCTATTCTAAGTTTAGGAATATACCCCACTTGGTTCCTTCTAACTTCTCATAGATCTGATTTGTTGATGATGTTCTCCAGTTTGCTAACTTCCTTTGCTTTAGCTTCTTTACGTCGACTCAATGATCTCAGATCTTAAACACAACACTTCCAGTGTAGTAGTGTGTCAAGTGTTTGTGAAGTGATCCCTATTCACATGCATGAACTCACACACACTTAGATTTACAAACAGTCCTATAAGAATTACATATAAAATCTATATGCAGTGATTTTGTTATTTTTCTTTCTTACAAAACTAAAAACCTTTTGACCTTTAAATATAACCCAGATTCCACGGAAATCTCGCTTTAAAAATCGGACAAGATCCTAATCAATCTCTTTTTGAAAACATTTGTGAGATTGAAAATCTCCATGTGTGAATCCAACTAGGTCAGGTTAAGTTTTGTAAAAACAGAAACTATAAAACATTTTAAAACCAAATCAGAAATGATTTTCTTAAACCATGTAGAAATTATGCAGATCTAGTGAAAAATGTAACATGCAGAGTATAGATCTAACGTTTCTATGGAAAAAGAAACAAGATCTTCACTCTAAAGTTTAAGTTGTGAGCAAGATCAAAAGATCAAGAGGTTACAGCAACGATATGAACAAACCACTCTCTCTCTCAAACACTCAGGATGTGTTTGGGGTTGAATGTATACGAAGGTTTGTTTCTGAGTTGAAGTGTTTAGGGTTAGGGTTTGGTTTTGGGCTAACTGTTTCCCTTTCTCTCTCTTCTCTCTATTCTTTTCTCTCTTCTCTCACTTCTCTCACTTCTCTCTTATTTTTTTTTCTCTCAGAAAGACGAATGCCCAAAAGTCTTGTAAGGCTGAGAAGTGGAGGGTATATATAGGGCTGAGGGAAGGTTCTGGACGTTCGAGGCAAATCAAAGGCTGAGATTAAGTCTTGCAGAGTTTGACTTGATCCAAGGGTTATAAAACAGCGATGGCTAAGAACAATTGTGATTGGTTCATATGGATAGCACCGGGATTAACCAAGAACACATGCAGACCCTTGATAAGGAATGATCCAACGATCATCAAACATCCATCCAGCCCTCTCACATAATAAACACAAAAACATTCACCCAGAGGATGACAAGTGTTAGCCTGTGAGTGGCTCTCACACGCGCATCAAAATAATTACAAAACATCACCCTGAAGTCTCTAGCGCTTTGAGATCCTACCCAACCAAACTATTCGAGTGAAAACTGAAGTTTGCAAAATAAGATATTAACCCCACAAACTATATAATCCCATTTTATTCATAAAAACGTTTATTAAGAAATGTTTAAAAAATGATTAAAAAGGTTTAAAAATTATTTAAAAATTCCCAAAAAATTATTAAAGCTCCAATTAAAGGGGAATTAAATACACACTCAATTTTAAGCAATATGAACACATGTATGCACTTCTAATTGTGTGTAGTGTGATTCATTTTATACCTTCATAGATCATTGAAGAGGATTCGAGAGATAAGTTCTGAGGCTTTTTGGTTTCTAGGATGGACTACCAATTTTGTCAATATTTCCAAATTAGTTGAACACTTATACAGTATAGACTTAAGCAAGTCAAAGGTATAAGGTGCTTCAACGTAGGCGTCTCGGGGTAAAACCCGAGACTCGAGTCCCTTTTCTCACTTTTTATCTTATCTTCTATCTTCTCTAAATCTATTTCCTTATATTCTATATACTTGTTCTTAGTGACGACTTACCCCATATGCGTTATCGTTCCATTATAAAGATCAACGTAGGGGTAATCGCGTAAATCTTATTTTTGTAATATTATTCTTATATCTTTCTACGGATGACTCGCTTTATCTTTTCCATGATACAAGTCGAGGATTCCTACCTCCATTATATATATACACATGCACACATATCACGATGGGAAATATAAAGGAAAATAGCAAATATCCATGAGAGATCGAAAGGGCGAAACGGGTGCCTAACACCTTCCCATTTCATAACTAAGCCTCCGAACCCTTCTCGAATCATTTTGGTTTTGTACGCACCAGTATGTCTTTGAATGCCATCCTTCGGGGTGGCTTCCCCTTTTTCTTTTGTCTGTTTTGAGTAAAATAGACTGGCGACTCTGAATTTCTCTACATTTTTATACCACACTCAAACGGCGCCGGCCGAAGCGCTGCCGAGAGGGACGCGCGGGACCCGAAGGATCCTTTTCCTCCACGACGGGGATCGGGGATGGCCACAGTGGCGACTCTACTAGGGATATTGTGTATTTTGAGGGCTTGACTCTATTTACATGGATGCTATATTTGTTTATGTTTTCCCCCATATCTTCATGTTCCCCTTTTCCATGTGTATCCCATGCTTATACTTATATTCACACACTTGTAGAAATTTCTCCATGTACACTTCATACCATGTGCACCTAGGATCACATATATCCGCATGTTGCACGCATCACCTATCCATACTTGGTGTACCTTTTAGGGTACTTGTACCTTTCTACCTGTTTGGCATAATCAAGAAAGGCATTCTCATCATAAGATACTAATAAGAGAATCATGCATGATTCACACAACATCACCAAAGAGCATTGCTATTGACCAAATTTTACCCAGTAACTGGAGGGTCACTTCGTGATGGGCACTGGTCTGGAAGGTCGCAGTTAGCCTAAGCGATATGACTCTCACCTTCCATTGGCCAAGTACCTTCGACGTATATCGAACGGTTCCCCCGCATCGTACCGCTTGACCGAAGTCATGATGGGAGGTATATCGCAGGGAATTCATTCACGTACGCCGAGTATATCGAATTCGCTCTCACACGTACTGTCCCCACGAGGTATATGGTGAGGCAATTCGCGTACACTCAGGTATATCAAATGGCTTGTCCACACATACCGATTGCCCGCAAGAGCAAGACGTATATCGTGGAAGTCACGCCAAAGGGGGGGAACCCATGTCGATTCACCCAACCAACTGCATACCCGCATATATGTGTCAAACCTAGGACACGCACTTTAGATTACCGGTTTCAACCCGAAACTCTGCCAAAATTCTGGGTCGGCTTGCCGCCCATATTTTTGCGCATTTTTAAAAAAAGACCCTGTCCGTGAGCCTGGTTACAAGTCCAAGCCGTAGCTCTGCATATATTAAGAACCCCACTTTTTCAAGCTTGGGTCTCGTCCTACATTGCATTTAGGAGAATTAAATACAATTGAAAACATAATAATTATAATAATCATGATGAGTCCCGTATCCAAAAACATTTCTCCCTTCTTTATCAAAAATCCAAAAACATTTCTCCCTTCTTTATCAAAAATCCAAAAATAGTTCTTCCTTTCTAAAAAATAAATCTCATCCTACGCCTTCTCAGGTTGATCGCAAGCCCTTGGCCTGGCTCCCTACTGGCTTCGGTCTTCAGTCAAATCACCCCGGAGTTTCATCCGTTCCTCTACTACTTCTTCTGAGTCTAGAATCCATCCATTTTCCATGGAGAATACAGATCAAGTACTAGTCATGCAACCGGATCTGACGACAGTCCTAGCTTACCTTGTGTCCAAGATTGACAACCTCCAAACCGAGGTCCGAGAGATGCAACGAAACCAGGTTCCTATTCTCAAGAGCTCGAGGCCCTATTCCCTCCTGCTATGGGTCCACCCGAGCCTATCTGGGTTCCCGAAGAATATCTCCTGCTAAGGGGCCACCGCCTGCCCATCTTCCAATGCCAAACATTGCCCAGCCTGTGGCTAACCTGCCTGTGGTCGTTGATCCAAAAGAGGAAGAGTTGAATAAAGTCAAAGAGGATCTCAAGATGCTCACCAAGAAGTTTGACCAAGTCAGGATCTCTGGAAATTACATGGACTACACCCACATGTCTCCTTATCCTAAAGCGAGGTTACCCTAGAAGTTCAAGATGCCAAATATCGAGAAGTTCGGAGGGAGTGGATCCCCAATTGTTCATCTTCGCAGTTACCACCATTCCATGACTCTACTAGGGGCCTCTGAGGAGGTAATGACCCAATTGTTTCAGCAAACTTTAAAGGATAGTGCCCTCCGATGGTTTTTATCTCTTGAGGAATCCAGAATCCATAGCTGGGAGGATGTATCCCAAGATTTCATGTCACGATACAAATACAACAAAGAGCTTAAGGTCACCCGTTGTGATTTAGAGATGCTCAAACAAAATCCTGGAGAATCAGTCAGTAACTTCATAACCCGGTGGAGGGAGCAAGCGCCTACCATGACCAATCGTCCATCTGAATAAGAACATGTCAACATAGTGAAGAAGAACTTCTTACCCCATGTCCGAGCAACGATGGGAGGATAATACTATCCCCACTTTTTAGCTCTCAGACAGGCTGGAGTAGAAATCGAGGAAAGTCTCATTAAAATAGAGGTTGAACCGAAGAAGGAGTCCGGACAGTTCACCCCTAGAAAGTATGACAAGCTTGCCAATGCTACAGTCTCGACCATCAATAACATCTCTCAACCAACCACATCATGGGCACCAGAAAGCCGCCCTGCCCCTATTCGAAGGGAATACACTGAACTCCATGCTGCCCTCTCCAAATTTTACCAAGCCCTGTTAAGCCGAAACCTCATCAAACCCTTGGATCCACGACCATTGCTAAATCCACTCCCAAGAAACTTCAAGACCGATGCTCATTCACTACACCAAAATGGGCAAATTGTCACCTTTCAGCCGGCCAGCCTTGTCAAGGTCATTGACCGTGACAAAAAACACGCGTTTTATGTCACGGTCATTGACCTTGACACGGCGTGACAACTAATTGTCACGGTCATTGACCGTGACAAGTCCGTGACAAATTTACTTGTCACTGACTTCTCACAGTCAATGACCGTGACAATTATTTAAATACTTGTCACGGTCAATGACCTTGACACGACCGTGACAATATTTGCAGCTAAAACCCTACCCCCTTCTTTTTTCCCTACCGTCGTTCCCTCCCTCTCTCTCTCTCTCTCTCTCTCTACTTTCAGGTCGATTTTCTCTCTCTCTCTCTCTCTCTCTCTCTTCCATTTATATATATGTTTGTGTGTATATTTATGTGTGTATGTGTATATATATATGTGTGTATGTGTGTGCGTGTGTTGGGGGTGGGGCAGGGTGGGGTAGGGGGTGGGGCGGGGTGGGGGCAGGGCGGGGTGTGTGCGTGTGTATATGTATGTGTATGTATGTGTATATGTGTGTGCGGTGGTGTGTGGTGGGGGAGGGGGTGGTGAAGGGGGGCAGGGGGTGGGGTGGGGTGTCTGTGTAGGTGTGTACGTATATGTGTGGCGGGGGGAGGGGGCATGGGGTGGGGGTGGGGGTGGGGCACCCATTTAATAACTTTTAAAATATTTGAAAAAAACATAATATTACAAAATTGAAACGAAATGGTATTGACGGAACTTATACATACGTTATAATATAGAATCTCAAGATAAAAAATAGGCATCAACCTTAGAATCTCAAAATTATTAGATAGAAAAAGAAAAATATAAATTGAGATAACCTTACAATCTAATTAGGCTAAAAATATAATGGCATCAACTAACATATATACACAACACTAAAAGTAGACATCAATTTTATAGATTTTTACTTTATAATTCAATATGGGTTATACTCCCACATAGTTCATCAACAAATATTGTAAGAACATTGTGAAAATAATAAACATCGGGAGGGGGTGGGGGTGGGGGTGGGGGTGGGTGGGGTTTTGAATATTATTTACATTTATATTTTTGGATATTATTTATATTCAAAATAAATAATTGATAATAGTTGGATAATAATTGGATAATAATTGATATTTTCATTCAAAATAAATATTTCATTCAAAAATATTGGATAATAATTGATATTTTCATTTAAATTGATAATAATTTTATTCATGAAATTAATTCAATTAGGTAAAACCCTAGATAATTTTTTAACAGAATTTGATAATATTATATAAAGTTTAGTAAATTCACAAAATGTTGCCAATTGTATGTTTTTAGGAATATCATTAGTTAGAATCCATACACATGCATGTTGTTAGAAAGTCTTAAATTTAATCCTCACTTTAATTTGTAGAATCTCTGTACTTGGTTGGATTTATCCCTTTATGATAATGAAATTTATGCTCCAATTATAATTATCTCATGTCATAATTTTATTGATAAACAATATATATAGTTGTCACGGTCGTGGTGCGTAGGTGTGCGTGCATAGGTGCGTAGGTGTGCGTGTGTGCGTGGTGGGGGGAGGTGGAGGGGGTGGGGTATGTGTATATGTGTGTGTATGTGTGTGGCGGGGGGAGGGGGCAGGGGGTGAGGGTGGGGGCGGGGTGTGTGCGTGTGTATATGTATGTGTATGTATGTGTATATGTGTGTGTATATATGTGTGTGGTGGTGTGTGGTGGGGGAGGGGGTGGTGGAGGGGGCAGGGGGTGGGGTGGGGTGTCTGTGTAGGCGTGTGCGTATGTGTGTGGCGGGGGGAGGGGAGCAGGGGGTGGGGGTGGGGCACCTATTTAATAACTTTTAAAATATTTGAAAAAAACATAGTATTACAAAATTGAAACGAAATGGTATTGACGGAACTTATACATACGTTATAATATAGAATCTCAAGATAAAAAATAGGCATCAACCTTAGAATCTCAAAATTATTAGATAGAAAAAGAAAAATATAAATTGAGATAACCTTACAATCTAATTAGGCTAAAAATATAATGGCATCAACTAACATATATACACAACACTAAAAGTAGACATCAATTTTATAGATTTTTACTTTATAATTCAATATGGGTTATACTCCCACATAGTTCATCAACAAATATTGTAAGAACATTGTGAAAATAATAAACATCGGGAGGGGGTGGGGGTGGGGGTGGGGGTGGGTGGGGTTTTGAATATTATTTACATTTATATTTTTGGATATTATTTATATTCAAAATAAATAATTGATAATAGTTGGATAATAATTGATATTTTCATTCAAAATAAATATTTCATTCAAAAATATTGGATAATAATTGATATTTTCATTTAAATTGATAATAATTTTATTCATGAAATTAATTCAATTAGGTAAAACCCTAGATAATTTTTTAACAGAATTTGATAATATTATATAAAGTTTAGTAAATTCACAAAATGTTGCCAATTGTATGTTTTTAGGAATATCATTAGTTAGAATCCATACACATGCATGTTGTTAGAAAGTCTTAAATTTAATCCTCACTTTAATTTGTAGAATCTCTGTACTTGGTTGGATTTATCCCTTTATGATAATGAAATTTATGCTCCAATTATAATTATCTCATGTCATAATTTTATTGATAAACAATATATATAGTTGTCACGGTCGTGGTGCGTAGGTGTGCGTGCATAGGTGCGTAGGTGTGCGTGTGTGCGTGGTGGGGGGAGGTGGAGGGGGTGGGGTATGTGTATATGTGTGTGTATGTGTGTGGCGGGGGGAGGGGGCAGGGGGTGAGGGTGGGGGCGGGGTGTGTGCGTGTGTATATGTATGTGTATGTATGTGTATATGTGTGTGTATATATGTGTGTGGTGGTGTGTGGTGGGGGAGGGGGTGGTGGAGGGGGCAGGGGGTGGGGTGGGGTGTCTGTGTAGGCGTGTGCGTATGTGTGTGGCGGGGGGAGGGGAGCAGGGGGTGGGGGTGGGGCACCTATTTAATAACTTTTAAAATATTTGAAAAAAACATAGTATTACAAAATTGAAACGAAATGGTATTGACGGAACTTATACATACGTTATAATATAGAATCTCAAGATAAAAAATAGGCATCAACCTTAGAATCTCAAAATTATTAGATAGAAAAAGAAAAATATAAATTGAGATAACCTTACAATCTAATTAGGCTAAAAATATAATGGCATCAACCAACATATATACACAACACTAAAAGTAGACATCAATTTTATAGATTTTTACTTTATAATTCAATATGGGTTATACTCCCACATAGTTCATCAACAAATATTGTAAGAACATTGTGAAAATAATAAACATCGGGGGTGGGGGGGGTGGGGGTGGGTGGGGTTTTGAATATTATTTACATTTATATTTTTGGATATTATTTACATTCAAAATAAATAATTGATAATAGTTGGATAATAATTGGGGGTGGGTGTGTGTGTATGTGTACTATTAACATTTTTTTTAGGAATATCATTAGTTAGAATCCATACACAAAATGTTGCCAATTGCCAATTGTATGTGTATATGTGTGTGTATGGTGGTGTGTGGTGGGGGAGGGGGGTAGTGGGTGTGGGGTGTGGTGGGGGAGCTGATAATATTTTGTTATAATTTGTGGGGGGAGGGGGTGGGGGTGGGGTGTGTGTGTGTGCGTAGGTGTGTGCGTGGAGGGTGGGGTAGGGGTGTGTGTATGTGTATTATTAACATTTTTTTTAAACTGTACTAATAACATTTTTTTTACAGCAAAAATGTCTCCTTCAGATGTTAAGGCGAAGATGATGATGCTGTTTATGATGATGTCGTCTGGGTTCGGTGGTAGCAGAGGCGACGAGGGCTCCTCCGCCCCTAGGCTCCCCAAATATGGAAAATTTGGGATTACCGTCGAGAACAAGTCGGAGCTATTAGCGAGATCCCTCGAGCTGCTAAAGACGGTCATCGGCCCGGGGTTTATGAGTTGGAAGGAGGTGCCATATGAGCTCAAGTTAGCTGTTTGGGCGGCAGTAGAGGTAATATTTCAATTTCAATATCAATTTCAATTTCATATTTATATTTATATTTATATTTATATTTATATTTATATTTATATTTATTCGCAACTAACATTGTATTTGTTGGACATTAACAATTCAACTTGGATCCAAATCTACGCGATTCTGTCTTGGAGCAGTTGAGGGAGCAACACAAGACGTGGAAGAAAAATATGCGGACACGGTACTTTGGGAAAACACGAGAGTCCATTATACAATGGCGCGGATCCGTCCCGCCCAAGGAGCCGATCTCATTGGCACAATGGCAAAAGTTCATTGACAATGAGATCGAGGATCGACAATTGGCATCTCGCCAATCGGGGAGGGAAAATCGGGCTAAAAAGACGAACGTACATTACTCCGGCCGGACCTCTTACGCTAAGGTGGAGCATAGGATGCTGGTAAGATTTAATTTATCTATAACTACAGAAATATATTATTCTTCATTATTTTACTTTGCGGGGCCTATACTAATTTTACTTTACTTTATTTTATTTCAGGGGGTAGGGAGTGGGCCAGGGGGTAAGCCACATAGGCTCGATACTTATGTGGCTCTTCGGACGAAGAAGGGGAAGGACAAGGAGGTGTCCCCGAGCGTCGTGGCCACGATTGTAAGTAATCCGACAGTTTAATTATTGTTAATTACGTTATAATTTTTTAGTATACTTATTTTACTAATCATGTGCTTTTTGTCGTTTTAGGCAAAGCTTAAGGAAGTGCATGAGTCGCAGTCTGATGCCGACAAGGCATCTTTGTCCACAGACGCACTCAGCCAAGTGCTTGGCTCTGATCGCAAGGGGAGGACAAGGGGAGTGAGATCGCGGGTGGCCAAATCTAGGATCATCGGATTGGAGACGAGCGACACCGGGTTGGCTCAAACGGTGGATTCACACGACGCGAAGCTGTCCCGTTTGGAGGCGACGGTCCAAGATATGTACGCATTCATGAAGCGTACGTTGGGTGGAGACCGTAAAGGGAAAGGGAAAGGGAAGGAGAAGGATAAGGATAAGGCGGTGGAGGAGGAGGTGCAGGATGATGAGGCGCAGGATGACGAGGATGTGGACCTCGCTGCTTCATCACCGACACGTTCGTACTTCGATGATCCACTTCCCTATTTGGCGCCCTTCAACAGACCATTGTCGATACTTGGTTGGCCGAGCGTGTTCATATTGGACGTATTTGATGGCCAGCGGATAGGGCGGGGGTTGAGGGACCGGAATATCGTCGAGGGTGGAATAGTCCATGGACGTGTGCTTCAAGAGATGGAGTATAGGGTGCTCGTCACGCATGTCATACCCGGGAAGGAGAACTCCTTATTGTGGTTGCACGAACAATGCGGCACGACATATATTAGTGGGTGCGTCAATTCGTATGTCGTGTGGCCTACTCACCTCCTCAGCTTTATCCAAGATATGTAGTAACATTATTTTTAAGTTTGTCCATTTTAATTATATTTGGATTATATCGTCATGTATATTATTTTTACTTTGAATATTTGGATTATATCGTCATGAATATATATTTGCATGATCTTTAGTTTGTGTTGGATATATGATGTTTGGAACAGGTACAACGTTGCTATAACAGGTACAAATATACTGTTGGGCAGTGGCAGTGGCCATACTGCCCAGCAGATTTTTTTTAAATTCTGCCCAGAATTGTCACGGTCATTGACCGTGACAATTCTGGGCAAGAGGGGTCACGGCTTTGTCACGGTTTATAACCGTGACAAACGTGTCACGGTCATTGACCTTGACACGACCCTGACACAAAACGCGAGTTTTGTGTCAAGGTCAATGATCGTGACACGACCGTGACAAAAAAAGTTGTCTCGCCTCGAAATGTCACGGTCATTGACCTTGACAAGTTGGATTTATCAAGGTCAATGACCTTGACAAATGGGCAGATTTGGTGTAGTGATTGCACCTTTCACCAAACTGCTAGCCATACCATCGACCAATGCTTTCACCTTCGGAACATAATCCAAGATCTCATTGATCGGGGTACCATCGCCCCACCAGCCAATCCTAAGTCAAACACTACTCAAAATCCACTCCCAAATCACACCAATGCCATCTTCTTGGAAGAAAACCTAGATTTCGATCCCTCAACTCAAATCACACCCATATACTCTCTTAAACCTCTTCAAATTTGCCCATATTTCCTCCTACACCCTACTAGCCTCACTGATCAGGCAATGTCACTCCTTACCAGAGCATGCATCGCTGTCCGTATCCGTTCTGAAAATGGAAGTATGGAATTATAAGAGGTGTTAAACCAACTCTTAGAGTTCAGACTGAAATTGCCCTCACAGATGGTCATCAATTGCCAGAGATTCAATACACTGTTCTTAGAAGCATGGAAATGGGCCCGAGATTCAGACAAGTGGGTGGTACCAACCGATGAAGTCAGCCTAGATGATGTTGTCCAGACTATGGCAGAATTATTCAAGCAAACCAACATCATTTGTAGTATCACAGGGTTACTTAACACTTTGAAGCTACAAGGGCATTTGATCCCTTCAATCACACATATCCCCACGGAATGGGAAGACATGTATGATGAAGCCATTGAAGTTGTGGAATGCATCGACTTTACATGGAAAGACATAATTTTTACCATCGGATGGGGGGAAGAATTTGAAGATTCGAGTGAGGAACAAGATTTATGAAGAGCTGGCCCAGTAGCCGACATATGTGGAATGATATCATTTGAGGAAATCCTCGGAGAAATAAATAGGGTGGCAGCACAACCTGAGATTGACAAGGAAACGGGATTCATGTTCTTTCCTTCTTCAGTAAATCACATGACCAGATCAGGGAGACATTACTAGGTTCCAAGCTCACTACCAGCAAATGACAAAGGGAAGGGTGTTGAAAACCTTCCTATGCCAGAGATGACCATCGAGGAGAGCAAGATCCTCAACCAACTGAAGAAAACCCAAGCTAACATCACTCTGTGGGGGCTTTTACATGTCCTCCCAGCTGCATAGAAATGCTTTAATCAAATTACTCATTGGACCCATAGTTCCTCCCTCTAACACACCAAAAGAAGCGGTAAATCTGGTCGGATCCCTAACCTCTACCGGAATGCTATCATTTTTCGAAGAAGAAATCCCCAGAATTGGGCCGAATCACAATCATGCACTCAATATCTCCGTCAAAGTTATGAGGAAGGTCATGCCACTCTCCCTTTTCGATAACGGATCCGCCTTGAACGTTTGCCCTCTGAGAACCTTCAAGTGTTTAGACCTGAAAAAAGCGACCTCGCTCCAACCTCTACCGCTATGCATGCCTACGATAATACCCGCCGAGAGGTGATGGGATCCATAAAACTTGTAATAGGGATTGGCCCTATAAACCCTATCGTTGAATTCCAAGTCATAGACATCCCAACTTGTTTCAACCTATTGCTCGGATGCCCCTGGATCCACAGTATCAAGGGTGTGTCTTCCTCACTCCATCAGAAATTGAAGTTTTTTGCCGAGGGGCGAGTCATCACCATTTTGGGCGACGACGGAAATGTCGAGGGTGCAAGCACCAGCAGTCCAATTCTTGAGATACAACACGGGTTAAATGATATGCTCCTATCAGAATTCCGAGTTGAGCCACTCCTACTCCCGGCAGGGGAAGGTTTCAAAGAAAGGATTTGTCCAGAATATGACCCTCATGGCAATGTCAATGTGATTCAGATGTTCAGAAATATGCACTTCATGCCCGGACTGGGGCTAGGGCAAAGGAAGCAAGGGATACTTGAGCCCATCGAACTGAAGAAAGATTTTCCTCCTTGTGGATTGGCGTATCAACCATCAGAACAAGATCTCAGAATGATCAGCCAATCTCGACCAAAGAGAAGATTAGACTGCATCTGAATTATCTCGGGAGACTCCTTAAATGGATGATTCATCAAAGAAGGCGAGGACTTCTCCTTTTGCGATTTTCTAAAACCATGGTATGACCACACAAACAAGAAGATGGGACCAGGAATGGAGATATTTTTCGAAGATAGCTACCCATGGGCTAAAAGTTTCCCACACCGTGTACAACCGCTCATCAAAGATACCAAAGAGACTGAGGAAGGTGATTTCGAAGATTCCTTCAACTTGCAGATACTGGGGCTGGCACTCTGCATGGTTTATTGAGGCACTACATCAATGGATCCATCCCATCTGATTAAAGCTGCTGATACACCCCTCCTCAACTGGCATGCTGCGCCAATTCTACCTCTTGAAATTTCCCCTAACCCCAATATTTACCCTATTTCTTCTTTTGTTGTCTATCCTTGCTCAAATGTAATCGAGACCTATTTTGATGAGGTTCTTAATGTTGTTTTTCCTATCAATGAAATAAACGAAGAGTTTGAGTATCTTGTTGTACCTTACATTAACTTTTTGGATTCTAATCAAACTTTTGATGATGATGATTTTGCAAATGAACAATTCTTAACTGATCTAAATAAGGTTAATAATAAACAACATAACCGCGTTCAAGTTAATGAAGAAGAGACTGTTGTTATTAATCTCGGTTCTAGTAGCCAACTGTGCGAGATTAGGATAGGGGCCACTCTTGACGAGCATGAGCGTGCACAACTCGAAGAATTGCTGAAGGAGTTCGTGGATGTCTTTGCATGGTCGTATGATGATATGCCCGGCATCGATCCTGAAATAGCTCAGCACGAGATCCCCACTCTCCCAGATTACAAGCCAGTTAAACAAAAATTGAGAAAACTCCGCACCGAATGGTCGCTCAAGGTCAAAGAAGAGGTGGTCAAACAGTTGAACGTGGGTTTCATTCGGGTGATCGAATATCCCACGTGGCTAGCCAACATTATACATGTGCCGAAATTAGGAGGGAATGTTCGAATGTGTGTAGATTACCGAGATTTAAACAAAACTTCTCCAAAGGATGATTATTCGCTACCCAATATCGATATGATCGTGGACAACACAACCATTCATGCTCTCAAGTCATTCGTCGACAGGTTTGCCGAATAAAACCAGATCAAGATGCACCCCGACCATCAAGAAAAAATGCATTCATCACCCCATGGGGAACCTTTTGCTACACCGTTATGCCATTCGATCTCAAGAATGCTGGGGCTACCTACCAAAGGGCTTCCACAACCATCCTGCACGATCTGATTCACAAAGAGGTCGAGGTTTATGTGGATGATATGATTATAATGTCCAAAACTAGAGAAGGTCATGTTCTCGCTCTCCGAAAGTTCTTCGAACGACTGCGACGGTATCAGATGGCGACTTAATCCACAGAAGTGTGTCTTCGACATTATAAAGGGAAAACTCTTGGGGTTCATGGTTAGCGAAAAGGGGATAGAAGCAGATCCTGTAAAGCTGAAGGCCATACTTGAGATGCCACCGCCACGAACAGAGAAAGAAGTTCGAGGTTTTCTTGGGAAATTACAATATATCAGCAGGTTCATCAGCCAGCTAACCTCCATCTGTGAACCAATCTTCAAGCTCCTCTGAAAGGATTCAACCAAGGTTTGTAACGATGCCAGCCAAGAAGATTTTGACCGAATCAAATAATACCTGACCCAACCTACAGTGCTCATGCCACTACATTCTGATCTCCCTTTGCTCCTATACCTAACCATAACCGACACTGCAGCTGGGGCTTTTCTATCCCAATATCTTGAAGACTCCCGCAAAGAAAGAGCCATCTATTATGCCAGTCGCAAATTGGCCGGGTACGAGGTCAACTACACTTCTTTAGAAAAGGCACGTGTCGCACTTGTCTGGGTCGCCCAAAAGTTACGACACTACATACTCGCTTTCCCCATCAAACTTGTATCCCGGATGGATCCCACCAAATACCTTCTTGAGAAATCCGCCTTATCCATTCGAATGGCCCGATGGTTGATGCTCCTAACCGAGTTCAATATCGTGTGCGTCACACAGAAAGCTGTTAAAGGAAGAGCCATCTCTGACTATCTCGCCAATTACCCTGTAGAAGAAGCAGATGTTCGGATCTTCGAATTCCCAGATGAAAATATCCTCTGCACCACTCAAGACCACCTTCGATGGAAAATATTCTTTGACGGCGCTGCTAACAAAAAGGGATATGGCATTGGGATACTCCTGATCGCCCCAGATGACTCCCATCGCTATAAAATTGGATTTCCCTTGCACCAACAACATGACGGAATACGAGGCATGCACAGTGGGCCTCAAAGTCACTCTCAAGAAAGGTATTCAATACCTTGATGTCTACAGGGATTCTGACCTTATCATCGATCAAGTGCTCAGAAAGTCAAAAGTCAAGGACGAAAAGCTCCAACCCTTGCATGCTCAATTAGAAGAGTTAGCCTCCTAATTTTGAGATATCACCTTCCATTACCTACCCCGAGCAAAGAATAACCTAGCCGATGCTCTCGCCACCTTGGCCTCCATGGTCGACATGCCCGAGGGAATAACAATGACCCCCTTCCTAGTTCAAAATCAAGACAAACTGACCCATTTGCTACCATATTGAGCTTGTCTCCACCGAAGATCCTGAACTAGCCGATTGCTGGTACTATGATATCTGGTGCCTCCTCAAATATGGTAGGTATCTCAAGGGTTCCAACAAGAAATGTCGAACGACTCTCCAAAGACTGGCCACTTAGTACATTATCTGTCATAAATCCCTACTCAAGAGGAACTTCGATGGAACTCATCTACACTGCATCGCGGGGGCTAAGATTGAGAAAATAATACAGAAAATCCACAGCGGGGAATGCGGACCCCATATGAATGGTCACATGCTCGCCAAGAAGATTATCTGACAGGGATACTGCTAGACCACCATGATCCAGGATTGCACCGCCTATGTCCGGAGGTGCCTCAAATGCCAACAATTCTCCAATCTTCAACACTTGCCTCCGCGAGAATTATACAACATGACCTCTCCCTGGCCGTTCTCCACCTGGGGTATCGACATCATAGGTAAGGTTACACCAAAGGCTTCAAACGGACATGAGTTCATCCTGGTTGCCATTGATCACTTCACCAAATTGTAACACCCCGCTTAAAATAATAACGGGTGGCCAGCCCTATACTACATTAAATCAGGAGTTTCAGATGGTCCAGTCTCAACACCAACTATCGGTACTATATAATATAGGACTAACTACCCGATATCATATAAGCGAGATGTTAAAATTTAAATAAAATGTGCAACATACAACCAACTAACACTACTAATAAAAGAAAGAAAGATGCATGAAAGAACTATGAGAAATGAAATACTAGAATAAAATGAAATAAATAACTACAACAAAATGTACTTCAAAAAGTAGACCCGAATAAGCTGTCGGGTCACAGCTAATACAATGACTGAAATGGAATAAATATAAACATGTATATAAATATCCCTTGGGTACAGACTCGATATACAACATGAATCCTACCTAGAATTTTAAAGAAGTAGGAAGCGGCTACAAGATACATCTCGCAACAGTCCGCACCTGTCACGGCTCCCAAGACTCTGGATAGAAGGTCATCCGGCATCCATGCGGTAGGACACCTGTAATAGTATATATATATACAGGCAGGAGAGAAAAGTAAACGGGTCAGAGCCCGAGTTGTGAAAATATTTAGCAAGTGTGTTAACCGTGCATAATATATATCGGTGCACATATTTCATAATTAAAGTGGAATCGCACTCTCGTGGAACCCTAACTCACCTCTCATCTAAAGGCGCGCACCTATTCGCGTCCTCAAATTTTAGTTAAATTACCGGCTTTTATTAGGACAACCTAACTTATCATAAGCCTAGCCTATACCCACGAGAATTTGCCTTCCTATCTTAACCCAAGAATCCACTCCTTTCTAAACCCATTTATATTTGTTTATGAACATGTATGCCATGCTAGGCTTAATGGATTCCGGTTTATAATTTATTCAATTATCATTCTTAATACGTTACCCATTTATATTTGGGTTGAAACATATGATTTAAGTGCTAATTAATATGCATACAAAAATTATTGACAAAACTTCTCTCCAATTTCAACGCTGCGCTGCGTTTCGTGCGTGGGGTGTCTCGCAGAGGGAAATCCAAACAAGGAACCACCCCGTTACACTACTCCTTGTCAACGTCGATCCTGGAGATCCACTATGCCACACATAAATATTGACAGAACTTCTCTCTAACCTCAACAATGCACTACGTTTCGTGCGTGGGGTGTCTCTCAAAGCGAAATCCAAACAAGGAACCACCCCGTTACACTACTCCTTGACAATGTCGATCCTAGAGATCCATAATGCCATATATACCATATAATACTACTACTACTACTAATACTACTAAATCTTAAACTACAATATGGAAATAACTAAAAATCTCCAATAATATCCTTGGGATGATGTAACCGAAGTATTCCTTAAATGCAATACATCAACCCCCATCAATCTAGTACACCATACTCATCCAAGATGTACTCCACAAAGATTATATATCCTTTCATCTATAGGATATATAAGTATATATATAGGCATTTCATTCTAACCATATATATATATACACCATCATCTAATCCCATGACCATGTATACATACCATATATGATGTACAAAGGCCATGCACAAATAAATACCCGGCTATATATAGCGTCGATAAACTGCATCAATGCTATCATCTTCCAGTGCCCGACTCACGTAGCAATACTGGGGCCACCATGGTGGGACTAAACAACACATATCTCGTGGTAAACTAACGCACACGACGTCCCGGGAAGTGGTCATAGCTCCAAACCGGCAATGAGACGAAACATACCCACCACGTCTCATCCCAAAAATATAAAAATGTAAATCACATAATAACACACGGGACGACTATGACCTGGGGAATATCCACACCTTGCTTTTCTAGACAGGATGCTCACCCTCTATGCGCACAACTTCCCAATGATAGCATGAGCGGGGTATGCTTAACCAAATAAGTATATATATCATTCACATGCACAATATATATACATCCATATGATCCAATCATATAATTAAACATTAAACCATCATATACGGTTTAAATGTCCATACCATGTATATCCACAACATAAATATATATCCATATGCATAAGTACATAATTTCCTTTAGTACTATTTAACCATAGGCACACACATGACTTAATAGTCTAAAACCTCAAATTATTCCAACCTCGTTTCAAGTATTGGAATCTCAATGGTTATTTTCCACAATAACGTGTAAACTATCCTAACTAGAATTTATGCCACCACTTATTCTAGTCGATAGTACGATCCAATTCGTTCCCAATATCACTTATGGTTCAATAAATCTTATGAACCCTTACTCCTATTGAGTTATCAATTGTTCCTTAGTCTAAACATTTCTAAGGATATGAGACCCCTCACTCTCTAAGAGTTCTCAACCTCACATCATATTTATACCTTTTTATCTATAATTGGTATTCCCAACCTCAATGAGGTTTCCCCTCAATCTCCATATGCAACTCCAATACATACATGGATACATTTCGCCCAAATTAACCTAGGGAGTCCCCAAAATCCTAATATGTTAGAAACTCCTTATATGTCTCCAAGAACATATCTTTTACATCATAAGAGAAAGCCCCCAAATCAACAAACCCAACTAAAAAGGGTTAGAGATCATCCTAGAAAAACCCCATAAAACAACCCATTAAAGAAGCCCCTAAGAATAAACTCCAAAGAAAAAGGGGAAAAAAGGATTTCTCATTCTAGGGCTAAAACAGGGGCCCGGTCGACCGGTCTCAGACCCCCGGTCGACCGCGGGTCCAAATTTTGCCTATAAAGAAATGCAGTAGGCTTTTTCCTTAAGGCGCGGTCGACCGGTCCCCAGACCGCGATCGACCGGCCATACCAGTTGCCTTGGCTGATTTTCCATTTTCAGAAAAACCCACGAATTTAAACCCTAAAATTTCCATTTTAACCTCCAAATTTCTATCACAACATGATTCTAAGCCAATAAATCAACCTAAAGTTGATCCCAACCATTTCTACTCCATTAAACCCATTTTTAAGCATTGATTTCAAGATTAAACCCAAAAATCTAGGTTTTGATGTTTATAACCAAAAACCATTTCTTTAACCCACAAATTATGAAATAAAATACACAAATAACTTATTTAGCAAGATTAAACACTCGCCTCGATTTTGTAGAGGTTGGATCGTCCTCGTTGTCGTGTTTGAGCCGGGAATCTCCAAGATTTCTTCCTCTCTCTTCTTCTTTCCTTTTTCCTTTCTCTTTCTCTCTTTCTCTAATTGAGAAGGATTAATCCGTAAGCCTCTTAAGCCTTAAAACAAAAGTCCCAAATTTTAAATGTTAATACACACTTTAAATGACTCGTTTACTCTAATTCGAGCCAAATTGACTTAGAAATATTCCGGAGACGAAATAAAACCCAATGACAATCATTTTGACTATCTCGACCCTTCCGGGATCGATGGTACCCTCAAAATCATTATCTGGAATACTTTGAAACGTTCTCTATATTTGGGCCTCAATTCCCAAGTTTTAAAATTCTCCAATTTAATTAAATTTTATTTTCCCAAAAATTTAATTTCTCAGTCTCAAAAGTCTTGGGGTGTTACACAAATGGGTCGAAGCTGAGTTATGCGCAGTATTAAATGCCAAGAAAGTGGCCAAATTACTCAAGAAAAATATCATCTGCCGATATGGGGTCCCGCACGACCTAGTATCAGATAATGGACTTCATTTCGAAGAAGAAGTCATAGAAATAGTCAACGAGTACGGGATTCAAAGACATAAATCTTCTCCCTACCGACCTCAGACTAATGGTGCAGTTAAAGCCGCCAATAAGAACCTTAAATCCATCATCAGCAAGATGACTGAAAGTTATAGGGATTGGTCTGACCGGATCCCGTACGCCCTCTGGGGCTATCGAACCTCAATCCGAACCTCTACTGGGGCTACCCCTTACTCCCTGGTCTACGGCATGGAAGCAGTCCTACCTGTGGAGCTGGAAATACCCTCGCTACGTGTCATGCTCGAAAGCAAAGTTAGTGAAGTAGACTGGTACCAAAGCCATCTTGATGAGCTATCCCTCCTAGATGAAAGAATATTAACAACACTTTACCACATACAGGGGTACCATCGCCAAATAGCGCGATCATTCAACAAGAGAGTCAAGGACTGCGGTGTCCAGGAGGGGGATTTATCCCTCAAAGAGATAATAGAACCCATCTGGGACCCTAGAGGGAAGTTCAAGCCCAATTGGAGCGGCCCCTACATAGTGAAGAAAATCTTATCCGGCGGTGCCTCCATGCTCACTGACCTAGATGGGGAAGAGATGGCTCGTCTAGTCAATCTGGACCGTCTCAAGAAGTTCTACCCCTAGTCCGAAATCTTGGCGCGCTACGACTCTTCTCATCCCCCTTCTATTCTAAAAAAAAAACTCTTCATTTCCCTCTACCCAGAACTAAGTGGGCCTGATCCTCTACAAAAACTATTTAAAACTTTTCAAAAACCCCAGAGGTACGTAGGCAGCTCATGCACCTCACATGAGTGCGGCCCTTTATTTTTCACAAAATACTATTCTTTTCTTACCTCCGAGACCGGTGGTTCATTCTAAAAGTACTTGAACAAAAGGATTATGTATGCCTTAGCAATCAATATAGATAATTCAAAATACAAAATTCATCAAAAGGCACAACTGGATGATCAGAAACTTGTTTATTTCATTAATAAGAAATTACGGTACATATTACATAAGAAAAGGAATGAGTAACTCCCTTTCCCCTACTACCATAAAAAGATAAATAAAATCCCCACATACATTCCCTATTACATAAATAAACTCTCCAAGAGTCCTACCCACAACTACCAGAGGAGCCTGCACCCTCATCATCTACATTCGGAGGTCCCCAAGTTTCCCCTACCTGAATAGAGTGTCGTAAATATTCCATGGATCGATGAGCCAAAACCATCTTCGAAAAGACCACAACACCCCCTTCCATGGCATTAGATAAAACAAACCATCTTTGTCCAGTCTCCAATGCCAACATCTTACTGACTACTTTCCTCTACAACCACTTCATATAATCTTTGGGGACATGCCAAACTTTCCCGACAGAATAAGAGGGACGGGTCGACGGACGCCGATTTTCCCACAGAGACCCAAGCAACAGACGCAAGCGCTCAGTCAAATCTTCTACCAGAAAGAAATTTAAGGTCCGAGGTGGCACGACCTGCGCCCAGCCGAATTGGCGCAAAAGTCGCCAAGGGAAATAAAAAGAGGTCTGTCTGAGACTAACCAGCCGCACATATGAATACTCTCCTAGCTCCAGAACGGGCTGCAACGGCCCCCACCAAGGCACTGACCAATACAGCCCACGATCCCCATGCTCCACAAGCCAATTCTCCCAGTTCTCAACATATAAGCCAACGCTGGTGAAGTAGCGTGAACAGAAGTTGGGTAAGGACGATAAGGGATACTCTGGAGGAGTCGCCAAACGAAATCTTTCAGACAACCATATGAACATCATCACAGGGCTACCCCTCAAAAAGGCAGAACGACCTTCTCTCTAGGCATCCAGGCCATTCAAGGTCTTCGCTAGTATCACTGTCGCATGATTGCGATGGTATGACATCCATGAAGTAATGGCTGCAAGTTTGTGGGTCCACTTGCACCTCCCCAGTCACCAGCAGCAATTTGGAAACCAGTCCCAGAACAACGGCTCCAGCATAGCCAACATCACCTACTTCCCGCAAATGCACGGACTGTAACACCGCCGGTAGGGAGATCATTCCTCCAGCAACCAATGATCTAGCAGTCGAAGGCAAAATATGAAGAATCCCGGCCAACAAATCCCTAGAAGAATGGGAAAATTCGGGCAAAGACGCTGCAACACTGGGATTTACACCCAGCATGGCAGAGAACTCTTCGTAGGTAGGACAAAGTTCTTCCAACCCAAAGCGAAATACATGGTCTTCGGGGTACCAAAATTGTACCGCCGCCATCAACACGTTCCACTCAAGAGGCCGATTGCGCTATAGGGAGACTCGACGCATGTTGAAAGCATCGTAGTCGACATTATAAGAACACATTGCTTCTAAGGCTTCGAGGTAGTTGGTAAAATCGGTGCTACCAGGGAGAGCCATCTTGCAAGGCTAAGAAATAGTGGGCATATAGATAAGAATGCTAAGGTGTGATGAAAACACTTCACCCTCATCCCTTTTTTATACTTGAAAACCCTCACAAGGGATATAATCCCTGCAGAAATCGGAGGGAATCCTACCCCACAAGGTACCAAAGGCTGAAGAGGGTACCATTCAAAGCTTTTAATTGATGGGACTAGACTGAACTGCCGATAGGCAGGTCAGGGTACTTGTTGATCGACAACCCCCCCATTTTTGGAAATTTCCCTTTTTCCTCTTTTGTCAAATCAGAAAATTCAATAAAAATAAATTGATATTCTCAACAGAATTTCAAGAATCCCTTTTTCTCCTTATATATTTTCTCCTTTTAATTAAAAACATTCCTTCAAAAAATTCCAAAAATATTCCTTTTTTTACGGTCTCAGCAGCAAAGTAAAAATCGCATGTGCATGTATTCATTCATCATTAATAAAAGATAACAAAAAACTCCATTGAATTGCATATATCTGTTTTCTGTGTTACATCAATTTTGAAGGAAATAAAAAGAAAAAAGAAAAAACAACGGGACTCAGCCCGAACCCATATTCTCTCTCTATGTCTCTCTCAAGAGCTTCCACCCCTGCGACGTGCTCTCTTCCCCCTACGGCGAGATGACGCACCATCACTACCCGAGCCGAAGTCCTCCCCAGACGAGGTAGATGGCACCAAGCAAGAAGGAACAGGAACTGCGTCCCGAATATGGGCAGTTGCCGAAGATATCCAGTCTCTGATGTCCCTTAGCCAAGTGGTCGACACCCGAACTTGTTGCAAGAAAAGGCAAAATCAGTATCAAAAGCAGGATGACCAAAATAGAAAAGAAAGAAAGAATGGAATAGAAAGGTATACCGCAGGTCGAAGGACCTCCTCTGTCAAACCCAACTCCTCTGAATCCATTGCATGAGGACGGTGCAACATAGGCACCATCCCTCCATCATCCCGCTGAATGTTATATGAAGGTGTATGCAGTCGCACAAAAGGGACCTACGAGGTCGTCGCCGCCGTGGATGCTGACGGACCAGTGGTACTGTAGGAAGATCCCACCGACCGACTCGAACCCGCAGAAAGGAAAGGCAGAGCATCATATATGCTGGGCGCCATCAACCAGCTCATCACAAAATACATATAGTCATACGGCGCAACCGTATCCGTGTATAGCAAGTAGGACTCGCCAATCATCGCCGCGATACTCTCATCCTATGATAACAGTCTCTCTCGCCTCATAGACATAGGAGGCTGCGCGAGTGGCACCACCACCTCCTCCTCAGCAATCTGACGAATCACCCTCTCCCCGAGGTACCAGGAATGGCCGAACTCATGTGCCAGCAAGCTCCTCATCCGCGCATTCACCCCGGTCACCCCCACATCCTGAATGGCTGTCCCCTAGGGATAAAAGGTCACCTGAAAATATCCAAGTGAGCATAAATCAATACAAGATCAGAAGGTGCAAAAACTAAGACCGAAATGGAAAGAGTCTTACCCTACCACTGGTCAGGTCATTTAAGACCTGACGCACCCCCTCCAGGGAGCGAGATCCCTTCGACTGCCGGTTTGCCTTACGCCATCGATACAATTGGCAGAAGTCCCCAATAGTGTCGTCCTTCAAAGTGATCAGCGGGGTGTTACACCCAATAACCTCATAGAACCACGTCTGAATTTGCAAACAAAAAGAGACGCATAAGGAAAATGCGAATGCATGAAAGGAAAATGCGAATGCATGAAAAGAAATGCACAAGCTAAAGAATACCTCAAGAAGGTACATGGCCCCAGTAAAAGTCTGCCGGCAGCACTGGCTGAATGCATCCAGAGAAAAGTAAAGGGTCACTAAGGTCAGACTCCCCCAATCATAGAAGGGGATGTTCGAAAACATCCTCAAGTACGACATAAACCATAAATGGACGACGTCGCCACTCGACACCACCATGAAATCTCCCAGCACCAGAAAAATGAATAACCGGGCCATCTGCCTCACTTGCATCCCGTCCTCCGCATCAATCTCCCTACCCAACATAACATCCTTCAGCAAGGACAACCAGATATAATCCCCAGAGACTATCCTCCCTACATCACCAAGAGACGCATGCACTACCTCCGGTCTCACCCGTAAAGAGCAATCCACCTCTATCTGCTCTCCATCACAATCCAGCCCCAGCAGCTACTGCACGTCTATGGGAGTCACAGTCATCTCCTCGAAGCCGAAATGAAAGGTGTTGGTAGTGTCCCACCACCTCTCTCCCAAAGCGCACAAGACCACTGTCGAATGAGGCATCTCATCCAGCGCCGATGCCAACCTCCCAAAACCCGCTGATAATACCATCCAACGCACCACATGTGGGAGATACTCCTAGATATCCTTGAGCCCCGTCTACCCGCGGGAATGCATGTTCTTCAAAGAAATATCAGACCGGCAGAAAGAAAAGTCTCATCAAAAGTCAAGAAAGAAAAAATCACCAAAAGAGAAAAATGTCAAAGGTCGGGTTACTTACATAACCGTCGGGGATCACTCTCGAAGAGAAATGGCTCCCGCAGCAAAGTCTGCTCATCCGCAACAGGCTCAAATGCATCAAAGGAGTTATCACTCCCCAAAGTAAGGGGCACCCTGTCCCTCCAATCCACATTTTCCCAGTCATTAATGGTCAACCACTCCCGGTGGACTGCAGTGCTCACAATGGCGGCCATTTCTTGAAGATCGGAACACTAGAACAATTTGCAGAAGAATCGCAGAGAGAGAGAAAGCAAAAGAAGCTCTGAAAAAATGAAGGGATTCGCCCCCTTTTTATAGGATGCCAAGCGCCATGCCGATCAGTACTGACTCCTTACCTTCCCGAGGCAGCCCAAAAGTCTGTGCCACTGCCGAATGGCACCTCTCACACCATACCGACAGGCACCCCACCTTAAATTTCGTACACGAATTCCCAAAAAATACCAGAAAGTCCCGAAAAATCCTCAGAAAATTCCTGAAAATCCCAGGATGGATTTTGAACATTTTCACCAAGAAAATTTGGCGTTCCCTCAAGAGGAACCCCTCTTCCCCAGTGGAATCATAAAAAACCAAGTGAAAACTCCACCCGGCAAATCTCCGAAGGATCCCTAAGGATCATCAGATCACTTCCCCAGCGGAATTCTCCTACAACACCCAAAATAGGTTGTTCCCCCCTGCGAGGTCTCCTAAAATCTTCCCCAGCTATTAGCTCCCCAGCTCAGATCAAAATCACAAAGCACCCCTCTCCAGCAGAATCAAAATTCAATCTTTATCCACTCGTGTGACAAAATTGGCCCCGATCTTGGATCGTCACCTAAGTTAGGTCAGAATTGACCTCGGTCCTTGGTTGTCACCAGTCTTGGGTCAGAATTGGCCCCAGTATTGGATCGTCACCTGAGTTAGGTAAAAATTGACCTCGGTCCTCGATTGTCACCACTCTTAGGTCAGAATTGGCCGCGGTCTTGGATCGTCACCCGAGTTAGGTCAGAATTGACCTCGATCGTCACCACTCTTGGGTCAGAATTGGCCCCGGTCTTGGAACATCACCGGAGTTAGGTCAGAATTGACCTCAGTCCTCGGTCGTCACCACTCTTGGGTCAGAATTGGCCTCGGTCTTGGATCATCACCTGAGTTAGGTCAGAATTGACCTCGGTCCTCAGTCGTCACCACTCTTGGGTCAGAATTGACCCCGATCTTGGATCGTCACCTGAATTAGGTCAGAATTGACCTCGGTCCTCAGTCGTCACCACTCGAATTGGCCCCATTCTTGGATCGTCACCTGAGTTAGGTCAGAATTGACCTCAGTCCTCGGTCGTCACCACTCTTATGTCAGAATTGGCCCCGATCTTGGATCGTCACCTGAGTTAGGTCAGAATTGACCTCAATCCTTGGTCGTCACCACTCTTGGGTCAGAATTGGCCCCGGTCTTAGATCTTCACCTGAGTTAGGTCAGAATTGACCTCAGTCCTCGGTCGTCACCACTCTTGGGTCAGAATTGGCCCCGGTCTTGGATCGTCACCTGAGTTAGGTCAGAATTGACCTCAGTCCTCGATCGTCACCACTCTTATGTTAGAATTGGCCCCGATCTTGGATCATACCTGACTTAGGTCAGAATTGACCTTAATCCTCGGTCGTCACCACTCTTGGATCAGAATTGGCCCCGGTCTTGGATCGTCACCTGAGTTAGGTCAGAATTGACCTCTGTCCTCGATCATCACCACTCTTAGGTCAGAATTGGCTCCGGTCTTGGATCGTCACCTGAGTTAGGTTAGAATTGACCTTGATCCTCGGTCGTCACCACTTTTGGGTAAGAATGGGCCTCGGTCTTAGATCGTCACCTGAGTTGGGTTAGAATTGACCCCGGTCCTCGATCATCACCAATCTTAGGTCAGAATTAACCTCGGTTATTAGACCTTTACCCTAAGCCCACAGATTCGGCTTTGATTCGTAGAATTGATCATCCCCAGCACACCCCTTAGGTCCTCAGAATCGGCCTGGACCCTCTGAATCGGTCGTACTCTTTCCAAAGAATCATGTTGTGTCTATTCAACGGTCATCATTTGTTCCAAACTCACTCATTGAGGGGCTCTGTAGACACCCCATTATGTTACCCCTAACTCTCCTTAGGTCCCTAGTACCTCCCTTTATCACTACTAACCTAGGTCATGTCCCGAGTACTGACCTAGAAGCCATCGGGCACTCCCCGACTCAGTTTGATCAAAAAGTCAAACTCTTCATATCAATTGAGACTCAATGAATCTTCTAAGGGCACTGAATACCCTTTCTAATGGTCCATCCCGTGCGCGATTCCGACTTACCATGCAGACGAACGATCCGTTTGAGTTCGAAACTTAACCTAAAGGCTACCGGGTGCTCCCGAGCTTTGTTTGACCTAAGTCCACTCATCAGCTTGACCGAGGCTAAATGAATATTCGAAGGGAACTGAATACCCTTTCCAACGGTCCATCCCGTGCATGATTCCGACTTTCCATGCAGACGAATGATCCGTTTGACTTCGAGAGGTCACCAAATACTTCCAGGGCCCGGTTGACCAAAGTCAACTCTCCTAACCGGGTCAAACTCTTTGGAATGTCGAAGTACATCTCCTAAACTTTCCAATGGGTCGCTCTGTGCGCGATTCTGACTTGCCATGCGGACGAACGATCCATTTGCGTCCGACGATTCCCCATCCAATTGACCGAAAAATGATTCCGAGCCATATTTGACCCGAAGTCAACTCTCGAACCCGAGAGTGGTCCAAAGGACTTTCAAAGGTATCTGAATTACCTTTCCAATGGTATGCCCCGTGCGCGATTCTGACCAACGGTTTCCCTCGGCGGCCGATTTTTCGAAAAAGCCTGAAGCGCACTGCCAAATGGATGGTTTCAGACCCTACCTATCGGCACCTGATAGGCAGGAACAAGTATATTTTGATCGGCACTTACCTGGGCCTATAACAGGAGGCCTTCACCTCATTTGCAAGAAGGATCCCAGATCTGATAAAAATCTCTCTCAACGAATCCCAAAAACCTCTCTCGAAGGCAGTGTGATTTCAACTTTCAAATCCCTTTTTTACTTCCACTTTTCATCATCCTTTTCATCAAACTTGGTGAATTAACCACTCTCCATCATCATCCAAATGCAAGGGCTGCTCTCCAACATTCAAGATCAAGCTCAAGATCTTCAAGAAGGTCCAACTTTCTCAAACTCTCTCTTAAATTCTCTTAAATTCCCAATAACTTGTTTTCTTACTTAGCACTTTTATTATCTCATCTCACACATCCTAAATATACTTTTTATTTAGTATTATTGCACATCTCATATTTTCATATAAATAAAAACCCAAAAAAATAAGGAAAAAAGGGTTTGCTCATAAATTCCAAGTAGGAATTCTCACACTTTTTCCACACTTTTCTCACAATTAAAACACTTTTTTCTACACACACACACACACACACTCACACTCACAAATAAGAGATCCCCATTTGGATTTATGGGATAAACCCCACCCCTCGTTTTGTATGCGAACTACGTGGACTTTGATGCCTTTATTGGCTACGTAGGCATCTCGGGGTAAAACCCAAGACTCGAGTCCTTTTTATCACTTTTTATCTTATCTTTTATCTTCTCTAAATCCATTTCCCTATATTCTATATACTTGTTCTTAGTGACGTCTTACCCCATATGCGTTATCGTTCCATTATAACGATCAATGTAGGGGTAATCGCGTAAATCTTATTTTTCTAATATTATTCTTATATCTTTCTACGGATGACTTGCTTTATCTTTTCCATGATACAAGTTGAGGGTTCCTACCTCCATTCTATATATACACATGCACACATATCACGGGGGGAAATATAAAGGAAAATAGCAAATATCCATGAGAGATCGAAAGGGCGGAATAGGTGCCTAACACCTTACCATTTTGTAACTAATCCTCCGAACCCTTCTCGAATCATTTTGGTTTTGCACGCACTAGTATGTATTTGTATGCCATCCTTCGGGGTGGCTTCCCCTTTTTCTTTTGTCTGTTTTGAGTAAAATATACTGGCGACTCTGAATCTCTCTATATTTTTACACCACATCTTAAACGACGCCGGCCGAAGTGCTCCCAAGAGGGATGAGCGGGACCCGAAGGATCCTTTTCCTCCGCGACGGGGATCAGGGATGGCCACACTCTCAAGTCAGTCTTTTTGAGTATTCTTCATCTTCTAGGTGGAGGAACTAATCCACTTTCTTTGGTGCTTTTTTGATTAACCATAGTCTACACTTACCATTATCATTAGAATATGTACATCTTAATAACAAGAAATATAAAATTAAGTGAAATATACTTATTTTTTCCATTTTGCTTAATGTCATTCCTTTTTAAACTTTTTTTTATATACTCGTCAATAGTTCAATAGCATCATCCGCTTATTTTTAAAGTCGGTCCATCAAGAACACCACTGAAGTTGATCAAACTTCACAAATTGGAAGGAAAAGTAAAAGTAAAAATTTATTTCATCCCTTCCAATAAATATGTCAGTTTTTATATGTCAGCACATGATCACTATTGAACCTATTAAAAATCTTGAACTTTTATTCTGTTTAAGCTTTCTTACTAAATGGACTCTTGAATTTACAAAAATAATGATTTTTATCTCTCTAGAATTTGAGAGGTGGTGGTGGTATAGTGCACAACGTCTACCATAGTACTAGTAACTCTCTACAGAGACTACGAGATTGATATGTCTAACAAAATCACAATTTATTTGCCGAACTATTTTACCTAATAATTCGTCCTATTGAATTATTAGGTTTTTACGGTCTAGTCCTTTGACTAAATATTTTGGACAAAAAAATCGGTGAAACAAATTTTAAATGATTAGATCCAACATATAAATAGTGTCAATCTAAAAAAATCATAAACCTAATTGGCTATTGGAGGTTTCTCTGCAACTAACTACTATTCTCCGAAATCGAAAATAGCATCAATCTTGATGATTTTTTAGTCTGTCCAATAATTGATTACAGTGTTCTTAATCGATTCTACCTATATCACTTGGCTCTATCATTTGTAAGTTTATCTTTATCAGCAGTTGGTTTTTCTATTTTCGATCGATTACAATAGGTCAATGTACTTTGTTTTGATTCAATGAACTCATTGTAATTTCGTAATTCATGTGATTGAATAACTTTTTATATGTTTTATATGTATATGTTTTGATTTTGTGTCTTTTATTCATTTATGTTTGGATTATTCATATATAAGATTATATTTATCAATATTTGTAATTGTTATTTGAATGTGTTGAATGAATATTATTGATGTTTCATTCTAATTTTAAGAGTACTTGATTTTGAGTTGGTACTGATCACTTATTGATATAGGTCCTCACCAGCGGAACTAACCAATTCGACATCAGTTTTCAAAGTACACGCAGTGTTTATAAAGTAGACGTGATTGCTTTTTTGAAAATATGCGTCTACTTTATTGCTTCATGTATAGGTTTTTAAACAGTGCCTATAATTTTATATTAATTATATATAAACATTTTGATATTTCATGCATTAAATTATTGCACACATTTTTAAAATTGTTGACCTTGAAGTAAATGTGTTTCATCTCTCTTTTACTGCAGGGCATAATGGTAAGTAGTATAATAGCAAGGTGTTGTTATTTGGATAATATGGTTTGTATTGATATATTTGAAGATAACTCATTAGATTTCATATGCAATGATTTCTGTATTAGGTTTACTAATTTGAGATGTGGGAGTTTTTCAGTGAGGTATTCATTTGGTGATGAATGTAGGTTCATATTGGTTTGTGACAACGATGTTTGTTGTATGTTGTGGTCCCAATTGATCGTGAAAGATAATTTCATTTGGATATATGTAATTGATTCATTAGCATTGCCAAGTAATACATGTCGTGAATGGGTTGAATGCTCTAATCGAATTTTTGAAGGGGTTGACTGCAGTAATACAAGTTCTGAGAGGGTTGACAGTGGTGATACAAATACACAGAGGTTAGAGTCTTTATCATCAGGCACTCTAAATGATTTTAATAGTTGCATTGAAAATGACTTTTATCTTGGAGGTGTGGATCCAAGTAAGTCGAAAGTGTGTCTTTCGAATGATTGGAAGACATATATAAGTCATGAGCAGTAGTGTTTTGAAGGAGGTGTAGTGAAATTTCGGGATAAATTGCGAAAGTATGCCGTTGAGTTTGGGTTCAAGTATGTGTATTTGAAGAATGATAAAACTCGAGTGATCGCTGAATGCTCTAAAAATACTACTGAGAATTTCATGTGAAGAATTCATGCTTCATTATCTACAATAAATGGATACTTTTACATACGAAGTTTGAATAATGAGCATACATGTAGAGGTGTCTTTCGTAGTCCGTCAGCCAAAATGATAGCCTCCAAGTTGGTTTCAACATTAGTAGCTGATGATTTTGGAGATAACCTTCTATTGAGACCAATTGATGTAGTTAGAGATATGAAGAAGAATTATGGTCTTGATAGAGCTTATCAACATGCATAGCGTGCGAAAGAGATGGTTGCTGTTGATATACATGGTGATGAAAAGGTTTCTTATGCATTAATGAATAATTATCGCGACCTTCTATTGCAGTATAATCCTGGGTCGCATTGCATCCTTGACGTGGAACATGAGAGTAAAAAATTTAAGAGAATATTTGTAATGTTTAGAGGATGTATTTATGGATTTTAATACTGTAGACCTATTTTATTTCTTCATAGTGCCTTTTTGAAGAGACGTTATCATGGAACAATATTGTCAGCAATTGCAAGGAATGAGAACAATGGTAAATTAATTCTAAATATTTTATTTTGTGTATTGCATTAACATTTTGTTTGTTCCATTCCAGATCATCAAAATACAAGCATAAAAATATAAAGTATATTTGAATGTCTTTTGTAACAACCCGTGACTTTGGAGACTGAGAAATTAAATTTTCGGGAAAATAAAATTTAATTTAATTGGAGAATTTTAAAATTTGGGAATTGAGGTCCAAAAATAGAGAACATTTTAAAGTATTTCGGATGATGATTTTAAGGGTACCATCGATCCCGGAAGGGTCGAGATAGTCAAAATGACTATCATTGGGTTTTATTTCGTCTCCGAAATATTTTTAAGTTAGTTTGACTCGAATTGGAGTACACGAGTCATTTAAAGTGTGTATTAACATTTAAAATTGGATTTATTCTTTTAAGGGATTTAAAGGCTTACGGATAAAGCCTTCTCATTTAGAGAAAGAGAGAAAGATAAAGAAAAGAGAAAAATAAGAAGAGAAAGAAGAAGAAAGGGAGAGAGAGAGGAAGAAAAGCTTGGAGATTCCGGCCCAAACGCGACATCGAGGACGATCCAACCTCTAAAAATTTGAGGCAAGTGTTTAATCTTGCTAAATAAGTCATTTGTGTATTTGATTTCATAATTTGTGGGTTAAAGAAATGGTTTTTGGGTATAAATATCAAAAAACTAAATTTTTGGGTTTAATCTTGAAATCTATGTTTAAAGAATGGGTTAAATGGTGTAGAAATGGTTAGGATCAACTTTGGGTTGATTTATTGGCTTAGAACCATATTGTGATAAAGATTTGGAGGTTAGAATATAAATTTTAGGGTTTTAAATTCGTGGGCTTTATTGAGAAATGGAAATCGGCCAGGATATCTGGTATGGTCCGTCGACCGCGGTCCGGGGACCGATCGACCGCGCATAAAGGGAAAAGCCTACTACATTTCTTCATAGGTAAAATTTGGACCCGCAGTCGACCGAGGGTCTGGGACCGGTCGACCGGTCCCCTGTTTTTAGCCCGATAATGGGAAATTCTTTTACCCCTTTTCTTTTGGAGTTTTATTCTTAGGGGCTTTCTTAATGGGCTTATTTAGGAAGGGTATAATATTATGTTTAAGGAATAGGGCCCTAGGACGAATAGGGGCTTATGGATCTATGTTAAATTGATTTAGGAGGATGGGATGACTCTTTTAGTAATGAAAGGAATATGGGACTGAAGTGATTGGCGGATTGTTTTATTATGATAGAGGTGAATTATCATGAAATGGTTATAAATGGTATAGGGATAGTCTCTTTTACCTATATGTGTATTAATAATGGATACCCTTAGGTATAGTGGGGGATCTCAGTGAGGACGGGAATTCTAGCTTGAGGTCATAAGTGAGTTTAGAGATGATTGAGGACCGACGAGAGAAGATGTCGCGTATCCTTAGGGAGTATAGACTTAGGGAATAAATTGTGAATGTAATAAGATTTAGGGTTCATTAAAGCTATTAAACCTTAGATGGGATTTTGATAATCATGTGATTTGGCTATCAACTAGGTTAGGGTGGGTTGCCAATCTAGTGGGGATAGTCGTTGTATATCCGGGTGTGATTAATATTGAGGATTCCAACAAGTAATGGGACCAAGAAATGAATTTAGGATAAAGCTTGAGGCTCATCGATTATTAATTATGTAATTACCTATGATCGAGATAAGTATCGTGGGTTGATGTACTTTCAGACATTGATGGAATGTACAGTAATTGTTATACATACATTAAAATTTTGGATGATAACCCTAATATTGGATATATACACGTATTTTTGGGTGACTATTCATCATAGGAAAATGGATGAATATGCTTCAAGTGAGGGATTGTATTCACATATAGAGGTAAATTAAATGAGTTTGTGGTGAAGACTTGTATATTAAGGATTATGTATACCTATGGCCGAGTGTAGATATCTTATACATATGAACGAGAATTAGTTTGTATATATATATATATATATATATATATATATATATATATATGTGTGTGTGTGTGTGTGTGTGTGTGTGTGTGTGTGTGTGTGTGTGTATGGATATGAATATATGGATATATTTATGTTATGGATATACATGGTATGAATATCTAAACCGTATATGATGGTTTAATGTTTGATCATATGATGGGAACATATGGATGTCTATATATTATGCATGTGAATGATATATATATACTTATGTGGTTAAGCATACCCCGCTCATGCTATCATTGGGAAGTTTCGCGGAGAGGGTGAGCATCCTAGATCAAGGAGCAGGGTGTGGATAGTCCCCAAGTCATAGTCGTCAAGTGTGTTATTATGTGATTTCTATTTTCGAGGTGAGGCGTGGTGGGTATGTCTCGTCTCATTGACCAGTTAGGAGCTATGGTCGTTTCCCGGGACGTCATGTGTGTGTGTATGGCTCCGATGTAAGTGATATTGAGACCGACCGGGGTCCCCAGGATGGTATGTGAGTAATGACCTGGAAGATGATAGCATGATGCAGTTTTATCAGTGATATATATAGCCGGGTATATCATGTGTATGGCCATTGTACATCATATGTGGTACGTACACTTGGCTATGGGAATGGATGATTGTATATATATATGGTTAGAATAAATGCCTATATATATTTATATATCCTATAGATGAAAGGATATGGAATCGTTGTAGAGTACATCTTGGATGATTATGATGTACTAGATTGATGGGGGTTGATGTCTCACATTTAAGGAATATTTCGGTTACATCATCCCAAGGATATTATTGGAGATTTTAAGTTGTTTTCATATGGTAACCTAAATTTAGTAGTTGTAGTACTATAATATTGTATGTATGGCATAATGGATCTCTAGGATCGACATTGTCAAGGAGTAGTGTAACGGGGTGGTTCCTTGTTTGGATTTCGCTTTGCGAGACACCCACGCAAGAAACGTAGTGCAATGTTGAGATTGGAGATAAGTTTTGTCAGTAATAATTTTGCATGCATGTTATTTAGAAATAAAATCATATGATTCAACCCAAATGTATATGGGTAAAGTATTAAGAATTATAATTAATTAAATTATAAACCGGAATCCATTAAGCCTATTATGGCATAGTTGTTTGTAAAAATCATTAAGTGTGTTTAGAAAGAGTGGATTCTTGGGTTATGATAGGAAGGTAGATCTCGTGGGTGTAGGCTAGGCCTATGTTAAGTTAGGTTGTCCTTATAATTGGGGTAATTTAACTAAAATTTCAGGACGCGAATAGGTGCGCGCCGTTAGATGAGAGGTGAGTTGGGATTTCACGAGAGTGCGATTCCACTTTAATTATGAAATAAGTTCACCGATATTTATTATGCACGATTAACACACCTGCTAAATATTTTTCACAACTCGGGCTCTGACCCGTTTACTTTTCTCTCCTGTCTGTACATATATATATATATATATATATATATATATATATATATATATATATATATATATATATATATATATATATACTATTACAGGTGTCGTACTGCATGGATGCCGGATGACCTTCTATCCAGAGTCTTGGGAGCCATGACAGATGCGGACTGTTGCGGGATGTAGAATGTAGTCGCTTCCTACTTTTTAAAATTCTAGGTAGGATTCATGTTGTATATCGGGTTTGTACCCAAGGGATATTTATATACATGTTTATATTTATTTAATTTTAGTTATTGTATTGGCTGTGACCCGACAACTTATTTGGGTCTACTCCTTTGTGGTATATTCAGTTATAGTTACTTATTTATTTTTATTCTAGCATTTCATTTATCACAGTTCTTTTATGCATCTTTCTTTCCTTTATTAGTAATGTTATAGTGTTGGTTTGTTGTCTGTTGCGTATTTTATTAAATTTTAACATCTCGCTTATATTATATCGGGTAGTTAGTCTATATTATATTTGTATCAATAGTTGGTGTTGAGACTGAGCCATCTGAAACTCCTGATTTAATGTAGTATAGGGCTGGCCACCCGTTATTATTTTGAGCGGGGTATTACATCTTTGTTTTAGTTTATGTGTACTTTTCATTTTTATCTGTGTAATTTGATGATATGTCTTATCATGTTGAATACTAACTAAAGTACATGCATAGTATATGTTAAGTACACATGAATGTTTTTGTTAATTTCACGTGTTCTTTTTATTTTTATGCGTGTACTTTGATGATGATGTTGTTATGTTGAATACAAACTAAAGTACATGCATAGTACATGTCAAGTACACATGAATGTTTCTGTTAATTTGATGTGCACTTTTCATTTTTATGCGTGTACTTTGATGATGCTGTTATGTTGAATTCAGACTAAAGTACACGCATAGTACATGTCAAGTACACGTGAATGTTTCTGTTAATTTCACGTGCACTTTTCATTTTTATGCGCGTACTTTGATGATATGTGTTGTTATTTAGAAATAATAAAGCCAGGTACACGTTAAAAATATAAAGTACCTTTGAATGTCTTTGTTTAGTTCACGTGTACTTTACATTTTTATGCGTGTACGTTGATGTTAGTATTGTTATTTGAAACTTATTCAAAGTACAAGAAAAATATTGGAAAGTAAACGTGCATATCTTTTTATCTTTATCACGTGTACTCTACATTTTTATGTTTTTTCTTGTTATTTACAAATAATTTAAATTAAACACATAATATTTTTCCCATGTGTTTTAAGGTCTGGGCCTGCAACATCAATTTACGATGTGTTCTACATGGATATGTTATTTATTTTAATTTTGATATATTTTTATATTTTAGGCCTTTTTCCTATTGCATATGTTGTTGTTGATTCTGAAACCGAAGATAATTGAATGTGGTTTCTTGTCAATTTGCATAGTGCAGTAGTTGAGCAATATCGAAACATAACATTTATATTAGATCAAAACGATGAATATATGAAGCTGTTTCGAGGGTCTTCATGTTGTCTGCACATTCCTACTGTACACATCATTTACAAGGAAATATAAAAAAGAAAATTCATGGGAATTGTGGTGGATTTCGAAAGAAAATGTTAAAGATTTTTTATCTTGTGCATAAGCTGTCTCAGTAGATGAATTTCACAAGAATATTGAAGAATTAAAGGAAGGAGGAGCTGCTATTGCTGATTTCATTGATAGTTTGCCTCCCAAGAATTGGTCCTGTGCATATTTCCCTGGTAAACGGTATGGTGACATGGCATCTAGTGTTGTAGAGTCATTCAATTAATGGATATTAAAGGAAAGGCATTTACCAGTAATGAATATGCTTGATACATTGAGAGTGAAGATTATGAATTTTAATGCAAACAAACTTGTTGAGTCTGACACTTAGACAAATGAGCTATGTCCTTTTTTTCAAAAGTTACTAAATGAAAATTGGAATAAAATTCGATATTGGACTATTAGTCGCTTAAGTCAAAATGTATTTGAAGTTCATTCAGAAGTGCGAGCAACAGTTGACTTAGGATAAAGGACTTGTTCTTGTAAGAGTTGACATATTAGATATTTTCCATGTTCTCATGTTGTTTGTGTTGTATGGAGGAAAGGGACCAGTATTTATGATTATATTGAGGATTACTATAAGGTATCTTTCTACAGAAAATCATGCTTGATACTTATAGTTCCTCTTCCTAATTTTATTTCCTTAAATATTACTATACCTGAAAATCCATTTGTCCTTCCACCAATGACTAAGAGACCGACATGCATGCCAAGAAATAAGAGAATAAAATCTTCTGATGAGATCACAGTAAGGGAAGTTACTTGCTCGAGGTGTAGTAAAACGGGTCATTACAGGTCTACTTGTAAGTAACCCATTTGATTACATTTAAAATTATTGAATTCATTCATTTTAACCATTTGGTCGAATAAATTAAGTAATAAACCATTTGTTTCACATAAATGAATGTAATTTTAGTTTTTAGTCTCATTTTTTAGTTTGTTTTTTGTATAGTTGTACACATATTTTTCATAAAATACACGTGATCATTATTCCTGATGTTCACGTGTACTTTATATTTGTATACGCATGTTATGTACAGTACACGCGCATTGTGATGACCAAAGCCATTTTATCAATGCGTGTACTTTATGAAGTACACGCATAATATATAAAGTACACGCATTTAAAATGGATTTGGCCAATTCAATCTGCGTGTACTATAAAAAAGCACGCGTGTACTTTATTTATTACATTTAGTTTAGATTTACTTGATGAAATATGCGTGTACTTTATGATGTACATGCATAATATAAATATAATATGCGTGCACTTAATGAAATATGAGTGTACTTTATGAAGTACACGCATAATATATAAAGTACACGCATTTAAAAATGGATTTGGTCATTTCAATCTGCGTGTACTATAAAAAAGCATGCGTGTACTTTATTTATTACATTTAGTTTAGATTTACTTTCTTCATTTTATTCAATTGTTTTGAATAAAATGAATGTAATTTTATTGTTTAGTTTTTGGTCCCTTGTTTTAATTTAATAAATGAATATAATATTAATGTTTACTGGTTAGTTCTTTTTTACTGAAAAAAACTAAACGTGATCATATTTTCAAATGTTCACATGTACTTTACTAAATTTGTGTGCACTTTACTTTTTTACACTATGTCTGAGTCATGGTTCGATATAATGATATATTATATAGGTTTTAGTGTATGAGATAACTCACAAGACATGCATAAAGGAAATAAAGTTTTTATTAAAACTGAAAAAGAAAGTACAATTTTTTCACACAACAAAAGATGGAAAAAAATAAAGAAGGCTTCTAATAGGAAAAGTTATTAAAGGCATCTATGGTCTCAGGAAGAGAGTCAATTAAATTCGAGTATACTCGAATTTCTTCTTTAATGACAGCCACAAGGCCTTCATGGTGTGCCTTTTTCTCCTTCAACTTGGCTATTTTCAAGGGAACTTCTTTTCTATAGAAAGACATGAGGTCTTCACGTGTTTGAGGAGGGTCCTCGTCCACATCAAATAAATCTATGGGATTGGGTGGAAGTCCAGAGTAGCCTTCCCTCACATATGTTTGAAACTGCTCAAAGGCAGTTTCATATGAGGAAAGATTTTCCTCAATTTCCTCTTTTTTTTATTTCTTTCATCTCTCTCAATAGTATCTCGCAACTTTTCTGCTGAAATACTCATTATGTAATCCTTACCCTAGATGTAATGGTTAAGAAATGAACAAATATTACTTTTTTATTGGAAAAGTTAAAGTTATTTATTTCTTTGACCACAAGTAGTTGGGAAGTGAGTAGTTGAGCTTAATAAATTGATTTTGGTTATTGTGTCCTTTTGAATAAATATATAAAGTAGTTTTCAATTAAAAATAAAAAATTATTACATTAATCAGTGCGTGTAGATTGTTTATATTGCGTGTACATTGTTTATATTGCGTGTACTTTGAAGAATTCATGTGTGTACTTAGTAATTATCACTTGTAGTTTTGGTTAAAATGCATGTACATTATTTCATAACACTCGGGTGCATTGTTTGTCTATATCTTACGTGGATTGTGGACCTCGCCAATGGAAATAAACCATTTTGGTGTAATAAATATTGTAAACAATAACCAATATAACAAAAAAAAAATTACAAATATGGTGTGCATTTGAATCAATTTATATAAGTTTTTCCCCTTTCGGGGGAAGAAATATTTTGATAGAAGAATTTCCCTTAGTACATATGCTCTGTGTTTTAGCATGTCAGGGTCTTGAAATAATTTTTTCCGCTTCTTCTAATTTGTTTAATGTAGTAGATGCATAACACGCCACAGTCAACCCTGAAATTAAAATAAAATAAATATACAAATTAGTATGATGTGAATGAAATTTTTAAAAAATATACAAATTAGTAATTTTTAGAAATGAAGTTTTTGCTTACGCATTATATTTCTTAGGGCATTTATGAGCTCTTATTAGGTCAAATTTGAGATCACTTTCCAGCAAGAAATTTACTGTCCTTTTTTCTTGCTCTGTCAATGGATCATCATCCAATGTAAACTCATTTGATGTACCTTCATCAAAATTTCTCTGAGTTTTGAAACCATTGTTTTTAATTATTTTTGCTTCAGTCTTCAATAGGTACAGTGTTTTTTTGAAGATAGAAAACTGTTAAGAAGATAAATATTTAGTGTATACAAATAAAAGAGTATATGAAGATTAAAGATTGAAAAGTAGACGCATAATATTAAAGTACATGTGTATTTTATCCATTTAACGTGTATTTTAAAATATGATGCGTGTACTTTGCCTAAAGAGTGAAAAGTATACGCATAATATTAAAGTACACGTAATTTGTATTAGTTCATTTTACGTGTATTTTAAAATGTGATGCGTGTACTTTGATAATCTCGGTGATTATGTGCAACTAATACAAAGTACATGCATTATATGATAAAGTACACGTGAATCATATAAGTACAGGTAACATTACTAATTAAGTTTAGGCACTAACCATCTTTTTCTCATCATCGAAGTGTATTGTGTTTGTTTCCTTGCCGTCCGGTTGAAGGGAATCCATGTAGACGACTTTCTTTTCTTTTTTGTATATCGCAAGTAATGTGAAATGTCCTATGTTATGTCTTAGTACAATGAAAAAATTATTACAAGTGCCTAATTATTCAAATAAATCTCTTTATAACTCCCCCTTCTTATTAACTTCATTTTTGCTACAAGCTTCTATCTGAATAAAAATTATAGACACTGTGTTAATTAAAAAAAACTAAAATTTTGTTTCACAAAGCTTTCGGTTTAATTCTACTTACCCAACAATAATCAGAAGAAGTGTGTGAGTGGGAGAGCCCTTCCTTTGATAATTTTAACCTCAATACATCACTAAAGGCAAGTATTATCTATTTCACACAATATAAGATGGTGGGGAAATAATAATGTTGAAATTTAATGAATGTCTAATATTTGGACTACATACTTGGCTTGAAATTTCTTGATTCTTGAGGACTTCAACAAAATCTTCCCATGGGACATACGAAACCAGGCCTTTGAAAATAAATTCCTTGCATTTTATATAAGCAATAAGAATTGTATAACAATAATAACCTTATTCTTTTGTACCAAAAAAATATATAAATTAGCGAAGTGATAAATCATAAAACAATACACTTTACCCTGGTTCAGCCTTTTGAATAAACTCTTCAATTTTTTTCGCAGCTTCATCGAGATATTTTTATGCTTTGACTGCTTCAAGATTGAAGTGAGTTTCTTTCATTTGTTGAGCTATTGTTAGAGGGCCTTTTTCTCAGCTCTGTCTCTTTTTATTTTTGAATTGGTTCATGCTTCTCGGTTTCTCTATCATATTTTCTTTTCTTTTGTCCTCTAGTAACATGACCTTTTATTTTGTGTATTTCGAGGGTGCCCTGAAATTTCTTTTCTTCTTCGTTTTTTTAATTGCATTCTCTTGTACATTGAGGCTAGTTCAATCTTCAAGCTCGAAATTTCATCCATGAGTTGTTTATTAGTGTTTTCTTGATATATTTAAACAATGAATTTTGGATTGTAAGCATTTTTTGAAACAATGATTTAAGTTCTCTTGCGTGTATTTTGATAAAATTTGTGTTTTCGTCCAAATTTGTGTGTATATTATAAAGTACACGCGTGTATTTTATAAAATTTATAAATATGTGTACTTTATGAAATTGATGAAATACACGTGTACTTTCATCATAATTTGCGTTTACTTTAGAATATATCTATTGTACTTTATAGATACCTGATCAGGTTTTTTCACTGCTAATTCATCAAGCATTTTCTTCAACTCCGAAATTTCATCATTAAGGATTTTATTATTTCTTTCGTGTTATATAAAAAGAATGTTAGATTATAAGCAATACTTGAATAAAACTGCATTATTTCTAATCAAATAATGCGTGCACTCTACATTATTTATAATATGAAATAAAACTGCATTAAAAATAATATCAAATAAAACAGCGTGTACCTTAGGAAAAATGCGTGTACTCTGCATTATTTATAATCAAAAGTACCTGTTGAGTTCTTTAAAATTCTAACTCCTCAAGATTCTGCCTCAATGTCATATTTTCTATGTCAGCATCTCTCCATTTTTGCAATGTATCACCATACTTTTTTTTAGATCTTCATTACTCAGAGACATATACCCATTTTTTGTTCCAAAATTTGTGATGATTATGCCTGTTTTTTCAATGATTCATCCAATTATTTAATTCTATCTGAGTCACTCATTGTGACTTGATCAAGCTTGTCTTTTAAAGAATTGTTTAACTCAACTAGTTGGGCATTTTCCACCTCTAACTTATTTAGTAAATCTTTTTCCTTCAAAAGGTTGGAATTCTCCACCTTTAACTTCTTCATTTCCTCTCGGGCTTTCAAAAGTGCATCACGGTCTACCTGCAACTATACATTCAAAATGAATAGGTTCGCACTCTCCACCTCCAAAGAGGTCACCTTCTCTAGTGCACCATCAAGGTCTTCAGCTGCTTTAGATTGTTGGTTATTTTTTTCCAACAATTTCCTTTTCAAAATAATAATTTATTCCTCCAAACTAACCTTTGGTTGATCATTTCCCTTCTTTTTCTATGAAGTCACAATGTTTTAAGGGGAATATTCCAACCATATGAAAACTCATTGTCATTAATATCTTCAACAACTTTTTCTGATGATGAATCAGCATGTATAAGACTTTTTGTAGAAATGTTCAAAGAGTAACTTGGCCCTTCAAACTGAGATTCCTTTTGTACATAACTATCCTTACAAGCTAGTTTATTTGTAGCCTGCTTCAAATTTACTGTTGCAATGTCATTCTTCACAAATCATTGTCTTAAAAAAGACAATTTCCACCTCAGGAATTTTTGCATCTTATCTTTAAATTCTTCAACAGGAGAAATAATTTTAAATTTCTCACATGCCCAATACTGTGATCATACAAAAAACAAAATGATACTAATAATTGTATTACCTAGGTATTCATAATGGAAAGTACAAGTGATTTGTTCAAAATACACGCAAAATTAAACGTGTACTTTGTAAATTTTAAAAGTGTATTTTGAAAGTACACGTGATTTTAACAAAGTAAACGTGTACTTTATCAATATAAGTTCACGTGTATTTTCTAAAGTACACTTATAATATTAATAAAAAAATATAACAAGTGTATTTTGAAATTACACTGGTTATAATTACAAAACATAGTACACGTGTACTTTGCAAAATACTAGTGTACTTTATAAAGTAAAAGTGTACTTTCAAAATACACGTGATATAAGACGTGTATTTTCAAAATACATGTGATATAATACGTTTTTTTTCAAAATACACGTGAAAATATGACGTTATATCACGTGTATTTACAAAATACACACGTGAAAATATCATGTGTGTTTTCAAAATACACGTGATTTTTACAAAGTACACGTGAGTATTGGTATGTATATTTTGAAATATCAGGATGTTGTTTTGCTCACCAATAGGGAAATGACACATCTAGTAATTGTGCTAGGTTTTGGACTTGCTGATTTGTCAAGTGAATGTATCAGAAACTCATGCACAGCAGATGCCCAATCATACTTATTCATTTCCTCAATATTGTCGATGTATTTCAAAAAAAAATTCTGCAAGGGTGAAGTTTGAGTTGGAGAAAAACAATGTGCTCAAGAAGTGGAGACACAATTTTTACAAAATCGATAATGCCTTCATCTGTCTCCAATTCGACTGATTTCTTTAAACCATTAAATATTTCTGACTTTCCTATTCTTTTTGCGAAGTATCGTGCATGTAATCCAGGTTTTTGAGAAGTATTCTGTCCCTTTTTATGTTCTATTGATTTTAAACCCTCAACTAGTGGTATGCCAAATATTTCACTTATATCTATTAGCATTATTTCAATCCTACTCTTCATATGGAAACTTTTGGTTTCCGTATTGTATAGCTGGGAAATTGATAAAATATTTTTATCGGTCTTCTTGTGGTCCACTTCTACTACTTTCCCACTGTAGTAGGCATTGAAAAGCTCCCCAAATGAAGTATTCTTAAGAAGTTCAATATGCCTATTGTTTATTTTCTCTTTAATCTGATGCAAATCATGAAGAAAGCTAACAATATTTGATCGATATTGGTCATTTTTCTTTGTAGGACGTTTAGATTTCAATCCCACACTAGAACTAGAACTGGAACTGGATGAAGAACTATCATCAGAACTGCTCTTTTTTTGGTTCTTTCCTCTTCTTGCCTTCATCTTCATCCCCATTCTATTGGTCTATAAACAAAATTTAAATCACTAACCTATAATGATATGTACAAAAAATAAAATACATGTGAATTAGAATAAAACATAGACTAAAACAATAAAATACAAGCGTATTTAACAAAAGTACATGCAATATTCTCACAAACAATTCATACAATTCTCAACAAAATACATGCTAAAGGGGTAATATATATCGTCCGTTTCATGGTAAATCCTAACAGAGGTTGTTCGATAAGTCAAAAATCAAGATTTTCTATTCCTAACATATTTAGTAAAGAAGTGATACAATAGTTGCATGCTAAAAGCACCAACATTATCAAAAATCGTTAAGCAATACTTCTCAATTTGTTTAGCTAAATCCTTCGCTTTCGATTCAGTTACTTGAAGTTATTGCACATCAAAAGTGCAGTAAATGTCTTCATAGTAGTAGTGGAAGCCAAGTAACCATTTAGCTCTATCATTGGTGCGAATGAGAAAATGAATTTCGTCATCATTAGTACTATTGACTATCAATGTGAAATTTTTTTTATTGTTAAGATCTTCGAAGGTGCAAACAACAGTTTTGTAGTTGAATATGCTTGATCGTATGATTCCTAAACAATAACACAATAATATAAAATAGTGCACTCATAATACACATTAGTACACGCATATTGGATTGAACAAATTGAATTTCAATGTGCGTGTACTTTATGAATTTTGCGTGTACTTTTAACAAAGTACACACAAAAATGAAAAAGTACACGCAATAACACTGCTTACAAACTAATAAAATATCATTCAAATGCCACTGGAGCGGACCAAAATAACTCCTAAATATTAACACACTAATAATACTTCTTAAAAACTCATGGAATATCATTCAAATGCCGCTGGCGCGAACCATAATAACATAGGATTGATGAAATATGGATTTGAAATATATATTTTATAGAGTACACGTATAAAACATAAAAGTACACGCATATTGGATTGAGAAATTCAATTTCAATGTGCATGTACTCTATGTATTTTGCGTGTATTTTTTGAAAGTACACGTAAAATACATAGAGTACATGCAATAAAGCAGTGCTTTTACATGTACATATTCCAATCATGTATATATTCCTAGTCCTCGATAAATCCTCGATAAATGATGTATACAGTAGGAAAAATACAATGATGAAATACATATATATAACATGCAAAAAGTGTGTTTTGCAATTAAAATGAGGGTAACAAATATATTTTTTCATATCATGAAGAAGATGAATGTGATTTCATCAGTCCATGTGTCTACAAATTTATACATATGAGAACACAAAATACACAAGGACAAATAGGTGATAAGAGAATGTATACATACTTGTTAGTGGTGTTTGGAAGAATTTGATTGAGAATGTAAAATTCTCGGTAGAACTTCAACGATTAGGGTTTGATCGAAGAGAGTTAGGGTTTTGATCGAAGAGAGTTAGATTTTTTATCGAAGAGAGTTTTTGGCGCTTCGATCAGGAGTATTTATATGTTGTTGTTGACCAAAATTTGATTGAGAATGAGATTCGTTTTGGGGTTTTGATCGAAGAGATTGTACGATTAAGGTTTTGATTCAAAAGAGAATACAATATTTTTGGCGCTTCGATTTATGAAAAGTGCGTGTTTGTTTTAATTTCAGGGTATTTATATGTTGGACCTAATTGTTTAAAATTTGTTGGGCCTGATTTTTTGTCCAAAAATTGTTAGTCCAAGGACTAGACCGTAAAATCCCCTTGATTTATTGACCCGTTTCAAAAAGGCACAAATCAATGGGCGTCCTATTTCTCCTCCTCCTCATCAATAATCACTGAAACCATCCCCCCTCCACCATGATTGTTCCTTTTTATTTCATCTTTAATGTTTTATTCCAAATTTTATCTTTTAAAGTAGTTTGATTTTGATTTATTTTTTTAGCCGACTTTGGTTTACAAATTTTGGTTCTGATTTGTTTTGTAATAATTTTTCATTTTTCATTTTTAATATTTGAACAAATTAGATTTTCAATTTCATCGATCTTAAAGATTTGAAGCTATTAGGTTTTCAGTCGAGGGACTTGTGAAAATTGCGCGATTTCAATGTAGTTTTCAATCGATTAGTGGGTTCGATTTGTGTGATTCCGAAGTCATGCGATTTGTGTATTTCAAAGTGGTTTTGAATGGAATTTTATGTTGAATTTGTGCAAGTTTAAAGTTTGTGCTGGGTTGGGTTTGCTCTTCAAGTAATTTTTTTTCCGATTTTGATCTTCAATTTCTTTTTTTTTTGTTATTTTCAATTTGTTGTAGTGGTAGAATTGGTGGAGTTTAATTTAGTTTGTTTTATTTAATCAATACCATCATCTATTAGTTACTAAGTGTCTATTAATTAATTACCAACTAGCATGTAACCCACGTGATGCGCGGACGTTTTATAGAAAAATACTTAAAATTTATTTAAAACAATTATAATAATATAAATTGATAATATTTGATAGAATTTGTAAATATATTATCCTTTATATTTTATTGTATGAGTAGAAATAATTATTCAAAATTAGGGGCTACAATTTTGGCAAGACATAGTGATACGATCCGAATTTGGTCCCAAATTTACATATTATATCATTTTGAATCGTGTTCGGACGGAGGTTTTTGGAATGAAATTGTCAAAATAATGACTTATAAATTGTTAAAGAAGTTCTATCATTGGAAATCTCAAAGTAATCTAATTTTTACTATGTATTTAACATATAAAAACAATCAAAGAGATTCAAAGTAATGAATGGTTATCAATGGTATAAAAATATTGTATGTAGTAGGCAATTTCACATCACTTACTAAAACCCGTTAGGATTCATGTAGTCGATTCCAAATAATTGGAAAAAAGGTTTTTTGAGTTGACTACACAAAATTTGGAATAATTTTTAATAGTACGGTGGTAAATGGTGAACTATATATGATCTTATCATTTGTTTGAAAAATATAAGATTATTTTATTTATCACCCAAACATGAAGTAAATAAGGCGTTCATGACAAGGGATAAATTCAAATCATAAATAAACTTAAAAGAAAATGCTAATATTTTTTAACATAAACTCGTACTTTTTTCTATAAATAAAACGTTAATAATGTTATATAACAAAAAGCTTTTTTTATTTATATAAAAAACAATTTTGAAAATTTAAAACCTTTTTCTAACTTGAAAACTATTTTTATAAATAAAACTTCAAAAATTGTACATATTTTATATAAAAAAAATTATATATATTTTATTTGTCTTTAGTTAATGTTTTTTTATATCGGAGTTTAGAATGGATTGTGTTTTTAATTTTTAAAATTTGATTTATTTATTTTTTTGATTTAAAGAAATTTTTAATTTATTTATTTTTTAATTTCAAAGAACATAATTTTCTAGATAGGAAAGAAAAGAACATATTTAGACTCTTCACATTCAATGGTCAAAAAGGTAACTCGCAAGTTTGGATTGTCTGCTTAGTGGTGAGTAATCATAAAAATAAAGAGATCTAGTAAAAGAAACTAAGAAATGTATAAACATTTCCAAAGTGAAGGGTACATATATAAATACGTTAAACCTAAAAAAACTTAAAAGTAATACAAGGTACACATCAATCCACACATAAAATAAGACACTGCATTCTCTAGAACCAAAGGGAGGAGGAATAAATAAAATAAATGTCAAGGGCATATCAGTGTCTTTTTCCCCAAATTTTGATAGAATCATATGTCCTTTATTGTAAATCAACCCCTACAGTGTTATAATGATATCTGTAACTGCAAAACTCTGGATCCATCTGCAAAAAATATGAAACCCCATAAAAGGCATATATACATAGCAAATGTGATGAATAAAAAGGCAAAAATCATGTAAGGCAGGGATGTTATATGTGTGTGTGTATATGCAATGCATGTATGCGTAGAGATGTTAATACACATCTATATATGGTGTATCTTGGTGAGAAGAGAGAGAAGCTCCTGACGTTGGTGAGGGTAGGCAAGAAAGGGAATCAACTGGTCCACGGTGGTCGACTTTAAGTCTACGGAGGAGCTGTAACCACCACCACCACCCAATCCCAATCCCAATGTGGGTTCCAGATAAATGGATGCGGGAAGATTCAGATTCTCCATTTCCACAGAAACCAATTATTTTCTTTAGATAGTGAAGTGAAGAACAAGATAGGAAGTAAGGTTGACTTTGTTTTCTAGAGACAAAATCGAGGGATGAGTTTAGTCAGTCCAGGTGGTTTGGTTTTATAAGACGTATACATAGATGTAGGTGGTTTGGTTTTATGAGGGAAAATCCAAAGTTTCACCTATCTTTTTATTCTGAAAAGTCATATGCTTGGCAATATCGAGAGACTCTTTTTTTTTAGAAATTTGTTTTGTTGTGTGGAGAGGTGTGTGGCATGGGTACCTTGGAAGTAATAAGTAGAGAGATGGGAGGAGAAAAGACAATGGACATTTGATTATTTTCTATATATCGTTTTAAAAAATTGTATGGCCAAGTTAGCATTAAATCCTCCTCATTAACCTCTAATACTACTCTATTAGACGTATAATATAGATATACTAAATTAAAATAAAAGGGTTGTTTAGTCATTATCTAATAATCCAATAGTTATTGTAACACCTCATAAATTTTTGGGTTATTATTTTAATTAATTATTTCGGTATTTATTAATTCGCTGTGTCGTAAATTAATGGGAATTAATTAATTGGATATTTTAAAAGTGAACATATTTAAATAAGTTAACGGGTGAGCGTTAATTTTAGAAATTTATTTCGAACGGAGATTTTAAGCACACGGTTGACTTCGGTAGGGTTGAAATAGCCCGAAATGAGTGGTTATATGAATATATTGGGTGTTGGGGCCTAATTAGACATATTTGAGCTCCATTAAGAGAGTATGAACCCTTTTTATAAGGCCCATAGGCCCAAAAATGTGAATAGGATTTTTAACCCCAAATGTGTAAGGGTTAGGCAACATTGAATCATATTAGAAGACTAAAAAGGAGAAAAAGATAAAGGGAGACCCAAAGAGAAAAGGAACTTGGGAATCTTGGAGAGATTGTTTCAATTACAATTCAACACCTCCATTCAAAAGCCTTAGATCTTCATTTTTGAGGCAAGTGGTTTAAATTGTGATTATTAAATTGCATCTATATTTTCATATTAAAAGAGGTGGAATTCAATTAAATTCTAGGGTTTATTCTTGAGCAAATTGGGGATTTCCTTTTAATGGGAGTTATAAATCTGTAGTGGATTTGATAATTGATCAAATTGATGAAATTGATAGATATAGATTTTTTTGTAACAAAAGAATGAATTATGATGAATCTGGGGACAATTTAATGCCGAAATCTGTTCAGAAGATAGGTTGAAAACTTGTTAATGGCGGCCTGGATTTTGAGCAGAAGAGAGAGAGAGGAGAAATACCAGGGTCGTTCGAACGACCTAGGATTTTGTTCGAACGAGATCCAATGTCGTTTGAATGATAGGGCTCTTCGTTTGAACCATCTCTGATGTTTGCTAGATCTCTACAATTCCCCTGATTCAGACCTGTTGTGTTGGAAATTTATTGTTCCTGCCCTAACTGAATTATAAAATTGAGTATTGAATTAGGGTTAATTTGGGAATACCTAACCTTGATATTAATTAGACTTGATTGCAAGAATTTGGAGATGAAAGTTCCTGATTTAGTATATTGTAATCTCATTGTTTAATGTAACAACCCGTGACTTTGGAGACTGAGAAATTAAATTTTTGGGAAAATAAAATTTAATTAAATTAGACAATTTTAAAATTTGGGCATTGGGGCCCAAAAATAGAGAATATTTCAAAGTATTTTGGATGATGATTTTGAGGAAACCATCGATCCCAGAAGGGTTGAGATAGTCAAAATGACTGTCATTGGGTTTTATTTCGGTTACAGATTATTTTTAAGTCAGTTTGACTCGAATTGGAGTAAACGAGTCATTTAAAGTGTGTATTAACATTTAAAACTGGGTTTATTGTTTTAAGGGATTTAAAGTCTTACGGATCAATCCTTCTCATTTAGAGAAAGAGAGAAATAGAAAGAAGAGAGAGAGGAAGAAGGAAAGAAGAAGAAACGAAGAGGGAGAGGAAGAAAAGCTTGGAGATTCCGGCCTAAACGCGACATCAAGGACGATCCAACCTCTACAAAATCGAGGCAAGTGTTTAATCTTGCTAAATAAGTCATTTGTGTATTTTATTTCATAATTTGTTGGTTAAGGAAATGGTTTTTGGGTATAAATATCAGAACCTAGATTTTTGGGTTTAATCTTGAAATCAATGTTTAAATATGGGTTTAAATGGTGTAAAAATGGTTGGGGTCAACTTTGGGTTGATTTATTGGCTTAAAATCATGTTGTGATAAAGATTTGGAGGTTAAAATATAAATTTTAGGGTTTAAAATTCGTGGGCTTTGTTGAAGAAGAAGAACCCTTCAAAATTCTGCAGACCCGAATCGATTTGCCCCTTAAGCGAATCGATTCGGCCTAGGCAAAATTGGTAGGTCTGCATGACCGAATCAATTCGGACCCAAGGCGAATCGATTCAGTTTGAGACAGAGTCCCAGGTCCTTTGGACCGAATCGATTCGCAGTTGGAGCGAATCGATTCGCCCGTGAGACCGAATCGATTCGAACCAGGCCGAATCGATTCAGAAACATGGCTGTTTTAGGGGATTTTTCTAGGATGATCTCTAACCCTTTTTGGTTGGGTTTATTGATTCGGGGCCTTCCTTTGTGATGTAAGAGAGATGTTTTTGGAGACATATAAGGGGTTTCTCACATATTATGATTTTTGGACTCCATGGAATAATTGGGGAGAAATATATTCATGTATATATTAGAGTTGTGTATAGAGATTGTGGGGAAACCTCATTGGGGTTGAGAATCCTAATTATAAATCCAAAGTAAGTATAGATACGATGGGAGGTTAAGAAATCCTAGAGAGAGTTGCGAGGGTAAGTTGTGAAATTCTAGGCCGACATTTATATTGAATCCTTATAGGGATAGGATCTCATTAAGACACAATTTGGGGACCAATGAGAGAGAGTAGTCGCATTATCCTTAGAAATGATAAATTTAAGAGGTAAGTCAGAGGTGTTAGACTAGGGGATCATGAGAGTAAATGAACCGTAGTCCGAATTGGGAATGATTGAATCGTACTATTAACTCGAATAATTGGTAGCATAAATTCTAGCCAAGATAGTTATTATATAATCATGTGGAAATAATTATTGGGATTCCAATACTTGAAATGAAGTTGGGCTAAGTTGAGGTTTATAGACTATTAGTTATGTTTATATCAATAGTCGAAACTAGTATTGGAGACATGGATGTCCCGTCGGAGATATATGGAATGTGTAGTGATTATTACCTACACTAAACTTTGGGTGATAACCCTAATGTTGGATATATACATGTATTTTTTGGAGACTATTCATCATAGGAAAATGGATGAGTATGTTCCAAGTAAGGGATTGTATTCACATATCGAGGTAAATCAAATGAGTTTGTGGTGATGGCTGGTATATTGAGGATTACGTATACTTATAGCCGAGTGTATATATATATCTTATACACATGAATGAGATATAGTTATATACATAGATATGTGGATATATGTATATCTATATAGATATGAATCTATGGATATATTTATGTTGTGGATATACATGGTATGCATATTTAAACCTTATGTAATGGTTTAATGTTTGATCATATGATGGGATCATATGGATGTATGTATATTGTGCATGTGAACGATATACGTACTTATGTGGTTAAGCATACCCCGCTCATGCTATCATTGGGAAGTTTACGCGTAGAGGGTGAGCATCCTGGATAGAGGAGCAGGGTGTGGATATTCCCCATATCATAGTTGTCCCGTGTGTTATTATATGATTTATATTTTTGGGATAAGACGTGGTGGGTATGTTTCATCGCATTGCTAGTTTGGAGCTATGACCGCTTTCCGGGACGTCGTGTGTGTGAGATTACCACGAGATGGGTGTCGTTGAGCCCCACCATGGTGGTCCCCAGTATTGCTACGTGAGCTGAGCACTGGGAAGATGATAGCATGGTGCAGTTTATCGGCGCTATATATAGCCGGGTATATTATTTTGCATGGCCATTGTACATCAGATGTGATATGTCCACTTGGTCATGGGTATGGATGATGGTATATATATATATATATATATATATATATATATATATGGTTAGAATAAAATGCCTATATATATATTTATATATCCTATAGATGAAAGGATATGGAATCTTTATGGAGTACATCTTGGATGATTATGGTGTACTAATGATTGGGGGTTGATGTATCGCATTTAAGGAATATTTCGGTTACATCATCCCAAGGATATTATTTGGAGACTTTGAGTTGTTCTTATATGGTAATCTATATTTAGTAGTATTGTATGTATGGCATAATGGATCTCTAGGATCGACATTGACAAGGAGTAGTGTAACGGGGTGGTTCCTTGTTTGGATTTCGCTTTGCGAGACATCCCACTCACGAAACGTAGTGCAATGTTGAGATTGGAGAAAATTTATGTCTATAATTAGGTATGGAATAATGAATCTCTAGGATTGACGTTGACAAGGAGTAGTGTAATGGGGTGGTTCCTTGTTTTGATTTCGCTTTGCGAGACACCCCATGCACGAAACGTAGCGCAACGTTGAAATTGGAGAAAAGTTTTGTCAATAATAACTTTGTATGCCTATCATTTAGAAATTAAATCATATGTTTCAACCCAAATGTATATGGGTAACTTATTAAGAATTATAATTAATTAAATTATAAATCGAAATCCATAAAGCCTATTATGGCATATATGCTGGTAAAAATAATTAAGTGTGTTTAAGAAGAGTGGGTTCTGGGGTTAAGATAGGAAGGCAATTCTCGTGGGTATAGGGTGGGCCTATGTTAAGTTAGGTTGTCCTTATAAATGGGGGTAATTTAACTAAGATCTCAGGACGCGAATAGGTGCGCGCCGTTAGATGAGAGGTGAGTTGGGGTTTCACGAGAGTGCGATTCCACTTTAATTATGAAATAAGTACATCGATATTTATTATGCACGGTTAACACACTTGCTAAATACTTTTCACAACTCGGGCTCTGGCCCGTTTACTTTTCTTTCCTGCCTGTATATATATATATATATATATATATATATATATATATTACTACAGGTGTCCTACCGCATGGATGCCGGATGACCTTTTATCTAGAGTCTTGGGTGCCGTGACAGGTGCGGACTGTTGCGGGACTTAGATTGTAGTCGCTTCCTACTTCTTTAAAAATCTAGGTAGGATTCATGTTGTATATCGGGTTTGTACCCAAGGGATATTTATATATATATATGTTTATATTTATTCAATTTCAGTTATTGTATTGGTTGTGACCCGACAGCTTATTCGACTCTACTCCTTTGTGGTATATTCAGTGGTAGTTATTTATTTCATTTTGTTCTAGTATTTCATTTATCATAGTTCTTATATGCATTTTCTTTCCTTTATTAGTAGTTTCATGGTGTTAGTTTGTTGTCTGTTGCTTAATTTATGTAATTTAACATCTCTATTATATGATATCGGGTAGTTAGTCGTATATTATATAGTACCGACAGTTGATGTTGAGACTGGACCATCTGAAACTCCTGATTTAATGTAGTATAGGGCTGGCCACCCGTTATTATTTTGAGCGGGGTGTTACATTTAAGTGATTAGACTTGATTGCATTAAATTGAAGGGTGGATTGAAACTATTAATTTCTAGCCGAGATATAGAGAGTCCGAGTATACTTGAAAGGGTTACGCTAATGTAATGAGAATTAATTAGTGTGTAATTAATTAAAATGAAGTCGAACCTTAGACTTAAATGTTTAGGCTTGGGTATAGGCATAATACTCCGATAGCCTGGATTTCCATATATATGTCGATGTGTAGTACATATATGATTTAGATATATGTGTGAATAGTATATATAGTAAAGCCATACTAATACTAATGCTATCATAGGAGGTTGCGCAATGTGGGTGAATCCCCTGACTAGTGAATGCAGGGTGTGTATATTCCCCAGGCCATAGCGTCCGTATTTAGGGATGGGACCGTTAGTATATGGAGCGGACACTTTCGGGGGAAACTATGGTCGCCTACTAAGCGTTTGGTGATAGCATTTATATCCGACATATGTGTGAATGTTGAGATATGATTTAGTTCAGAATTATATACGACAATTTATATATATACATGGTGTGAAATGTATAGATAATATAACCTGTGGAAATGATATATGATTTAAGGCAAGAAATGGTGCTTCCTGGATGTTAATGTGTATAATAACTCATAAAAATGTACTGTATTCACTTGGGGTATTAGAGTGGGGTGATTAGTACAATATTTTGGGGACAAGGCTAGTTACGGGGAAAATGGCTAGGTGTGTTAGGTATAATTCGTTAGGTGTGCACATTAGTTGAGGGGTGAGGTAAACTCAAGGGAGTGCGCGCGACTAATTTAAATATGGAGAGAAAATGAAATTTTTATTTCTTACATTTAAATACACTTGCTAAATATTATCAAATGTTTTGGGTTCTAACCCTTGCTATAAAATATTTTCAAAAAACTTTTAGGTGTCTTACACCAGGGGCGCCAGTCTTGATTCCTTCCTACAGGGTGCGTGACTGCGGCTTATGTGGATTGCTGCGGGATCTTTGTGTAGACGCTTGTCTCTTTCTATCTCTAGATATGGGCTTTTTCGGTTGTACTTTTATATTCAGTCTTCGCATGTATCAGTTTACTTTTGTACTTGCACTTTGTGGATTGCTTGTAGTCGATGTTATTCGACAAACTCTTGTACTTACATTGTGGCATGTTTAGTTTCTTTCATATATTAGTTAATTTTCTTTCCTAGTATATTGGTTGGGTTGGATTAATAAAGATAAAATTTGGCATCAACTTAATGAAAGACTAGGTGGTTAGTAATTAATGACTTCACAACAGTGACGCTAAGAATGAACCTGATGAGATTCCTGTTTACTTTGATATAGGACTGATCACCCGTTATTTTATTAGGCGAGGTGTCACATTAATGTGTAATGCACTCTTCTTAAATTTGTTAATTTATATGGAAACTTGTACTAAATTAAAACATGTCTAGAATTCAAGGGGAGGTAGTTTGGTATAATTATTCAAAATAATGACTCGATGCATCGAAATAGCACAAGGGTTTACTTTATTTTACCCACTCCCTCCATATATATATATATATATATATATATAGAGAGAGAGAGAGAGAGAGAGAGAGAGAAAATAAAATTAATTGAAATATAGACCCCTTTTTTTCATCATGGATAATGTCATTCATCTTTAATTATACTTGTCAAAAATCAACATCTCCTGCTTCTTTTTAAAGGCATCCCATCAATAACACCACTAAGATTGATCAAACTTCACACATGGGAAGGAAAAGTAAAAGTAAAAATAAAATTTCATCCCTTCCAATAAAGAATGTGAGTTTAAATATGTGATCACATGATCACTATTGAACCTAGTAGCAATATTGAACTGTTAATCTGTTTAATCTTTCTTACTAAATAGACTCTTGAATTAATAGATCATATAATGTTTTTCTGTCCAGAATTTGAGAAGTGGTAGTATTGGCACACAAAGTCTACCACAGTACTAGTAATGCTCTACAAATACGACAAGATTGATATGATCTGACTGATAAAATAACAATTTATTTTCTAATGCGAACTGATCCCATTTGAGCTATCTCAAGGGAATAGAGACATGAGTGTATATATCTTGGAAAATCCATTCCGTATAAAATAGTGTTCTAAAAGGCGCCGCTAGATTCTGCCTAGGCGTGTTTAGGTTTGAGGTTTGGGAGAAACGTCCCGTCTTAAGCCTTTTAGGCCTTATTCTTGGTAAAAGCCTTAAGGCTCACTTTCTTTTAAAACAAAAATGTTTTAATGAAACAATATTGCCTTTTAAAGACTTTTTTTTATAAACTGGACCGATATCTCGTCCAGAATAATCAAATAGTATTTTAATTTGCATATATTCAGACATATTTTTAATGTATGTACAATTTTAGTATTTTTAATAACCTTCTTATGGTTAAAAATATTAAAACATATTAAAAAAGGCCTAAATGCCGTTTGACCCTTATTTACGCCTAAGGTCCTCCTATGCTTCTAAGGCTTAAGGCTTGGCCTCCACACCTCGATCACGCCCCGCATTTTTTAGAACCTTGGTATAATGTAATATCAGTTCTTTATTATGTCTATTTGTTCCGTTTACTTTTAGTTAACTCTTATGTAAGATTTTTCATGTTTGTGATATTAATTTCATAAAATTTTATTGAAATAAACCAGTAAAGACTTATTCCAAAAACTTTTTTATTTAGTGATTTTAATATGGAAAAAGACACCATGTACCCTTTAGTTTAGGGTAATTTGCAATGTTTCCATCAATGTTTGAATTTGGCAAATTAAACCTTAAAGTAATGTTTCACAATTGAAACCTTGACCCTAATTACATTTGAGAAACTTATGGAATGATGATGTGATGGCTTATTTGGCAAAGAGCAAAAGGCTCCATCAACCCTGAAATTTAAGGTCATTTTTATTGTCTCTTTTAATGTTCGAATTTCGTAAATTAAACCCGAAAGTATATTCAGTTTTGCATGTCTTTTCCACGTGGAAAATCATGTCTATTTAGTTATTTTAAAAACAAAAAAAATAATATAAAAGCCATAGTTGATTTCTCTTCCTTAAACCACAAACACTTTTGGGGGTACTCTCTCTCTCTCTCTCTCTTAGGGAGAGAAGAAGGCTCACCAACATCATGATGTATACATCACACAATACATCACCCTTAGTTCTACGTCCTAAGAAACCTTTTCTCCATTTTTTATTTTTATATTGAAATTAACCTTCTAATAAATCCATATTCAAAAAATTAGGTCGAAATACATTTTGCATCTAATTTTAAAAAATTCACAAAAAACTGCTGGCGCGGACCCTTGTAGATAAGGTATTTTGAGCATTTTTTTGTAGATTTTTTAAAAACAGCTACAAAATGCATTTTCACCTAATTTTTTGAACATTGGTTTATTGGAAGGTTAATTTCAAGGGAAAAATAAAAAAATTGGAAAAAAGGTTTTTTAGGGCCTACAACTAGGTATGATGTATGTATGATGTATAGAGCATAATGTAGATGAGCCTTATCCTATATATATATATATATATATATATATATATATATATATATATATATATATATCATTTTATGGCAGATATATTTGAATTATAGAGATGACTCATATAGTAGGGGCCGTTTTTAAAATAAATATTATGAGAATTTTTTCTCATTTTTCTTATACTTATAATGTTTCTTTATATCTTATATTTTTCATGTTTTCAAAAAAAAATTCTTAATTTTTTTCTTCTTTTTTATTTATAATGTTTTTATTTTTATTTTTATTTTTATTTTTTCTAGAATTTTAAAGAAATTTATGATTTTTTTCCTTCTTTTTCATATTTTAAAATACTTCTCAGAATTTATTTATCCCTTTTTTTTCTATTTTAAAGGTTTTTATCTATTTTTATATTTTTTAGATCTTGAAAATAAATTTACGAGTTTTGTCTTTTTTTTTCCTATCATATCCTTTGTAATTATTTATTTTTCAAAATTTTTAAATAAATCTCTATGTTTTCTTCCTTTCTCTACTTAAAAGGAGTTTCTTTATTTTATTTTTTATTTTTCAAGTTTTAAAAAAAAAGTCTGAGTTTTTTCTCTCGTTTTCTATTTTAAGTTTTTTTATTATTCAACTTGTTTTTTTCGCTTTATCGATTACTTTTTATTTTTTTCATGTTATTTTTCATATGATATTATTTAATTGGCTATGTCATTTTTTTAGTTTTTTTTAAGTATATGTTTTCTCAGATCATGTGTAAGGCATATGAGATTTAACTTTATCGGACCTCTAATGGAAAATGTACCAAACTCAAAAGGAGATAATTATGTAGATATTAATGTAAGAAAATAATACATGGGATAAATTATAGTAAACCCCGCGTACTATTATTTGATCACTACCCTATATGATTTTACTTGACAACCTGTCCCTTTGAACTATTGGCCCATTTAAAAAAAGGTCCAAATCTGTGAACAAATCTAAGGCGGTGAAAAGACGAAAATACCATCTCAATAATTCAAATTCAAGTCAAAGTCAACCTAATTCTTATGTATATATGACATATCTTTGATATGCACAACCATATTCTTGTGTCCAAAAAGTTATAATACCCCCCAACTCCCTCCCATAGAAAAAAAAAAACAAAAAATAAAAAATAAATAGTAAAACTCTCATACTGCCTCATACCATCGCCATGAACACCCCCGACTCCTCTTTCTCCCCTCCACATGTAGTTGCTCGTACATGATCTAACGAAATCATCGCCTCCTCTCCATGATTGTTATTGTTTATTTCATTTTTTAAGTTTGATTCAAATGATTTTGTTTAAATAGAGTTTCATTTCAATTTCGTTTTTAGCGAACTTTGGTTTATAAATTTTGATTTTGACTTGATTTGTAACAAATATTCATTTTTAATTTTGACTATTTAAACATATTGGGTTTTAAATTTAATCAATCTTAAGATTTGAAGTTTTAAAGTGGGTTCGACTCGTGGATTTTCTCGGTTTCAAAGTTATTTTTATTTGATTTGGATCTGTGATTTCAACGTGGTATTGAATTGACGAATGTTTTAGTTTGTGCAATCTCAAAATTTGTTATGGGTTGAGTTTCATCTTTAAATTTTATGTTCGTTTTGATATACAGTTCACTTCAATAATTTTTTTTTTAATTTTCTTTGTTGGTGGGGTGGTGGTGGTAGTGTAGAGAAATTGGTGGTTGCGGGGGTGGTAGTTGGTGATTATGAGGGTGGAGGAATTTAATGTAGTTTATGTTAATTAATTGGTACAACTAATTTATTTATTACTAAGGTCATCCACAAGAGGAGGTGTAAATGATAACATATAATTTTGAATATTTAATCACTAAGGTCATCCATAGGCCTATCAATTGAGCCGAGCAGGCCCGAAGCCCGCTCGTTCAACCCGCTAAATTTGGGCTGAGATTTTATTAAGTTTTAGTTGAGCCGATTTTAAGCCGACATATCAAGCCCGAATTCAATTTGAGCAGTGCGCGAGCGAAGAACTTTCAAGCCCGAACTAGGCTTGACCCGAAATAATATATATATATATATATACAAAATAATTTTATATTCTATGATATGTAAAAAATCTTTTAAAACAAAACAGTTTTTATAATTTTATCCTTATGCAAATAAGCTGCTAGACTTAATATTAAAGAAATAAAAGTAAAGTGGGTTATTTACTAATTTACCTTTAATTAACAAAGGCAACATATCACATACATGGTAACACGCTTAGATTTTAGGGTTCTTTTTCATTCCCCCCCCCCCCCCTCTCTCTCTCTCTCTCTCTCTCTCTCTCTATATATATATATATATATATATATATATATATATATATATAATCTACATCGATCATTTTTAACATATCACATAAACTGTTGGCATCAACTCCGATTGGAATATGACTGTTATCTCTCTTTGTTTTCACATACGACCGTTTGTTTTGTTGGCATTAACTCAGGTTGTTTTCAAGCAGAACAATTGATATCATCTCCGATTGGAATCAACTCCGATTATTTCATTACATACATACATTTTCTAATTTCTTTAGCTTCTAATCTTTGTCCATATGGGAAAAATGTAATTGAATACACATAAGTTTTTTTATGATTTTGTTATTGAACTTGTGTACCCTTTAAATGTTGGAAAGAAGTTTTTTTTATGATTTTGTTAAACTTATGTACGCTTTGAACTTGTTAAACTTGTGCGCCCTTTTGATGATATGATTTTAACTGGGAACAAAAAATTAACATGGGTAAATAAATGGGCCTCTGTTCCTAAATTTTTGACTGGTTATCTGTTCCTAAATTTTTATGAGTTGTATTGACAAATTGGACAAAGAACAAATACATGGGCAAATATCAACATGTTATCTTCACCTTGTGATTCCATGTTACATATAAATAATACTTAGAATCAGATATATTATTTGTGCGCTGAGCTTGAGCCAAGCACTCTCAGGCCCGTTCGGGACGAGCTTGAGCTTGAGCCTGAGTTGAGTAAATCAAAATCGGGCCTAGCTTGATCAACCCCAAGCTCATCTTATAGATCCCGATTGAAATGCCTAGTCATCCGTAATATGAGGTGTAAATGATAACATATACATATTGTGAATTTACCATGACCAAGCTATTATCTACCAAACAATATAGAAATGTGCAGGGGAGATGTAAGTTTACGTCTCAGCTACACATGAAAATTGGGCCCCACATGTTACCGTTCTATATATTTTAGCTTGGTAAATCTTAACAACTTCCAACTTCTTGTTTCAAATAGTATCATATTGGCTAACGAAAAATGTGGTGAAAGCAAATGTTTTGGGGGTTTTATTTCGAAGGATTTAATGACTAGATTCAAATGATTCAATGGGGTTAAAGGTTCTCTGTCAAACTCAATAAGGCTGAGTAAGCTCATCTTCTAACATGATTTATTGTTTAGTGTGGGGGGAGGAAATTCCATTGTCCTATTGCAGATTTGAGAATGCAACTAAGGATGTAAGGACTTAAAACTACATATTTTAGCCTTATCCCGTTGTGGATGGCGCGAGTATTTATTGATTATTTTTTTATAAACTAATTAAAAATGAAAGGATAGTTTAATAATTCAAGGGGCCTCTAGATAAGACCCTTGGTATAAATCATATATACATATAGGCCCATTTTCATCTTAGTTAAACAAACTGGTCCATGTACCGAGTTTCATTTGGCCATCCACTTAAAAGATGTAAACTTTATAATATACTCTTAAAGGGCAGCTTAACAACTGATAGTTACAACCATAGATGGCTGTGTATTTATCACTTGGTACTACCAACATGGAGTAATATATTCTCATTTATAAACTTTTAAATTAACCATATATTCGGATTGTCTAGGTATAAAGTTTCCAAAAGCCATATTTAAAACTAGCAACAGACATTGGTATCACTAGTAAATGTTTTTAAAATATCGTATCTACCTTCAAACATTCGTAAAGACCTATGATTTAAATTTAAAAAAATGAACTCAGTTTTAGGTTTTTACTATCTAATATACCCGATGTCAATATATATGGATAATACAATCTGCAATACTTAGGAGTTAATTGGTCCCTTTCACTTAAACTATTCCTACGAACTTTTCTAGATATTTCATGATGACCGATAATTATGGAAGATCAAGGGTTGGTGTGAATAATTTTTTTTAACTTGGGTGGTGTTATAAAGAAAGAATTACGAAAGGGAGCCGCACTCAGTTCTCCATAGTTCAATAGTCATATGCAATGCACATGTCTTAAATTTATTGATTTAGAGCCCAATTTTTTTTATCTTACTAGCTAGTCGATATAAGATAAGCATTGTTCAAAATGAGGAGAAATAACTTTATAAATGAAAAAGGGGTGAGTTGTTACATAATATAGTTCAGGATATAACTCGATAAATCAATGCAGTATAAGAATGTATTGTAATTTATCCTAATATATATAAATATACAGGCACATTTGGATGGGCAGAATTATATGATTGTATAAAACAAAATGACGCTCCTTTAGCTTTTGAAAAATCAATAAAACTTAATGTTATGAAATGCCTTTATAATGAAAAGTGAACAATACGAGCACTTTGTCCCCTAGTGCATCCTCGTGCATATATACATACATATATCCATATTATATTAGTACTATAGAATTCATCCAAGGGATTTCAAATAAATATTTTAAGGGAGCTTGAAAAATACGCCTTGTATAAATAAGAGATTGTATATAAAAAAATCTTCAATGTCATATTCATACAAGTAGTAAATATTTACTACCTGTTTTCACATATGACCTATTGAAAAAAATATTTTTCATGAGACCTGTTGGAGTAAGAAAAAGAGTATATGACCAATTTGACTACATACTTACTGAACATGACTAATTGTTACAAATCGCATAATTTAATAAACTACAAATCAATTGTGGAAGAATCTAATGATTAGAATTCCGATTCTAGTTCAATTAAACAATTCACCTGCTATATAGAGAGTTTACATCTTATAGGTAAAGTTTTTATACGATCTTAGTAGTTTATCTTGACTATAAAAACTTATATGATGGTCTGAGAACTTGTCTTATAGTTCAAAGAGGGTCATACTAATACACCAAGAATGTATGGACAAGACTAAGGGTGAGATTCAGGTCTAGGTGTTGACTAGATTAAACGTGTACAATCTCATAATGTTCCAAAGGGTGCATAAATTCTCAATTACGAGATTTTCTAGGATTGAAATGTACACAAACTAATTTCTTTGATTATGGGTGTAGGTTAATTTATAGGGTATAAATCTCCATAAGTTGGGCCATCAGTGTGTAAACATGTCTCAGATCATAACCCGGAAGAATCTGCATCTTGATAAATGTATAAATTTTAATTTTGATTCTACTAGTAAAGATGATTTGGTAATTATTTTATAATCTAACAAAGTATCAAATATATTAAGTTTGAGATCAAGAAATAAATAAGAAATTCACTGAGTAGGTATTATAATATTTACGCGAGGAATAATATTATGCATTATTTAACACTGCAAAAAAAATCTCATTACTCGAGTAATCATGAGATAAATAAATTTTAGTGCATTGTATTTTGAGATAATTAATTATTCAAGTAATTCTTTGATAATTAAATTGGAGTGTAGTTGTAGCTATTTAGTGGATTCAAATATAATTAAATGTAAATTAATATATTACGTCATGTAATATGAAATTTTCGTACTTCTGTCTAGAAGGTAATTTAATTATTAGTCTTGGGTCCCTAGTATAGTCCATTACCCAAGTAATAAGACCAGTATGTCTAGAAACCCCAATGGGCCCAATCCCACTTCAAGTACTTATATAAATGTGTATAGGGCGGGGGATTAAGCTTCATAACAAATTCTAAGTGTGAGTGTGAGTGTGTGTGTGTGTGTGTGTGAGAGAGAGAGAGAGAGAGAGAGAGAGAAGAATACTATTTATATTTTTGTAAAGGGGTGATGTGAGAGAAAATGATTTCTATCATATTTCATAATGTTTTTATCTCCAGTAGAGCCCACACACAATCGTTACTTGCGCGGAGGGTGTGGGGTCGGGTGGGGTGGGGGTGGGGGTGTCATATACTAAAAGACCTGAGGTGAAAGAAAATCATCAACATCATCTTCTTCTTCAAGTGTTACTCCTCATTCAGATCACCTACAAGATCAGTAAAGGTAATATGATCCAAACTCTAGACCAAATCTTTAGATTGTTATTTTTCTTCTTCTTTGTAATGCGTGATCAATTGATGTTCTTAGGGAAACAAAGTTTTTTTATGTACCGATCCCCAATAATGCATATCAGAGCCCCGATTATAGATTAATCATTTTTAGGAAGGTCCATGTTGTCCACCATTGAAACCTAGGTTACATGTTAGAAAATATTGACATAGAGGCATATATTTTATAATAACACATTTTTGTAGAATTATTATTACTTCCTACACCATGGTCACATATTTCTATTATGTGATTGGATCCTATGGTGATTTATATGTAGGTAATTTTCCCAGGTCAGATTTGGTTGTATTAATTATGTTATTTTTATTATTGCATTAATCAATGTATTTGGAGGAGATTGTGAGGGAATGTAATAGTTTTAGTTTGATATTTTTATTGATTTTTGATCATAGAGTAAGAAAAATAGATTTTGGTTGCATTTTTATCAAGTTTTTAGTTCCAATAATGGAGTTTTAAGGTTGTAGAAATGGCTAGTTTTGATCATCCATGAAGAAGTGGAAAGAACCAGAGGTGAACTAATGAAGACAGACGAGGCCACGGCTGTGATCTCTTTAAGTCACGATTGCGTAGCCTTGGACATAACCACGAGTTAAAAGGGCACAAATGAAACCCTCCCACGTGTTGTCGCAACCCTTTTTGGCGCGGTGGGGGGCCAACGGTGTGGGAGGAGGCATTTTGGACCAATTTTATTTTCTCTCAATCAAGAATAAACGCAATGGACTCTTTTTCAATGAGTTAGTGACCCACAAGGACTTACTCAAGGATGATGTCTTTCCCACGATAGAAAGGGAACTTGTTTTATTTTTGATATATTACTACATGTTTTTGTAATTGGTTATATCTCTCTCATCTCATATTTAATTGTCGATTAATTTTGTGAGATGATTATTGATTTAATGAGGAACCCACATTTTTTGGACAACATGAATTTATTTATGAGATCATCCTAGATGATAACTTTTCTAGAAAATTAAATTTTATTTATTCTATTTTAAAATTGAATTTAATATGGTAATTAATTTAAGGTGTAAATTAAATAGTGGTCTTTGCAAAATAACAAATTATTTTATTTATAGAGAATTAAACTATTGAGCCCTCATAATTTAATTTATATGAATAATTGAGAAATTACCAGGAATTTAATTAATGGATTTAGAATAGAATAAATATTTTCATTAATACCACCAAGTTCAAAATATTAATTGGGAGAGTGGTTTCAACATAAACTCTACAGTCTCCATTGGTGTTTTAAAAATGTGATGTAATTAATTCCTCGCATTAGCGTTGGCTTTTCTCCCCAATGGAGGGGATTAATTACGATATCACGGTATTTTTAAAAATCTTTAATGATGATTGTTTAAAATTTAATGTAAGTGAATTCAGTACCCCAGTGGGAAAGTTCGACATGGGCGAATTCAATTTTAAGGAATGAACTAATGGTATATACTTAAACACAATTAATGATTTCATTCCCGACGGAGTCATTGTCATTAGTTGTCAGACAAAAAGACGTTGGCTATTCAATTATGTTGTACATAGGTATCCTGGATTATCTGGATACATAATTGAAAGATGAAAAATATGTCTAGTTCATGACTTGGTGATATAAACTCCCATTGAGAAATCTCATTTCACAGGGTAAATATGATGCTCAATGGGATTAATTTTAATTGACCATGGAGGGAAACCGAATTAAAATTTAGTCAAAAGATAATTCTAATATATTTAATTGAAATTAAAAAAATTTAAATAATGATTCTCAAATTTTAAAATGGGTTTAACATTCAATTCACTTGCTTCAATCTTAAAGGAAAACATATTAACTGAAAAGTATTTCATTGACTGCAAAATGAACTTAGACACTATATTCACTGTTAAGGATTATAAATTTATTTTAACTAAACCATGCCATGTCAATCTTGGTGAGGAGGCATTCGAATTGGATGTCCAGGCTTACCAGAGGTGGAAAAGTGATGATGATATGGCTCGTTGCTATATATCGGGCTCTATGACCAATGTATTGCAACAACAATTTCATAATATGCCTAGCACTTATGACATGATTCTGAACCTCAGGGACACGTTTTAAGATTGTAAATATGTCGAAAAGTTGGATTCTATGTCAGTGTTGGTAAAGACAAATATCTTTGATGGTTCTCCCATGCATTATCATGTTATAATGATGGTGTCCATCTTCGGGGTATTAAAAGCGCTTGAATCAGAAATCGATGGAGAAACCCAGATCAATTTCATGCTACAATCACTCCTAGAGTCTTTTATGTAGTTTTTCCTAAATAACATATTGAAAAAAATTGACTAATCCATGGCTCAACTACATTTTTTTTTTGGAAGAGGACTAGCCCCAATTTATTGATTACGAAAATCTTTCAAACAACCAATAAATCGGATGACTTTATAATAGAGTCACCTTTACAAAAGAAGGAAAAGAGACTACTTGTAAAATCTAAAGTTTGGAAATCCCCAAGCATCCATGTTTAGAAGACCTTTTAACTCTCTTGGAAAATCATTCACCGAGCTTGACTGAAGATGAATTTGAGATGAAGCACCATAGTTGGCAAGAAGATCTGCACATTTATTTCCTTCTCTAAGCACATGACAAAACTTGACATTGTATCCTTTAATCTTGGCTTTAATCTTGTAGATGATGGACTTGATGCACCATGGACATTTGGATTGATTTAAAAGAACTTTTATAATGACTAATGAATCTGATTCCACTTGAAGCCCTTCTAATTCAGTGAGATTACATAAGTCAATGCCTGTCCAAATAGCCATAGCTTCTTCTTGAATATTTGTACCATTTCCAAAGAATGAAGCAAAAGCTTTAATGAGTTTACCTTTTGAATTCCTCAAAACTCCACCTCCTCCCATATCGCCTGGATTACCTCTGCAGCTCCCATCAGTATTGAGTTTTAGAAAACTATCATTCGGAGGTCTCCAATGAACCAGTCTAATATATTTGGAATGATTATCTGTAGAACATATGTGTTTATCAATGGACATAAGGTCAATATCCATATGAATCCTAACCATTGAGTAAATATAAAAAATAATGGCTGATGAATTCATTTTGATATTATCGAATCTCCATGAATTTCTAGCCTTCCAAATCCCCCACAGAATAAAAGCAGGAATCACCTTTCGCTCAATGCCAAACTGATCTTTATTAGAATATGACCACCAAGAGATGAGTCTCCCTCTAATAGAAGAATTAAGCATTTGAATTTCACACACACTATTAAAATGGCTCCACACTTCATAAGCTATGGAACTATTCCCAAAGAGATGTTCTACAGATTCACTAGATGGATTTGTGCAGCATCCGCATTTAGAGGGTCCTCTAATACCTATTCTCTTAACAGCCTCATCTACTGGTAAACAATCTTTTAACATTCTTAACAAAAAGAAGGAAATTTTAATAGGTATGGAGAATGTCATCAAGCAAAAGTATTATATGCGAGTTACTGAGAGAGCATATTTTTTTTGTACTGAAAGGTAAGAAGAAGAAGGAAAAGTTTCAAGTACATCATGTGTTGGTTAAAACAATGGTGAATCCTCGAGGAGTAGGGAAATAACCGAATGAAAGTGTTATGTCTATAAATGGTTAGAACATTTGAAGAAGTAGTCCCCCCAATCTAGTTATCTAAATAGAGGAACAAAAACAGTAATTTCTCCAAGATTATTGAGACATATTTTATAATCCAATCTACCTAGATGTGGTGTGTAGATTTGGGAGCCACTAATTATGTTTATAATTCTTTGTAAGGGTTTCAGGTAACAAGAATCTCAGTGAGGGGGAAATATTTATGTCCACGGGTGATAACAAGCCATAAGTATTATAAATAGGACATCTATCTTTAGACTTTGGTATAGACAAAAATATGATGTTTGAAAAGTATTTTTATGTACCCACTATTAGAAGAAATATAATTTCAGTTTCTAAGTAAGTGTTGTATGGATATTCGATTTATTTAATATAGATAGTTTTTTCAAAAATGGAAAATCTTTAATTATTCTTGTACATGAAAAATATTTTTTATGTTACAAAGCGTGTCTCACCATTATGTTTAAATAATAAAGTGAATAATTCAAATGGAAATAACCTGAAGTGAAGGGAACCTTCTAAGTTGAACCAAACCTATCTTCAGTTCGTACGCTTAGGTCATATTAATCTAAAAGGAATTTAACGACTAGATTTAAGTTGAAAATTAAGCTCATTGGAAGAACTTCCGGTCTGTGAATCATATTTAGAAGGTAAAATAACCAAGATCTTTCACGACCAAAGGCTGTAGAGCCAAATATTTGTTAGAGTTGGTTCATTTTGATTTATGTGGTCCAATGACTATTCGGGAAATAGTTGGTTATGAGTTATTCATCATTTTCATCTATGATTACCCAAGGTATGTATATGTTCACTTTATGTGCCACAAGTATGAACCCTTTCATAAGTTCAAATCATACCATGCTGAGGTTGAACGTTGGCATGGTAAATTAATCCAAACCCTACGATTTGATCATGAGGGTGAGTACCTCTTGGTAGAGTTTAATATTCATTTATTGGAAAGTGGAATTATATCTCAATTATTTGCATCGGTCACCCCATAATAAAATGGTATAGCAGAGAAAAGAAAGAAGATTCTTTTAGGTATGGTCAAACCTATGATCTGTTGTTCCTATTTGCCAGATTCTTTTTGGGGGTTCTGAATTAGAGATTGATATTTGTTTATTTAACTAAGCTCTTTTTAAGTCAGTTTGAACAACTCTCACCGAATTTTGGACCGATCACAAGCTTAGGACATATTCAAATATGGGGGTACTAAGAACACGTGCTAAGGAAGGAGCTAGGAAATTTATAATTAAGGACATGTATATGTCTCTATATAGGTTACCCAAAAGGTATAAAAGTTGGTTAATTTAATGATCCTAAGGATCAAAGGGTATTTCTAAGAACAAGTTTTGATACTTAAAGGAAGATTATATAATGAACCACTCGTACATGGCGTAATACACACTGCTATTAATAATATACTACTTAGCACTAGTGTAGACATGTCATACTGGGAAGGTCAAACATCATGCTGACAGGTTAGTGTATTTGGTTCATCACTATAGTGAGATCCCAGAGGAAGATAAATTGAATCCTAGGAACTACAATAAGGCACTCCAAGACAAGAACTTTGATCTTCATCTTAAGGATATGGATAGCGAGATGGATTTAATGTGTTCGAATCAAGTTTGGAAACTTGTAGACTTGATAAATAGGATGAACCCATCGGATGAAAGTGGATCTACATAAAAAAAAATAAGGGTAGATAGGTGTACTACCCCATGATTTTTGGACCATAATATATCTTTTTATAAATTGAAAACTAAAAAAATATTTTTATTGGACTTAATTATTTTAGCATTTAAGATATTGGTTTTGATATATAAGAAATAGAGTTTTAATTATATTTGAAATCGAGAACAAAATCAGATTTTTTTAACTTTTTTTTTTCTGTCGGCTGAACAGGGGGAATCAATTCGGCCCTGGGGGGAAACGATTCAGCCCAGGGAAGATTTGGCGAGTTGGTTTCTTTTTAGGTGTTTGTGTTGATTTCAAACTCTTTTGTTTTTCCTATATTAAAAGGCTCGGGGTTTAGACTTTTTAAAAACTTTTAGATCATCTCACAGAGAAGTAGCCTCCCAAGTTTTTTTCTCTCTTCTACAAAACCTAAACCCCCATTAAAATTAAGTTTCAACTCAAATTTTGAATAATCAAATCAAGTTTTCTCGAGATCAACCAAGAATGAGTCTTTATTATTTTTGCGAGATGATCACAACCCTATAATCAGATTTTTGAGACGACTTCATATCATTCATGAATACTTCTATTGTTCCCCGCAAGTGTTGTATGCTTTAAATATTGCCTAAACCTTAATTAATCATATTTTTTTACAAATAATTAGGAAGATTAATTAGGGAAAGAGAAATTAAATTTAGGACTATTTTTATTCAATAAAAAATATGATTTAAGACTTGAAACAATAACATGCTTAGATTAGTATTTTAGATTATGGTAAATTTGTGTGACGAATCACGTGTTAGAATTCAAATATGAACTTGGAATAATGTTTTAGCTCATAAAATTTTGTTAGTAAATGTGTATGTTGCAGAACAAATTTATTGTTGTGTAGGATCACTATCACACATATTTAGAAATAGGATTATGTGTTGAATTGTTGAAAGATCACTCGTATCAAAATTTTGGAATTTGACAACTTGTATGACTAATTTGAAGAACTCGATTAGTACATGATTAAATGGATGTGATTCGAATGAAATTGAAATCGTAGGATTAGGTGGAGGATTGTGGTGTTAAATTAAAGAAATAATTTATGCATAGATTGTTCATGTTAATATTTCGACAATGTGGGAACGTTGGGTTTTTATGAGCAATTGTACATTCACCCATTTTAATAGGTTTCTTTCTAGGTATGGGACTTCTATGTAGACGTTGTTGTTGTTATCACTTTCTAGGTATGGTACTAATGAGTACGTGCTTGTACGGTTAGGTATTTCTTGGATGGGGTTAGGTAGTATGCCGTTGCATTATTTCATTAGACTAGGTTTGAGACTAGGTGATGATTTTTGGTAAGTATTCCTCATAGGTGATGAACTAGGTAATACTTATGATTTGATGATATCTAGATATGGGGCTATGGATGTTTTTAGGTTGTGATAGGGAATTATGGGTGTGGCTAATTGAAATAAAGAGAACTTGATTAAGAATTAAGAATTAATGCCTAAGATAATAAATGGGTATTAAAATCAATTTTCATCACAAGTATGTTCGGGGGTAACAATAATTCGATTGACTAGCTGTAGCAATGTGGGTGTGTGTTTATGTCATGAGTATGTACAGGGCTAACGATAATTAGGCTGATTGGCTATAGTTATGTGTCATGCGTGGAACATCCCGAGTATGTGCAAGGCTAAGAAAATCAGGTCGACTGGCTATAGTGATGGAAAATGGGTGTGATGTGTTAAAACTTAGGCGCACCAGGAACATGTGCAGGATCAATAGAAAAGTTGAGTAGCTATAGTGGCGTCGCACCAATAAGAATAATTAAATAACTAAATTGAGTAAGATAAAAGTTTAGATATAATTCACTGTTGTAATAACATAATTGGACTTGAATAATTGGGTGGCTTAGCTTGTGCGGGCAGTTAGTATTGTTTTACTTTAATCGCATCTTCTTATATTATTTTAATTCAAATTACTCTATAGTAATACTTATCTCGTATGATGCTTATGTATGGATTCATAGATCCTAATTGGGAGGAGTAGCTCGTGTTCATGCGGTGGGCTCTGACCAATTGCGTTGACTAACATTTGAGGTATAGATGTTGGAGTAACTGCATAAGATGAACTGGAGATTTTTGGAGTGCAACTGGAGTTATTTTACTACTGTAGTAGTTTAGTTTAGATTTTTTCATTTCTTCATTTTATTTATGAGACAATTGTTCAGAGATTTGATGGGCCATTCGGTTCCACAGTTATTTATGGTTTTTAAGTTGGAGTTACAATAGGATTATTTCATTTAAGTATTAATTTATCTTTTGTTGTTGAGTTTTATTTTGGAGTTAACATGGTGATGGAATTTCTTGTGTGGATGTTTATATTAGTTGGATTAAATTTTGGATTTTATCTTGCGAAAAATGTTTTTAATGCCTCATATTTTTTCCACATGCTAAGAATGGTATTTCAATTATGATGTCCGATATAGGTTGGCAGGCGGGACTAACCACCTCCAATATCAAAATATGCGGGGTGTTACAGCTGGTATCAGAGCATGGTCTTAGGTATCATAGGTTGTGATTCCGTTTAACTTTCGTGTTATCGATCTTTGTTTCCCTTTGTTGATACGTACTCTCTAAGGTATTGGGTCTAGCATACATGTTAGTTGTGTTTCTTGAAGATATGGAGATTTTTGTTAAGCCCTTGTAGGCATTGAGGTTAGAAGTAGTAATCTTGATGTGAGTATCCTTAGAACTAATTTTGGAGACGATATTTATTTTGTAGATCGTTAGTACATATGTTAGGTATATCTAGTATCGATTTGGTGATGTGATTTGATTTGAGGACTTGAGCATTGCGATGGACTTTGAAAATAGAATTGAGTGGTGATTTGTGGGAGAGCGTGGAAAATTTTATTTTCATAGTTATACTTATATATATATATATATATATATATTGTACTTTTGTTCAGGGGGTAGGTGTGTGTAGTATTGGGTGTATGGGCGCCCAATCATGGCATTCTGTGGGTAGTCATATATTAGCATTGCTTTATTTGTGTGATTTTTATGTTTTATGTTTACGATTCATCGAATTTCGATGACGAATTTCCTTCATTAGTGGGGGAGAATGTAATACCCCGTGATTTTTGGACCTTAATTTATAAATTGAAAATCGAATTCTTTATTGGACTTTATTATTTAGAATTCAAAATGTTGGTTTTGACATATAAGAAATAGTGTTTAAATTAGATTTGAAATCGGGAACAAAGTCAATTTTTTTCAACTTTTCTTTTCTGTCGGCTGAACAGGGGGAATCCATTCAACCCTGGAGGAATAGATTCGGCCCCGGGAAGAATTGGCGAGTTAGTTTCTTTTTAGGTGTTTGTGTTGGTTTCAAACTCTTTTATTTTTCCTATATTAAAAGGCACAGGGTTTAGACTTTTAAGTAATTTTAGATCATCTAAAAGAGAAGTAGCCTCCCAAGTTTTCTTTTCTATCTTTTGCAAAACCCAAACCTCCATTAAAAATAAATTTCAACTCAAGTTTTAAATATTCAAATCGAGTTTTCTCAAGATCAACCAAGAACGAGTGTTTGTTATTTTTTCAAGAGGATTGCAACCATGTAATAATACTTCTACTATTCCCATAAATTTTGTATGTTTTAAATGTTACCTAACCCTTTGTAGACACCATATTCTAGGACCCCCTAAGTCCCTCCTTAGACCCCTAGCACTTCCCCTTTCCACCGCAAACCTAGGTCGCACTCTGAGTACCGATCTAGAGCCCATTGGGCACCCCCGGGCCCAATTTGACTTCGATAAACTCTATAGTTAGAGATAAAGCTCTTTGAATCTTTGAAAGTCTTCGAATACCCTTTCCAATGGTCTTCCCCGTGAGTGAATCGTCATAACAGTTCAGAAGAGCAAACCATTACACTGCCAAAACTTAATTCAGAGGCCATCGGGTGCTCCTGGGCACCGAGTTGACACCAATAAACTTCACTATCAAATTAAAAGATCTTTGAATATTCGAAGGGAACTGAAACCCCTTTCCAATGGTCCACCCTGTACGCAAAATAGCATAGTTGTTCGGACGAATGATCAGTTTTCCCCAAAAATTGATCCGAAGGCCACCGGGCCTCCCGAACTCCATTTGACCAAAGTCAACTCTATAGCTCGAATGAGACTAAATGAATCTCCAAAGGGAACTGAATACCCTTTCTAATGATCCAACCTGTGCATAATTCTGACCTACATTACGGACAAACGAGCCATTTTACTCCGAGAGGCCACCGGGCGCTTCTGCGTCCCGATTGACCAAGGTCAACTTTTCGAACTGAGAGAAACTATTTGGAATGTTGAAGTAAATTTCCTAACCTTTTCAATGGTCAACCCCGAGCACGATTATGACTTACCATACATATGAACAATCCATTTCCGTCTGACGATCTCCCGTAAAAAAAACCGACATGGGCTCTCGAGCCACATTTGACCCAAAGTCAACTCTCGGGATCGGGAGCGGTCCAAAGGACTCTCGAAGGTCTCTAAAGTAAATTTCTAACGGTATGCCCCGTGAACGATTCTCATCAACGGTTTGTGCGCTACAATTATTTTTCCAAAAAAGTTCGCAAGAGACTGCCAATTGACAGGTCCTGAACCCTGCATATCGGCACAATATCAAGGGGTACCTGCCGATAGGCACACCCTGGGGGTAGGCCAATTAGAACCCCCTTGGTTCTATAAACAGGGGCCATGACCTCACTCCCAAGGAAGAGGAAGAAACCAATCAGCGTCGGTGATCTCAGCAACATTCTCTCGAAATCAACGAAGTTCCATATGAGAAGTTCCATTTAAGCCTAAATACCCATCCTTTTCACACCCGATTTGGCAAATATCCTTCTCTCTCATCAATATTCATCAACATTCAAAGGAGTTCATCAAGGATCCAAGCTCAAGCTCCAAGGGAGGTCCAATTCCTTTTCCCTCTCTTTTAATCTCTTGTTTTTGCACAAGTTACATGAGATTCATAATATAGTTTCATTTTAGTTCATACATATTAACATCTACGCTTTTATTAGTATATTGCACATACTTTATTTTTCGTAAAAATCCCAAAACAAATAAAAGAGGGTTACGCTCGTAAATTCCGAACGAAATTACCCTTCGCACTTATTCCAAAACAAAAAACACCTTTTTCGACACGTACACACACAATAAAATTTCATTCGAATCCATGTGATAAACCCCATCCCTATTCTTCATTCAAACTACGTGTACTTTGATGCCTTTATAGTATACATAAGCGTTTCGGATTAAAATCCGAGACTCTAGTCCAATTTTGCAAAATTTTCAATTTCTCTTATTTTCTAAATTTCTCAGAATCCCTCATTTTCATAATTATCATATATATGCATATAATATGCTTGTTGCCATTTTATCCCACGGATATTATCGTTTCCCAATAACGATCAATATCGCGATGAACGATCATATTCTATCTTCAACATTTATTATTATTTTGGGAACATTCCTGTGGATGACCTCACCCTATCTTTTCCATGATATGGGTCGAACGATTCCAATCTCCATTATATAAACACATACACACACTTCACGGGGATAAAGGAAAATATTAATATTATCCCATGAGAGACCGAAAGGGCAGGATGGGTGCCTAACAACTTCCCATTTCGTAACTTAGCCCCCGGACCTTCGATCTATTGGTTTCGTATGCATTAGTTTGTCCTTCATGCCGCTCTCTCGAAGTGGCAACATGTTTTTTGCATGTTTTTTGAAAAATAGGCTGACGACTCCATCTCTCTACATTCAACCCACACCGACGACGTCCGAAGCACCTTTCGAAGAGGGGTGTGAGACTGCAGAACAGTTATTTCTTGAGGTATCCTCCTCCTCTCCCCTTGATCGCCGCGCCCCGGGATGGCCACAGTGGCAAATCTGCTGGGGGACTATTTTTAAGAGGGCTAGACTCTGTTTACATGGGTATTTTATTTTCTTGCATATCCCCCTGTTGCCATGTTCCCATTTATTATTCATATGTACCTCATGTTTATGCTACTATTCATACACTTATAGAAGACTCTCCATGTAGACTTCACACCACGTGCACCTAGGATCATGTATATCCATATGTTGCACACATCATTTAGAAATCCATGCTTAGGTGTCACTAGCACACACCTCCACTTGTATATATCCATGCTCACTTATCACACACTCAGTTGTAGATAATTACACATCACTCACACAACACTTATCCATGCTTAGTATAGCCTTACTATTTGTACTTGTACCTTGCTCCTGTTTAGCATGATCAAGAAAAAACACTCTTTCCATAAGATACTAATAAATGAATCATACATGATTCACATGATATCACCAAAGAGCATTGTTATTGACCAAATTTTGTCCCATAACTGGGGAGTCACTTCGTGATGGGCGCTGGACCGGCATGTCGCAGTTAGTCTAAGCGATATGACTCTCACCTTCCATTGGCGAAGTACCTTCGACATATAATGAATGATTGCCCCGCATCATACCTCTTGACTAAAGTCATGACGGGAGGTATATCGCAGGGAACTCTTTCACATACATCGAGTATATCAAATTCGATCTCACACGTACCGTCCCCATGAGGTATATAGTGAGGAAATTCACGTACACTCAGGTATATCAAATGGCTTGTCCACACGTATAAATTTCCCTCAAAAGCAAGACGTATATCGTGGAAGTCACGCAAAAAGTGGAACCCTTTCCAATTAACCCAACCAACTGCATACCCATATATGGTAATATTTGTAGCATATCGGAGCTGCTCAACGCTTTAAAATTACAAGGGAACCTGGTCCCTTCAGTCCTGCATTTTTCTGCCGAATGGGAAGAATTATATGAGGAGGCCATAAAAGTTATAGAGTGTATTAACTTTGCACGAAAAGACAATATCATTGGCACTGGACAGGGGAAGATTTAAAAGATTCCAATGAAGACCCAAATTCAGGAAATACTAGTGTGATAGCCAACCTATACGAAATGATACCATTTGAGGAGCTACTAGGTGAGATCAATCAGGTAGCTGAGAAACCCGATATCATTGAAGAAATAGGGTTTCTATTTTTCCCCTCTTCCATGAACCACATGACCAGTTTGGGGAGACATTACAAGAACCTAAACTTACAACCATTAACAAGCGATAAAGGGAAAGGTGTTGAGAATATCCCTATGCCATAAATAACTCTTGAGGAGAGTAAGGTCCTTAATCAATTGATGAAAACTCAACCAAACATCACCCTATGGGGACTTTTCATGTCTTGCCAACTACACCAAAATGACCTAATCAAGTTACTCACATGACCCACAGTTACTCCCTCAACCACACCAAAAGAAGAAGCAGTGAACCTAGTTGGATCCTTAAACTCTACTCGAATGCTCTCCTTTTCTAAAGAGGAAATCCCTAGGACTGGTCCCAACTACAATCATGCTCTTCATATCTCTGTTGAAGTTATGGGGAAAATTATCCCCGTCTCACGCACCGATAACGGATCAGCTCTGAATCTTTTCCCGTTAAGAACCCTTAATTTCTTGGTATTAAAAGTGAGCAACCTTGATCCAACCTCTACTTTTGTACGTTCCTATGAAAACACCCATCGTGAATTAATGGGATCTATCAACCTTGTAATAGGGGTTAGCCTTATAAATACTGTTGTTGAATTCCAAGTCATCGACATCCCAGCTTGTTTCAATCAGCTTTTCGAATGACCGTATCTCCACAGCATCAAAGGGGTGTCTTTTTCCCTTCATTAAAAATTGAAATTCTTTGCCAATGGATAAGTTATCACCATCTTGTGAGACAATGACAACATCGAGAATGCAAGAACCAGTAATTCGATACTTGAGATAGAATACGGGGTGAACAATATGATGCTATCAAGCTTCCAAGTGGAACCACTCCTACTAACAGCAGGGGATGACTTCAAGGACGGGGTTTGTCTAGAATATGATCCCCATGGAAACGTCAATGTAATCCAAATGTTCAAGAACATGCATTTCATTCCCGAACTTGGGCTAGGGAAAAGACAACAAGGGATAACTGAACTTATTATGTTGAAGGAGGCCCTTCCTCCCTGTTGCTTGGGCTATCAACCATCAGAAGAAGAACTTAGATTGATCCATCAACCTCGACTGAAGATAAAGTTAGAATGCGCCAGAACTATCCTGGGAGATTCCCTAAATGGAAGATTCATCAGAGAGGGTGAAGATTTCCCCTTCTGCGGCTTCCTTGAACCTTGGTATGGCCATGTAGACAAGATGATAAAACAAGGAATGGAGATCTTTTTTTGAGACAGCTATCTGGGGTCGAAAGTTCCCAGCATTGTGTACAACCACTCACTAAAGAGACCATAGTTGATACCAGGGATTCTGAGTGTAGTGACTCTGAGGATTTTTTTAACTTGCAGATATTGGGCTGGCACTCTACATGATCGACTTAGGGACTGCATCATCCGATCCATCCTACCTCATCAAAGATGCTGATACACCTCTTCTCAACTGGTATGCTGCACCTATGCCACCTACTAATATTAAACCTAACCCTTATGTTTATCCCATTTCCCTTTTAGTTGTTTCCTCTCACTCTGATGTAATCGAGGCCTCCTGTGATGATGTTCTCAATGCTATTTTTCCTATCAATGAAATAAATGAAGATTTTGAGTATCTTGCTGTGCCTTACATTAACTGTATTTATTCTAATCAAACTCTTGATGATAATGACTTTGAAAATGAACAATTCTTAACTGATATAAATAAGGTTAATAACAAAAAACATAACTGCGTTTAAGTTAATAAATACGAAACCGTTGTTATTAACCAAATACGCGAGATTAGGATAGGGTCTACCCTTGATGAGCAAGAGTGCACGCAACTCAAAGAACTACTGAAAGAATTCACGGATGTCTTCGCATGGTCCTATAATGATATGTCCGGTATTGACCCTAAGATAGTACAACATGAAATTCCAACTCTCCCAGAATGTAAACCAGTCAAACAGAAGATGCAAAAGCTCCGTACCGAATGGTCACTCAAAGTAAAATAAGAAGTAGTCAAGCAATTAAATGTGGGCTTTATTCTAGTAATTGAATATCCCACATGGATAGCTAATATCGTAACCGTGCCAAAATCAGGAGGGAAGATCGACATGTGTGTTGACTATCGAGACTTGAATAAGGCCTCTCCAAAGGATGATTACCCACTACCCAACATCGATATGATTATGGATAATATATCTAGTCACGCTCTCAAGTCATTCATTGACGGTTTTAACATATATAACCAGATCAAGTTGCACCCTAATCATCAAGAGAAAATCGCATTCATCACCCCTTTGGGAAACTTTTGCTACACTGTCATGCCTTTTGTTCTAAAAAATGCAGGGGCTCCCTATCAAAGGGCTGCCACAATCATTTTTCATGATCTGATACACAAGGAAGTTGAGGTCTATGTAGATGACATGATTATCAAGTCCAAGACTAGATAAGGTTACGTTCCCGCTCTTCAAAAATTGTTTTAATGACTGCGACAGTACCAAATGCGACTTAACCAACAGAAATGTGTCTTCGGCATTACTAAAGTAAAACTATTAAGATTCATGGTCAGTGGGAAAGGTATATAAGAAGATCTTGCTAAGCTGAAAGCCATACTTGAGATCACACCTCCCCGAACGGAGAAAGAAGTTTGAGGATTCCTTGGGAAATTATAGTACATCAGTTGATTCATCAACCAATTGACTTCCATCTGTGAATCCATCTTCAAAATCCTCTGAAAGGATTCAACCAAGGTCTGTAATGAATATTGACAAGAACCCTTAAATTGAATTAAGTAATACCTAACCCGACCTCCAGTGCTCATGCCACCGCAACCTGGTCTTCCCTTACTCCTATACCTAACCGTGACCGATACTGCAGCCGGGGCTTTGCTAGCCCAATACCTTGACGTAACTCACAAAGAGAAAGCCATCTACTATGCTAGTTGGAAAATTTTTCAATTACAAAGTTAACTACACCGCCTAGGAAAATCACGTGTCGCTCTTATCTGGGTTACCCAAAAAATACGTCACTACATGCTCGCCTTCCCCATCAAACTCGTATCCCGAATGGATCCAATCAAGTACCTACTCTAGAAGCCTTCCCTATCCAGCCAAATGGCCCATTGGTTGATGCTTCTAGCCAAGGTTGATATTGCCTATGACACACAAAAGTCCATAAAAGGAAAGCCATCTCTAACTACATTGCTAACTACGCTATGGAAGAAGTCAAGGTCTAGATTTTCGAATTCCCAGACGAGAATATCCTTTGCGCCTCCCAAGATGATCTTTGATGACAAATGTTCTTTGAGGGCGCTACCAAGAAAAATGATATGGCGTTGGAATCCTCCTAATTATCCATGATGACTCCCATACTCCCATTTATATCAAATTGAATTTCCCCTGCACTAACAACATGACTGAATACGAGGCGTGCACGATAGGCCTCAAAGTTACCCTCAAGAAAGGAATTTGATACCTCAATTTCTACAGGGATTCAACCCTCATCATCGGTCAAGTACTCTAGAAATGAAAAGTCAAGTAGGATAAACTCTTACCCTTACATGCCCACCTTGAAGAACTAGCTTCCTAGTTTTAAGAAATCACCTTCCACTACCTGCCCCAAGCAAAGAAAAACCTAACTGACGTCCTTGCCACCTTAGCTTTCATAATTGACATGCCCGACGGAATAACCACGACCCTTTTCCTTGTCTAGAATCAAGACAAACCAACCCACTGCTACCATGTCGAGCTCAGCACGGAGGAAGAACTTGAAATAGCTGATTGTTGGTACTATGATATTTGGAGCCTCCTCAAACACGGTAGGTATCCCTAAGAATCTGATAAGAAAGACCGAGCAAATCTTCGCAGACTAGCCGCCCAGTACATTATCGGTGATAAAGCACTATTTAAGAGAAACTTTGATAGAATTCATCTACATTGCATCGCAGGGGATGACATTGAAGAAATGATGTAGAAAATCCACAGCGGGGAATGCGAACCCCACATGGACGACAATATGCTCACCAAAAAGATCATTTAACAGGGGTACTGCTGGACTATCATGGTTCAGGACTGTATAACCTACATTCGAAGATGTCTCAAATTCCAATAGTTTTCGAACCTACAACACTTACCCCCGCCAGAATTATACAACATGACCTCTCCCTGGCCATTTTCCACATGGGGTATCAACATCATAGGGAAGGTTACGCTGAAAGCATCCAATGGGAATCAGTTCATCCTTATCACTATTGACTACTTCACCAAATGAAAATTTTTAACTACTCTTTTAATCAATTAAAATAAAACATCCACAATTTAGTGCGTAAATAAAACTGAAATGAAAATGAAATAAATTAATATAACCGAACACTCGGTTCAAATTATACAACCATATCGAATATCGTGCAAAGAATAAATAAAATTAGTTGGACCATTGGCCCGAATGTTTGTACAATACCTCCTATCTAGAGTACAAGGAAAGAAGCGTCTACCGAGAACCCGCAAGCATCCACAGCGGCTGCAGCAGACGTCTGACTCGAAAGAATTTCCATCCAGGCGTCCCTGTGTCTGGACACCTATATATATATATATATATATATATATATATATATATATATATATATATATATATATAATATACAACAAAAGGGGAAAATTAGATAAACGGGTCAGAGCCCGAATTTTGAAAATATTTTGCAAGTGCATATATGCTTTATTTTTAGAAAAATAGTTTTATCTCATATTTAAATTGGTATCGCACTCCCATGAGATACCCCTCACCTCTCCTCTAGTAGTGCACACCTAACGCATCCTAACAACACTTCCTAGTCAAGCTACCCCGCCTAAGTAGTCTAATAACCTATCCACTATCTACACTAGATAGTCCAAGTGCTAAGGGCTAAACTTCCCTCCATTCTCAACACTGCACTAAGTTCGTGCGTGGGGTGTCTCGCAAAGCGAAATCCAAACAAGGAACCCCCCCCCCCCCGATACACTACTACTTGGCAGGGTTAATAGTAGAGATCCATTAGGCCCGTAGCATGCACAAATGTATAATTATATATATATATATATATATATATATATATATATATATATATATACATCTACAATTACATCCGGATAATATCTCCCGGACTGAGGTTTACTTATCATCATCTTAATAATACTCATCCGGATCTACCTCCCGGACTGAGGTGTATTCTATACACAAAGTATTTATCATTTTTCTTTCAAAACATTCTATTTCCCTTCTCATATCCAGAAAATGTATTTAAAAGCCAATTCATTAGCATGAATTGCTTTATCATAACATATACCTTTTTAAAAGCCAATTTTATTAATATAAAAATGCTTTTCCTTTTTCAATTATCCCATTTCCCGTTTTATACTTAGGAAATGTAATTAAAAGCCATTTTTATTATCATAAAAATGCTTTTACCATATCATATGCTTCCACATCCCTTCTTCCATCCGGGAGTGTTACCGAAGCTAAACATATAACCCATTTCCCTTCCTATATCCAGGAAATGTAATTAAAGCCAATCCATTATCATGAATTGCTTTAATATAACGCGTTCTAAGACCTCCCGTCCGGGTTTCCCCACTGTACGCGCCCCTAAATGACTATCATCTTCCAGGGCCTATCATCAAGACAACCTGGGATCCTACATCGCAAGACGTCGGGAAGCGGCCATGTGCCTGCGGGATAGTCAAGATCACACCCGGAATCTCCTAACCAGCGCAGAAAATATATATCAACAAACGCTCACATGGCCTATAGGACTATATCCACCCTGCATTGATTAGCCAGGGGGCTTCACCATACGTACGCAACTTCCCTTATGATAGCGATTTAGAGAGGTGTGTAATCCATATTTTATCAATTATGAAAATCATTTATTTACCATTTTGAAAATATTCATTTTTATATTTTCAAAATCATTTCCATCATAACATATATATATATATACCTAAATCACACAGTATATACATATCCTATATATTCCTCCTAGAATATATATATAATAACGGCCATAGTGGCCTATAGCATCTAGCGATAACCAATAATCCCAAAGATTCCCTCCGGGAATCATAATCATGCATTCATATAAGCATGATACTAAACCCAAAGTATTTCTTACTTTAATAATAACTATATATCTCAATCCTATCTAAGGATTTATTGGATATCTCCAATTATACCATTTCTCATTTAGCGAATATATAACTATACTCCCCAAATTTATTCTAATCCACTCATAGGATTCACTCAACCAAGATCAATATGCTTATGTTATCTCTTTAGATCATAATCCTCTTTAATACTCAAATTTTAGAAAGCCCGCTTTAAACTCAAAGAGGAGAAGTAATAACAATCTCCAAAATCTTGGGCTGAAAATAGAGTACCGGTCGACCGGTCCTGGACCCCCGGTCGACCGCGGGTTGCAATTAAGCATACGAAACAAAGCAGTAGGTCATTTCTTCTTGACGCGATCGACCGGCCATAGGGGCGCGGTCGACCGGTCACACCAGGTCCTCAAAACTTTAATTCCTCGAATTCTTAATCCAAGAACCCAAATTTATTTTTGGGGTTTCTAAACTACCCTAAAAATCATCCAAAACATCTACACGACTAATCCTAGCCTGTATTTTTCCAATTCCCGATTTGATTTCCGAGTTGGTGATTTCAACCCGGGGCTTCCATCTTGTAAAAATCATATCAAATCGTACGAAAATTAGAAAAATACACGGTTGGCGCCCACGCGACCGCATCAAAAATATCTACAACTTCCTTGTTTTGTCCAAGAGCTAAATCATTTATCTTCTTGGCCGAAAACGATCCCAAATGCTACAGGTTTACTATTCATTATCTTCCCAAACTCCATTTTTGTTGTTTCTAACGTTATCCAACAACTCAACAAACATCTAATCTATCTTTTACAACTAACACATCAATTATTTTGGGGTATTGAATCATTTCTCTTAGTTTTAAACCCTAAAACCATAAAAACCCCAACTTAACATTTAAACCCATTTTTATACTCCAATAACATGGTTTTAACACTAAAAATCATTAAGAGTTTACACTACATCAATATGTAAACTCATAATCAACTTTTACCCAATTTTATTTTAAAAGTTCTATCCCCAAAATCATATTTTTACCAACTATGATATGAGATTAATGCACAAAAGTAAATAAAGCAAGTAAACACTTGCCTGGAGGATGAAATCCGACGACTTCGAGTCGAATCCGGCAGAGTTTGGCCCGAATCTCCCTTTTCTCCCCTCTTTTCTCCTTCCTCTCTCTCTTCTCTCTTTTCTTTCTTCTTTTTCTTCTCTTTTCTCCCCCTCTCCCTCTTTATAAAGAAAGAAAAAGGGTTTAAACCCTTAAAACCCAAAAATGACTCGTTTACCCAATTACGAGTTACTTTTACCTCTATAATTACCCGAAACTTAATTTCGACAATCGGACACTCTTTTCCGACTATCTCGGACATTCCGAGACTCATGGTGCAGCCGAAATTTCCATCTGAGGTACTTGACCACAAATCACTATTCCAACCCAAAATAAATAAATGCGGGTTTTCTACTCAAAATCTTACCTCTTTTGTCGCTATACTCCACGGTGACATATAATTAAATTACTTAGACCTATATAGTCCCAAAATAATTTATAACACCCTTCAAAAATCATTAAATCCTCGAAAATCCCAAAAATCACTATTTCGAGAAATTCTCCAAATTCCAAATTATACTTAATTATGGAATTTAATTGTCTCCAAAAGGGCAGGTTGTTACATTTACTTATTCTCACCTTCTTCACAACCATCACTGGATGCTTTCTAATGACCTTCGCAATATATTCTATTTCCCACATCTCACTATCCACCGATATTACTTGCCTTTGACTAGTCCAGCCATCACCCAACACAACATGAAATCCACCGCACAAAACCTACTCAACAAAGATCAAGAGTTAATAGTATTGGTGCAAGACACATAAAATCTCAAACAAGAATATTAAGATTATTCTTGGATCTCAAACATATGGGTGCAGACTAGGGTTATGGAGGCTCTGGTTTGTATATGAAAGATATTTTCGCAAACCCTCTATTTAAAGTTATTGTTCCAACACTTTAATTTATAAAAAATAGGGAAAAATAGTGTCACTCATTTCGAGGAATACCATTTGAACGAAACTCCAAGTCATTTGAATGAGAATGGCAACATCCTTTTAATGAACAACAAAATCGTCCGAACAGATCCACTAAACTGGTTTGAATGGGGATCGAGCGAGCTTGCCACTAGAAATTTCTGCTAAGAAAAAATATTTCGTTTGAAGGTCAATTCAAGCTCGCTATAACGAATCCTCAAAACTCGTTTCAACGAAAACTACACTTGTTCGAACGAAACTATATGACTCGTTTCAATGACACATGAACTCGTTTGAACAAATTTAACAACCAATATATATATTTCTTTAAAAATCGTCTTAGAAAATAGACGCAATTTTTTTTAAAAAACTAAAACCCAAACATAAATCTAGGGATCAACCATAATACACATTCATATATTTCTTGAGATGCCATGGATGTTGAAGACAGAAATTGATATGAAACTCGGCATAACTTTGATGTCAGCTTAACTTGACCACTATGGTCTTCAATCTCCATCATAGGCTTGAAGGACAAACTAAACTCAAATCATATTCTATGACTCAAACAGTTTTGTCTAAACGGAATACAACCAATAAACATTACAAATTGACTCAATGTGAATTTTGTACTTAAAAATCTCCCCCTTTGGAAATTCTGGTACAAAACCCAAAAATAAAATTAGTAGGCCATCAAGTTCTCTAAGACTCAATCCTAATCCCAAAAGGAAAAAGTACAAACTCACATTTTACTCACTCTACCTCTTATGTAGGTTTTCTCTTATGCAACTTTGTCGCAACATTACTTTAAACCTGCACACTTAACACACCTTTCAAATGGAAATAAAATATGAATCGATATAACAATGTTAATAAAAATATTCTACGCATAAGAAAAACCCTCCCCTTTGTGCAAACATCTCCCCCTAAGGTAAGACTTATTTCCCTAAGGTAAACATTTATACCCCTTTTTGTTCATGAATAGACAAAGACAAATATGCATGATATGAAACAATTTCTCCCCCGTAAATGTGGATAAATGAACATAAATGAAGCAAGTATTTCATGAAATGATGTGGAAGAAAATGGCAGTGGTAAACAAACTTGAGAGCACAAGCACAAATAATCCAAAAAAATAAAGCAAAAGATGTCAATGTAAATAAAGGAACAAATGATATCAGTTTAATCATATATGATTCCAGTTTGAAACAAATTTGAACCATATGACAAACATGGATTAAATGAAAACAAAGACTCAAAACATAATACCACATATATATATAGATATATATGAATGCGCATATAACATGAAAGCACATAAATGTGTAGGTATAAACACCACAAGACACACAAACACACAATTTTTTCCACACTCGTATGACATAAATGTGTCTAAGCCAATGTGTTACAAAGTGGAGGGTCATGAACTTGAAAACCAAAGAAATATGTCCCAAACACTCAAGTAGTTCAATTAGTTCTATTTGATCACATTATTCCATCAAACTTAGAGTTATCGTCATGTGATAAATAATGTTAACTCAAAATCGAAAAACATACTAAATGCACACACGTCTAGAAAATATTAATGATTATTTCATCAGTAGCAAAAAAATATTTAATGATGAACTAGGACTCATTGTGCAAATCCATTGGTCTTCATTTCTTTCTCTCATTTTGAAGATATTACATTTTGATGATCAATTTCTAGACTTTGGCATTGGAAAACTTCATTCTTTTCTATTTTCTTTTCTTTTTCAAAGGCTTTTTCTACTTGTGGCCTTCCATGCAAAGGAAACTTATCCCTTCATAGCCCTTTTTCATTGCACACTCAGTTTTTATTCCTATGAACATTCTCACGCAATGGTTATTAAATGCACAAATCCCCCAGTCAAATCGATATGCATATGAAAATATTGATAGGGTAACATCTCACTTAGATAATGAAACTTAAGTAGTTAAATCCCAAAAGAGTTAGTGAAGTGTGTACTGAAGCATCTACTTAGATACATCCATTAAGCAAAAAAATTTTGAACAACTCTATGCAAGCATGATTAAGAACAATCCAAAGCATTGTAAACCATGATCAAATGTTCTATTCATATGTTAAAAATGGAATTAATGAGATTCAAACATACTAATATTCCATAAAAAAATGTGTAAAACCAAACTACGCAAAAAAAACAAAACCATTTTTGAGTTTTCAAATATTTTTCAAAACAAATCAAAAGACAAACAAAATACTTTTGTATTATTCATATTGACCCCAAAATAAAGAATCAAAATAATAACGACACAAACACCATATCACTAGCCATATCATATATAACATGAAGCAAAAAATAGTGTATGATAAACATGAAAACACAATCACGCATAAGATATATCATGTGAAGAATTATGTATAAAGCATGCGAGAATCTACCAATCTATTATTACTGCCTCCAAATCAGATTTCCCAAATTGCATCGGTATAACATGATGACATTAGGTTTTGGGAACCTTAGTTACACTAGACTTAAACTTCCTATGACCCTTTCTAAGATCAAAACAAAACTTCCTAAGGTGACATTTCCTACCATAATGTTTGCATGGTAGACATGACGAGAAATGTTACCTTTGGGTTGAACTTTTCTAAAACCCTAGGACATGATCAATTATATTAAACTTTGGCTCTGGCTTTAGGATAGAAAGCATCAGGATCATCGAAACCTAGACTTAACTTATCATTTTATATTCTGATGGTGCCTAAAATCTTATCCAACTTATTCGACTTAGATTCCAAATCAAAATTAACACAACTTGAGTCTCTTGCTTTTAAATCTACAATGCTAGACTCAAGAAAAATCTTAGACTTGTCAAACTTTAGGGACTACTTCTTCATATTTTCATATAATCCACAAAGTTTATCTCTCTCTATATCAACCTATTCGATCATCTCCCTAAAATTCTTCTCACATGCCCTCAAATCCTTAATTAACTTATAATTATTATTTTCTACGACAGTCTCTTTCAACTTAGACTTTAACTTCAAGATGTCCTTTTTCAGATTCAACGACTCAGTGTACAACTCATAAAAGGAAATTTGAAGATCACTTTCCTCCTCTTCATAACTCTCTCTTTCTTCCTCATTATCTTTGGAATCACAAGACTGTACCTCGAAATTGTCATGAATTTGATTATCTTTAATAATGAATGAGTTATCATTTAAGACCACATGACTAACCATGAAAGCGGTGAAGTTACGCTCCACATGGATATCACACTCCTCTTCCGACTCACTATCGCAAAGGGTAACGTTGTATGCCTTAGGCTTCTTACCTTGTTTCCTTATTTTAGTGGGACACTCACATGAATAATTCCCAAACCCTTGGTATTCGAAACACTTGTTCTGATCTTCCACTTTCTTAGGGTTATCCCTCTTCTTCCTATCACAATTTGTGCTAAAGTTCTTAGATTTCTTCTAGTCTACTCTAAGCTTAAAGTTCTTACCAAACCTAGCAGTCTCTTTGGGATCTACATCACCCTTACTATCATAATCTGACACATCCTCCTTATGGGCGTTCAAAGCTATGCCCTTATCTTTCATTTCTTTTTTTCTTCTTTGGAGGACACAAGTTCATCATATAGGTTTAAAGATCACCTACAAACTCTTGGATCCATAGAGTATCATGACCGCCAACAGAATCTACGATTGTGACATTGGCATTAAATCAATTAGGCAACTACCTTAAGATTATTCTCACGAATCTCAGTTCAAGGATAGGATAAAAAATATTAAATGAGGAATTGGAATTTTTTTCCAACTTAGCATAAAAATATCCAACAACTTATGGTCTAACATTTTAATAGTTTTAAATTTAGTCGTGAAATTTTAAACTTGGAAACCCTTACCATATTGGTACCATCGTGTATGAATTTTAAAATTTTCCAAGCATCCTCACACTCTCACAAGTCATAATCCGCCGAAACTCTTCAACGGTGACAACGCAAAAAAGCGTTCACACTCTTGGAATTCAAAGTGGAGGCATCTTTTTTGGCCTCTGTCCAAGTGAAATTTGCTTTAGTCAAACCATTCTCAATCAGAGCAGACCACCCGTTCTCAATCGAGTTCTAACCATTACAATCGATATATTATAGGAAAAATTCTCATCCATGCCTTCCAATAGGGATAGTTTGACCTATCAAACATTGGAGGTAGGGTAATGGAGCTCCCCTCATGGTTAAAATTCATCTAAACGCTAAAATGCAGAAAACCGGGATCAACACAATAATTTAGTTTCCCGTTTTGATACCAATTTGAAAAATGTAAGTGGAAGGATATACAATGGAAACACCAATTTTATTTTCCAATTTTATTAATCGAATGAGAAATCAATCCAATTTTAATTAAGCAATAATTTAAACTAGTTTTGTAAAGTATTAACCAAGTTTATCTTGCCTTAATCATACATATAGGAAATTTAAAAGAATAAAATAAGGAAATAAACCACAAAGCCGTGATGTACGAGGAAAACCCACAATGAGAAAAATCTTGGATCTCCTAGCCACACAAGTCCACTATGATATAGGTCACTTAGAAGGATAAATTATACCTACTCACATACTCGACGCCTTCAAGACTTGATGCACTTATTTTCTTCTTCTGACCTTATTCATAACCACCATTGGAATCCTTATAATGGATTTCACAAAGAATGCGATTTCCCACGTCTCGGTATCCATCTATCTTATTTACCTTTGACTAGTCCAGACGTCACGTAACACAACACATAATCCACCACACAAAACAAACTTTAATAAGGATGTTGATTAAAAATTCTTGCTTAAATGCACACAAGATATCAATAACGAATATTAAGATGATTCTTGGATCTTAAATATATAGTTGTAAACTAGGGTTTTAGAGGATCTTGTTTTGTATATGAAAAACATTTTCACAAGCCCTCTCTTTAAAGCTATTGTGCCAACATATTAAATTATAGAAAATTGTAAAAAAAATGGTGGCACGTATGGTGAAAGATCTCATTCGAACACAACTCCAAGTTATTCAATAAGAATGACAACCTCAATTTACGAATACCAAAGTCATTTGAATTAATCCACTAAACTCATTTGAACAAGGATCAGGGGAGCTTCCCACAATAACTTTTGGCCAAACAAAAACATTTAATTTAAAGGTCGATTAAAGATCGTTAGAATGAAATTGCTATAATCGTTTGAACAAAAATTTCACTCGTTCGAACGAAACTATATAACTCATTTTAACGACACATGAACTTGTTCGAACAGATTTAAAAACCAAAATATATTTGTTTTCTTTGGAAATCCTTTTCAAAATTGGCCTAAAAAAACTTTTAAAACTACCTCCCAAACATAAAATCTAGGATTTACCATAATACACATCCGTATCTTTCTTGAGATCCCATGGATATTGAAGACAAAACTCAGCACAAAACTTGCCATAAATTTTATATCGCTTTAACTTGGTCGCTACGGTCTTCAATGTGCATCACATGCTTGAAGGAAAAATTAAATCAAATCTTAACCTATGACTCAAATAGTTTTCTCCAAACAAAATAAAGTTAATAAACATTACAAATTGATTTGATGTGAAGTTTGTCCCTGAATTCCAAGAGGTGGATGGTATGTTTTATGTTTATGGCACCTTAGCTAGGGTTTTGTTTGATATCGTCACCACACACTCATTCGTATCACGTAGTTTTATGGAGATTTATGGTTTATTTCCTAGACCTTGTGATAGGGCTTTATCGGTAACTTGTCAGTTAGGTGTGTCTACTGGTATTTTGGAGGTTTATAATGATGTGGAAATTTACATTGGTAAGTTATGCTTGTGTTTGATTTGTTTGTTTTAGATACCCATTCGTATGATGTGATCTTGGGTATGGATTGGTTGTTTAGGTATCGGTGTCATATACACTATAAGGATAAGGCTATTCTTCTTATGATATTAGGTCAAGAGTTGTATATTCTTGCTATGTCAAGGTCGAAGAGTAGTGCCATGACACACTTATACTTTATTGATGAGGAGACACATCATGGAACTAACATTTCCTTAGACTAGATACGAATTATCGGGGATTTTTTGAACATATTTGGGGAAGTTCCAGGGTTACCACTAGCCCGAGGGATTGATTTTGTGATTGAATTGGCTCCCAATAATAAGATAATTGGAAAGACACCGTATCGAATGGCTCATGTTGAGATGAAGGAGTTGAGAGGATATATTAATAAATTATTATAATAGGGATTCATTCAGTGTAGCACATTGACAATGGGAGATCAACTCCTCTTTATGAAGAAGAGAGATGGTTCACTACAGTTGTATGTTGACTACCATAACTTGAACAAGGTGATGGTGAGGATCACATACCTTTTTCCTATGATCTATGACTTGTTTAATCAAGTACATGGTTCTTTATTCTTCTTGAAGATAAATTCATGCTCAGGGTACCTTCAGTTAAGAGTGTGGGAGGAGTGCATGCTGCAGACTACCTTTTTGACTCGTTATAGTTCTTACGAGTTCAGTTTCATATCATTTGGGATGACCAACTCCCCCACCGTATTCATGAATTTTACAAACCGGGTGTTGTGACCGTACTTGAGTCAGTTCATCATTATTTTTATTGATGACATCTTAATTTATTCGTGCACTGAGGCGGAGCAAGCCATGCATTTAAGGGTTTCTCTTTCGACATTGTGGGATAAAAAATGTATGAAGAGTTATAAAATTATGAGTTTTATAATTAGGATTTTTATGTTTTTGGATGTGGATTTTTGGAGTCATGATTATCAGTAGATCCAAAGAAATTATGAGTTTTAAAAATATTGACTGTGTTGGGTTGGGGACAACCCATAACACCTACGGAGGTTGGTAGATTTTTTCTAATTGTGGGGTATTATCAAAAATTTATTTGAGGATTTTTAAAGATAGTAGGACCCTTGATCGAGTTGAATCAAAAGGGGATACACTTTTTTTGGATTGAGAGGTGTCGGCATGCCTTTGACACCATCAAAGAGAAATTGATTGATTACAATTTTAGATCTTCCAAAGAGTGGGGTTGAGTATTTGTTACACACTGATGCTTCTCTATAGGGATCAGGTGGAGTGTTGATATAGGAGGATTGTCATACTGCCTATGTATCTCTAAAGGTAAAACTCCGCGATGGTAACTGTCCGACACATGATATTGATCTAGCCACAATAGTGTTTGCACTACATATTTGGATGAATTATTGGTGGGATGAGAAGTTAAAACTCTTTAGTGATAATAAGAGTTTTCATTATTTATTCAAACAAAGTAATTTAACATGAAGGAAGGATGTTGGTTCGAGTTTATCAAGGACTACCAATTCAAGATTCAATATCACCAATGGAAGGACAATGTAATGGCATGTAGTTTGAGTCAATGATCGAGTGGACGTTTATTTACACTTTAGTTGATCGATGCAGGTTATGTTTAGATGATTATCGAGTTAATTGATGCTTTTATTGGGATGTGATCCATGACTCTCGATATCCTTATGCGATTGGTTGGAGCACAGGAAGATGATGTGTTTTATAGGGAGAGAGTGGCTAAGATTTTGTCCACTAGTGTACCTTTTTCACCATTGGATCGGATGGTGTATTTCAGTAGAAGGGGTGGTTGGTAATACCTTCATATGAGGAGTTTTATAGTACTATCATGTAGGAAGTCCATGGATCGTAACTGGTGGTAAATCCTAGTGGGGATAAGATTTACCAAGACATAATGACACAATATCGTTGGTTAGGGATGAAGTAGGATGTTTCTATGTTTGTGTCCCAGTGTAGCACACGTCAATTGGTCGATGTTGACCACTAACGACCATTGGGGAAACTTCAGCCCTTACCCATTCATGAGTGGAAGTAGGACATTATTTTGATGGACTTCATTTTTGGGTTGCCTTTTGATGCTCAAACAACACGATTCCATTTGGATTATAGTGGACCATTTGATGAAGCTTCCACATTTCTTGGTCTTTTACAATGACTTCATGGAAGATCAGTACGAATGATTTTATGTTGCATATATTATTCATTTATAGATGGTACATTTTCCTATCATCGCTAACAAAGATTCAACTGTTGTCTCTAAGTTTTTTTGGTAGTTTTTAGGAGGTTATGGGAACCAGGTTGCACTTGAGTATTTCATACCATCTTCGAAAAAATAAGAAAATAAAAATGGTGAATTAGATTTTATAGGATATGCTTCAAGCGTGTGTTGGACTTCAGGCGTAGTTGGTAGGTGCACTTACCTTTGGATGAGTTCTCGTAGAAAAATAGTTATTAGAAATCGATGGTTATGGCACCGTATGAGGCATTTTATGGGAGACTATGTAGGTCACTAGTTTGTTCATTGGACCTAAGGGAGAGTATCCTATTGGGACCTGAGTTTTTTTGTGGAGACTACAAAGAATATCAAGATGATTCCGGAGTGATTCAATACAACCCAAAGTACACAAAAGATTTATGACTTTGAGTTTCAAGTATGAGATCAAGTACTTCTTAAGAGTCACCCATGAAAGGGGTGATTATTTTTGGTAAGAATGGCAAGTTGGACTCGAAGCATGTTGGGCAGTTTATAATCACGGATCGTGCTGGGTCACTCGCATATCATTTAACACTACCATACCTTCTCGCTCGGGTAAATAATTTATTTCATGTATCGATGCTTCGTAGATTGTTGTGGGGTAAGGTAGCATACCAACATATTGACTTAGAGTACAATCAGTTTGAAGTGGATATATCATACACTGAGGAGCCAAATAGTAATTTAGAATGTAGGGTCCAGATTCTGAGGATTACGGATATTCCCTTAGTTCACATCTAGTGGGATCACCATAGTGAGGATGAGTCCACTAGGGAGCAAGAGGATACGATGAGACATTTGTATCCATACCTACTTTGAGAAATATGTTATTTTTATGCGAATTTTGATGACATAATTCTTTTTGTTAGAGAGAAAGAATGTAATTCCCCATAATTTTAAGGAATAAATTAATTTAGAATGATTTAATTAACTAAATTACAACGAAGATTCGTCAAAAAATTTAAATTGTAAAATTGTAATTTATTTATGTGAAAATAAGTTGAATTGAATTAACATAGGATTTGGGGAGCACGGTTGATAATTACATAGTAATATTTGGTCTACTGTTGGTTTTATTAAAGGTCTTGGGTTAATTTGTTAATTATAAGAAGCTAAAAGTGGTTTTAGACTCTTGGATGATTACAGAAAGACTTAGGACCATTGAGGTTGTTGTTGCGAGAAATCGGACACAAGTCACTCCCATATCAACATATCAAGTATAGAGTAGAAATAAAGCATGTAAGACGCAAAACACAACATATAGAGTGGTTTGGCTATTAAAATGAGCCTACGTCCACTTTGTTTCCCAACTCTCATTATATATCCGTTGTAGTACAAGGTTACCATGCCATAATAGGCGTACAAGATAGATGAGAGAGGAGAATACATGTCTGTAACGATTCCCGGTGAGCCGGAGTGATGACTTAGATGTAGATCAATAGTCCCCAAGCTGTATTGGGGCTATGTAGAGAGTTTGAAAGGGCTTCGCCTAGTGTTGAAGTCAGAACCAGAACTTGAGATGGAATTGGAACTCATATCCCCTATCTTGAGGTGTGGACCTCTATTTATGGGAGGTCTATGTGATTTGCCACATTCCTTGAGCACGTGATATACAATGTAGAGTAGTTGTGAAGGTGAGGGATGAGGATAACTAAGTAGATAGGCTGGGGCCACACCCTATAATATGTAAGGTTGCGTCCTGTATAAGTAAGGCCACGGTAATAAGACATTAGTGGATGCCTTCCATAACTTATGCGATAGGAGTACCATACTTTTCATATCAGTAAGCCCCCAAGTCGTACTTCAAAGATGGCTTAGTGTTACATCTTCATGTTGGACTACCTCGGTGTGTCATCTTGGCAGTGGCTATTTTTAAAACTACGCTTTGAATTCCCGTGCCCTTTTATATAAATGTATATGTCCATGTCCTTCATTACATTTTCTAATTCTTTATGAGAAAATCGAGAGCAAACCCTTGTCATTTCACCCTTTGAGTTTTTTGGCGAGCATCGGGCGGTGTCTAGTGGTGGCAAGAGGCTAAGCAACTGATTCTCATCAATTTTTAAGTAATTTTCAAACCAAATACCTCTTCGATAATTCTTATAATTCTATCTTTTTGACTATTCTTCTTGATTTTCACTTGTAGAATGAATCATTCGAACCACATCTTTGTGTTGGATTATATTAAATAAATAATCAATTGGATCCATACTGTTAAATCATTACTTGACATGAACTCATTTTAATACACTAATTTTTCTGGATGAAAATACTTATTTAGAATTGAATCAATAAATCTTTAATCAGTGGAATAACCTGTTAATCATCCATGTTGACTAAATAAATGGAACTTCCTAGCTAGGCTTAGATTATCAGGCTTTCTGAATCCCTTGCACTTGGGTAGGATCTAGGGTTTAAACCAAATGTTTTGGATTTAGAATTTCATAGATTGAAAACATACCATCTCTGCTCTTGATGTTTTTCGTGTTCTTGAGAAAATCCTTCAAATTCTAGGGTTTCGATATTTAGATTAGGCAACTTTTGTTATCAACCTGTTTATGAGTCTAGTCGTGGCAGGTAGAATATTCTTGTTCTATTTTGCCACGGCATCATGCCAACACTTCAATGATTATAATCCCTTTTGACCTTAGGGTTTAGCCTTAAGTTTGTTGCCCGCAGCTCTTTTGCCAATAAACTAAAGGATTGTAGCATATAAGAACATACCTAATATTTCCTTCCCCAAAAATAACATGTCGTGACAGTATCTTGATCTTTAGGATTCTAAGGCTAACACTTACTGTAGTTGGACGTAATTGTTTAAACTTCCATTTTAGATTTAAACTTGTTGTTATGTTATTCGTGTCGCGGTCTTTAAGGGCCATCTCTGACCATATTGGCTATGGCACCCAAGAGTGGACTCTATCTACTTTCCAGGTGTTGCTATAGCCATATGAGTTGGAATCCTAACGAATTTTTGAAGGACTTTTGGAACACACATTTTTGGTTTTCTCCTCCTGAAATCCCCTCCGTGCGTCCTCTAAAAACATTTGATCCTTCCCTGCTCAAAGATTGCCCAAACTGCGTCATTCTAGATTCTAACTTCGTAGACTCTTATTGTAGGGAGAATACTGAGGCTGCGACAATGGAAGAAGAAACCAACTCCAGTAACAATCTTATTAATAATATGATCGCGATAGTTGGGCCTTCTAAGGATAGGGATGCCCCTGTAGGCCCATCTAATAGAGTAAAGAGACCCCCTGCAGCCTTGAATGCCCACATTATTATGACTAAGGAATGGGTCATCCAAGTTGCTGAGGCATTTGAGTTTCTAGATAAAGTGATTTGTTCAGTACCTTCTGCGGAGTAGAGGCCATGCTCTTTGATTGCTGATGATGGGGTCTGCTTCCCTCTCCACGCTTTTGTATAGGGGGCTGTGGCTGCTAGTGCAAGTTCCAATTAGGAAAATCTTTAATGTAGTGAAATTGGCCCCAACCCAATTAGATCCCAATGGTTAGAGGGAAATTATTGCTTCCTTTGTCATATGGGGGAACAAATTCAAAAGGGATATAACTCTCGCAGAGTTCTTCCATTTTTACAGACTAAAGGAGAACTTCGTTAAGTTTGCCTAGTACTACGACCTCACCTTCCATAGTAATAACGAGGTGTTGTGTACTGGAAGACCTTCCACTGTAAAGAATTCGAAAGGTAAATATTTTTATATTTCCGAGGAAGTTTGAAAGATTCATCCTGAAGAGACACAGAGAGAGATCATACATGATGTCGCGATAATGGGGACACCCATCCCTGTTAGGTTTATACTTCTGCAACCCTTTACTCATGTCGTGTATTTCTCTTATACTTGTATTTTTGTATTTTATTGTGATGCTAACATTGACCTCTTATGCAGAGAGAAGAGTGAGAAGGGTTACGGCTGTTAGTTCTAAGGACAAGAACTTCAGCACCTTAGTGACTTCAACTTCAATCTTTGAGGGAGGATACTTCCCCAATAAATCTTTGACAAAATTAATGGTTGTGGAAGGTAATAATCCTTTATTTCAAATTAAGCCACGGCATTTCTCTTTGAATCATGACCTCATTCTACCTTGTTTCTTTTTCAGGTGAGGAAATTAACAAGGACCTCTTGGCCGCTCAATTGGCTAAGATGGATGAGAACGTTGTGGACCTCAATAATGCTGCTAGAAAAGGAAAAAAGAGGAAGAGGGTCCAGGGCAAACAAACTGCTGCAGCCACTAAACAACACCAAAATCCTACTGCACCAACTGTGCAACTGGAGGAGGCTGATCCCCATTAAAGGCCTGAGGGACAATTTGTTGACGACGTTGGAAGTCATTTGGATGTAGAAGGCCTAATGCCCACTGAATCTAAACTACAAGGAGGCCGCGACGTCCCTCAATCTACCTCCTCCCAATCTCACCCTCCGCAAGTAATAGTGGTTGTTACTGCCAACTTAGCACATCCTCAGAGTCGTGATAATATTGAAACTGATGGCCGTACGCGACCTAAATTATCAAGACAAGACCCACAATCATCCCTGAATAGATGCGGAAGGTTACTGACCATATGGACATGGACTATCTGGTGGATGAGGATCATGAGCACCTGGAAGAATATGCCCTCCACAACCGGCTGGGCGTAAGGGAAACTTTACTTTTTTAATATTCTTTTTGTACCTCATATTTTATTTATAACATTCAATTTCTTCATAGACCACGGACGTTGTGATGTCCCAGAAGCTCAAGTACGAAGGCCTTTACAAGATGAAGGAGGTCGTGGAGAGGGTGCATACAATTGACCTAGAGAATGCTAGGAACTCTTCATTTGAGGTAGGCAAACATTCTGCTGTCGCGGCACTCCACGCAGCTTAAATGGACCTTGAATCTACTGTCGCGGCCAAGAATGATGTTGAGGTTAAGTTGACAACTTTCGCGATGCCTCTTGAAGTTGAACAAACCAAGTCTGTGAATGCCATCAAACATGCCTCCACTCATGAGACCCAGTTGAAATAACTTTAAGAAAAATATAGCCAAAGGGAGACGGAGCATGTCGCATCCATCAAGCAGATAGGGGAGTCTCACTTCGTAACCCTTAATAATGTTGAAGAAGCTGTTGTGGTTGCCTATAAAAAATCAAGGGGATTCTTCCTCACCAATAATAAAGCATACATCCGCGGCTACCAGGAGTTGAGATATAGGGTCACCAAAAACTTTCCATATTACAAGGATAAAATCTTGTCTTGGAGTGTTGGTGATGCTAAACACAATGCCTGTGTAGATGAAATGAGGGCCGTAGCTGAGGAGAGGGTCAAGAAGCAGGTGGACGAGGTCGCAGCGAAGGAGGAGGAAACTGAGACAGATGCAAAAGGTGAAGATGGATATGATGAAGACAATGCTTCTTCCTAGACTTAGGACCTTTTGTTTCCTTTTTGTAATATCCACAGGGCTACACCCACTTATCTGTACTTGAGACATTTGCACCTTTCACTAAGGCTGTGACCTTTAATTGATTTTTTTTCTTAATTGCTCTCCTTGCTTATTACTCTAATGTCTACTTTAATTTTTGAATGAATGTTATCTCCACATATATTTAATTTCTTGAACGAAAAACTTGCAAAAATGTTCTTTAATAATGATAATATAGACATATGGCCGCGACAACAACTTATAACGTACACCTTGAAATATGTTGTGTCCTCTTACTTTTTTCCTTGAGAGTTTTTACATTTTTCATTCCATACTTGTTCCTATCCTTCCCCGAGTCACGGTTCCAAAGAAAAATGGCTTTGGGGCTTCATCTTAGCTTCCTTGGCCTCTTGGTCAACTTTTCAACAATTTTTCATGTCTTGATGTAGTAATTCAAAAGCTATGGCTGGGTTGCTATCCTGTCGTGTAAATTGAGCTATCATTTCTACCTTCGTGCTGTGTTATAGCCATCTATTAGCACCCACTTCCCCTTGAATGAATAAATGGCCTCCTTAATGGTTGCAACCATATTGATAAGGCTGCATCATCTTTCCTTTAAATTTCACTTTATTGGAAATGCAAATGAAGAAGTGGGGTCGTGGTCCATTAGGCCCTTTCCACCCAAAAATGGACTACTTTAGACGTACGGGACATTTTTAATTTCCCTTGCTGGGTTAAGTTATTAAGCCACCCACAACTAATATACGGGAAATTTTTAAGTCACTCCGGGTTGGGTTAAGCTATTAAGGCACCCATAGCTAATTTATGGGATATTTTCAATCCTCCACAGGCTAGGTGAAGTTATTAAGCCACCCACAACAAATATACGAGACATTTGTAAGCCTCCCAGGATGGGTTAAGTTATTAATCCACCCACAGCTAATATACGGGATATTTTCTAACCTCCCCAAGCTGGGTTAAGTTATTAAGCCACCCACAGCTAATATACTGAACATTTTCAAACCTCCCCAGGCTGGGTTAAGTTATTAAGTCACCCACAGCTAATATATGGGATATTTTCAAGCCTCCCCGGGTTGAGTTAAGTTATTAAGCCACCCATAGCTGATTTACGGGATATTTTCAAGCCTCTCCAGTTTAGGTTAAGTTATAAAGCCACCCACAACTAATATACGGGATATTTTCAAGCCTCCTCAGGCTTAGTTAAGTTATTAAGACAACCACAACTAATGTTGGACATATATATATATAGTGTCACCCCTAACCTCATTAGGATATAATTAACTCAATAGTTCGCAAACCACACTTATTATTTATTTATTTGGTAATAGACATTAAAAAAACTTCAAGGTTAAAATGCGGAATACTAAAAATACAATTGTTTTAAGGAGACATAATTTAAACAAAACTCCCATACCGTTTAACTTAATTACAACTAGTACAATGTACAAAACAAACTGACGAGACAATACTACTATTCACTCAACATCATAGACTTGGCAGTGGCAGCTTCAAAACCTAAAAATGTAAACATATAAAATCATCAGTTTAAAAACTCAGTGAATGTACTACATCTCTATATAGTAATAGTACTATATTAACATCTCAATATATAAATATATCCATCTCTGGGCCAAATTAGTCCATATACATATTCGGAGTTAATAAACCCCACATCTCTTGCCCGTAGGAAATAATCATCTCTATAGGTTTTAATTACCTAACATCTCCTGAATTGCATAGCAATTCAACATATCTTGACTTTTAAAAAGTCATAACATCTCAACATCTCTTGACTTTTAATAAGTCATAAAATCTCAACATCTCATGACTTTTAATAAGCCATATCATCTCAATATATAATAGATACACATCATATCCATAATCAACTCAGTAAGTACACTCACATTGGGTTGTCAACTATGTAATCACGTTCCCCTCGGGTGGGGCTGAACTTGGTTGATTTGACCTTACATCGGTTAATACAACTAAATCAGTACTGAATCTCAATCATAATTATTATCTTAATATATATATATATATATATATATATATATATATATATGTAACTTTCAATGACTATACAATAACAATATAATTCTACTCAAGTCATATTCCATGAAACATGTGTAAAGATGAAACAATGGTATATATGTTGATAAGGTTATGAACATTCAACCATATGAATACCTCGTAAGGAATTTATAACTAAAATCAAGTAAACATAAAATTATACTTCTGAATGTATATACAGATGAAACATGTACTCAAAATACTCTTTGGAAAGAGAGGATAAAAATATTATTTCATGGGGTATCCAGTATGGCCTCAAATTATTGTCCTCTATACTTAACCATCCCATATTCATAAATAGTACACATATAGGTGTCCAAGCTTATCAATATGAAAACATATCTGAATATACTTTTCGTTACAAGTGACGGTGTAATTTTTTAAGCTTCCTAGGGCAAGTTATGACCATTTCTTTACAACACAAGAAATCTTCCCTACAAGCTCCTCTATTGTTCCTTCAAATTCCAGGAATTTTCATAATTTTTCTACAGCATACATTTTCATGATTTTCATCCCATGTTCAGTAAACATTCTTAATACTACATAATTAAAGTTTCATAATTTTTTGACTTCATTTGATATCTCAAAAGCTTGACCAAACTCAGGGCATACCGAAATGAAATATACGAACAGAAACTATATACCAACTTGTAACCATCATTAAGGCCTAACCGCAAGGAGTTAAATTCTAATTTTCGGATATGATATGAATATATGAGTCTAATTTCATATCCAATTGTAATTTATGAATTCCAGTAAGCACACAAAGAGATATACGAGTTTGAATACAAGGGATTTCAATACAAAGCAATAGGACTTATAAACACCACTTATCTCACATAGGAACCAATACCTATTATCACAAAGGATAATAGAATTTTTTTATCAATAATTCACGATTTATATACTTTGAAATAAGTATAATACAAGATTAAAACAATATTAACACATAATGTTACCTTGGAAACACTTTAAGGATTTTCTTGGGATTTTCTTAGCTTTTCTTGAAATCTTTTCTTCCTTAAACTTCCACTTTCTCTTTCTTCAAGAAAAAACTCTCCAAAACTTATCCTAGGGTTTTATTTGATGAATAAATAGCTTAGAAGAAGAGTTTTAAGTAGTCCAAGGCATGCGTCCTTTACATCCAATCAAATTAAACCACTTGGTTTACTAAAAGACAATTTTCCACTTAAAGGGAATATACGGATATGCCCCTTGTTCGTAAATTTGACCTAACTTCTTACTTGAACATCCGGTTGATGCACCGTTTGTTGTGTTACCACCCTAACTCACATGTATACAACTATCTAGTTTTCACCTCAATTTATTTGTAATTTTATAAGGGTCAAAACTAGTCTTAAACAGGAATATTTCTATCGAAAATAACAAAATTTTGTGTTCGTACATAACTCGACATTTCATGAATTATGAAAGTATGATTAGACTAGACATAATCACTTAGCATTAGATATACTAATAACAAATTATCCATATCACATAAGATAAGCATGATTTAAATATAATCTATCATAATTATATCCGGGTTGTCATAACCTCCCCCCTAGAAAATTTCGTCCTCGAAATTTAATATGAAGTTCACTTACCAAACAAATGGGGATAATGTTTCTTCATGATATCCTCTGTTTCCCAGGTTTCTTCTTTAAAACCATGGCTCATCCACATAACTTTAACTAAGGGAATAACTTTATTTCTCAATACTTGCTCCTTACGATCAATAATTTCAATTAGTTCCTCGATGTACGACAAGTCTTCCATGAGTTCAATTGGTTGAGTTTTCAACTGATGAGATGGATCTGCCAAATACTTACGAAGCATAGATACATGAAATACATCATGTAAATGGGATAAATATGGAGGTAATGCTAGTCTATATGCCAGGTTCCCGATTCTTTCCAACACCTCATATCGTCCAATGTATCTTGGACTTAGTTTCCCCTTCTTCCCAAATCTCATAATTCTTTTCCATGGTGAAATAAGTAGGAATACAAAATCTCCCTTCTGAAATTCCAGTGGACACTTCCTTTTATCTGCATAAAATTTTTGCCTTCTTTGCGCTATCTTTATTTGTTCTTGAAATATTTTAATCTTTTCTGTTGTCATATCTATCAATTCAGTACCCAAAAGTTTCCTTTCACCTACTTCATCCCAACACAAAGGCGTTCTACATCTCCTTCCATATAAAGCTTCATACGGAGCCATACCAATGGTGGACAGATAACTATTATTATATGAGAATTCCATCAATGGAAAATGATCATCCCAACTACCCATGAAGTCAAATACACAAGATCGTAACATGTCTTCTAATATTTGAATCGTCTTTTCAGATTGCCCATCGGTTTGTGGATTAAATGCAGTGCTGAACTTCAAACTTGTGCCCATGGAATTCTGTAAACGGGGCCAAAACTTATAAGTGAACGTTGGATCTCTATCTGATATAATTGACACTGGTGCCCCATGTAAACGGATAATCTCATCAATGTACATACGTGCATACTTGTCAACAGTGTAGGTGGTCTTAACTTGATGAAAATGGGCTGACTTTGTCAATCGGTCTACAATCGCCCAAATAGAATCATTCCCCTTTGGTGACCGTGGTAATCTTGTAACAAAATCCATCATTATATGATACCACTTCCATTTAGGAATAGGCAATGACTGAAATAATCATGTCGGTTTTTGATGCTCCGCTTTCACTTGCTGACATACTAAACATTTAACTACAAATTCTGCAATCTCTCGTTTCATATTGTTCCACCAGTAATACTCTTTTAAATCTTTGTACATTTTGGTACCTCCCGGATGCATAGAGTAAATAGAACTATGTGCCTCTTCTAATATATCCTTCCTTAAGGGTGGATCATTCGGTACACAAATCCTGTTTTAATAACACAACGATTCATCATTATTAATCTCAAATTCACTATCTTTACTATCCAGGACATCTTGTTTCTTCTTCTTAATGAATGGATCACTGACTTTCAAATTTCTTATTCATTCTGCCAGTAAAGGTCTCACTATGACATGTGATAATAAGCCTCCGTTCCATCCAATCAAATTAAACCACTTGGTTTACTAAAAGATAATTTTTGCACTTAAAGGGAATGGACAGATTTGCCCCTTGTTCGTAAATTTGGCCTAACTTATTACTCGAACATTTGTTTGATGCACCGTTTGTTGTGTTACCACCCTAACTCACATGTCTACATCTATCTAGTTTTCACCTCAAGTCATTTGTAATGTTATAAGGGTCAAAACTAGTCTTAAACAGGAATATTTCTATCGAAAATAACCAAATTTTGTGCTCGTACATAACTCGATATTTCACGATTTATGAAAGTATGATTAGACTAAACATAATCATTTAGCATTAGATATACTAATAACAAATTATACATATCACATAAGATAAGCATGATTTAAAAATAATTTATCATAATTATATCCGGGTTGTCACATATAGCAATCCCTATATGGGTATTTTGAGGCTTTCTCGAGCTAATTGAAGCATCCCGAAATCTATGAACGGGCATTACCAGCCATATATATATATATATATATATATATATATATATATATATATAGACATCCCTAGATGGGTATTATGAGGCTTTCTCGAGCTAATTGAAGCATACCAAAATCTATGAACGGGCATTACCAGCCCCCATAGCTTAATAGAAGCACCTTGAATCCTTGAATGTCTTCGATGTCACCTCTACAATTGTAATATCATGTGTTTCGACATGCTTAGGAATTATGAGGGGCATTGGGTTGTAATTAAGTTAATTGTCTCCGATATAATATGTTGTCTCCATTCGAAATATGTCTAAGGCAAAAGGTCTTTTGCGAGAACAGATAATGGAATTAAGAAATCAAGATATGGAAAAGTAAGCCTAATTTCATAAATTCATATATCATGACTTTGTTAGGACAATACAAAGTTAAAAATGAGATATTCAAATAGAGTGAAAATGAAGACTATATTCAAATAGGGTTTTTCAGAGAGAAAACCTAAGCATCGAGTGAAAACATAAATGAAGCACCTTATATTCTTGACTCACTTGAGTCTACATTGTATAAGTGCTCATCTAGTTTGAAATTGTGATAAAATTATAGTCCCATTCCCTAGATACCAAAGAGTCTCAGAATCCTCTTCTTAAGACACACTTGATTCATTTGAAGGTATAATGCTCAATCACACACACTACGGTTGCATACATGGTTCATATATTCCTTAATTGATTGCGTGTGAGTTGTGTGTGGTTAATCCAATTTAAATTGGCTTTAATAATTTTTTTGGGAATTTTTAAGAATTTTTAATGATTGTTCTCTAATTAAAAATTGGTTTATAAAACTTTTGGGGTTATTGTGTAATTACTGGTTTTATGTTTTCATACCTGAAGGTTGAGTTGGATAGGATTTGAAAGCTCTTGACACTTCAGGGTGCGTATGTAATTATTTTTAAACATACATGTGAGAGCTTATCTCAGTTCTACACTTGTAATCCTTATAACGTCCTGGTTTGTGTTTGTTGCAAGACACATAAACCTTGTGTGAGCTGAGTCTTTGGATCTTTGTTATCAACGCTATGCATGCATTTGAAATTAATCCATGTGAACCTCTATAGACCAATCAGAGGATGTTTAATCCACCGCGGTTCTTAAACCATTGGGTCAATGTCAAAATACCTTGACCATATCTCAGCCCTTGGATTTGCATCAAACTTCTTGATCCTTCCTTGCCTCTATATAAGGAGGCTTACCGTCAGCAGTTGAGAACTTTTGGCAGTTCGTCTAAGTAGAGAGAGGAGAGAGAATAGAGAGTAGGGAGAAACCAGAGAGAGAGAAAAACCCTAAATCGTCCAAACCCTTTTCGTTTTCTAAACCAAAACACATTTCTCCAAAACAGTTTATACCAAACACTATACTTGTGTATTTGAGAGTGTTGTTGGTGGTTGAAGGGTGTTTAAAAGTGTTTTATCCTTTGGGTTCCAGATCTTGTTTCCAACTTAGACATTTCTTGTTAGATCTCTATTTCTCTTTCATAGAAATAGTAGATCTGATTATTGCATGTCATATTACACATAGATGTGCTTATTTTTGTTTCTCATCTTGAGAAATCACATTTGTTGATTACTGTTATGTAAATTTTTTTCAAACCGTTGGAATCAACAAATATATTTTCTTTTTCTAGTTCTTATGAAACAACATTGTTGACCTAGTTGGAATCGTAATTGGTGGTTTCTAATTTCAAAATCATTTTCAAAACTCTCTGAAATTGGATATGACTTTGGTAGTCTTACGAGCAAGGTAACCTTGGATTTCAGGATTATTTGAGAGGTCAAATAAAGTATTTTTGTTTCTAAAGAAGAAAGAAACTGAAAAAAGCATCATTTAGATCTGAACTGTAATTTGCTAGGAATGTTTGTATAAAATAAGTGTGCGCGTGTGCATGGGTGTGTGCATGCATGTGTTAGAGCACTATCACAAAGACTTGTCACACTACAACACATAAGTGTTGGCTATAAGATCTTGAATCTTTAAGAGTCAACATAAAGACTGGAACAAAGTGGATAAGTTAGCAAACTGGGAAATACACATCAACATCAGAACTGTAGAGAAGTTAGAATCAAACCAGTGGGTACATTTTTAAACTTGTATAGGCCTGATTAGTTTGCATGTGTTTAAATAGTTTATAACTTGAATATTTTGTTTTTGTGTATTTTTGGTTTGTGACTTAGAAGTCACCATGGATGTTTCCTCAGTTGGGTGAGGTTTTACCACGTTAAAAATGCCTTGTCCTTAATCTTTCTACAGCTCCTCATCTCATTCTTGTGGTTGTACTAATTTAAACCTTTTAGTTTTGTTTTTCAAAATGAGTTAATCAATCTTGAACATATCTCGTGCATGTTTTATTAAACACATCTTGTGATTAATCTATTTTTATTTAAAGAAAAGAGTTTCCTCAAAAAGCAGTTTGGAGTTACTTCAATAGTTTAATCTTATATTAAACGACCTAAGTAATAGCTTTTTCAATTGGTATAAGAGCTTTGGAAATTTTCTTTAAAGATCTTGTGTTTCTGAATTTGTTTTCTGAAAATCAAACAATGGATGAGAAAAATGAAAGATTTGGTAACTTGACTAGACCCCCTTTTTTTTATGGAAACAAATTTGCTTACTGGAAAGTAAGGATGGTTGATTTCATACAAGGAACCTTGGGAGATGATGTCTGGGATATTTTTGAAAATGGATATCCTTATCCTACTAAACCAGCCACCGATGGAAGTAATGAGAGGATTAAGAAAGTGTTAAGTGAATTCACTCAAGATGAGAAGCAAGTTTCTCAAAATAATAACAAAGGAAATAATTCCTTTTGTATGTCTATAAATGAACATGAGTTCAAAAGGATCTCATTTTGTGCCATTTCTAAGGAAGCTTGGGATACTCTGATTACTGCACATTAAGGTGACACTACAGTTAAGGCTGCTAAAACACAGATGCTTATCTAGTAGTATAACTCTTTAATCATGTCAGACTCTGAATCTTTTGATGACTTTTACATGAAATTGACTGACATTGTGACCAAATTGCATGCTAATGGGATAACTTATGATAGACATGAAATTGTATCTAAAATTTTAAGATCATGACCACAGAAATTTGATAACAAAATATATGATATTAAGGAAATGAGTGACCAAAATCTCACTCCTGAATTACTCAGTAGTAAACTGAGAACTGTGGAAATGGAATTAAAATTTAAGAAACAATTGACCCAGTTCCATAAAAAATAGACTAGTTCCAATTTGAGTTTTTCCTCTAAGTTGATTAAACCTGAGCTTACTATTCTCAATAATGACTCTAATGAGGAATGTGATATAGATAGTTTGGATAATCAAATTCCCTTGATGTCAAAAAAGTTTAAGAAAATTGTCAAATTTAGAAATAAAATGGCAACAAGACAAGGCAGGCCAAATTATCCAACACAGTTTAACCACAAACCTCACGAGAAAGGTCAAGACAAACATCACAAGGACATTCATACGAGACCTAACAAAGACTTCAATAACATTGAATGTTTTAGATGTGGTAAATTGGGTTATATAGCACAAGACTGTAGAGTGAAACTGAACACGACCAATAAACATACTTGGGCCAACATTTGCAGGACACTGGATAATTTAAGTGACTCTGATAATGAGGATCCTGAGTAATCTAATGCTTTTGATCCTTGCATGTCTTTCTTTGACAAGATAATCTATAATGATGATATGCATGTGCCTATGTATGAGAAGATGATAATATCTCTACCTCTATTGTTATGAATCATGTTGCTACTGATTTAGATGATTTAATTTCTGAGAACAATGCTAGTTCCACAGCGGGGTGTGTGAGTCAAAGGAAAAAGTGATAATGACGATGTCAATGGGTGTGTGAGTTCAAGAATTAAATCCTTATGGGTCACTTAACACACTACACTTAGTGATTCGGACACTGAAGACCTTCCTGATATTAACACACTTTATGCAAAAACTCTCAAGAAAAGCTCTAGACTAGAGAAGACCGTGAAATACCTCACTAAGAAACTAGAAGACCTAAGTATAATGGTTAAACTTAACGCTGAAGAGTATACTACCCAATAACTAACTCATGAAATTGAAGTCAAAATTTTTGATCAAAAATTGAAAATTTTGATTGAAACAAATCAAACTCCAGAAAAAAAATATAAAGGGACATTATTAGAATTGGAACAAGCTAAAGAAAAGACAACAACTATTTTCAAAAAAATTGCTAAGTTTGAAAACAGTTCCAACTGTTTTGATGATTTTTTATTGATTCAAAAACCAATTCTGATGATCGAATAGGAATTGGGTTTTGCCCAAATTTAAAGACACAAACTAAAATATTTGAATCAATAAAGTTTGTATCAGGAGGCAAAAGACCTATAGAAAGTTTCCCAGACTTTCATTCCCTAAAAGATGAGTTTGATGAAAAACAACAAAAGTTTGATATTGGGGAATCAAGTTACTCTAAGTGTGATAGTCAACCTAAGGCTAAATACATCTGCTCCCCGATTAGGAAGAGTGTTTCTGCTTTTCAAACTATACTCCCTAGGAATAAGGTTCAAATTCAAAATTCCATGAAACCTATGTTTAGAGACTTTCCTAAGGAGATACCCTCTTAAAACAATCTATATTGCTCTTACTGTGACATTTACGGTCATTCTTTTTAAGGTTGCTACTCTAAACGCTTAGTAAAACATGTTTGTAATACTCCTCTATACCAGAACTTTAACTACTCAAGGAGAAGCCGTAACAATTATTTCCTGCTTAGACAACCAGACGAAAACTCTAACAATATAAAGAGAAAGACCAAACCTAGAAGAACATTTCCTAGAAGGACAACTAGGAACTTTACTAAACCAAACGCTCATATTTTCCATAAAATACAAACCCATGCGCAAAACATTTTTCAACAAAAATCTAATGCTTGCAAATTTTATCAAATGAGAGAAATATGCGCAAAATAAAAACAAGCGATGTTTGGGTTAGAAAAGATGAGCTAATAACCCAGATGAAGTGTAACATTGTGATTACTGCTTTAAAAGCTGAACACACTTCTTCTGAATGGTATTTAGACTCTGGGTGTTCAAACCACGTGACTAGTGATGATACAAAACTTTTAAACAAAACCAGCTTTGCTGGAGAAAAAGTTATTTTTGGTGATGGTGTATCATCTCAAATCATTGGTAAAGGAATACTCCAAGAAGAAGGATTACCTATACTTGAAAATGTGCTTCTAATAAAAGGTCTTAAGGCTAATGTACTTAGTATCTCGCAATTTTGTGACTCAAACCATACTGTCACCTTTTTAAAGAATAATTGCAAATTTTAAATGAAGAAGGTGTGTGTATAATTACAGGATTCATGACTCCTGACAATTGTTATACTTTCATGGACAATACTAAAATATGTAACGTTTCCAGAATGGATGACAATGAAATATGGCATAATAGGATGGGTTACATAAACTACGACAATCTTAGTAGATTATCTTCACAAGAAATAGTTAGAGGAATTCCAAAGATCAAACCTATCTCTAATATTGTATGTGGATCATGTCAGAAAGGAAAAATTATTAAGGCACCTCATAAGAAAATTAAAGATATCCTTACCTCTAAACCCTTAGAGCTCATCCATATGGACCTAATGGGTCCTTCTTGAACTGTTAGTCTTTATGGATACAGTTACATTCTTGTTATGGTTGATGACTTCACCAGATTTACTTGGGTGGCCTTCTTAAAACAAAAGTCTGACACTTTCCAAACCTTTTTGAAAATTCTACTTCGGATTGAAAATGAGAAGGACACTCAAGTAAATAGAATTCGTAGCGATCGAAGTGGAGAATTCATAGATACTGGTATTATAGAATATTGTGACTATAATGGTTACAAACATGAGTTTAGTGCTCCTAAGACTCCTAAAAAAATGGAATTTCAGAGCTAAAGAATTGTACCCTTAAAGAAATGGCACGTGTTATGATTCATGCCAAGTGTTTACCTAAATATTTTTGGGTAGAATCTATTCATACTACTTATCACATTATCAATAGGGTCTATCTTAGGAAGAATTCCAAACAAACTCCTTACGAACTCTGGTATAGGAAAAATCCCAATCGTAAATACTTTAAAACCTTTGGTAGTACATGTTATGTATGCAAAGACAGAGAACAGTTATCCAAATTTGAGACTCGTGGAGATAAAGCTATCTTTCTAGGATATTCTCCTGATTGTAGAGCATACCGTGTCTATAATATTCGCACAAAAACCTTAATAGAATCCATAAATGTTATTGTATGTGACACTACTATTAAGAGTAAGACTGGAGAACCAACTATTGTGGAAGAGTCTGAAAATGTTTTAGAAAATGACTCTCCAGAAATAGATGATTCTTTACCAATTGAGACACCTAAAGCACCTAACTGGGTTTTTAAGGATCATCCCATAGATAACGTTATTGGTAACCCTAGTGAGCCTGTTCGTACAAGATCTCAATTAAGAAACTATGCTCATTATGCATGTTTTGTTTATCTTGTGGAACCAAAGAATGTAAATGATGCATTGAATGACCCTCATTGGATTTCTGCTATGCAGGAAGAACTTCTTCAATTTGTCATTCATAATGTTTGGTATTTGGTACCTAGGCCTGATCACAAAAAGGTTATTGTCACACGTTGGATATTTAAAAATAAATCTGATAAAAGTGGTGTAATCATTAGAAACAAAGCCAGATTAGTGGCTCAAGGATACTCTCAAATTGAAAGAATAGATTTTAACGAGACTCTTGCCCCTGTTACTCGCTTAGAATCTGTTCGTCTTCTTTTCGAAATATCTCGTTACTTGCATTTTACGCTTTTCCAAATGGATGTCAAATCTTCCTTTCTTAATGGAATCTTAACTGAAGAGACCTATGTTGAACAACCCAAAGGGTTCATCGACCCTCAATATCCAAATCATGTTTATCGTCTTAAAAAGGCATTGTATGGTCTTAAACAAGTGCTAAGATCCTGGAATGAGCGTCTTTCCAACTTTCTCTTAGACAAAGGCTTTAAGAGAGGTGGAAATGATCACACCCTTTTTGTCAAACATTTTGACAAATATATCATTATAGATTAAGGCTATGTCGACGATATCATTTTTGGATACACTTCCCCTTCAGAAGTAAAATCTTTTTATGAAATTATGCATAGAGAATTTCAAATGTCTCTGATGGGGGAGTTACAATTTTTTCTGGGTCTTCGAGTCAAACAGAATTCAGATGGTTTATTTGTATCATAATCGAAATAAGCTTTAGAGATTGCCAAAAATTTCGGGCTTGAAAGTGCAAAAGATGCTAAAACTCCCATGAGTACTACGGTCAAATTATCTAAGGATGAGAGTGGTAAATCCATAGACCAAACTCTATATCATAGTATGATAGGAACTTTACTATACCTTACTGCCTCGTGTCATGATATTATGTACGCAGTTTGTGTGTGTGTCCATTATCAAAATAATCCTAAAGAGAGCCACTTAGTTTGTGTAAAAAGAATCGTTAAATACATAAAAGACACTCTAAATTTAGGACTTTCGTACACCAATGAGACTCCTAGTACTATAATAGGATACATTGATGCCGACTGGGCAGGGTGTACTAATGGTAGGAAGAGAACATCAGGAGAGTGATACTATATTGGTAACAATCTTATCGGGTGGAGTAGTAAGAAATAAAACTGCACTTCGTTGTCCACAGTTGAATCTGAATACATAGTCACTAGTAGTTATTGTGCTCAATTACTTTGGCTTAAACAAATGCTAAATAATTATGGTATTCGAGAAGATCAATTACATCTCTATTGTGATAATCAAAGCGCGATCAATATCTCCAAAAATCTTGTTCAACACTCGCGAACTAAACATATAAAAATTAGACATCATTTTATTCGCGAACCTGTTGAGACTAAGGAATTAGAAATCAATTATCTTCCTACTGATTTGCAACTCACAGATATGTTTACCAAACCTTTGGATTACAATAGATTTCTTGCTTTGCGAAAATCGATAGGAATTGTTTGTGCTGAATAAGCTTCTATGACTTAAGTTTATTCCGTTGGTCCATTTGAGACAAAATGGGGGAGAAATTTGAGTCTTATGTCTTATGAGTTCATTTTTTTTCTTGCACATATTTCTAAAAGATTGATCTTAGTGATTATTTGCAGGAATTTGTTCATTTGTATTCAATAGATGTTATTAGGGCATTGGCTTGTAATTAGTTGAGTTATGTAATTTTTTTCTTCTAGGAAATGGGTAGATAGTACTTTTGTATATGAATAGGTTTTTCTTGTATCTTTGTAACCCTACGAGTCCTAGATGACTCAAAGGAGATTTTTTCTCATATCTCTAAAGGGGGAGATTAAAGCACCTTATACTCTTTACTCACTTGAGTTTACATTATATAAGTGCTCATCTAGTTTCGAAATTGTGAAAAAATTAGAGTCCCATTCCCTAGATACCAAAGAGCCTCAGAATCCCCTTCTTAAGGAACACTTGATTCATTTGAAGGTATAATGCTCAATCACACACACTAGGGTTGCATACATTGTTCATACATTCATTAATTGATTGTGTGTGAGTTTTTTGTTGTTAATCCCATTTAAATTGGTTTTAATAATTTTTTTGGGAATTTTTAAGAATTTTTAATGATTGTTCTCTAATTAAAAATTGGTTTGTAAAACTTTTGGGGTTATTGTGTAATTACTGGTTTTATGTTTTAATACCCGAAAGTTGAGTTGGGTTGGATCCGAAAGCGCTTGATACTTCAGGGTGCATATGTAATTATTTTTAAACACGCGTGTGAGAACTCATCTCAGCTCTACACTTGTCATCCTTATAACATCCTGATTTTTGTTTGTTGCAAGCCACATAAACCTTATGTGATCTCAGACTTTGGATCTTTGCTATAAACTCTCTACATGCGTTTGAACTTAATCCATGTGAGCCTCTCTAGACTAATCAACGGACGTTTAATCCACCGCGGTTCTTAAACCGTTGGATAAATGTCAAAGTCCCTTGACCATATCTCAGCCCTTGGATTTGCATCAACCTTCTCGATCCATCCTTGCCCCCTATATAAAGAGGCTTAACCTCAGCAGTTGGGAACTTTTGGCAGTTCGTCTAAGTAGAGAGAGGAGAGATAAGAGAGAGAGAGAAGGGAGAAACCAGAGAGAGAAAGAAACCCTAAATCGTCCAAACCCTTTTCATTTTCAAAATGAAAACACATTTCTATGAAATAGTTTATACCAAACACTATACCTGTGTGTTTGAGAGTGTTATTGGTGCGGGTTTGAAGGGTGTTTAAAAGTTTTTTATCCTATGGGTTCAAGATCTTGTTTCCAACTTAGACAGTTCTTGTTAGATCTCTATTTCTCTTTCATAAAAATAGTAGATCTGATTATTGCATGTCATATTACACATAGATCTGCATATTTTAGTTTCTCCTGTTGAGAAATCAGATTTGTTGATTACTATTTTGTAAATGTTTTTCAAACCTTTGGAATCAACAAATATATTTTCTGTTTCTAGTTCTTATGAAACATGACTCTTGACCTAGTTGGAATCGCAATTGATGCTTTCCAATTTCAAAATCATTTTCTAAATTCTACGAGTAAGGTAACCTTGTATTCTAGGATTATTTGAATGGTCAAATAAAGTCTTTTTGTTTCTAAAGAAGAGAGAAACTGAAAATAACATCATTTAGATCTATCTGTAATTTGCTAGGACTGTTTGTATAAAATAAGTGCGCTTCTGTGCACGCATGTGTTAGAGCACTATCACAAACACTTGTCACACTACAACACATAAGTGTTGTCTATAAGATCTTGAATCTTTAAGAGTCGACGTAAAGACTGGAAGAAAGTGGAGAAGTTAACAAACTGGGATAGCCACGTTAACATTAGAACTGCAGAGAAGTTAGAATCAAACCAGTGGGTACATTTCTAAACTTGTATAGGTCTGATTAGTTAGTTTGCATGTGTGTTAAATAGTTTTTAACTTGTATATTTTGTTTTAGTGTATTTTTGGTTTGTGACTTAGAAGTCACCGTGGATGTTTCCTCAGTTGGGTGAGGTTTTACCACATTAAAAATTCCTTATCCTTAATCTTCCTACATCTCCTCATCTCATTCTTGTGGTTGTGCTGATTTAAACCTTTTAGTTCTGTTTTTCAAAACTAGATAACTAATCTTGAACAGATCTCTTGCATGTTTTATTAAACACATCTTGTGATGAATCTATTTTGATTTAAAGAAAATAGTTTCCTCAAAAAAATAGTTCGAAGTTACTTCAATAGTTTAATCTTGTATTAAAAGGCCTAAGTAATAGCTTTTTCAATAAACATAGGCAGATATGAGGCATGCGTCCTGCCAGGTTAGGCTGCATCCCTTATACATCTCTCAGGAATCACTGCGGCATTCCATGCTTCACAAGCTTTTTTATTTCATATTTCAGCGTAAAACATTTGCTCGTGTCGTGACCATGGTCTTAATGAAATTTGCACCAATGATGTCGGTTCCTCTTTGGACGGATCCTTCATCTTCTCTGGCCACTTTAGCAACTTGTCCTCCTTTATGAATTCAAAGATATCTTCAATCTCATAGTGCAATGGGGTATAAGACTCAAAGGGTTTCTCTGCCTTCTCCGCCTTCCCATTTTGTTTGTTTCTTTCTGCCTTTGGGGTTGTGGCTTCTATGGCTATGACCATGATGGTTTGAATAGTAACCCTTGGTGATGCAGCCTCCAACACAAGAACCCTTTGGGTTAGAAAGTTGACATGAGTCTGGAGTGAGAGATGGCTGTCATACAGGTGGTTAAGGTGGTTATGCATCTTCATAATCTCATCCTTCATCTCTGCATGTTGACATGATTCTCCTTTTATTACTACTTTGCTAGGATTTAAAATATATATGTTCTGAGACAAAACTAGCAAGAGTGAGTGATGAAATAAACGTATAATTAACCAAGTACAGTAAGGGTGTGGACTGCGATAATTCGCCAAGCTATGCTACTGTGGTCGTAGCATACCGGGAAAGTGAGATCACAACCGCGGCCTCATCCAAGATCCATAATTGAATCCAAGCAGTGTTTTACACCGTCCTCTCTGATGTGATGAAATGAAGCTATGCATCATCCTCCATAAGGGTTGCGACACTCAGGCAATTTCTTCCCAGGTTGTATACTTTTTCCTGCTACGTGATGTGATTTCAGTGAACCCTCAAAGCTGGGTTCAAACCATATGTCTATTATGGAAAATAAGCCTACCAGGGGTCTACTTAGGGCAAATCAATCCTCAAGTTCTCCAAAAATGGTTCAACCATAGTAGCAAATGATCAAATATCACTCCTCCCTAGTTACACACCTTTGCAAGGCTATTGCCTTTTGCCCTTTTCAACATTATCTAGGCGAGGTAACAACATTGGGGTATGCAAAATAGATCTAAGGTCATAAAAAGGAGACCCATGGACATATCTAAATATATGTTATACCCATTTAAGGGTGTGTGTACAAGATACGAGCTCAATAAAGAAAATTCACTATGAGATAATGACCCAAAGGATCCTCATGAATGAAATAAGGTGTTAAGAATAAAAAAATATAGATATATAATATTGAAATACCTCATTTCCCACAGTTGGTGCCAAAATGTTGATGCGAGAAATCGGACACAAGTCGCTCCCATATCAAGTATAAAGTTGAAATAAAGCATGTAAGAGGAAAAACACAAGATATAGAGTGGTTCGGCTATTAAAATGAGCCTATGTCAACTTTGTTTCCCATCTCTCATTATATATGCATTGTAGTACAAGTTTATCATGCCACAATAGGTGTACATGATATATGACAGAGTAGAATACGTGTCTGTAATGGTTCCCGGTGAGACAGAGTGATGACTTCAATGTAGATCAATAGCCCTGCAGCTGTATTAGGGGTATGTAGAGAGTTTGATAGGGCTTTTCCTAGTGTTAAAGTAAGAACCAGAACTAGAGGCAGAATTGAAACCCGAATCCCTTATCTCAAGGTGTGTACCTCTATTTATGGGAGGTATATGTGATATGTCACATGCCTTGAGCACATGATATACAATATAGAGAATCTATGAAGGTGAGGTATGAGGCCAGCTAATTGGATAGGCTGGGGTCGCACCCTGTAATATGTAAGGCTGCCCATGTATAAGTAAGACCGCGACAATAAGACTTCAGTGCATGCCTTTCATAACTTTCGCGATAGGGGTACCATATTTGTCACATCAGAGGTAATTGTCTATAACTTGGAAATCAAGTAGAGTTTTAATGTTTTATATATTATTTAGGGTTTCTAAAACCATCGCAATGGGAAATCCCACGTGAGATATGTGACCGCGAAAAGGAACACCGCAAACACGGGGGTCTGGTCCATGATTGCTGCCCAACCGCGGCTGGGTCACCGGATGCATTGGGTACTTTTTTTATTTAATTTTTGTCATGTTATACCCTATAAATTTTCACCTCCTCCCTTAAATACAAACCCTCATTTTGACTTATATTATTCACTAAGAAACCTAAAAACACTTTAGTTTTCTCTCAAGAAAATCCCTTCCCCAAAATCAAACCAAAGAGGATTTTCGAGTGTCCAATCAATCTTTGAAAAGGGGTTTGCAAGGGGAATTCAAATCAATCAACTTAAGGCTTTCAAATCAATTTTTAGGAAGTTTTGAAATGAAATTCAAAGAAAGATTTTCAAGGACTTTTCCGTTTAAGTGAAGATTATTTCTCAGTTGAGGCAAGTTGTTTTCTACACTTCTCCTTTTATATACGTTTAAGTTAAATTTTACCTAAACACAGTTGTATGATTAAAATCAATCAAATTCCCTTGGATAATTGAGGAATCCTAATGTATAATTGTAATTAGGTGAAATTCATTAATCTCACATGATTTAAATTAATATGTAGCCCTATTTAATGGAAGATATTGAATATTGAACTATAGTTGAAAATTATACATTTTAGGGTTTTGTAGACATTTTATAGAGTTAATAAATTGGGACTAGATGGTCAACAATATGGACTTGATTTATACTTGATAAAATTCTAAATTTTACTTAATGGGGTTGTACCTTTTTGTTTAATTGTATTACTCTATGTAATAATCACCCAAACAATGAGACTCTATTATGTGGATTTTAATTATGGTTATTGAAATTATGGGAACTTATTTTGTTGTGATTATATTATGTTAGGACTCTAGAATTTTGAATGAAAATATTATGATAATTTACACATTTGAAATTGAATATGAACGTTCATTTTTTGTGAAATTCAAATATGAGCCTTTAACTATAGTATTATTGTTGGTTAATAATGAGTTTGTAACGTAGATGGGATAGTAGGAGAACTGGATAAACTTCTGATTGGTTTGTTGAATTTGTGGTTGTATGGTTACGTCGAATGAGTTGGAGTGGTTATGGAAATTGGATATTTATATGCTTATTATCATACTTTAACCTCTCATAATAAACCCTTAATTAATTAATTGTCTTGACTACTATCCTATCTAAATAAAAGTGTATCAGGGGGGGCTCTTTTCTTGAATTTAACTTTGGAGAGACGTCCCATGCATGAAGTTTAAATATGGGTAGGAGTGATGATTATGAACCTTTAATAAAACTAATATATCTTTACTTTAATGCTTTGATTTACAAGTAGTTACATGTCAACTTATTATCCCTTTAACTCTGAGTGAAATGGCTAAAACTTGTTTAAAGGCTCTAATTGGTATTAACCTGAGGATTTGGGTAATTGGTTATGATGATATAAATACGAGAGATATATTACGATTGTAATTAAGAATGACATTGATAAATGAACATATAAAATGTGAATAATGGGGTGAGTGCCGAGAAGGATAAACCTTATGTTGATACACTTGATGACTACAATTTCATATGGATTGTTGTTGTATGTTACACGGTATGGTGGAGTTATGGTGCTGGATAACAGAGTGGCTATGTGTTTTTCGGCACTATGAAGCAGGTGTATACGAGTTATGTGGTGGTTTGTTATGGATTACCTAATGTTCTTGAGATTATCGTGGAGAAGGGGTTCATGTCTCTTATGTGTTAATTATTTAAGAGGATATTTAATTTACGAAATGAAATGAGTTAATTTAAATTCTCTATGCGGGTGCGTGTCATGTTAGGGGTATTATAATGGGTTATATAAACCATGGAGTTATTATTTACATATATAATTGTTTTAAGTCGGGTAGATTAAAGACTAGCTAGGGTTTTGACATATCTTTGTTCGTGGCGACTTTTAGGTGCAAGAGCTGGACCTCTCAAATAATCTCTCTTTCTAGGTAGCGCGCATTTTTCATCTCTCTCTTTCAGGATTTTAGAAATTCAGTGACAATGTAGGTTTGTATTATGTTATACCATTATTTTATTTTTAGTTGAGTGAGTTGTGGTTGGACATTTCGGTTGGCATGTATTGTGGGACTCTAATATTGACATGTATTATTTTGAGTTTTATCTTGAGATTTTTATCTGAGGATTTATGTTTGTATATTATCATATCTCTTTACATCATGAGTTTGGATATTTCATTTTGCGATTATGCTAGAGAACTTTCATATGGCTTCCTTACATTTTTCATATGTTTCTTTTGATCTCTACATGCTAAGAATGGTATCTAATTGTTTGAACAGCCTCTAGAATTTAATAATTAGACTTGATCAACCTGAGTATGTAAATATACGGGGTGTCACATAATTTGTGTTAAAAGTGTGTAATTAATGAGGGTTAACACCCATTAAATAACCTTAAACTAGAAGGCCGCTAAAAGACCTAATTTAGGCCTCCATGTGAGCCCAAAACACTACCAAACTAGTTCGAAAAGTTATCCCAAAGATATACTTACCCCTTAGGCCCAATCCAAAACATTAAAAATACATCTCTTGGTCTGTGTATAACTTTAGAGTCCAGTCCAAATAGTAATACTTTGTGAAATGTAAGAACTAGGGTACACAATGGAAACTCCCATTTTTAACTTTCATTTAAATTAATCGAATCATCAATTAATCCAATTTTAATCAAGCACCATTAAACATGTGTTGTAAAATATTAAACAATTTTATCTTGCCCTAAGCATGCATACAAGTGTTAATAAGAATAAAATAAAGCAATAACTCACAACGCCATAATGTACTAGGAAAACCCAAAAGGGGAAAAACCTTGGACGACACATCCACACAATTCCACTATGATATAAGTCTCATACAAGGACAAATTAGACTTACGCAAATACTCGACACCTTCAAGACTTGAAGCGGTCTTTTCTCCTCATCACCTTCTTCACAACCACCACTGGATGCATTCCAATGGGATTCACAACGGAAACACCTCTCACGTCTCGGTATCCACCAATATTACTTGCTTATTTACTATTCCAACCTTTACTTAATGCAACACGTAATCTATCACATGAAACGTACTTGTCGGCCTGGAAATATACGTAAGTGAGGTTGGGGGTAGATTGGGTATATGGGTTTAATGACAAATTTTAAAAACATTTTTAACTTAGTTGTAATGATTAATTTCAATATGATAGATATAAGTAGTTAAGAGAGAGAGAGAGAGAGAGAGAGAGAGAGAGAGAGAGAGAGAGAGAGAGTAATGAAACTTACAAACCGAGATTTTAACGTGATTCGACCTCTCCCTGCGTCCATGCTAGAGATGGTACTCAAGAACTTGACTATCTCTGATTCACTTACAATGGAACAAAAACCTCACAAGGAACACCACCATATAAACCTCAACTAACAAGATGATACCTTCATCCTTTCCCAAGTGGTACCCATGAAATAACCTAAGGACTTTAAATGCCTTAAATATCCATAATAATGACAATATTAGCCGAGAATATACAATAAAATTGAACCGTTAGTTACAATAATAAGATCCATAACCAAAATATAAAGAAAAGTTCCTCTATAAAAACAATGGAGTAATGAGTTTACTTCACCTCTCTAAAAATATAAGTAATCAAGTATCACAAGTACAATTTTCAAATGGATATCGATTTAAGAATTTATCACAAGTAGGTATCAGGTTTATAACTTTGCTACAAACGTATTGGGAATGGGGATTCAAGTTGAAATGTGTTTTCTTAAAGCTATGAGTTTAATAGATTTTTTAGGTTTTAAACTCATAAGTGGGTTATCTTGATTTCTCAGTCTAGAAACTCAAGGACGGAATGACACAAGCTAAAATGATAGAGCTTTTCTCAAGAAGATGTTAAATGCTTGTGTGTTTTGGAATGGAAGTGGGAGGATATATTTATAGTGTTAAGAGGAAGACAAAGGTTGGTAAAATTTTAGTAATCAGGTTAGAAAGATTAGGGTATTAGTATAAAAGGTTGGAGTATTTTATAAAAATCAATTCTTGAAATCCTCACACGTTTAGTCGAATAAAAGGGAGCTTTAGTCAACTAAAACTCCTTCTGGTTTTGGGTTGGCTAGGTTTAGTTGGCTGTCAAAATGTTTAGTTTTATTTTAAAAAAAAGGGATAAACCCCCAAATTTATTAATATTAGGTAGAAAAGCCCTACCAAGGTTTAATTATAGAGAATAATTAGAAAAAAACTAGAAAAAAGAAGCTAAAGAGATAGGTTACTTCAACTATCTAATTGCTGGAAAGCCTTGCATATCCATCATGTAGAAACCTCTTGCAGATTTTGGGAGATCAATAATTGTGGAGAAGATCTTAAATTGTTACTTGTAATTCCATGAATATCCATGTCATTGATTTCTTTTAAAATTTCTAGACGACTCTAACGAGGCTTTGGAATGATACCTTTAATAATATCTATGATTATTTGAGAGTTTGATTCAATTAAAAAACTTTGAATGATAAGATCCTGAAATTTTTTGAGTCCATTGAGAATGGAAACACATTCAACTCTTGTGTTAGTCATGGATCCTTCAAAGAAGAGAAATCTCTAATTAATCTTCCAGAATGATCTCTCATTATACTTCCTAAACCAGCTACATCTGGATTCCCTTTAGATTCACCATTTATATTAAGCTTGAAAGAAAAATTGAAAGTCTTAGACCAATTGACAATGATAAATGAATAAGGAGAATGCACTGTTTTAATACCTAATAGATTCTTAACATTTTCAAAAGACTTTGATCTGGAATTGATAGATCTATTAGATGATAAAAAATATATGAAGTTGAAGACATTTCTTATAATCTTCATAGCTTCCATAATATCCCCATAAACAACACAATGATTTATGGAAATCCAAATTACCCAAAGAATGACCCTTGGTAGCATAAGGAGAAGGAATTGAATAAAGTTAATTTTTAAAGATCTAATCCACCATGAGAGCAACATTTGATTAACAGAATCAGGGTATCTTAAGACCAAAGATGTTTGCAAATAAAGACCATACAACCCTAACTATAGGGCCATTAATAAATATGTGCGTGAAGCTTTCTGAATGGTTGTTGCAACATTTATAAATAGAATCCTTCAGAATCCCTTTCAACTGGAGATATCCATTTATAGGAAAAATATGATAAATGAATTTCCATAGGAATATATAGATTTTTGGAGAAATATCTTTATGCCATATGAATTTGCAAATATGAGAGGAACATTTGGTTTTCCTGATTGAATGCCAAGCTCAGTTTTGGAAAAACTCTCCATTTGAGGTAAAAGTCCAATATAAAATGCCATTGATCTCTTTGGAATGATTTTCTAATGCCTCATTAACAAGATTCATCCTTAAAAGAGCTTTGGACCTGCTACCAGATATAGACTAAACTAGTTTTTAGTATACTAAACCTCCCAGGTTTTAGGCTTTATGGTGTTAGATTTAGCACCATGCTCTAGGATAGGTTTAAGTGTGTATGATTTGAGCATATACAAGATAAAACATGTTATTTTACTTTTGTACATGGTTCCTAAAGTAAAACAAAATATAGTAGTAATCATCAGGGATTTAGATTATTCCTTGACTTGCTTTGAATCACAAGCTATGGGTTTATGGTGCTTGCATGAGTTTGATCACCATGGTTCATGGGATGTGGTGGAACTTGCTTGTTTGACTAGTTGATGTCTGAATAAAACTTGAGGCTTGAGATCTAGTGCTTGATGCAAACTATGAGTAAAATTCAAACTTCTTGTCGCTTTCATTATCTTTGGTTATGATCTATATTGTCTTGGTTGAAATCTTCATTTTATTGCATGCGTGTGATTTCACAGTTGAATTGATGTTGTGTTCCCTATGACATATCTCATAATGTATTTAATGTTATTTTTAATGTCATGCGCATTTAGTGAGTAGATAGTTAAGTTATAATGTTATATTTGTTGTGTTTTCATCATACAAAATCATTTTTGTATAAGTACTTTTGGTCTCACAATAATCAACAAAGATGAAGAGTAAATAGACTTGGTGCAAGACACATGAGATCTCAAACAACAATATTAAGATGATTCTTAAATATCAAATATATGGGTATAAACTAGGGTTTGGGAGGCTTTTATTTTTTCTATGAAAATGTTTTCGCAAACCCTCTTCTGAAAATTACTTTGATGTTCCCTTAATTTATAGAAAAATGTGAAAAAATGGTGGGATGCGAACAAATGCACCTTGTTCGAACAAAAACTGCTACCTCGTTCGAATGAAATTAGACCTCTTGTTTGAACCAAAACAAAGTCACTTGAATGACGTAGCTAACTTTGTTTTAATGGACTTCAAATGACCTTTGCACGAGAATTCTTTGCCAAGCATAAACATTTCGCGCAAAGTTCAGTCAAATCTCATTTGAACAAAAAGTGGTAACTCGTGTGAATGAAACATACACTCGTTCAAACGAAACCACTAAACTCGTTTGAATTAATTTAAAACCAAATTTCTTTGAAAATCCTTTTTGAAAAATATCCTTAATAAACAATTAAAAAAACTAAACACCCAAAATGAATCCACGTGTCAAACATTTTATACAATCATACTTTGTGAGATCCCATGGATGAAGATGAAATTCAGCACGAATCTCGACATGTATTTGATGTCGCTTTAACTTGGCTGCTATGGTCTTCAAAATACACCATAGGCTTGAAGGACAAACAATAATAAAATCCTATTTTATGACTAAAATATCCTTTTCCAAACAGAATAAAGCTATCTTTACAAATTTATAATAAAAATACAAACTTTGACACGTTAAATTTGACCTTACAAATCTCTCCATTTGGCTATTCCGAGACAAAAAAAAACTACTAAGCTGTCAAGCACTCTAAAATTCAATCCCAACCCCAAAAAGAAAAAAAATTACAAAATGACACTTGACATACTCTATCTCTTTACCAACTTTGCTCTTGTGAAACTTATATCGCAATGTTGTTAAAACCAACACACTTAATCACACCTTTCAAATGAAAAGTGAATATGAAACGATACAACAATGTTAATAAAAATATTCTACATATATGAAAAAAATAGCCCTCTGTCCAAACATCTCCCCCTAAGGTAAAGATGTCTCCCCCTTTTTGTTCAGTAATAGACAAAGATAAAGGTGCATAATATGAAACAACTTCTCCCCCTTAATGTAACATAAATTCTCATAAAGGAAACAAATATATCATGAAATGATGTGAAATGAAACATCAATGATTAACAAACATGGCAGCACAAGCAAAAATAATCAAAAAATGAAGCAAATGATACCAGTGTTAATGATGACACAAAAGATACCACTTTATTCAAATATGGCACCAATTTGAAACAACATTGAAGCATACGACCAGGATGAATTAAATGCAAGTAAAGACTTATAACGTATATATATATATATATATATATATATATATATATATATATATATATATATATATATATATACACTAGGGTATGCCCGTGCCTGAAGGCACGCTGATAATCACAAAATGACGAAAATTTTCAAAGTGCGTAACTGCAAGAAGGCAAAAATCTCCAAAGTATGTAATTGCAAAACGACAAAAATGTAATTTAAAAAAAATGACCATAATCTCATTTGTTTGTAGGACTATCCACCCTACTTAACAATTAACAAATATTCCAATAACATTCAAATGGTCTAAATATACAAAATGTCAATCAAATATACAATGGGTCTCAAAATAACTAATTAAAACCCCACCCACCAAAACATAATTTCAAGACAACACCGTTTGATATTATATTATATTAAATATTAAGACAACAAAATATAAATATTATATTTAATATTGTCTAGGGCACGACGATAAATTTCCCCCCGTGATAAATCCCAAACCATAAAAAGCCGCTTTTTTGTTTAAAAAAAACACCTTTAAAAAAATAAAAATAAACATATATTTTTTGCTATATTAAAAAAATCGATCAAACTTTGTCAGTTTTTAAAAACTGACAAAGTTTGACCGATTTTTTTAAAATAACAACACAATTCATTTTCAGTTGATTTTTTTCATGGTCCTACTAAAATGTTTAAAAACCATAAAAAATAATTAGCTCAAATTTTTTTTTTACTATTTTAAAAAAATGATCCGCACGGAGGAGCAAACTGAGTATGCATGAGATCCTTTATATATATATATATATATATATATATATATATATATATATATATATATATATATATATATATGATATTTAATATTTTTTTTGTTCTATCACTTTCAGTGGGCCCCGTTTTAAAACCCTGAGCAGTGTAATTGCTGTCCTTTTGGACAGTGAACTATCAAATCACTTCTAGTCTTTGGAAGTGTTAAATGATATCATACCTACTTAAAATATCTCCTTTTGTATACAATCTAACACCATCCACCATATTATAAGCAGGTATAATTATAACTTCTACTCTTTCCCACTTACTTTTTTTTAAATGAACGACCCGTTTTGGTGGCTTTACCCATTTGCCTTGGGCCCCGCGCCAAGTACCCCTTTGATTGATAATATAGTATCCTCGAGCCATGTGCTAAAATAATTCTGATGGAAATAATTGATAGTTTAAAATATAAGTCTAGAAAGTGTTCATTTAAATAGTCATAATATAAAAAATAGTTCAAAAATAATAATATTTTCGTAAAAAGTACTTACAACTATTACCAAACACACCAGATAAAAATGAGAATGAATCAAAATAACTTTTTTTTGTAACAGCAATAAAATTTTAAATTCATTTAAAAAAAGAGAAAATAAAACTTGAAAGCCCAATAAATTAACATTATATAAATTAAAAGCTCAAAACTACTCAAATGACACACGGACATGTGTTCATGTGAACAAATCAAGTCCCCAACCCATGTCTCTCAAATATTTTCCCTATGTTCTCAAATATTTTCCCTATGTACACCATCAACATAGTTACACATAAATGGTAACAAATTATATGATCACAAAACAAAATAAAAAATTTAAAAACTAAAATAAATATATAGAGTACAAAATACAAATTTCTTTGAATGAAATATTCCACTTCATAAATACATAAGTACAAGCAATAGAAGTGTTAGCAAACACATAAAAAAGTAAAAAATCAAACATATTCTTTTTTATACCAATAAATTTTCTGTCCCATTCGACTTTGCATTTTTTTCTTAACATGTCATAAAACATATTAAATGTGTAGATAAATTTCTAAAAATCTTATATAATATTAAACGACATTAGAATTTAGTGGAATAAATAAAAGAAAAACTAGTGTACTTCCTTTAATTGGTTTACAAAAAAACATGAAGAAAAAAAAAACAGTGTTCTTTAACTGGTTTACAAAAAAAAAGAGGGTCATCTTATGTCGATATTATGTCAATCTCGCATCAACGCTACATGACACTGAAAAATAGATTTCCTCTATATCACAATGAAGCTCCTGGTTCGGAGGAAATCATACCTTGAACACTCCTCCCTATATCTCTTACACCCAAATAGTACCCCAACTTTGAAATTTCAAAAACACATTGCATAGAGCACCAAACCTGCATAGTAAAACGAACACAAATATCAAAATATGAATCTTAGAAATTTCATCAAACACATGTCATGTAATGAAAAATATGCAACTGACCTTGTAAAACAACCTAAAAATAAAAAAATAACGCACCGCACATAAACACACTGCATCAACAACCATTTTTCTTACAAAAAAACAACAACAAAAAGTAAATAAAGTAAAAATAAACAACAAATGTGAGAGTTAAAATCGTTGTAAATAAGGGAGCTCAAAACAAACAAAAAGTAAAAAAATTACCTCAATTAGTGTTAGAAAAGGATTACAGTTTCATCAGGGACTGTATATAAAAAAATCAGTAATAAGCACCAATTAAGCACCATTTGGCACTGCTCATAGACACTGTATTGGCACTGCTGTAGCTACCATATTTCCACCAATTCCGCCACGACATTTCCTTTTACATGATTTATATTCTTCTATTCATAACAAAAGTGACGATCTTAAGAAAATTTGGTCATATATGTATATTTGTTCATTTCTTGACTCTGTACGCCCATCTCTCGACTCTGTACCCTTGATAAATTTGTTGCACGTAGAACCAAAAATGGTGAAAAATAATGAAGATTGAACAGGTATCAATCGTTATACCTGTAACTTATTGCCCTCTTTAAAAAAAATTGAAGTACCTAAAACACATGTAGATTTCCGATACATATATACCTGTAAGAACAGGTATCAATCATTTATACCTGTAAGATAGAAACAGGGGCATCATCTTAATATGTTAAAGATAGAATAAAAAATGATAAGGTAAAAAGCTCACACCAAGACAAAAAAAAACGCATCATCTTAATAAGTATCTTGACATCTGAGATCTTTTATAAAGATGATTTAGGCATTTTGCAAAAGACCACAAAAAAACAATCCGAAACATTTACAATCCACTCTAGCTCAAAGCGAAAGAACAAATAAAAATATAAACGCAGTACCTGATCTTCGCCTACCGGCAACGACCACAGCTAGAGAAGCATTTACAGAGCCAACCCCCATTAATGCTTCCCATTTTCGCTGGCTCAAATATAAATGATGTTGTTGGCTTCACTGTTGTTGGCTCAAATATAAATGATTTGCTGTTATTGGCTCATATATAGATGCTTCTCTAGCTATTGTTGGCCGTGTAAATGAGAAGCATATGAGTGGGTCGATTAGGTTCTAATTGAGCCAGCGGCTAGAATTGGGAAGCTGGATCTAGAGGGGATGAGGTGGATTGGGTTTTTATTGGAGGGAGGGCTATGGTGGTTAAATCCATGGTAATGTGAGGTCTTTAAAGAGATGAAACATGGAGAGAGAGACTGTTAGTTCTCTTTTTGATGATGGTGAGTAAAAAGAGGGAGGGAAGATGAAGAAGAAAAAGTGAGCGACAGCTGCTCTGACTCAAAAGTGTGAGACGTCGTGTGAGGTTGAGAATGGGAGGTAGGATTTAAAGAGGGTTTGATGTGTGTTTATAAAAAATACCTTTGCGTTTGAATTAAAGTGGAAGAGGGAGAATTAAGTATGGAGAAGAAAAGAGGGTGAATTGAAATTTTTTAAGGGTAAAATAGACATTGCAGGATAAAATCATATTGATGACATCATAGTTGAAGCTTATGACATATATAAGTTATATACTTTATTATATATAAATATATAGAGAGAGAGAGAAAGAGAGAGAGAGAGAGGCTCCTGTGCACATCCAAGTTTGTATAATAAGTTTACACACCGATTTTTTGACATAGTAAACAAATTAGTTTTGAGTTGATTTTTTGTGTGTGGTATTTTAAACATTTTAAGGAACTAGCATAAAAAAATTTTAAAAATCGGTCAAACTTTCACAGCTTTTAAACCACTATAAAAAGCTACGAAAAATTTGACTTGATTTTTTTATATGGGTCCCTTGAAATGTTAAAATACCACATAAAATAATTTAACTCAATTTTTTTTTAATGTTTTAAAAAAATAAGTTTGCGCCAGCAAGCATGCAAACTTGGTGTGCACATGAGTCTCTGTGTGTGTGTGTGTGTGTGTGTGTGTGTGTATATATATATATATAAACATGAACACACACGAATATATAGGTATAAACACCACAAACGATGTACAAACATAAGTTTTCCACACTCGTATAACATAAATGTGTCTAAACCAAATGTGGTACGAAGTGAAGGGGTGTGAACTAAAAAATAACAGAAATATGTTCCCGCCGCTCAAGATAGTCCAAGGAGTTTTATTTAATCACATTAAATTATCAAACTTAAATTTGGCCTCAAGTGAAAAATAAAGTGAACTCATAATGGACAAACATACAAGATTCAAACTAGCTAATAAAATATTCATTCTTCTCAAATTAGTAGCGTTAAACATTATAGACGAACTAAAACTCGTTGTGAATACCTATTGATCATCAAATTGTAGCACCTTAAGAAATAAACAATATTCTTATTTTTTCCCCTTTTAAAGATATCACATATGATGATTAATTTTAAACATTGGACTTGGCAAATTGTTTATTTTCTTTTGCCTCTTATTTCTTTTTATAATGATCTTGCCAGTGATGGCCTTTCATGCAAAGGAGATTTCTCCCTTCATATACCTTTTCCACTTCACACTCATATTTTCTTAGTCCTGAGAACATTATCAGGCAATGGTTCTTACATCCACAAATCCTCCAGGCATATAGATATAATTATGACAAGATTGATATGATAACTCCTCATTTAGATCATGACATAAGTAGTTAAAATCCAAGAGAGCTCGTGCAAGTGTGTGCGGAGGCATATACAAAGTGAATCCATTGATAAAACCAATTTCGAACAATTCCCTCCAAGCATGATTAAGAACAATCAAAAGCATTGTAAACCATATAATGTTCTTTCCACATGGTATTAATGGGATTAAAACACACCAATATGCCACATAAAATATGTGAAACCATATATACAAAATATACTAAAAATCTTTTTAAGTTTTCCAAAGAATTTCAAAAACGAATTAAAAGGTAAACAAAATATTTTTTTAATTTACAATAATACCCAATAAATGAAAAATAAAAATACAAAAGACACGAACATCATAAAATATAACATGAAACACATAATTAGTCTATGGCAAACATGAAAACACATTCAATCATAACATATATCATGTGAAGAATCATGTGAAAGCATACGAGAATCAATAAGTCCTACATTTAGCGCCTCCAAATCAGATTTCATAACCCATATATAGGTGACACTATAATTAAACTTCTTAGTACCCTTTATAAGATAAAAACAAAACTTACTAAGGTTACCTTGCCTACCACAATGTGTGCATATGTAGACACAACGATGAATTTTACCTTTGGGTTGACCTTTTCTGACATCCTTGGCTAAGGTCAACTCTCCCAGAACTTTGGCCTTGACTTTAGAAGTGGAAGCATCGGGTTCATCAAAGCCTGGACCTAAACTGTGATTTTTTATTTGGACGGTGCCTAAAATCTTATCAACTTCTCCGACAAAGTTTCCGGATCAAATTTGGCTCAACTTTATTCTCTTAATTTCTCTTCTAACTCTAGAATCCTAGACTCAATAAAAATTCTTAGACTCGTCAAACTTTAGGGAATATTTCTTCATATTTTTAAACAATCTATGAAGTTTATATCTCTCTCCCTCAATCTGTTCGAGCTTCTCCCTAAGAGTCTTCTCCCGTGCCTTTAAATGCTGAATCAATTTAGCGCCATTATTTCCTACGGCGTGCTCTTTTAAATTAGACATTAACTTCAAGTTTTCCTTTTTCAACCTCAATGACTCGATGTACAAATCACGAAAGGAAACTTCAAGATCCCTTTCCTCCTCATCCAAAATCTCTCATTCTTCCTCACTTGATTAGGAATCCTAAGACAAGACCTCAGAACTATCACGTATATGATTATCTTCAAGGATATAAGACTAATCATTTAATCCCACATGATTATCCATGAAGGCGGTGTAGTTGTTCTCCATGAGAGAATTATACTTCTCTTCCAACTCACTATCACTAATGGCAGCCCTGTAAGCTAAGGGCTTCTTACCTTAGTTTAGAGGGACACTCAAGAGAATAATGGACAAAACTTTGTCATTCTAAATACTTATACCGATCATCCACTTTCTTAGGATTATCCCTCTTCTTCTATCATGATCATATAACACCCCGCCCACCCGGGGAGAGCAAACAGAGATTTGTATTTTATTTTCGAGTTAGATGTTGTATTTATTCGAGAGACTTGTTGCATTTGAAGAATTGAGATTAGTGGATTTATGTCATTGTGGGTTTATTTAGATTCTCCATACCTTGTCACTTATGGATTTGGATTTATTTTATCGTATTAGCGCTCCGTTCGCTCTCCCCGGGCGGGCGGGGTGTTACAAATGGTATTAGAGCTTAGGTATACGGCAACCCTCGGGGCTTGGGTTTTGGGTTCATTGCGTGGTTAGCAATTTTTGGAGATAGAAAATTTTAGGTGATATTCGTGATAAGTTTCGAGATTAGAGGTGAGGGATTTATTTTTGGGAGACGTGAATTATTTTTGGAGTTAGTGTAGTGGCCTGATTTTGAGAGTTAGGCATTCGGTGAATTTCGAGGGTGAAATTCCATTGTTAGTGGGGAAGTGTAATAACGCGCGTAAATTTTGGGCTATTTTAATTCATTTCTGGAAAATGGAGGAAAATAAAGTATTTGATAAAATTATTTTTATTGCTCAAATATGTTGGATATTATTTTTAATGGCGATAATTTCAAAAGGTTTCAAAAACGGAGTTAAAACGGATTTTAAAATGATTTTTAAATGTTTTTAACTCTTGGAGTTGTTTTGACTTCCAACTCTTCATTTCTTTGCCTTATTTAAAGGAGTCTTTTGGATTCCAACTCTTCATTTCTTTGCATTATAAAATGGAGTCGTGGTCAACCTTTTTAACCTACTTGTGGCACAAATTTTGGCAGCAAATATATTTTATATTCCTATTCTTTTTATATACACACTGGCCCTTGAGATTTGTGAGTTCCAACCTTAGATTAGAGGTGTTCTTGGGGCTATTTTGTTGGAGGTTCTTGGAGGATCTTTTGTAGATCTTTTGTGTTGATCTTGAGGATGTGATCGTTGGTTTCTTATCATGGGTTGAGGTATGGGGTTTTACACAATATGCTTCTTAAATCTCACGAAAGTCATTCCCTTTGACTTCTTGTTAATTGAACTCATATTTGAATTGATAAATTCATTGAAGTCTGGAAAATAATTGTTGAAATTATTTTGATTCATGTGGTATCATTATATTGTTGATGAGCACGTTGTCATGAGATTTTAATATGGCGCGGATGATGAGTACCCGCCAAAATAACTATTTCCGAGCTATGGCTTGATAAAGCATATGCGAATGGGGTGTGGCCTGGTTACCCATTGATGTGTTGTTGAGAAATTATATTGATAAATGCTTTGAGATTTGCATTTTGATTTGAATATTCGTACTCGTGTTGTTACATTTTATTCATTGCTAATATATATTTATTGAGCATCTTTCCTGTTGTATTGTGTACTTCCCCATATTTTCTTTTAGTGGCAGGTTAGTGCGGATTTTCGGGCGCTATGGAGATTGATTTTAGCGAGGATTGTTTGGGAAAGATTTGTATTATTTTGATGTATAGAGCTTTCGAGATTTGTATTTTATTTTTGAGTTAGATGTTGTATTTATTCGAGAGACTTGTTGTATTTGAAGAATTGAGATTAGTGGATTTATATTATTGTGGGTTTATTTAGATGCTCTATACCTTGTCACTTGTGGATTTTGATTTATTTTATCGCATTAGCACTCCGTTCGCTCTCCCCGAGCGGGCGGGGTGTTACAGATCATTTGTAAAGTTCTTAGATTCCTTACCAAAAATTTTATCTTCTCTAAGCTTAAGAAACTTTGTAAACTTTTTAGAAAACCTACCATTCTCTTCGAGATCAAAATTGCTCTCAATATCGAAATTCAACACATCCTCCTTTTCTACTTACAAAGTTTTCCCTTTATCTTTCTTTTCTTCTTTTTTCTTTGGAGGGAACATGTCCATCTTATAGGTTTGGAGATCACCTACGAGTTCTTGGACTCTCATAATGTGAACACCTCCAATCTAATCCAGGATTGTGATCTTTGCATCAAATATTCAAGTAACGACCTTAATATTTCACTAACCACTCTAGGCTTAGGGATAAACTCACCAAATTTAAATAAGGAGTTAAAATATTGGACAAATTGGCATAACAATCATCAAAAGACTCATGATCTAACATTTTAATCGTTTCAAACTTAGTCGTAATATTTTGTAACTGATAAAATTTAACCATGTCTTTTCCCTCGTATATGGGTTTTAAAATTTCCCAAGGATCTATACCACATGTCATAATTCACCTAAACTCTTCAGCAGCGACAACGCAGAAAATAGCGTTCACACCTCTGGAATTGAAAATATAGTCCTCCTTTTCAAAAATTTTACAAAGGGCATACGCTTTCTCCATACCATTCCCAGTAGAATGAAACCATCCATGCTCAACCAAGATCAAACATTTTCATCGATAGATTTAAAAAAAAAATCATTTGTGCCTTCTAATAGGGATAGTTTGACCGATCAAACATTAGAGGTCGGTAATGAAACTCCCCTCATGGTTAAAATCCATCCAAACCCTAAAGTGTACAAAATAGGGATCAAGATGATAATTCAGTGCACCCTCTTTGATACCAATTTGAGAGACGCAAGTGCTAGGGTATACAATGGAAATAATTTTTAATTTTTAATTAAATTAATCAAAAGAGGAATTAATCCAATTTTAATAAAGAACCGTTAAAAATGCATTGTAAACTATTAACCAATTTTATCATGTCCTAGTCCACAACTTTGTGATGTACGAGGAAAATACACAGTGAAAAAAATCTAGGACAACCTAGTCCACTATGATATAGGTCTCATACAAGGACAAATTATACTTACTCATATACACGACACCTTAAATCCTTGATGCGTTTTATCCTCTGGATCACCTTATTCACAAACATCACTGGATGCCTTCTAATGGCCTTCATAATGCTGGTGTCTCCTATGTCTCGGTATCCACCGATCTTACTTGCTTCTTGACTTGCCTAACCGTCACCCAACGCAATATGAAATCGACCATACAAAGCGTACTCAATAAAGATAAAGAGCAAAAATTCTTTGTGCAAGACACACGAGATCTCAAACAAGCATATTAGGATAATTCTTTGATCTCGGATATATGGGTGTAAACTAGGGTTTAAGAGGATCATCTTTTGTTTATGAATTTTTTTTTCAAACCATCTCTTGAAAATAACTTCGTCGAGCCTTTAATTTATAAAAATATGTGATTTTTTTTTCCAGCCAAGTGGAAGCATTTTGCTCAAAGCTCGCTCAAAGCATGCTTAAACAAAAAATGTCAACTGTTTTGAGCTAAACATACACTCATTCTAATGAAACCATATAACTTGTTTGAACAAAAAAGGAAACTCATTCGAACGAAGTTGTAACAAAAAAATATTCTTCTTTAGAAATTCTTTTTGGAAAATAGCCTTAATAAACATATTACCAAACTAAATATCCAAAATGAATCTTGGTATCAACCATAATATACCTTCATACTTTTAGAGATCCTATGGATGAAGACGAAACTCGTCATGTATTTAATGTCACTTTAACATGGACACTATGGTCTTCAAAATGCATCACGTGCTTGAAGGATAAACTGAACTCAAATCCTAACCAATGAACCAAACAGTTTTTCCAAATGAAGTAAAACCTTACAAATATACAATAAATAGTAAAAACTTTAACACATTGAGAAATTTTACCTTACATACCTCCTAACACATAGTAATGCCTCACAATGTAAAATAATATACACACTTAATTATTTTTTGCAAAACCGCATATAATCAAATCACATATAAGTAGTACACCGATTAATTAATTATAACATGCTCATAATAAATCATATAACATGCCAAATTTAATCATCATTTAAATTATCCATTTTATTATTACCAATTCACACGAGCTATAATTATTCTCATTTGCTAATTTGTTTTCAATGTTAATAAATAAATAACACAAAGTACGACGTATTATAGTCATTTTCTCTTAAATTCAAACTTTCACTCGAGATGCTCACGACAAGTCTCAGAAAGAAGAATCTTTAGAAAACCTAATCAATGTTAAGTTTTAGCACCTCATTTTAGAAAACCTAATCAATGTTGGATTCGGGGACCCCTATTGCAATGGTTAGGGTCGCCTCTTCATAGGAAAAAAATGGGTTCATTGTTTAACCAATCGATTAAACATATATCAATCTATCATTTGATTGTGATATTTAATCAATTGGTTGATTGTGATTTTTAATCAATTAGTTAAACAAATAGGCACATGTTTTTTATTAATCAATTGGTTAATCATTTTTCTACTTTTCCTAAACTTAAGGATATTTAATGTATGACTCAAGTTAAAACCTAGGATATTTTAGGTGTTATCAGTCAGTCGGCATACCCGCAGGGTGTCGAGGTTTATGTCTGTGCACGCACGATGTTTGTTAAAAATTCCCACCCGAACACTTTGGAGATGTCAGGGTATTTTTAAGTCATTCTAAAGTGTTATCTGCGGATTATTTGGGGATCTTCTAGCCTATTCGAGAGACCTAAATATGGGTGGGTCAAACACATGCGTGATAAACTAATACGGAATATTTATTAAAAATCATATAAAATTTATTGGTGCTTTATGGCTGGTCCTCGGGTATTGCCCAAGGAATTTTAAATGTTTGTCCTGAGTGTTATATGGGATCAAATTTGCATGGGTTAGGTGTATGCTTGACGAATCCAATTACAGAATGAACACATGATAATTCAAAAACCCTAGGAGATTTTTATGCGTTCCATGGTGTTATCCCAGAAATTTTAGGAGTTCATCCTAAGTGTTCCAGGAGACTAGACGTTGAGCAGGTTGGTTTTGGGTATTGCAACTGGATCTGCATTGAAAAACTAATTGTTCAAAAATGTTAGGAGATATATGTGTGGTACTGAAATGTTGCCCGAGGAATTTATGAGTTTTTCCTAGATGTTTTGGGAGACCGAATGTGGAGTAGGTTGGTCGTGTGTACAGAAAAAGGCGTGAAATGAATACTTGAAAGTTTTGAAACCTTAGAAGAATTACGTGTGTTCCTCAGGTGTTACTCGAGGAATTTATAGGAGTCCATCCTAAGTGTTTTGGGAGATTGGATGTTGAGTAGGTTGGTAGTGCGTACCATTGAAGATGACATGTCCAAATTTGAGGTGTACGCAATATGTTCTTGAGGTCTGAATAGGGACTCAAGTGCTTGGAATAGATTATAGTACCATTAAAAATATCTTCCTTTCACATTGATTTTAAAAATCCTAAATTTGTAATACCCCGTACTTTTATAGATATTTAAATTACATAAGGGGCGTATTTTGGTAATTAGAAGAAATTACTGTGAATAGTAATTTTGGAATTTATGAGTGTAATTGAATAATTTAGAATTTAAAGTGAATAGTAAATATTAGTTTGCTAGTGTCGGATTAATATTTACATGGGTTATATTTTCTTACGGGACTAAGTATATGAGTGGATTATTTTAATTACATGTCGCAGTTGGGTAAAGCGATGGGTAATATTTCACTTTGAAGAAAAATGCGTGTTGAGAAGTGTTGGTTCGAATAATGAATTTTAGTTAAGTAACTCGGATGGAGCTTTTGAGTGTACGATTGGTTTCGGAATGGCCAAGATAGTCAAAATAGAGTATTCGGGGGTAATGTTTGGGTTTCGGGGATTTTCGGACTAGTAGGGACTCGCAATTGGCTAAACGAGTCATTTTGGGGGTTATAAGGGACAAGCCCTTATTTCTCTCTTATAAGTCACGAGAGAGGGGAAGAGAAAGAAATAAAAATAGAGAAGAAGAGAAAGAGAAAGGAAGAAGGAAAAGAAGGGAAAAATGGGATTCTGGACCAAACTCCACTAGATTCAACTCGAGGTCGTCGAATTTTATCCACGAGGCAAGTGTTTAATTACTTTATTTATTTATGTGTGTATCTCATATCATAATTGGTAATAACAATTATGATTTTGGGTTAGGATTCTTGAATAAAAATTGGGTTTTTGTGAAATGAAATTGTAATACCCCGTGACTTTGGGAATACGAAATTAAATTTTTGGGAGAAATAAAATTTATTTAAATTTGGGAATTGTGGTCCAAAAATTGAGGACATTATAAAGTATTCCAGATGACGATTTTGAGTGCGCCATTGATTCGGGATGGTATGAGATAGTCAAAATGACAGTGCTTGGGATTTATTTTGGTTCCGAAATATTTTTAAGTAAGTTTGACTCGAATTGGAGTAAATCGGTCATTTAATGTGTGTATTATCATTTAAAACTGGGACTTGTGTTTTATAGGTTTAAGGGGATTACGAATTCAGCCAATCTCATTTATGAGAAAGAGAGAAAGAGAAACAAAGAGACAAATAAGAAGAAAGGAAGAGAGAGAGAGAGAGAGGAGAAAACTTGGAGATTTTGGCCAATACGCGATCTCGAGGATGATTCAACCCCTATAACTTTGAGGCAAGTGTTTAATCTTGCTAAATATTTCACTTGTGTATTTCATTTCATAATTTGAGGATAAAAGAAATTGATTTTTGGGTTATATGTTAAAACTTAGATTTTTGGGACTAAAACTTGAATTTGATGTTTATACATGGGATTGATGGCATTTGTTTTGATGAGATGAGATGTAGGTTAGGTTTTGATGTGAGGAATATGATTGACTTAAAGATTGAGGGATGGATGATAATATTTTGAGTGTTTGTAGAGTTTGGTTTTGTTCAAAAATGGAAAAAGGGCAAGATATCTGGTATGGCCGTTCGACCGCGTCTTAAGGGAAAAGCCTACTGCATTCTTAGTAGGGAAAAAATTTAGAACCGCGATCGACTGGGGGTCCGGGACCGGTCGAATGGTCCTCTGTTTTTAGCCCAAGAATGGGATTTTCTTTCACCCCCTTTTCTTTTTGGTTTTATTCTTAGGGGCCTTCCTAATGGACTTAATATGAGGGTTATGATATACTATCAAAGGATTTGTGCCTTAGGATGAATAGGGCCTTTCGAACCTTGGTTATAAATGGATTACGAGGGTAGGACGCCTCTTTTAGTAAGGAAATTATTGTGGGACTGAGTGATAGGAATATTATATTACGTGATGGTGGTGAGCTATTATGAAATAGTTATAAATTGTGGAGATAGTCCCTTTTTGTTTATGTGCGTTTGAATTTAAGAGGTATTACGGTATATGCTTTAGATTATTACCGAATAGAATTGTTATGTGTGTACTTCTAGCCGAGTTGGTCATTTCATGTTTATGCGTTAATGTTAAGGGTTCATAGGGACAATTGAACCGTAGTCGGAATTGAGAGCGATTGGATCATACTATCAACTAGAATAGGGTACGTTGTAAATCTAGTCGGGATAGTTGTTATATATCGATGTGTGTTTAACAATGGGGATTCCAATAAGGGATGGGATCATGGAATGAATTTAGGATTGAGCTTAAAGTTTGCAGACTATTAGTTATGTGTATACCTATAGTCGGGATTATTATTAGATATATCGATGTGCTCTCAGATATAGAGGAGATGTGTAGTAATTCCTACATACATTAAACTTTGGGGAATAACCTTAATCTTGGATATATTGGAAGACTATTCATATCATAGGGGTAATGGATGAATATGCTTCAAGTGAGGGATCGTATTTATATAACGAATTAAGTTAATATGCTTGGAGTGATGGCTAGTATAATGAGGACTATGTACACTTATAGCCGAGTTTATAAATCTCCTACATACGAAAGAGAGATAGTATGTATATATGTGTATGATATATATGTGTGTAGACATGTATATATTTGTGTACATATGGCGTGAATACCTATGCCGTGCGTGATGGTTTGTATATATGATGTTATCATATGGGGGTATATATATAGTGTGTGAATGACATATATATTTATGGTGCGAAGCATACCCGTCTCATGTTATCATGGGAAGTTGCGCGATGAGGGTGAGCCCCTGGCTTGAGGAGCAGGGTGTGGATAGTCCCCAGGTCATAGTCCTCCATTTTTATTTGTGTGATTTTATTTTTGGGGGTGAGAAGTCTTGGGTATGGGTTGTTATCACTTTTCGGTTAGGAACTATGACCGCTTCCCATACGTTGTGATTGATTTTTTCACCATGGCGATGTGATAATAGTCCGATAGGTGGTGACCTCGGGAGAAAGTGAGTAATTCCTGGAAGATGATAGCATGGTGCAGTATTTTGGTATCCTATAACCGTTTATGTTATATGTATTGCAAAGTGTACATTATGTGTGCTATGTATACGTGGTTATAGGAATGAATGATTGATTATATATATATATATATATATCCTATAGGTGAAGGTGATGTGAATTTTCTAGTATGTACATCTTGGGTGATTTCGGTGTACTAGTTTATAAGGGTCGAAGGATGGTACTAAGAGACAATTGCAGTTATAGCGATCCCAAGGAGTTAGAGAAATATTCTAATTATGTTCTTAGAAATAGTATTGATTAATTAAGTAGGTGTTGCAATAGGTTTTGTGTAGAAGACATAATGGATCCCTATGATCAACATTGTCAAAGAGTAGTGTATCGGGTGGGTTCTTTGTTTGGATTTCGCTTTGCGAGATGCCCCACACACGAAACGCAGTGCAATGTTGAGAGTGGAGAGAAGTTTTTTCCTTAATAAACGTATGTATGCTGTTTAAAGAATAAACTCTCATTTTTAAGCCTAATATTAATGTGTGACGTATTAAGACTTATAACTGGTTTAAGTTAATAATTGGAACCAATAGAGCCTAGTAAGGCATATATGTGTATATATATTTTGGTGGGATTAGAACGGATAGGATTCTTGGGTTATATTAGGATGGCAGGTCACGCGGGTATGGGCCGTGCGTATGGTAGGGTAGGTTATCCTTATATGGGTGGGGTAACTTAATTAAGGTTCTAAGACACGATTAGGTGCGCGTTGTAGATGAGAGGTCAGTTTGGGGGTTTCACAAGAGTGCGACTCCACTTTAATTATGAAATAGTGCATTTATATTTATTATGCACGGTTAACACACTTGTTGTAAACATTTTTACACCTCGGGATCTGACCCGTTTATATTTCTCTTTTGCTGTATATATATATATATATATATATATATATATTGTTTACCACAGGTGTCCCACCGAATGGATCCCGGATGCTTTTCTATCCAGAGTCTTGGGAGCCGCAGCAGTTGCGGACTGTGGTGGGATTTAGATTGTAGTCGCTTCATACTCCTTTAAAAATCTAGGTAGGATTCATGTTGTATATCTGGGTTATACTCAGAGGCCATTTGTAGTTGTTTATACTTCTTCTTTATGGATGTTGTAGTGTCTGTGACCCGACAGCTTATTGGGGTAGATTTCCTTTTATGTACTCATTTTTTTAATGTTAACACTTTCTTTTATTGTGGTATTGTGTGCATTCTATCTTTTTTTTTTAGTAATCCATAGTGTTGGTTTGATATCCATTGTATGTTTTAGTTTTTGAATTTTGGCATCCGCTTTTATAGTTTTGGGGTAGTTAGCTTTATTTATTTTAGTATAGTCTGTTGATGCTGAGAATGAGCCATCTGAGATTCCTGATTAAATGTAGTATAGGGCTGGCCACTCGTTATTATTTAAGGGAGGTGTCACAGATGGTATCAGATCATCAGGTTCTAGTGTCTTTAGGATCTGTGGGGGGGTTTTACGTTCTTCCGTAAGCGTTCTTGATATAGATACCTAGTATTATGATTGTTGTGTTCACTACATTTGTCTTTTTCTACCAGGTGTACTCATTTGAACGACAGTTGCTTTCGTCTCATATGTCGCCAAAAATAAGCCATCTAAGAAGGGGCAAGATGAGAGATGCATTACCCATTACAGATTTTGGGTATGCTTTGACTGAATGTATTTTCTTTTCGCGATTCAGGGGGAGATAAGGAGGATATTTCTAGCGGTGACTTAAGGTGATCTAACGGTGGCCGAGTAAGAAGGAGAATTGACTCAAATGGAGAATTTTGTGATCAATAAAGTAAGTATTGAGGTTAAGTGAATTGTGAAGTCATGGGGAGGTTTAGATTGAGGAATTAGTCAAGATTTGTTAGGAAACCTGGTGTTGCTGACTTTTACCGGTGAAATGTATGTGGCATTGTCCCCTTTTCAGGAGTATCGTCTTCATTTAAGAAAATAGTAAGACACTTGGAAACTCAGGTTCATTGAGTACGACTGAAGTAGTTTTTGGGGGTCTCAACAGCGCTTTATCCTTCAGGAAGGTTAAGAAGGATTTTCGTGAGGATTTTTTTTTAGGAAAGTTGGGCCTTAGGAAGGAGGGCTTATCCTGGAAGGAGTAGAGGGACCCAGGAATGAAGTGAAATAATTAAATTATGGAAGTATAAGTTAGAATAACTTTCTTTAGGTTTAGGTCACGCTTTATACGGTATTGTTAGCGTCGCATGTAAAGTATAACGAGTGGTTAGTCGCTATAACCATAATGTGTACAGATTTTCCTTCGAGGAAGGAAGGAGCAGGTGTAGCCTTTGTATGGCATCCTTTGGGATAATAGACCGTCTCATGAGGAGCTAGTAGAGAGTTATTCCATTAAATTCTGGAAGTGCGGACTATTAAGGTTTGTTTAGTAATGGTTATAAGGCTATTGTTTTATAGATAGGCTAGGGTAGGTAATGGTAGTATTCCGATTATGGAAGGAATTAATTTGCGGCAATGCTTTGATGTGATGTTAATGATTTGTATAGTTGAAGAGGTTCAGAGTTATAGCAGATTTATTATTGAGCCGAGAATTTAGCTGATGGTTGTGCTAGTTTTGAGAACTAGGTATTGGTTAGAGTATTGTATTTGTTGGGGCCTTGTGTCGAGAACATAAGGTGTTTGTTTAGCGTGTTGAAAGACATGATATTATTTTATAGTATACTGTTATATAGGCCTTCGGGCAATATCTATGATTCAAAAAAAAAATTAGAAAACCTTAATCCTGGTTCAACTCATCTCAATCCCTGACATAGCTACACAATAGTGTATTGGGAGGGTTCCTTGTTTGGATTTCACTTGCGAGACCTCCCCCGCACGAAAGTAAAAAATGTCAGGAATTGACAAGAGTTCAACCATTGGAAATTTCAAACTTCTTATATACTCAGTACACTATTGTAGACAAAATTTGTTGACAGTTATATTACGATCTGAGGCTAGTGGAGCCGGGTTATGTTTTTGCGAGTTGAGCTCGGGAACCGGGTGTATGGGCGCCCTGGTTAGCTAGTATAACCTAAATTTTGAGGATGAAATTTTTGTAAGGGGGGAAGTCTGTAATACCCTGTGACTTTGGGACTGAGAAAATAAATTTTGGGGAGAAATAAAATTTATTTAAATTGGGGAATTTTAAAATTTGGAAATTGAGGTCCAAAAATTGAGGACGTTATAAAGTATTCCATATGACGATTTTGAGTGCACCATTTATTTCGGATGGTACGAGATAGTTAAAATGACTATCCTTGGGATTTATTTCAGTTCCGGAATATTTTTAAGTAAGTTTGACTCGAATTGGAGTAAACGAGTCATTTAAAGTGTGTATTATCATTCAAAACTGGGACTTGTGTTTTATAGGTTTAATAGGCTTACGAATTTGGCCAATCTCATTTAAGAGGAAGAGGGAAAGAGAAAGAAAGAGAGAAATAAAAAGAAAGGAAGAGAGAGTGAGGAGAAAACTTGGAGATTTTGGCCAATACGCGATCTCGAGGATGATTCAACCCCTACAACTTTGAGGCAAGTGTTTAATCTTTATAAATATTTCATTTGTGTATTTCATTTCATAATTCGTGGATAAAAGAAATGGATTTTTGGGTTATATGTTAAAAATTAGATTTTTGGGACTAAAACTTGAATTTGATGTTTATACATGAGATTGATGGCATTTGTTTTGATGAGATGAGATGTAGGTTGGGTTTTGATGTGAGGAATATGATTGAGTTAAAGATTGAGGGATGGATGATAATATTTTGAGTGCTTGGAGATTTTCGGTTTTGTTCAAAAATGGAAACAGGGCAAGATATCTGGTATTTCCGGTCGATTGCGACCTGGGAGCCGGTCGACTGCGCCCTAAGGGAAAAGCCTACTGCATTCTTAGTAGGGCAAACTTTTAGAACCGTAGTCGACCGGGGGTCTGGAACCGGTCCTCTGTTTTAGCCCAAGAATGGTATTTTCTTTTACCCCCTTTTCTTTTGGGTTTTATCCTTAGGGTCCTTCCTAATGGACATAATATGGAGGGTTATGATATAATATCTAGGGATTTGTGCCTTAGGATGAATAGGGGATTTCGGGCCTAGGTTAGAAATGGATTATGAGGGTAGGAGACCTCTTTTAGTAAGGAAATGATTGTGGGACTGAGTGATAGGCGGATTATATTATGTGATGGTGGTGAGATATTATGAAATAGCTATAAATTGTGGAGATAGTCCCTTTTTGTTTATGTGCGTATGAAGTTAAGAGGTATTATGGTATATGCTTTAGATTTTTTTCGAATAGAATAGTTATGTGCATACTTCTAGCCGAGTTGGTCATTTCATGTTTATGCGTTAATGTTAAGGGTTCATAGGGACAATTGAACCGTAGTCGGAATTGAGAGCGATTGGATCATACAATCAACTAGAAGCGGGTGCGTTATAAATCTAGTCGTGATAGTTGTTATATATCGGTGTATGTTTAACAATGGGGATTCCAGTAAGGGATGGGATCGTGGAATGAATTTAGGATTGAGCTTGAAGTTTACAAACTATTAGTTATGTGTATACCTATTGTGGTTACCCGAATTTACCATTATGGGCCCGGACAAGTAGTCTAATGAAAATGGCCCAAAATTCGGACCCCTCACCTTGATTACGACTTAGTATCCTCCTAGAATCTCGTATAGAGATATTCTAGGAGAAGATGATGGAAGTGGGGGAGTCCAACAACCCCACTCCTCGAGGATAGACATGTATATAATAAACCCTAAGCCTGGGGCAAAAGGCACGCACTATATTCTCTATAAACACTCCCTAGAGTATATAGAAATAATACTGACTGTGCCACCGTGGACGTAGGCATTCTTGTTAACCACATGCATTACTATGTTGTGTGATTGCCCTTCTATGTTCTTTATTTTCCTTGGTGATTGTGCTTTTCTCATTTATTTGTGTTGAACATAATTGTCATAATTGTCACCAAAATTGGCGCTGTCTGTGGAAACATTTGTCTTCCCTGAGAAAACCCACACCAACAAAGAAGTTCAAAATGTCTGGTCACAGCAGTAATGCTCCTCAGGCAGGAGATATCCAATAACAACCTGCTCCTCGCAGGATCAGATCTGAAGTTCGGCGTTCAGATCAGAGGGCTCGCCCAGAGAAGCCAGCCTCAGAGGAAAGCCAAGGACCAGCGAGGTCCACGCAAATCTCCAGACGGATTGATGCCTATGAGGCAAGACTCCAAGTGAAAATGGAGTCCTCTCGCAAGTAGGAGTCTGAGAATGCTCGCCTCAAAAGGAAATTAGAAAGAATGGAGAAAGAGCTCCATCATAGTACTAGGTGACATCCATACCGCACTCCTAGCCCACAGGGAAATAAGTCTCGCAACCAAGGAAGGAGCCCTAAGTGTGGATCCCAAAATACTGAGAGGCACGAGTCAAGCAACGACTCAATCGAGCACCAGCGATCGGCTCATCTTTACAGGAGCCCAACTCGCAGCAATGAGAACATACAAAATTTAGTCCGAAGAGAGATGGACCAACACCCAGCATATCGCGGTGCAAGATTGACCAAGGATCTTGCTAGATGAGATCTCAAGACCCAGATGAAGTCCCCTTTCTCGAGGGAAATAGAAGAAGAGGAAGCCCCCAAGAAATTCGCTATCCCAAGATTAAAGATTTATGATGGAAAAACTAATCCCATAGATCACGTTAGGTAGTACAGGCAAGCCATGACCCACTAGAACCACCGAGATGCACCGATGTGCTGGATTTTTCCCTCGAGCCTATACGACATGGCACAAAAATAGCTCAAAAGGATCCTTCACAGGTCTATCAGGAGCTTTGAGTCCCTGCCCGATCTCTTTACGGCCCGCTTCATTACTAGTAGTTCCCATCCTAAAAGGATGAATGTTTTTCTAACAATGAAAAAGCACCTCAAGAGACCCTCAGAGACTACGCGAAGAGGTAATGGGAGTTATTCAACGAGGTCGAGGACTGGTCGGAGCAGGTAGCAGTGGCCTCCTTCAAAATTGGGCTACTCAGCTCTTCCCCTTTGTACCAGTCCCTGACAAAGAAAGAGGCCACGACCATCGACGACCTGATGGCTCGCATCGATAAATATGCCAAGGTGGAGGATGTGACCCACCTCAGCACAGGGGAGAATGATCGAACTAAGCTTGCTGCCAAAGGCAACGACAAAGCTGAGAACCAGAAGAAAGGAGGAAAGAATGGGGGCAAGAATGGCTCCACAAACGGAGGCAAGAACAATGTGTCAAAAGAATTTCAGGCAGTCAATATTGTGTTCAGAGAACCAATTTATAAGATTCTCACAAAGATTAAAGACGAGCCATTTATTAAGTGGCCCAGAAATATGGGAGAAGATCCCTCAAAGAGAAATAACACGCTGAGATGCGCTTTTCATTAAGAGGGAGGATATAAGACTGAGCATTACAAAGCTCTTAAGTCCCACCTCGAAGAACTAGCCCAGTCTGGGCACCTGAACGAGTTTGTGGAAAAAAAGGCAGAGAAAGTCGCTGCCAATGGAGAAGCAAGACCTGACAACGTGCTCGAAGACGATGTTGGCCATGAATTCGCAGTAATTCATGGGGCATCTGATATGAAGCAGATTCAGGGGAATTCAGCTCGAACGCAGGTAAAAAAGCTTACAGCAGTAATGCAAGCTATTCAGATCGATCCAGCAAAGACCCAATCAGGAAAACGTCGGCGAGCAGATGACGTCGACTGTAGCAAACATACTATGTTTACAGAAGAAGATCTGGTGGGAGTGAGAACCCCACACCATAACGCCTTGATCATTATGCTTAGGATTTCTAATTATGATGTTGGCAAGTTACTCGTCAACCAAGGAAGCTCATCCGAGGTAATATATCTCGATCTATTCAGAAATTTGAATTTGAGAATCAACGACCTGAAAGAGGCCACTGTCCCTCTAGTTGGCTTCGCTGGAAAAATGACTATCCCACTGGGATAGATTGTGCTACCAGTAAGGGCAGGAAGTATCTCCAAGATGATTGAGTTTTTGGTAGTCGACATTGACTCGCCATACCAAGTTATCCTCGATAGAGGGTGGCTACATGTGATGAAGGCAGTCCCCTCGACCTACCACGAGAAAATTAAGTATGTGACGGATCGAGGAGTAATGGAGATCCATGGAAATCAAGCAATGCAAAGAAGGTGCTTCATAGCGGCCATTCATCCAAAACCCGAGAAGAAAGCCGAAAGGCCCAAAGAGAAGGTCGACGAACCAAGGTCTGATACCTTCGAAATTGCAGTTAAGGTACGGTAGACCTAGAGTGGAGGAGACCAGGCTCCTCCCCTCTGAGTGGGTCATGGAAAACCTGGAGGAAGTTATAGCTAGTTATAACAAGAAAGACAAGGTATTCTTGATTGGAGCTTCTCTCACAGATCAAGAAAAGAAGGAATTGGCGATTCTGTTGAGAAGCAATGTAGACATTTTTATGTGGGAACCGTATGAGCTGCCTGGAATTGATTCCAGTGTGGTTTGTCATCGGTTGCATGTTGACCCCAAGAAGGCAAAAGACGTAGAAAAAGAAGTTGAAAAGTTGATGGATGCAGGTTCCATACGGGAGGTTCAATTACCTAAATGGTTATCCAACCCAGTAGTAGTTCCAAAGAATAGCGGGAAATGGAGCGTCTGCATCGACTTCACTGACCTTAACAGGGATTGCCTAAGGATAGTGTCCTTCTCCTAAAAATTGACCAATTGGTGGACGCTACAGCAGCTCACGAAAGAATGAGTTTTTGGATGCATATTCAGGGTATCATAAGATTCCTTTGTATGCATCAAACCAAGACAAGACAACATTCATTACCACCCTCGGATTATACAATTACAAAGTCATGCCCTTCGGGCTCAAAAACGCAGGGGCAACCAACCAGCGGCTGGTCACCAAGATGTTCAAGGACCAAATGGGAGACACCATAGAGGTCTGCATCGACGATATGCTCGTCAATAGCAGAAATAAAGAAAAACACCTCTCAGACCTATCAAGAACCTTCAAAAATCCTCAGGAAATACCGAATGAAGATTAACGCGAGCAAGTGTTCTTTCGGCGTCCAGTCAGGAAAATTTCTTGTGTTCTTGGTCAGTAAGAGAGGCATTGATGCTAACCTGGATCAAATCAACGCAATCAATAAGGTACAACCCCCTCGTACAATACGAGATGTGCAGAAGCTCATCGACATGCTCACTGCCTTGAACCGTTTCATCTCGAAGTCCTCCGAGAAATTCAAACCATTCTTCCAGCTCTTGAAGGGAAACAAGACAGTAAAATGGAATCAAGATTGCTTGCAAGCATTGAAGGAGCTCAAGGACTACCTTAGCTCACCACCCCTGCTCTTCATACCTCAAGAAAGAGAATCCTTGTACTTATACCTCGCCATTTCCAACCATTCCATGAGTTTTGCATTGGTGTGCGAGAAAGCAGAAATTCAACACCCCATTTATTACGCGAGCAAGACTCTATTAGAGGCTGAGCAGCGGTATCTACAACTAGAGAAGCTCGCCTTTGCACTTGTAGTAGCTTCAAGGAAGTTCAAGCACTATTTCTAAGATCACACCATCACTGTTCTCACATCGCACCCCCTTAAAGCAATCTTGAGGAAAGAGGATATATCGGGCAGACTAACTAAGTGGTCAGTCAAGCTCGAACAATTTGACATCCAATTTCAACCAAGGAATGCAATTAAGGGACAAGTCCTTGCTGATTTCATAGCTGAATTCACAGGAGAGCATCCTCTAGACCAACTTCAACCCTCGAAGCAAGAAAAGAACCGCGCAACAGAGGGAGTTTGGAAATTATTTTTTAATGGAGGCTCCAATTCAAAGGCGGCAGGAGTGGGCATTGTGCTTATTACTCCAGAAGAAACAACCCTAGAACAGGGAATCATGTTTGGATTTGAAGCCTCGAATAATGAGGCGAAATATGAAGTTTGATAGCCGGACTCCAGACGGAACACACTTTAGGAGCGAAGCAGTTACAGGTGTTCGACGACTCACAATTATTCTCCAATCAGATAAGTGGGGACTATAACGTAAGAGATGAAAGAATGGCAGCCTATCTCGCCTTAGTCAAGGGGCTGATGGCCAGCTTCGAGGAATTCAGTGTCCAGTAATTTCCCAAAGGACAGAATAGCCATGCTGACGCCCTGGCAGCCCTGAGTTCAGCAATCAATTCTGACCTGAAGAGAACGATCTCCATCGACTTCCTCGCTCACCCGAGCATCAACCAAAGCAACGAGATGCCAGGCGTGGAACATGTGCTCCAGATTGAGTCAGGCCCCAGTTAGATGAACCCTTTAAGGGACTATTTGAAAGATGGCACACTTCTAAATGATAGGAATACTGCTTATCAAATAAGAGTCAAAGATTCTCGCTTTCACTTATCTCCTGAGGGAAGGCTATATAAGAGATCGTTCTTTGACCCTTACCTACAATGTGTTCACCCGAGGGATGTGGAGAAAATTCTACATGAGCTCCACGAAGGAATCTTTGGAAGCCACATTGGAGGAAGATCACTAGCTTTTCGAGCTATGAAGTAAGGATACTGGTGGCTATATATGCAAAATGACTCAGCAGTATACGCCCGCAAATACGAGAAATGTCAGCTACATGCCCCTATGATTCACCAACCTGCCAGCGACCTAAGATCACTCACCAGCCCCTGGCCTTTTGCCCAATAGGGAATGGACATCATATGACCCCTTCCTATCGCCACCAGTAACCGCAAGTATCTGTTGGTCGCAGCGGATTACTTCACCAAATGGATCGAGCCAGAGCCACTGGCAAACATCCGAGATGTAGATATGATGAGATTCATATGGAAAAACATAATTACCCGTTTTGGAATCCTCAAAACCATCATCACTGACAATGGAACACAGTTCGAAAGTGGACCTTTCCAGAACTTCTGTAATGAACAGGGATCATACACTATTTCAGCTAGGTGGCGTATCCTTAGAGCAACGGCCAAGCTGAGTCTTCTAACAAAACGGTGATCGAAGGGATAAAGAAAGGATTAGAGTGAGCCAAAGGCGCATGGGTGAACAAACTACCGCATATTCTGTGGGCTTACCACACTACCCCATGACAGATAACGGGGGAAACCCAATTCTCATTAACGTATGGAATGGAAGCAGTCATCCCATTGCAAGCAGGCCTACCAACTATGAGGTCCACCCTCGTCGAATAAGGACAGAATGATGCAGCATTACTCGCTGAATTTGACCTAGCCGATGAACGCAGAGAACTTGCCTTAGTGAAACTAGCGAGCTATCAGCAACAGCTCATAAAACACTATAACAAGATGGTCAATCCAAGGGCATTCCAAGTTGGTGACTATGTCCTAAGGAAAGCCCTTGGAAGCGAAGTAAAACCATCAGATGGGAAGTTGGGGCTAAACTGGGAAGGACCATTCAAGATAATAAGAGATGATTTGCAAGGAGCCTATCACTAAGAAATGCTGGAGGGTAGAGAGATACCCCGAATATGGAATGCAGTAAATCTTAAGAAATTTTATTTCTAGTTTTTTCTTTCGCTTTTTACCAGAATTATTGAAATAGTAGCTCAGTTTCTTGTAATTAATAAAAGTTATTTGGAAGTTGCATTCTATGGGGTGTCAGTTAACTAATATATGAACTTTATAATTTGCACACCCTTTCCAAGTGTCAGGCACACTACTCAGTATGCGATAGCAGGGAAAACACCACCCTCAAGTTTTCGTTATGAAACACGAACAACCTCTTAGCATTCCCCTGGAAATATATGAAGCCCTACAGGATAACCTTAGGCAATATGACCAAGTCAAATTGGTCGCCAAACAATGTTTGGTTAACAAAACCCTGATCGAATAGAGCATCCAACACCAGGTGTGTCCTCGCCAACTTCCACACTTAGGCCTAAGGGAGTGTGATGACATGACCTAAAAGGTAAAGTAAGGCAGAATGGTATTTCATAAGCATACTGGACTAGAGGGACACTTACTTGACAATGCAAACTCACCAATCTAGTCGGCTAAAAGAGGCCCAAGATTATTAATCAAAGAATAAATGATGTAAAAACTATAAAACACTTGTTTAGTCGGCGAGTTCTCCCAAAACATAAATTTTATATTACTTCATCATATTTACAACAAAAACGTACAACCTATGTTTAATCGGCGAGATCGCCCAAAACATCATTATTACATGGATTCATTACATATGTATACAGAGCTACAATTAGTAAAATCTTAATGAGGCTGAGGCCTCTGAGCAAGATAATCAGCCACTTGTGCTCTTCGATCGTCTTTCGGATGAGGAGCTAATTCCTCCTCGACCTCATTTGCATCTGACTCCAATAGTTGCCGAGGAATGGCATCGATGGGGACCCACTAATCATCCCTCCTGAAGGGGTTAGGCCTTAAAGTGGAAGGAGATATCTCGTGATGATACCCGAGTATTGAGTTTCTTGGAACTTGCAGCTCCCTTAGGGAACTCATCCATCCCCTCATAAAGGAGAGCTCTTCAAACTCTGTTAGCCTCGTCGTAGAATCTACCCAACCTTGGTCGTAACCATCATGCCATACCCGTCGAGGTCCTCTCTTAAATAGATGCCTCAGCCGTGTGACATCCCTTTAAAGACCAGCAGCAATCACGTATGCTCGATGGACATCTTCACGGAGCTTATCCATTTACCTAGTTGGGCTTCTTGCGTTTGTTCCAGCTCATGGAACAGTCGATGGGGTAGAACCTCGCAGCACCGGAGGGACATCGCTTGGTCCTATACCATCTCGTGATGAGGAGGAACCCCTTAAAGTGCTCGGTGCATGCTCCCTAAGGCGTAGTACTTCCCTCCTCAAAGACTCATTTTCCTGTTGGAGAACTTCTCCGACCTGGTTAATCTCAATCGCATCAAGGTGTCTCGCCCTCAGAGTATTCACTTCCTCTTGAACAGAATCTCTAACTTCTTCCATCTCTTGAAGCTTCTCTTTCAGTTTAATAACGAGCTCCATCTGCTCTATGAAACACTTATTCCTCAATCACAGTAATTTGCAGATTCTTACGATAGTATGATTAACTTGAGGACTTATATCAGGACCAAGCATTTTTCCCAATTGAGAAGTACCTAGTTTATAGTCATCTACATCAATCGACTACAGGCCACAAAAGAGCAGTAAAAGATAAAATAAATCAGTGCACTGAGGGGTAAAGTCTTTTTATTTCATTAATACACAAAAGATCAGGGTACATTGAGAAACATAAAGGAACATTACAAACAAAAATATAAAAGAAACCCTAAGAGTAGATTAGCTGGAGACCTCAGGTTGTTCAGAAGAAGCTGGTTGCTTCCCCTTATCAACAGTGGTGGGAGCATCTCCCTTAGTAGGGATAAATTATGCCGACTGAGCAGAAAGGGCATCAATAAGAACTGACTGGGAAGCAGGGTCAACACCTTCAATGGCTAGGGCAGGAGCTTCATCTATGATAGTTTTTGGGCCTAGATCGTGCTCATCAAACAAGGGAGAGGTAACATCCACCCCGAAAGCTATCAAGGCCTTGTTCCAACCCTTCTTGAAGTTCAGACGACTAATGTAGCCTATCTGAACCTCACCACTTTATATGCGACATCCCACCCAGAGTTATATGAATCTTACTTAAGGCTGGCTGCCTCAGACTCCTTCTCCTTCAGATTCCCCATCAGCACCTTGTTCTCCTCCACTACCGCTAGTTTGCTCAAGCAAACCAAATCATAGGCCTACCACAGCTCGTTCAGTTCTTTGACCGCTGCCGCCCTATCTCGATTGGCTTTAATAAAGGCTAGATCAGAAGACGCCCGAAGAGAATCGGTGACCTTCAAGCTAGCCTCGAGCTCAGTGCTTTTCACTTTTAGAGCAGTGTTCTGCTTTTTTAGCTCCCCATTCTTATTCATCAGCTCGTCGCGGGAGCGATAGAGCACGGAAAAGTCAGTCACAAACTGAAAGTAAAAGAAGCCATTAGAAGAAAGGCAACAAATAAAATTTGACAAGCATTTAGAAAAGAGAAATGAACTTACCAAGGCTAGACTCTGACTTGCTTGCAAGGCTAACTGGTCAATCCCTATCGCCCTTTAGCGATCAGCAGGAAGGACTGATCTCTCGAGCAGCGCAGGGGCCAGTTGAGGAGAAATGGCAACCAAGGCCCCCTCTCGAAACACAGACACTAAGGTCTGCCCAGCCTTCATCCTCGCTTCCATTTTCCTCCTCTCCTCCTCCTTCTCCTTCTCCTTATCCTTCTCTACCCTCTTCCTCTCCTCTAGCTTCTTTCTATCTTCTATCTTCTTCCTCTCCTCTTCTCTCTTTCTCTCTCTTTCTCTCGACTGCTCTTCTTTTTTTCTCTTCTTGTCCTGCTCTTGGGAAGCAGATCAAGAACCAGTGGCAACAACCCCACTCCCAGATTTCTGCTTGTTCGATCTCTGAGCAAGAAACATATCATCTTTATCATCATCATATCTGATCAAGTTTTTCCTAGGGGGAACCATCTCCTTGCTAGAACCACTAGATGTACTTAAAGACTCTCGAGCCTCAAAAACCTCCTCTCAGCTAGAAGAACTATCATTACTAGAGCCCGCCTCTCTAGAACCACCCTCAGCACCTCCTGTGATATCACTTTCAGAACTGCTCTCTTCCTCGTCCAACTGGATGGAATCGGTAGTAGCCTCTTTAGAAGTATCTAATTCAGGAATGTTATCCATGGGCCTTGTAATGAAACTGGACCCGATGTTCTTGTACTCAATTAGGAAAGAAGTGGTCCAGGGATGTTCACCATCATCCAAAGATTCCCTAATGTTCCAAGCCTTAATCAGCTCGGCAGCTCGAACCTCGCTAAGAGCAGGTTCCAAGTTCTTCATCCTCGCTGAAAAGAAAACAAGAAAGTGTCAGAGAAATCACACATTAACAAAGAGATTGAAAGAGAAAAGTCAAGAATACGTATATATTCTTCCCCTTAAAAGGGAACAGTGAATCTATCAGACCTCGCCCCCTCAGTTTGGGTGGAGAACTGCTAATTCCTAGTAAGAAATCCGTCTTGCCAATAGTCCTTATGGGAATCAGGTAAATTTACTACCAATACCCTATCAGGACTCCTAGCCTTGAGGTAGAAAAGACCAGAACTCGTTCGAGAGAAGGAATAACAAAAGCAAACTTCAGCGAGCCAATTTAGTTCCATAAAGTTGATTTATTCTATGGACACCATTGACTATCTTCCAGACATTGGGCGAAAACTATGCAGGGACAATATTGAAATAACCAAAGAAGTGCAGGAACAAATCATTTGGAGGGAAAGTGATCCCCCTTGGGAGAGTAACAGCACATGGATCCAATGAGCGCCCTCTATCTCTAGACATTCTTAGCGAGAGAGGCGCACTCAATATGTACCCACTTTGGGATATTATAAAACTTCCTAAACTCTGACAGTGATCTATTACCTATCTTTGTCATTCTTAAACCCTAAATTGCAAATTAAAAGAAAACCCAACAGAGAAAGCACCGAGAGAGAGCAAAAGGGACTTACGAGATGGAAGTTTGACTTGGACAATGCAAGATCACAAGCCAAGGTGACGAGGGAGATCAAAAGCAAATAAAATGAAGGCTTGGAGAAGAGGTCACAACAGCTAAAGTTCACAGAAGATGAGAGAACACTAAGAAGTTTAAAACGAAAACTATGGAACGCTGCTACAAATAGCTTTTAAATGCTCCCAATCATCGCGCACAGGACACGAAGCCACTGCTACCTAAATCAGTTCTCGACTTTGGTAAGAGTTACCCGATTCACAAAAGTGCCATTATGGAAAATCATTTAAAATTATTGAGCCCAAATTGTGGCCCAACAACTTTAGGGGCAATTGTGGGTACCCTAATTGACCATTATGGGCTCGGACGAGTAATCAAATGAAAACGGCCCAAAATTCGGACCCCTCACTTGACTACGACTTAGTATCCTCCTACAATCTCGTATATAGATATTCCAGGAGAAGATGATGGACGTGGGGGAGTCCAACACCCCCACTCCCCGAGGATAGACATGTATATAATAAACCCTAAGCCTGGGGCAAAAGGCACGCACTGTATTCTCTGTAAGCACTCCCCGAAGTATATAGAAATAATACGGACTGTACCACCGTGGACGTAGCCATTCTTGATGAACCACGTACATTACTGTGTTGTGTGATTGGCCTTTTATGTTCTTTATTTTCCTTGGTGATTGCGCTTTTCTCATTTATTTGTGTTGAACATAATTGTCATAATTTTCACCACACCTATAGTCGGGATTATTATTAGATATATCGATGTGCTCTCGGATATAGAGGGGATGTGTAGTAATTGCTGCATACATTAATCTTTGGGGAATAACCTTAATGTTGGATATATTGGAAGACTATTCATATCATAGGGGTACTGGATGAATATGCTTCAAGTAAGGGATCGTATTTATATAACGAATTAAGTTAATATGCTTGGAGTGACGACTAGTATAATGAGGACTATGGACACTTATAGCCAAGTTTATAAATCTCCTACATACGGAGGAGAGATAGTGTGTATATATGTGTAGACATGTATATATTTGTGTACATATGCCATGAATACCTATGTCGTGCGCGATGGTTTGTGTATATGATGTGATCATATGGAGGTATATATATAGTGTGTGAATGATATATATATATATATATATATATATATATATATATATAGTGTGAAGCATACCCGTCACATGCTATCATGGGAAGTTGGGCGATGAGGGTGAGCCTCTGGCTTGAGGAGCAGGGTGTGGATAGTCCCCAGGTCATAGTCGTCAATTTTTATTTGTGCGATTTTATTTTTGGGTGTGAGAAGTCTTGGGTATGGGTCGTTCTCACTTTCCAGTTAGGAACTATGACCGTTTCCCATACGTTATGATTTATTTTGTCACCATGGCGGTGTTATAATAGTCCGATAGGTGGTGACCTCGGGAGAAAGTGAGTAATTCCTGGAAGACGATATCATGGTGCAGTATTTTGGTATCCTATAACCATTTATGTTATATGTATTGCAAAGTGTACATTATGTGTGTTATGTATACGTGGTTATAGCAATGAATGATTGATTATATATATATATATATATATATATATCCTATAGGTGAAGGTGATATGAATTTTCTAGTATGTACATCTTGGGTGATTTCGGTGTACTAGTTGATAAGGGTCGAAGGATCATACTAAGAGACAATTGCAGTTATAGTGACCTCAAGGAGTTAGAGAAATATTCTAATTATGTTCTTAGAAATAGTATTCATTAATTAAGTAGGTGATGCAATAGGTTTTGTGTAGAAGACATAATGGATCCCTACGATCAACATTGTCAAGGAGTAGTGTATCAGGTGGGTTCCTTATTTGGATTTCGCTTTGCGAGACGCCCCACGCACGAAACGCAGTGCAATGTTGAGAGTGGAGAGAAGCTTTGTCCTTATTAACCGTATGTATGTTGTTTAAAGAATAAACTCTCAGTTTTAAGCCTTATGTTAATGTGTGACATATTAAGACTTATAACTAGTTTAAGTTAATAATTGGAACCATTAGAGCCTAGTAAGGCATATATGTGTATATATATATTGGTGGGATTAGAATGGATAGGATTCTTGGGTTATATTAGGATGGCAGGTCACGCGGGTATGGGTTGTGCGTATGGTAGGGTGGGTTGTCCTTATATGGGTGGGGTAAATTAATTAAGGTTCCAGGACACGATTAGGTGCGCGTTGTAGATGATAGGTGAGTTTGGGGGTTTCAAGAGTGTGCGACTCCACTTTAATTCTGAAATAGTTCATTTATATTTATTATGCACGGTTAACACACTTGCTGCAAACATTTTTACACCTCGGGCTTTGACCCGTTTATATTTCACTTTTGCTATATATATATATATATATATATATATATATATATATACTGTTTACCACAGGTGTCCCACCGGATGGATGCCGGATGCTTTTCTGTCTAGAGTCTTGAGAGCCATAGTAGTCGCGGACTGTGGCGGGATTTAGATTGTAGTCGCTTCCTACTCGTTTGAAAATCTAGGTAGGATTCATGTTGCATATCTGGGTTATACTCAGAGGTCATTTGTAGTTATTTAGACTTCTACTTTATGGATGTTGTACTGTCTGTGACCCGACAGCTTATTCGGGTAGATTTCCTTTTATGTACTCATTTTTTAATGTTAACACTTTGTTTTATCGTGGTAATTGTTTTCATTCTATCTTTTTTTTAGTAATTTCATATTGTTGTTTTGATATCCATTGTATGTTTGATTTTGAATTTTGGCATCCGCTTTATAGTTTTGGGGTAGTTAACCTTATTTATTTTAGTATAATATGTTGATGCTGAGAATGAGCCATCTGAGATTCCTGATTTAATGTAGTATAGAGCTGGTCACTCGTTATTATTTTAATCGGGGTGTCACAGAACTCATAGAAATTGATGTGGTAATTGCCCCATAAGAAATCTAAGCTTGAATGGATGAAAATGGTGTAGTTTTTGTGAGAAATGAATTTAATGGAGTTAGGGTTAGATTATGAGTGCTTGATGAATCCCATTAAATTAATGTTGTTTTGGTTAAAAATTGATGTCTATATGATTATATTGTTGGTTGATGAAGTGAAAAACCACAAATATATTATTGATTGGGTGTTGGACAAGATAATGAATAGTAACTTAGTGTCTTTTACAAATTGATTCGTCTAGGAAGCGAATCGATTCGACTCTTGGTCAAAAAATAAATTTTTTAGACCTTTTTTATACGGTCGCGTGGGTGCCGCCGTGTATTTTTTTGAATTTATAATGATTTTTCTATGGAAGGCTGTCCGAGATCGAAATCCTTTATGAGAAATCAAACCTGATATTGGGAGAATTAAGGCTAGAATTGTTTGGAGATAAATATTAGGTGTTCCTAAATATAGTGTGAGGACTTCTAAATTATTATTTGAGTGAGGTGTATACCTTGGGTTCGTTGAAAGTAAAATCCAGGACTTACTAATATAGGGGTGTTCGGGATGAGTAACACTCGGGGTAGTATTTCGATGGGAAATTTTATATATATATTATGCGCATAAAAAATGTATGTATATGCCGACTATATGTTCTAGTAAATCATATAATGTGAGTACGATGGAATTTAGGATATAGGCTAGAGATGATTGAGTGGTTATCCGGTACGTCTTTCGACGATTATCATAGGTTATACGATACCAATGGAATTAAGAAACGTAGTGCGTAGGCTATTAAATTGTTACGAATTGGTATATTCGGATTTATATTATAATCCTTAAAAAAAAGTGATTAAGGTGCAAGTTATATATTATGTAAGAGAGTACTTGTAGGTTTGGTATCTTAAGTGTGCGAATACTTATATACTATTACGAATGGGAACATTCAGGGTTATTGGCTATCGCTATAAGAGTTTGGAAATTATAGCCATAATATATTGAGAAGTGATATATATTATATATACGATGTTGTTATAGTATATATAATATGATAGGAATAAATATATATGTGTGATTGGTATATTTGTACTTTAGAGGCTCGTTCCACAGGCTTCCCCTGGCATAGGGATGGACAACTAAATTATATATTTTCTCTAGTGCGATTCAGGGAGGTTGCACGATGTGGGTGAATCCCCAGGCTTGAGGAGCAGGGAGAGTATATCCCCAGGTCATATCGTGTCGCATATGAGTGCGATGTTGTTGATGAATGCATTATTTTGTATTAGGTATACCCAAATCTAGGCCCTGTTAGTTCCATTACACCATCAATAAAATGTTTTTAGAGCCATTTTTGTTATTTTAAATAAAAATACAAATTTCAGAATAAATGTGGTTAATAATTTAACTTTGTGAACTTTACGCTCATGTCTTATATTCATCGCTAATCTCTTGTGGTGGGTTATTTTGAGTGTTGACAGGTTTAGAGTGCTTGTGCTGAAAGTTCGGACACAAAGCGAGCTTGAAATGGTCACTTACACACCTTTAAGGGCGATATAGTAAATTCAGATGACTTATTTTGGACTCGAACCAACCATGGAAATTGAAGGCCTTGCATCAAGGGACGCCTGGGTTCAAACGACGTGTCAATCGGAGTTGAAACGAAGAAGTTATGGCCGTGCAAAGTTCGAATTCGAAAGAAAGTCAAATTTAAAGCCCCGGGTCAATGCCCAAAGTCAATGCCATGACCCCAAAAATATTAAAATATTTTTGGTCCCGAAATGAGGGTCACAACGGTTCTTACAGTTCATCGATCAGAGGTCGTATGAAAAAGATATTGAATTTGGGGGTGTGTTTTGAAATTTTAGATACTGGTCAAAGTAAGGGTTTACGTATTATTGGAGGCATATTATTACGAAAGGCATTGCTTGGTTCAGTGGCTGGGAAGTGAGAAGTAAAGGTGCGTGAGGTCAGGGAATTTTTTTTGAAAAATGCAATTTAAAAAAAAAATACCAAACATTCAAATTTCTAGTAGCCTATTTTTTTTATTATTATTTTCAAAAAGAAAAATTAAATTAAAAAAACTTATATATATATAAATAGCAATATATATATATATATATATATATATATATATATATATATATATATATATATATATATATATATATATATATATATATACTTTTTCAATCTTATAGTGTGCTTTTATTATTTTTTTCTCTTTAAAACAAAAAATACATAAAAAAATTCAAAAATTAAAAAAAAAATCGGTAGTAATTTCCAGAATAAAAGAAATAAAAAAAATATTGTGTCATAAGTGTGCTTGGATATTTTTATTTTTCTGTCGAATACACCACTAGTGCTCGTGTCGTGTTTATTTATTTTTCTTTGTTTATTAATAATTTTTGTTGCACTTTACGCTTGGTATGGTTTTTGTGTTCTTTTTCAGAAAAAAAAGAAAGGGACAAAAGAAAGAAGAGTAAGAAAAGAAAAAAAAACGGAAAAGAAAGCAACTGTGGGAAAAGCGCTAAAGTTACTTGTGCAATCTTGCCACACGCGCAAGGTACACTCGGAGACGACTGAAATAGAGGTGGCATTTTCCTCCGATAGACGTCAAATAAAACTTCGGCCCGGCGTAAACAAGTGACCGTTAAAAGTCCATGCTGGAGGTAAGTCTTGTGTGCTCCTACGTGAAACTATTTTAGCAAATTTTAATAATCACGTTGCATAAATTTACTTAAGGGCAAAACTCAATTTTAAGATAAGGTGGGGATTTAATCACCCTTCCTTGGCCCACAAATCGTTAAGCTACCCGAGCATCTGCATAACCCAAGGCATAATTTTAATTTAAAATTTATTAGACGTTAGCCATAGGGTGTCACATAGCTCATAGGCATATTCTTTTCAAGGCTAGTATTAAAAGCTAATCCAAATGCGAAATTTTCAAATCAATGCCATTTTGACCTTGACTAAGATTGGTGGTTTTTAATAAGTCTTCATACCGACCACCACTACACCAAATCCTGCGAATGGTCACGCCTAGTGGGTCATGGCACAAGTCTGCGACCAGCTGGTTGCGGACTTAGGCCGTGACCCACTCAATATTTGGCGTGACCATATTTATTACCACACTAAATTATTGATGCTCGGGAAGTGGTCACGGACCAAGTTCGTGACCACAGTGGTCGAGGACTTGGGCTGTGACCAGGTTGTGACCATATTGGCGCGAAACACGCGCTAAAATTCCCTCCAAGCTTGGTCACTGGTGGGTCACGGCCCAAGTCTGTGACCTATGGCATGATGAAGAAGAGAGTACACACATTGGGGGTCACTGCTTAGGGTTGTGACCATTTCTTTGCGTGGGTCACGGCTAAGGGCCATGACCATACCTCATTCAAGCATTAGGGTTGATGAAAAGGGTCGCGCATCACTGATCGAGGGCCACGGCTACGGGCCGTGACCATTTCTTGGTGTGGGTCACGGCTATGGGCCGTGACCATGCCTCATTCAAGCACTAAGTGTGGATGGAAAAGTCTTCAGCATGGTGGGTCACGGCTCTAGGCGGTGACTAGGTCGAAAAAGCCATGACTACCTCATCTGCATTTTATTGGTCACATGCATGGGGTCATGGCTCTTGGCCGTGACGAGGCTCAGCTATTAAAAATGAAAATTACCCGCTGCTTCTAATTTCTTATGTGCGGTTTGTAAGGTTGTTAGGGTAAGAGATTCACGTGCGATTTCGTTTGGATTTCAGTTGAATTTGCAAACATAAATCTACCCTGGTATGTATTGATTCATTTGGATTTCGTTATTTCTATCTAAAGCCTTAATTTATGTGTATGTATGTGTAGATTTTTGTTTATATGTGTGTATGTATAGATTTTTGTTTATATCTGTGTGTAGGTATAGGTTTATGTGTGTATATATATATATATATATATATATATATATATATATATATTTTTTTTTTTTTTTTTGAGAAAAATCCTTATATTATTAAATCAAACTGGAGAAAAAGCCTCCCCAGAGTGGCTCTTACAGAATAAAAGCAACTTAACAACATTAAAAAAGAAGCTTTACAAGATCCGATGCGAATCTAAGAATCCAAAATTCTAACATAATGGCATCCAATAGCATCCAGTTTGCAGGCACCCCTGACCATTCTAGGTAATTCTGGAAGAGTTTTGAAGACTTTTCCTTCTTGAAGATGAATCCCCACATTTGCCAATTTTTCAGCCACCATATTTGATTCTCTATAACAATGCTTTAAAGAAAATTGCATTTGAGATAGCATAGCTCTTATATCCTTAATAATATTGAAGAATTTCCAATGAGGTTTCCAGGAGTTACCTATGACTTTCACCACCATCAAAGAGTCAGATTCTATGAGGACATTAATAATCTTGAACTGTAAACATAATCGAATCCCATTTTGTAGGGCAAGAAGCTCCACCTCTGAGTTTGTTGCAAGATGACCTGGGAAAGCATAGGCAAATATCACCTGAGACTTCTCATTCCTAACAATACCACCATACCCACTAATACCTGGATTACCCTTTGAAGCACCATCAACATTAAGCTTATAAAAATTTGCAGAAGGGGGAATCCATTTAATTATGGAATGGAATCTAGAACACTTCTTAAATGAAAGATTAAACATCTCCTTGCTACTGAAATCCTGACGAAGACACTCATTTGAGAATACCATACCACTGCATAAATATGAAATCATCCTAATAGAGTTTGTAATGATGTTTTGGAGCCTAAATTTGTAACCCTCAAACAAACAAGAATTCCTGGCTTTCCAAATTTCCCAACATATCACAATGGGGATCGCTTTGCAAAGGAACCTTTGATAATCTCTTTTTCCTGATCTAAATCACCAGCTCAGAATAACAGTAGACATTTGGTTCATATCACATTTAATTCCCATATGATTTGAAAAAAATTCCCAAACCAGTTTTACCTCTGGACATTGAAGGAATAAGTGATTACCTGATTCTGAGTTCTTTAGGCATGCCTGGCATCGCAAAACCAATCGAATTCCAACCTTTTGGATATTATCGTCTAGGGGCAGAGAGTTATTTAGGATTTTCCACATGTTTATTGAGAGCTTAATAGGTATATGAGGATCCCAGATTCTTTTGTAAGTAATAGAATTTGGGTAACTTCTCTCCATTGCCTTCCAAGCTGAATAAAAAGAGAATTCTCCCTTGTTAGAAGCCTTCCAGATCCATTTGCCATCCATGAACTCCATATACTATAAAGCCACATCTTTATATTTCCTCATGTTTCTCCATGCTTGAGAATGCCCTTGCCGGTAATGAGACCATGACTTATATTTAGCTTTCATAAAAACAGTCCATAGAGACTCCTCGGCATAGAATTTCCAAATCAATCTAATGCTCGAGGCTTTAGCAAGACATTGGAAATCTTTGAAGCCAAGACCCCCTGACTCTTTTGGCTTACTCATCGCCTGGCATTTTTGCCAGTGGTGCTTCCAACCATGAGATTCATTTTCGCCCCAAAAGAATCTGCTGAACATCTTATGGATCCTATTTATGACAGCTTTAGGCGGGTGTTGGGATGCAAGGAGGTATGTGGGAATAGAGGAGAGGACATGCTGAATAAGAATGAACTTTCCACCACTGGATAAAATCTTACCTTTCCAACCTTCAATTTTAGACCTGATAGACTCTATAAGAGGAGCATATAAGCAGACCTTGTTTTTCCCCTTGAAAAGAGAGGAACCCAGGTATTTTATAGGTAAGTTTTTGATAGTTAAATCAGTGCAATTTCCTATTGATATCCTCCTTTGAATAGGCATTTTCTTATCCACAATGACACAACTTTTGCTCATGTTAATTTTTTGCCCAGAGACACCTGAGTAATCTGCCAAAAAATTCATCAAATTGGACAAACTTTTCTTATCACCTCTAGAAAACAAAATCACATCATCTGCAAAAGATAGATTAGATATAAGCGGGCAACCACTAGGCAAATAGAAATTTTTGATAAGACCATTCCTCAAGAGCGTGTCTAAACCTCTGCTAAGCACTTCTGCTGCCAGGATAAATAGGCTTGGGGAAAGGGGATCCCCTTGCCTCAGACCTCTGGAAGATTTGAAAAATCCCTTCGAAGAACCATTAATAGTGATTGAGAACCAACTATTTGAAATGCACCTCCAGATCATGTCAATCCACCTTTCACCAAATCCAAAGGATCTAAGCACGTTGATTAAAAACATCCAGTGAACTCTATCGTAAGCTTTTTCCATATCCAATTTCACAATAGCATTTCCTCCATGAATTTTCCTGCCAATGTTTAAAGCCATCTCTTTTGCTAATAGAACATTGTCTTGAAGATATCTACCTTTCACAAAGCCACTTTGATTTGGGGAGATTAGCTTTGGAAGAAATTGACCGAGTCTATTATTAAGAATCTTAGAGATGATTTTGTAGGAAAAGTTGCACAAGCTAATAGGCCTGAAGTCTGAACAGCTATTAGGGTGCTTCTTCTTTGGAATGAGCACAATGTTGTTACTAGACCAGCTTTGAGTAATCTCATGACCTGCAAAAAAACAATGTATAGCAAGAAGGAGGTCATCTTTAATTATAAACCAACACGATTTGTAAAAAATACCATCAAATCCGTCAGGACCAGGGGCTGCATCAGAACTCAGCTCAGATATAGCTGAGTAAATTTCATTTTCAGTAGCATCAGCTTCTAAAATTTCATTGTGATCCTCTTCAACCAGTCTTGGTATGTACTCATTGATGGTAATATTCTTCACTTTTTGATCAACTTGCAGAAGAGTTTGATAATAATCTAGAATTGTGGCCAAGATTCCATCCTCATCCTCTACAACATTGCCATTTGCATCTTGAATGTGCTTGATTCCCATTCTTCTATGTTTGTTCTTGACACATGCATGAAAAAACTTCGTATTAGAATCTCCACAAAGCAGCCATCTAGCAGAAGCTTTTTGCCGCCAATACATCTCCTCAATCTTCAAAGACTCAAGAAGTTTAGCTCTGCCCAGATTAAGGTTCACCAGATTCTCCTCATTTCTGTCATTTTCATACCTCATTTCAAGCTGTGACACCTCATCTTCTAGATCTTTAACTCTCTGAAACACATCTTTGAAATGAGCTTTATTCCAAACTCTTAAAATACCTTTTAGTCTCTTTAATTTTGCACTGAACACGTTCATCCCATAGGCCTGAACAGGAACATTCCAAGAGTCACTAACGACCTGTTGAAACGGCAGGTGCGTGGTCCACATGGATTGGAACTTAAAAGATTTTGGTTTTGAATCCCCAAAATTATCTAGATTTAATAACAATGGGTCATGGTCAGAACTTGTTATGTTCAGATGCTGGATAGATGAGTTTGGATAAAATTCTTCCCATTTCAGATTATATAAACATCTATCAAGTCTAGCCATAATGACTCCTTCATCATCTCTATGATTACTCCAAGTGAATTTTGAACCTTTGTATCCCATGTCTTTAAGCCCACAATCATCAATTGTTTGATTAAAATCTCCTACAGCTAGGTGATCTATGATATTCCCCCCTACCTTCTCAGATTGACATGTAACCACATTAAAATCCCCCATAATGAGATGAGGGAATAACTGGTAATCTAAAGAAATAACCTTTAACTCCTCCCACATATCTCTTCTTTCCTCCTTTGTGCATTTAGTATATACCACAGTTAGGATTGAATTCAAATTCATCTGATGGTGGTTGATCTTAACAGTCAGCTGTTGGGCTGAATTTGACACTATGTTAACTAACACCTCAAACCTCCATAAAATCCAAATCTTCCCATTCTCATTATAGCAACACTCATCAAAACCCCATTTTATTTTAAACTTCCCAATTTTTTTACAATCTACCTTTGGCTCCAAGAGAGCAATGATTGGAATCTTATGCAATTTCAATAGCTTCTTTATTCTTCTATTTGAGGACTTCTTTGCAGCACCTCTAATATTCCACACAATTAGGCTTAACATTTAAAACTTAGGGATAGGGATTTAGTGTTACCTTTGGCTTTGGATCTAGTTACTCTTTTCAACATAGGATCATTGAATATTAAAGAGTTTTTATTGATCTGCACACCTGATTGATTGGTAGGACAGGTCTCCAAGTCTGCATTTTTTCCCAACTTCAGCTTATTACCAAGGGACCTACTGAATTCCTTTAACTCTTCAATAATAGGGACTGAATGTCATGTCTTATTTTCCCCCTCACTGGCATACATCGATTTGGCAGCATTGTAATTCTCATACTCTGACATCGAGTATCCTCTAGGAGTTTGGGAGGTCTGTTCATCATCTAAGGCAATTATATGAGGAGCTGGATCTTTATGAAATGTTTTGACTTCTAGGCTCATGCCTGTTAGCTCCCCTTCTTCTCCTTCATGGTCTGACTCAGTTACTTCTTCATCTTCTCTTAATTTGACCTCTTCTTGATCTTCTTGATAGGTATGTGGTTGGTTTTTTGAAACTTTGACTGGACTCGAGAATTCTTTGGTTTGGCTCGGGTTTGATTCCTCTTTTTCTTGAACTGTTACATCTACTTCATCCTCCTCTTCCAGGTCTACTTGATTGTTTAGCAGATTTTGAGTTGTTTCCCTTACTGATTTTGGAACTTGATTGTTATTTTTCTGATAACTCCCACCACTTTCTCTGACAGCTCCCTCCTCTGTTCCTTGATCCTTGGTCTCTGCAGCTGAACCAATTGTAGTTACCTTCACCTATTTATCTCTTGGTAATAATTTATTTTTTGGAAAAAATTCTTGTCTTTGATTTTTCTTCTCCACTTTCAATGGCATCAGAAATATACATGAATCTTCGCTATGACCTTTCTTGGAGCAATTGGTGCAATAAACTGGTTTTGATTCAACAAACACTTCTTGCCAAAATCCTGTCGCACCACATCCAATCCAGACCCTATCTGGGCATGGTTTTAATAGATCCACTTCAACACAAACCCTAACAATACTAGGTCTGTTCATATCTACTGTTGAAGCATCCATCTTTAATGGATTTCCAATGAGTTGGGCTATAGAGTATAGGGAGGATTTGGAGAAGAAATGTATCGGGAGATTAGGAAAAGAAATCCATATTTGGGCCAAGCTGCTTTCCTTGTCAGGTCTAAATTTCGGAGTCCATTTAAATAATCTCATGGGGAACTTTCCAACGTACCAAGTATCTCGTATCCACATTCGAGTGAAATCTTCTTCAGAGTTCAACCTTATCAATATATGTTTATGATCTAACAGACCAATAATAAAAGCAGTTTTTAGAGAAAAGGTTTGGAACACTTGTCTAATCGAATCCATAGAAGGTCTGCCATGTGAAAACTTACCCACCAAGGAGTGTTTAAAAGGCTTCGATAGAATCTCAATATCATCTTGCGTAAAAATAACTGCTGGTTCACCTTTGTAAGACGTGGGTGGTTTGAGGTTTAGATCATGTTTGATTGAGGATGATTCAGCCACCACTAAAGCAAAGGATCTGCTCCATGCTCTTTGAATATCTGGAGGCTTAGGGTCAACGTGGGGAAGATGAGAAGTGGCAGCCATGCAAACCCTGATTAGGGTTTACGTGAGAGAGAGAGAGAAAATACATATTATATGTAACTATGAACAAATAAATTATTCTTTTATCAATAAACCCTATATTGTATGTGTGTGTATGTATAGATTTATGTCAAAAAAAATATTAGGGTTTAGTAAACCCTAAATAGTATATGTGTGTATGTATATATTATGTCAATAAACCCTAGATTATATGTGTGTGTTTGTATAGATTATGCCAATAAACCTAGATTGTATGTGTGTGTATTTTTTTTGGCAAAATATAATTGTAATATTCTCCATATGTGTACATCTATTTTTTTTCTCAGTAGTAATCCTTATATACGTGAAAGAAAATATCAATGAGGATTAACGAATTTCAGTTCAAACAAGTTTACCACGAGTCAAGTTGGGACAGTGAGTGACAGAAGAACTAGCCCTGGTTTTCTTCCTTTGGTTTTGAATTTGTTTTTTTGGTTCTACCATTTTTTTAATCGAACATAACTGTTTGCAAAAAATTCATTATTTTTCACTGTCATAGGATACATTGATGTTGGGGTCGAACTACTATCAAACATAATCTGAAATTGCATCGCTGCTGGCATAGAGAAGGTTCTGATTGGCATTGGGTGTAACAAAATATCCAGGTAATGGATAGACCTATGATGAACTTTATTTTAAGGTTAAATATGCATTGAATCAATTTTTTAATTATTTTGGGTTTGGATCCTATTTATGTCTAAACCCCGTAATTTTAATTCTTTTGTGCCCCCTATAGCTTGGGTATTGTTAGCGCATTTGTTTCTTTTCACTTCCAGTGGGGGGGGGGGGGGAGAACATAACTTTTCAACAAAGAATAGTTAGGGTGAACACTAGAAAAAGAAGGCATTATCCAACGGATTATCGCTTTCTAGGTTTAAGGCGTGTCAATTTCTCTGCAATGGTTCACATTAAACTAATTGGTAACCATTTGTTTATTAGCTTAAAGATATTCTTGATTAGTCCGAGATGAATAGGAGAGATGTGAAAATGGGAATAAAAATTAGTCATGGTTCGAAAGTTATTCTTGGGTTTGCAATTTGTGACCTCTCATCTTATTCACTTGTCGCGCGGGACCAATGTGACTCTTAGGAACCGATCGTGTAGTCACGGGCTCCCGGTTTGAGTATACGACGCAAATTTCCAAAAAATTAGACTTGAGCATAAAAACATGTCATCGAAGGGTAAAAATGTAAAATAACCACAAAACGGTTTGGTAAGAGTCACGAACACCTCGCACGGGACCAATGTGACTCGTAGGAACCGACCTGGTAGTCACAGGGATCCCGGTTTGAGTGTACGATGTAAATTTGCAAAAAGTTAGACTTGAGAATAAAAAAGATGCCATCGAAGGGTGAAAACATAAAACAGCCACAAAAAGGTCCCGTAAGAGTCACGAACATCTCGCACGGGACCAATGTAAGTCATAGGAACTGACCGTGTAGTCACGACACTCTCGGTTTGATTGTACAACGTAAATTTGCAAAAAATTAAACTTAAGCATAAAAACATGCCATTGAATGGTGAAAACATAAAATAGCCATAAAACGGTCCCGTAAGAGTCACGAACACCTCGCACAGGATCAACGTAAATCGTAGGAACAGACCGTGTAGTCACGGGGCTCCCGGTTTGAGTGTATGACGTAAATTTGCAAAAACTTATACTTAAGCATAAAAATATGCCATCGAAGGATGAAAACCTAAAACAAACACCAAACGGTCCCGTAAGAGCCACGGACACCTCGTACGGGACCAATGCGACTCATAGGAACCGACCGCGTAGTCACGGGACTCCCGGTTTGAGTGGATGACGTAAATTTACAAAAAATTAGACTTAAGCATAAAAACATGCCATCGAAGGGTGAAAATGTAAAACAACCACACCACGGTCTGGTAAGAGTCACGAACACCTTGCACGGGACATATCTGACTCGTAGGAACCGACCGTGTAGTCACGGGGCTCCTTGTTAGAGTGTACGACATAAATTTGCAAAAAATTTAGATTTGAGCATAAAAACTTGCAATCAAAGGGTGAAAATGTAAAACAACCACAAAAGGTCCCTTAAGAGTCACGAAACCTTGCACGGGACCCATGTGACTCGTAGGAACCGACCACGTAGTCACGAGGCTCCCGATTTGAGTCTACGATATAAATTTTCAAAAAAATAAACTTAAGCATAAAAACATGCCATCGAAGGGTGAAAATGTAAAACATCCTTAAAATGGTCACGTAAGAGTCTTGAACCCCTCGCACGGGACTAATGTGACTCGTAGGAACCGACCATGTAGTCACGGGGCTCCCGGTTTGAGTGTACGACGTAAATTTGTAAAAAAATAAACTTAAGAATAAAAACATGCCATCGAAGGGTGAAAAAGTAAAACAGCCTTAAAATGGTCCCGTAAGAGTCACGGACCCCTTGCACGGGACTAATGTGATTCGTAGAAACTGACCGCGTAGTCACAGGTCTCCAGGTTTGAGTGTATGACATAAATTTGCAAAAAGTTAGACTTAAGCATAAAAGCATGCCATTGAAGGGTGAAAATGTGAAACAACCATAAAAAGTTCCGGTAAGAGTCACGAACAGCTCGCACGAGATTAATGTAACTCATAGAAACCGACCTCGTAGTCACGGGGCTCCCGGTTTGAGTGTACGACGTAAATTTGCAAAAAAATTAGACTTGAGCATAAAAACATGCCATCGAAGGGTGAAAATGTACAACAAGCACAAAACGGTCCCGTAAGAGTCACGAACATCTCACACGGGACCAATATGACTCGTAGGAACTGACCTCGTAGTAATGGGGCTTCCGGGTTGAGTGTACAATCCAAATTTGCAAAAAATTAGACTTGAGCACAAAAACATGCCATCGAAGGGTGAAAACCTAAAGTAGCCACTAAATGGTCCGGTAAGAGTCACAAACACCTCGCACGGGGCCAATGTGACTTGTAGGAATCGACGACACTCATGAGGCTCCCGGTTTGAGTGTAGGACGTAAATTTGCAAAAAGTTAGACTTGCATGCCATCGAAGGGTGAAAACGTAAAAAAACCTTAAAACGGTCCCGTAAGAGTCACGAACACCTCGCACGGGACCAATGTAACTCGTAGGAACCGACCGCGTAGTCACGGTACTCCCGGTTGGAGTGTACGACATAAATTTACAAAAAAATAGACTTAAGCATAAAATCATGCCATCAAAGGGTGAAAATGTAAAAAATCCACAAAACAGTCCCGTAAGAGTCACGAACACCTCGCACGGGGGAGGGGATGGGGCAGGGGGTGCGTGTGTGCGTGTGTGTGTTTGTGTGTGTGTTTGTGTGCGCGTGTGTGCGTGAGTGGGGAAGTGGGAGGGGACAGGCAAGGAGCGCGTGTGTGCGTGTTTGTGTTTGTGTTTGTGTTTGTGTTTGTGTTTGTGTGCGCGTGTGTGAGTGGGTAAGGGGGAGCGGACGGGGTTCGTGTATGCATATATGCATATGCAGCGTGTGTGTGTGTGTTTGTGTGCGCGTTTGTGTGCGCGTGTGTGCGTGTGTGAGTGGGGTAGGGGGAGGGGATGGGCATGGGGCGCGCGTGTCTGTGCGTGTGTGAGTGGGGAAGGGGACCGGGCGCCTGTGTGCGTGTGTGCATATATGCATATTGCAGCGTGTGTATGTGTGTGCGTGCGTGCGTGCATGTTTGTGCATGCGTGTGTGCGTGCGTGCGTGTTTGTGCATGCGTGTTTGGTGGATTAAAGAAGAGGGTCATGAAGACAACTAAAAATGCTGGGCATAATGGATCAATCTACACAGCACCAGCGCTGTTTATCCCACCTCGGCGCTGCCTATCCCACCTTTACCCCACCTTCCTATCTCACCTCAGCGCCTGCTCAACGCTGATCAGGTGCTGCACCAGCAGCACTGCCCCTACTCTTCCATAGGTGCTGCACCAAGTTGTCTTGGCTCCGTGAGGTTTTTCGTGAAGTTTCCAGCAGGTTTCATTGTTGTGTGAAGGGTTTTTGTAGTATGTACAATACAAATTGGTGGAAATAGAAGCTAATGCCCCGATTTAATACTTCAATTGCCACTGGTTTTCAAGAAATTTTCACACCTTTATTTTGCATCCTCTCCATAACTATTTCAATACTTCTACCTATAACTGAAAAGTCAAGTGTGTTAAGAGGAGTTATAGCAGAATTGTAAGGAATAGATTAGAAATAGATAGAGGGATTTGTTTTGTAAAACTATGAGAATGAGAGGATTTAGAGTTCAGTTGACAATTTTTGTCCACACACTTCTTGCCTTAGATTTTACCAATAGTTGTTTTCCTTTGATTATTATCAGGTTTTTATTTTTACACACAATTATCCATATAGGATACGTAGAAAAAAACTCATAATAAAATTCATTTCATCAGTGGTTCTTTCACTCGTAGAAGGATGCCGAAAATAACTGTGCAACAACTACTCAAAAACTAATTGTGCATTGACATCTTGCCAACCCAAAGTCTCAAACATGCTTAGTCATTTTGTTATCGAGAAGAACATTGCTTGGCTTCATATCATATTGAGCTATATATACAATTATCCAACATACTGCATATATATACTATATATACAGTATATATAATATATATACTGCATAGCAGTATATATACTGCATATATATATATATGCAGAGCAGTATATATACTAGTATATATACTTTACATATATGCATATATAAAGTATATATACTGCTCTGCATATACTGCATATATATGCACAAATTTGCTCTGAGAGTTATAATAGTAGCTTGAATTTTGATGAACACTCTACGAAGCAAGAATTGTTCGTGAATGGTTTCTTTCCTACTTTTGTGATGTGTTACTTAGAATATTTTTTTAGGGGTCGGGGGGTGGAGATTTGGTTCTGAGTTAGGAAAAACTAGGGTGCAATCCAATATGATTTTGGCTTTAACATACATACATACACAGTATAACCATTCCAGACAGTCATTAACATGGCGTTAGCGGGTGAAAACCCAAAATAGCCCCCGAACGGCCCCGTGGGTGGCACCAACACCTCCCATGCGACCAATGTAACTCGTAGGAACTGACCGCGCATCCGCGGGACTCTCAGTTTGAGAATACGATGATAATTTGCATATTTATAGACTTAAGCAAAACATGGTGTTAGAGGGTGAAAACTCGAAACAGCCCGCGAACGGCTCGTGGGTGCCACCAACACCTCCCACGGGACCAATCTAACTTGTAAGAACTGACTGTGCAGTCGCGGGACTCCCAATTTGAGAATACGGCGGTAATTTGCATATTTCTAGACATAGGCTTAAAAACATGGTGTTAGAGGGTGAAAATCCAAAATAGCCCTCGAACGGTCCCGTGGGTGCCACCAACACCTCCCATGAGACCAAAGTAACTCGTAGGAACTGACGAAGCAGCCCCAAGACTCTCGGTTTGAGAATACGATGACAATTTGTATATTTTTATTCTTAATAAAACATGGCGTTAGAGGGTGAAAATTCGAAACAACCCCCGAATGGCCCCGTGGGTGGCACCAATACCTCCCACGGGACCAATGTAACTCGTAGGAACTGACCGCCCAGCCGCGAGACTCTCGATTTGAGAATACGACAATAATTTGCATATTTCTAGACTTGGGCTTAAAAACATGGCGTTAGAGGGTGAAAACCCAAAACATCCCCTGAACGGCCCCGTGGGTGGCACCAACACCTTCCACGGGACCAATGTAACTCGTAGGAACTGACCGCGCAGCTGCGGGACTACCAATTTGAGAATACGACAGTAATTTGCATATTTCTAGACTTAGGGTTAAAAACATAGCGTTAGAGGGTGAAAACCAAAAACAACCCCCGAATGATCCCGTGAGTGGCACTAACACCTCCCACGGGACCAAAGTAACTCTTAGGAATTGACGCCACAGTCGCGAGACTCTCGGTTTGAGAATACGAAGATAATTTGCATAATTCTATACTTAAGCAAAACATAGCGTTAGAGGGTGAAAACTCGAAACAGCCCCCGAATGGCCCAGTGGGTGGCACCAACACCTCCCACGAGACCAATGTAGCTCATAGGAACTGACCGCGCAGTCGCAGGACTCCCGATTTGAGAGTACGACGGTAATTTGTATATTTCTAGACTTAGGCTTAAAAATATGGTATTGGAGGGTGAAAACCCAAAACAACCCCCGAACGGTCCCGTGGGTGGCACCAACACCTCCGACGGGACCAATGTAACTCGTAGGAACTGACCGCACTGCTGCGAGACTCCCGGTTTGAGAATACGACGATAATTTGCATATTTCTATACATGAGCAAAACATGGCGTTATAGGGTGAAAACTCGAAACAGCCCCTGAACGGCCCCGTGGGTGGCACCAACACCTCCCACGGGACCAATGTAACTCGTAGGAACTGACTGCGCAACCACGGGACTCCCAGTTTGAGAATACGATGGTAATTTGCATATTTCTTGATTGAGGATTAAAAATATGGCGTTAGAGGGTGAAAACCCAAAACAGCCCCCGAACGGTCTCGTGGGTGGCACCAACACCTCCCACGGGACCAATGTAACTCGTAGAAACAGACCGCATAGCCGTGAGTCTCCCAGTTTGTGAATACGACGATAATTTGCATATTTGTAAACTTAGGCTTAAAAATATGGTGTTAGTTTGCTAAAACCCGAAACATCCCCCGAACATCCTGTGGGAGGCACCAACACCTCCCACGGGACCAATGTAACTCGTAGGAACTGACCACGCATCCGCGGGACTCCCTGTTGGAGAATGCGACAATAATTTGCATTTTTGTATACTTAAGCAAAACACAACGTTAGAGGGTGAAAACTCGAAACAACCCCTGAACGGCCCCATGGGTGGCACCAACAACTCCCATAGGACCAATGTAACTCGTAAGAACTGATCGCGCAGCCGTGGGACTTTCTATTTGAGAATACGATTGTAAATTGCATATTTCTAGACTTAGGCATAAAAACATGGTGTTAAAGTATGAAAACCCAAAATATCCCCCGAATGGTCCCGTGGGTGGCACCAACACTTCCCACGGGACCAAAGTATCTCATAAGAACTGACGGCGCAACCGCGAGACTCCCGGTTTGAGAATATGATGATAATTTACATATTTCTAGACTTAAGCAAAACATGACGTTAGAGGGTGAAAACCCAAAACATCCCCTGAACGGCCCCGTGGGTGGCCCCTACACCTTCCACGGGACCAATGTAACTCGTAGGAACTGACTGTACAGCCGCGGGACTCTCGATTTGAGAATACGACAGTAATTTGCATATTTCTAGACTTAGGCTTAAAAACAAGGCGTTAGAGGGTGAAAACCAAAAACAGCCCCCGAACGGTCCCGTGGGTGCATCAACACCTCCCACGGGACCAATGTAACCCGTAGGAACTGATCGCGCTACAGCGAGACTCCCGGTTTGAGAATACGACGATAATTTGCAAATTTCTATACTTCAGTAAAACATGGCGTTAGAGGGTGAAAACTCTAAACAACCCCCGAATGGCCCCGTGGGTGGCACCAACACCTCCCACGGGACCAATGTAACTCGTAGGAACTCCTGGTTTGAGAATACGATGATAATTTGCAAATTTCTATACTTAAGCAAAACATGGCGTTAGAGGGTGAAAACCTAGAACAGCCCCCGAACGGCCCCGTGGATGACACCAACACCTCCCACAGGACCAATGTAACTCGTAGGAGCTGGCCACGCAGCCGCGGGACTCCTGATTTGAGAATACGATGATAATTTTTATATTTGTAGACTTAGGCTTAAAAACATGGCGTTAGAGGTTGAAAACCCAAAATAGCCCCCGAAAGGCCCCGTGGGTGGCACCAACACCTCCCATGTGACCAATGTAACTCGTAGGAACTGACCGCGCATCCGCGGGACTCTCGGTTTGAGAATACGATGATAATTTGCATATTTCTAGACTTAAGCAAAACATGGCGTTAGAGGGTGAAAACTCGAAACAGCCCGTGAATGGCTCGTGGGTGGCACCAACACCTCCCACGGGACCAATCTAACTTGTAAGAACTAATCGTGCTGTCGCAGGACTCCAGATTTGAGAATACGGTGGTAATTTGCATATTTCTAGACATAGGCTTAAAAACATGGTGTTAGAGGGTGAAAATCCAAAACAGCCCCCGAACGGTCCCGTGGGTGCCACCAACACCTCCCACGGGACCAAAGTAACTCGTAGGAACTGACGAAGCAGCCCCAAGACTCCCGGTTTGAGAATACGATGACAATTTTTATATTTTTATTCTTAAGAAAACATGGCGTTAGAGGGTGAAAACTCAAAACAACCCCCGAACGGCCCCGTGGGTGGCACCAACACCTCCCATGGGACCAATGTAACTCGTAGGAACTGACCGCGCATCCGCGGGACTCCCGGTTTGAGAATACGATGATAATTTTCATATTTCTAGACTTAAGCAAAACATGGCGTTAGAGGGTGAAAACTCGAAACAGCCCGCGAACGGCTCGTGGGTGGCACCAACACCTCCCACGGGACCAATCTAACTTGTAAGAACTGATCGTGCAGCCGCGGGACTCCCGATTTTAGAATACGATGATAATTTGCATATTTCTAGACTTATGTAAAACACGGCGTTAGAGGGTGAAAACTCGAAACATCCCCCGAACGGCCCCGTGGGTGGCACCAACACCTCCCACGGGACCAATGTAAGTCGTAGGAACTGACCACGCAGCCACAGGACTCCTAATTTGAGAATACGACGGTAATTTGCATATTTCTAGACTTGGGCTTAAAAACATGGTGTTAGAGGGTGAAAACTTAGGCTTAAAAACATGGCGTTAGAGGGTGAAAACCCAAAATAGCCCTCGAACAGTCCCGTGGGTGGCACCAACACCTCCCACGGGACCAATGTAACTCGTAGGAACTGATTGTGCAGCCGTGAGACTTCCGGTTTGAGAATAAGACGATAATTTGTATATTTTTATACTTAAGCAAAACATAGCGTTAGAGGATGAAAACTCGAAACAATCCCCGAACGGCCCCGTGGGTGGAACCAACACCTCCCATGGGACCAATGTAACTCGTAGGAACTGACCCCGCAACCGCGGGTCTCCCGATTTGACAATACGATGATAATTTTGCATATTTCTAGACTTAGGCTTAAAAACATGGCGTTAGAGGGTGAAAACCCAAAACAGCCCCCGAACGGCCCAGTGGGTGCCACCAACACCTCCCACGGGACCAATGTAACTGATAGGAATTGACCACGCAGCCGTGGGACTCCCGGTTTGAGAATACGATTATAATTTTCATATTTCTATACTTAGGCATAAAAATATTGATATGTTGATAATTTTAACTCATATATGCAATTTTTCAGCTTGACTAAATTTTTGGTAAAACTACTTGCTTACTGATATTTTTTTTTATGTATCCTATCATTTGTAGGATTTTTTCACGTGGAACAAATGAAGGAGGCAATGGTTTACAACATGAAGATTGTTTTTATGTTGTGGACATTCAGGATTTTTTTTATGTGTTATAGCCGTGCGGGATTATATTGTTTAGTTTTATGGCCGTGCGGGCTTTTTTAATTTGATTGTTGAATTTTTTGGCCGTGCGGGCTTTATAATAAGCTGGTTTTACATTTACAAAGTTTGGAATGTCAAGAAAATAGAGGATATTCTGCCCAATTTTTTTTTGGTCTATGAATTATTAAGACGTGTAATATTTTTAAGTTTGTATATATATTTTTGTTTATGAACAATGTTCTCGATTCGCAGTTTGTGATTTTTTTATTGTTTTGTCAATAATAAATATTTGTAACACCTCGTACGCGTCCAACGTTACACGTAGCAACCGATGGTGCACTCACAGAACCCCCAATTTTAGGATTGGACCAAAAAAATACATTTTTATTTTTTTCGTCGCGCATAAAAATGGTCACGCCCGAAATGGTCATGGCCCAAGTCCGCGACCCATAGGTTTGGTCAGGGATTTTGGCCGTGACCAATCTCCAGTTTTGGTGTAGTGCACCTACCTGTAGGAAATGTTTTGTAATTAAGGCGATAGTCCGGAGCTGGTCGCCTTTTAAATTCTCCCTCGTCAAGAATTAGGACATCTTTAATTAGGGAGATTGAACATCCCATTGTCGTCGAATAATCTCGGGAAACGAGATCTTAAAAATTGAACATCCCCTCACCTACTTCAGATAAACTCAAATTTCTTTGTGTTAGATGAAGAATTTTGTGGTCCTGTGTCGGATTATTTGCTTTCCGTATGAAAATAAAACACAAAATAAGAAAAAAAATTAAAAATTAAAAAATTGAGATTCTATGGGTTATTTAGCTAGACTGGAGTCTAGTATTCCCGATACTGTTATAGGTATAACCTCGATTTTCACCAAAATGGGAGATGAGCTAACAACTCGTGCCCTAAAGGATTACTTGTATCCCAATAGGGCAAGTCAACCATCATGCATACTTCTTCCCCAGCATAATGCAAACAATTTCGAGTTTAAGTCGGGGATAATTAATTTACTTCGCATCTTTCGAGGCACAAAAAAGGACGACCCATACCTCCACGTGCGTGAGATGGAAGAAATTTGTGGAATGGTAGGTTACAAACTTACCAATGAGATTGTTAAACTAAAATTGTTTCCACTTTCTTTGAAGGACAAAGCTAAGAGTTGGCTACTCTCACTTAAACCAAATTCCATCACTACATGGAATCAGTTGAGTGTTGAATTTTTGCAAAAGTTTTTCCCTAACCAAAAGATGACGGCAATACGTCATGCCATCAATATGTTCAATCAAAAAGAGGGAGAGACTTTATGGATGTACTTGGAAAGATTCAAGGACTTGATCCTGCAATGTCCTCACCACGTAATCAAATTAGGTCGTCAAATCCAAATTTTGTATGAGGGTTTCGATTACACTACTCGATCTATGCTTGAACTTATGTGTAGTGGAGATTTCACAGAAAATATTGAGGCCAACGCATGGTCATTTTTAGAATCCGTTGCTCAAAAGTTCTAGCGATGGGCACCCCATCGGGATTCGAATACCTCGATAATTAACGAGGGTAATACTCACCCAGAAGAACAAGGTTTTGGGCTAGATGCAAAAGTGGCCACCTTAGCCCTGCATTTAGAAGCCTTGGAAACTAGTAAAGAGGTTAATCGAGCCACACATGTTGTCGTGCAACATGTAGGGTCACCTATGTGTTTGCTTTACGATAGTTTCAACCACCTCGTCGAAAGTTATCGCACCCTTCCAGCCCATAAAACTCTCACCAAGCAAGCAAACGCCCTCTATCATAACAAGCCCAAGTAAGACCCATTTTCCAACTCGTACAATCTAGGCAGGAAGTATCATCCTAACTTTTCACGGTCTAAAGGTCAATACAAGGGTAGCGGAGGTCAATCGTCAAGTAACCCACCCCCGGGTTTCCAAAAGAGCACCCCCGCACCGTCATTCCCTTCACCCCAAAAGATTCAATCTTTCAAAGAAATGATGAATTCACTTGCCCAAAGTACCCTGCAATTCCAACAGACAACGCAAAGTGTCCTCCAATCTACACAAGAAAACTTGCATGCGAACACCCAATCGATTGCCAAATTAGAGGTACAAGTGAGTCAACTAGCCAATGCTTTGAGCGAGAAAAATAAAGGAATGTTCCCAAGCCAACCCGAGCCTAATCCTAAGGGTAACATGCCTAGGGTTCAGTATGTTGTCCAAGACAACACTAGTGTGTCCAATACCCAAGAGCATGGTAAGCCTATAATCACGCTTAGGTCAGGTAAAGAAGTTAAGAATAATGTCTCACGAGCCACCATGAGTGAATCCGAGAAAGGTAAGAAGGATCCACATGTGGATCCGACTTCTTCCTCACCCTTATCTTTCGAACCATTTGTTGCGACCTACGTCCCAAAAGCTCCATTTCCACAACTTTTATTGCCACAACAGAAAAAGGCGCAAGTGAGCAAAATGTTGGAAGTATTTAATCACGTACAAATTAATATCCCATTGCTTGATGCCATACAATAAGTTCCATCATACGCTAAATTTTTGAAGGACCTTTATACCTTCAAGATAAGCACAAACATTCCAAAGAAAGATTTTCTCACTAAGAAAGCAAGCTCGATCATCTCATATAGGACCCCCGTCAAGTATAAAGATCCCGGAACTCTGACGATCTCCATCAAGATCGGGGAACACACTATTGAGAAAGCCCTTTTGGATTTAGGACCCAGCGTGAATCTTCTGTCGTATATAGCCGATCGAACTATTAAAATTCCAAGAGGTGTTGTTGAGGATGTCCTGATTAAGGTGGGAGAGTATGTCTTTTCGGTTGATTTTATGGTCTTGGATACCCAGCATGTGCATAATCCTAATGCACAAATTCCTGTCATTTTGGGTCGGCCATTCCTCGCCACTTCTGATGCAGTTATTGGGTGTCGTAGTGGACAATTAAATTCATCATTTGGAAACATGAATATGGATCTGAATGTATTTAATTTAGTCAAACAGCCACCTAATGATGATGAACCTCTAGAAGTTGACATGATTCATAGTATCGTCCAGGAAACATTCGAACAGACTTATAATGATGACCCTTCAGCGGCATGCCTTGCCCATTTAGGGTCTAAATTTGACATCAAAAGCTCCATTGTTAAATTCAACGCTCTCCTCGACTCCACCCTGTGTTGGAAATAGGATCTTAGAGATCTAAGACTGAACCCCTCTCTCTCTGCATCACCAATTCACCCCTTCATTGAAAAAGCTCTCGAGATTGAATTGAAGCCGTTACCAAAATCACTCGAGTATAGGTTCTTAGGACCTTCTCACACCTTTCTTGTTATCATCGCGTCTGACCTTGACAAAGAATAGGAAGGTAAGTTATTGCGTGTTCTCAGTGAACACAAAGAATCCCTCGGTTGGATCATAGCCGACATTAAGGGGATAAGTTCGTCAGTGTGCATGCACATAATACACTTAGAAGAAAATGCTAAAAATTCTCGTGAAGCACAACATAGACTTAACCCCATACTGAAAGAAGTAATTCTAACCGAGGTGATCAAGTTGTTAGATGCAGGTTTTATTTATCCCATGTCTGATAGCCAATGGGTCAGTCCCATTTAGGTTGTTCCAAAGAAATCTGGTGTTACAGTGGTGAGAAACGGTAATAATGAGTTAGTACCCAATAGGATTCAAACCGGTTGGCATGTCTGTATAGACTATAAGAAGTTGAACACTGTCTCATAGAAGGATCACTTTCCCCTTCCTTTCATAGACCAAAGGCTTGAGACATTAGCCGATCACCCCTATTACTATGTTCTTGACTGTTATTACGGTTATAATCAAATTCCAATCACTCCCAAGGATCAAGATAAAACAACATTCACTTGTCCATTAGGTACTTTTGCTTATCGACGCATGTCGTTCAGACTATGTAACGCACCCACTACCTTTCAACGGTGTATGATGAGTATCTTTTCAGACATGGTCGAAAGGTTTCTTGAGGTTTTTATTGATGATTTCTCTGTGTTTGGGTCTAATTTTGATGAGTGCCTTCACCACCTTACCCTCATTCTGAAGAGTTGTAAGGAAAAGAGCCTTGTACTCAATTGGGAGAAGTGTCACTTCATGGTTAAACAAGACATAATATTAGGTCATGTCATCTCTGAAAAGGGTATCGAGGTTGATAAGGTTAAAATTGATATCAATTCTAATCTCCCACCCCCAAAAATTGTGCATGAAATTCGATCATTCTTAGGACACGCCGGTTTTTATCATAGAATCATTAAGGATTTTAGTAAAATCTCTCAGCCTTTATGTAATCTTCTAGCCAAAGACACACCCTTTGAGTTCATCGATGATTGCCTTCAAGCCTTTGAGAGGCTAAAGAAGGAATTGACCTCAACACCTATTATGCGACCTCCCGACTGGGGTCAACCTTTCAAAATCATATGTGACGCTTCCGACAATTTACTAGGTGCGGTTCTGGGTTAGCGAGATGAGAAACTTCGTCATGTTATATACTATGCCAGCAAAACTCTTAACGACGCTCAATTGAATTATTGCACCACTGAGAAAGAGTTATTGGCTGTCGTATTCGCACTAAAAAAGTTGAGGTCTTATTTGATAAGATCCAAAGTCATCATTTTCCCCAATCACGCGGCCTTGCGACACCTTTTATCTAAAAAGACGTGAAGGCTCGACTCATCCGGTGGATCCTATTACTGCAAGAGTTTGACCTTGAGATACGAGATAAGAAAGGACGTGAGAATGTAGAGGTGGATCATTTGTCCAGGTTAACTATTGAATCATCTGATGATTTGTTGCCACTAAATGAGTCTTTCCCTGATGAGCAACTGTTGCTTGTCAACCAACATCTGTGGTTTGTCGATATTGTGAATTATCTTGCTACGGGTGAGATGCCCACACATTGGACTAAGCAAGATCGTTACAAATTTCTTAAGGAATCCAAGCATTTCTTTTGGGACGATCCATACCTCTTCAAGTATTGTTACGATCAAATCATTTGAAAGTGTGTCCCTAATCAAAAAATTCAGAATATAATCTCTTTTTTCCATGACCAATCTTGTGGAGGTCTTTTCAGTACTAAGACAACCGCTACCGCTACCAAAATTTTCCAGTGTGGATTCTACAGGCCCACAATTTTTCGTGATTCAAATGAATATTGTAGAAGTTATGACCGATGCCAAAGGTTAGTAAAGATCACTCGTAGGAATATGATGCCCTTAAATCCCATATTGATTATTGAGGGTTTTGACTATTGGGCCATCGATTTCATGGGTCCATTCCCAAACTCTTAGGGTAATCTTTACATCCTTTTAGCAGTTGATTATGTGTTAAATTGGGTCGAAGCTATATCGAGTCAGACAAATGATCGCCATGTGGTAGTCAAATTTATTAGAGAAAGCATTTTTTCCCGATTCGGTACACCTCGAGCCATCACTAGCGATCAAGGAACCCATTTATGCAATCGGTCATTTGAGAGTCTCATGAAAAATTATTCAGCCACGCATAAAGTAGGATGCTCTTATCATCCTCAAAATAATGGACAGGTCGAAGTGTCCAATAGGTATATCAAGCTAATCATCGAGAAAACCATGAATCCAAATCAGAAGGACTGGTCCTTACGATTATTAGATTCACTGTGGGCTTATGGCACTGCCTACAAAACCCCATATAGGCTTGTCTGTGGAAAAGCCTTTCATCTTCCGATAGAGTTAGAGAATAAAGCCTACTGGGCCATTAAAACCTTCAATTTTGATTTACTCGCTACTGGAGAGGTCCGAAAGCTCCAACTCAATGAGTTAGAGGATATTCGGAATGATGCGTAGCAAATCGCAAAATTGTACAAGGAGAAAACAAAAATGTTCCACGACAAGTCCATCCTACGAAAGTCATTCAAACCTGGTAAAAAAGTTCTCTTGTACAACTCTAGACTGCATCTCTTTCCTAGTAAATTGAGATGTAGATGGTATGGTCTCTTTGTTGTTAGGACAGTCTATCCACATGGGGCAGTTGAGATAGATAATTCTAAAAATGGTGAAATCTTCAAGGTTAATGGTGAAAGGATGAAACCGTATCTAGAATTGTGAGATCGAGAAATGGAGGACATTCTCCTCCAAGAGTCGGTATACCACGAGTAAACATAACTTGGGTCGTGTTTTTGTATCATAGTTTTTTCTTCCTGTAATTATTTTTCTTCCAGGTAACATGTGTTGGAGAAAGTCCTTCATTACGGTAATATCTTTCATATCTTTCCCGCATTTTCAATTTTTATCGTGTACATTGAGGACAATGTAGAAATTAGGCTTGGGGGTATTGAGGTCATTTTTCTCCGCTGAAAAAAAAATCAGAAAATTTTCAAAAATCCAAAAATATTTTCAACATAAGTAAGTTTTGAAATGATTTCTTAATATTGAATTAATTCACAAATGTCTTAACTTAGAAATTTTTTGACACTCGGCCATATAATATGATCGAAAATGGACATTGAGGCGAAATTTAATATGCTTAACGAATAAATGTGGAGATTTTAACCCGGTGATATTTTGTACCATTCATCATTTTTGAGAGATTTAAATCAATCCGAGTTAAAATAACTCGAACTTTTCCTTCAGAACCTAATTCGTCGATGATCTCAAAATCTTTATTTTGTTCGATTACTAAAAATTGAAACTCAAAATGTGAATCATATACACTAAATGCCTTGGTAAGTTTACTTGAGACACAAAATTGACTAAACGGAACTTGAGAAATGAGATTAGGCCATCCTTTTGAAATTCCAGAAATAAAAGCCTAAATTCATCCCTTTCTACATTATCCCCTTACAAACCCATTTGTGCCAAAAAAAAATCAATCCTTTCATTGAAAACCCAAAAATCCATACCCACTTTAGGATAAAAGGCCAAAAGAAGAATGTTTTCTACAATAATGTGAAAAAAAAGGGAAGATCAAAAGAGTGCGAATATGAAACGAAAAGGAGAAAAAGTAAAAGAAAAAGAAAATGGAGGTTGGAAGAAAAAGTTCCTAAAAGTCAAAATACCGAAAAATCTCTATATTCTCTGATATTTTTGAACTCCAAAGCCATTATTTCTAGCCAAAATCGAGCCTACAATACAACCGAATGAAAGTCCTAATTGATCTCAAGTGAAGTTAGTTATAGTGTGGATAGAATGAATAGGATATATGGTGTGATTCAATGTTTTCAAAAAGTAATCGATTTTCCATTCACGAGATCATAATCATCCATATTAAAATGTCCGTCTTTCATGATATATATGTGAAGTTGCTCATTAAACTTACTCTTTCCTTCACATATATCGAGAGAAACTGTTCGTTCTCGAGTGTTTGATTTGTGAGTGCATTCCGTGAGATTTTCAAATCAAAACAAACCTTCGAATAAGAAATGTAACGATCAAATCTTATGAAATGGGCGGTTCTATTGGCTACATGCACACACGCACAATAAGTTGAGATTGAAAAGTGAATTTTTACTATATTTATGAAATTTATATTTAAGACTTGGTTAAATTACATTTGTGTCTTTTGTAAATCGTATCAAGTTTATGAATTTTGTGGGTATATTCACTGCAAACCCTCACGAGACAAAACTCGTCCACTAGGGCAACCTAGGGGTTTAACGACTTGTTGTACATGCTAAGTGCAACCGTGATTCCTACAAAAGTGAGTTAGATTTTAATTTTTGCTCGAGGACTAGCAAAGTTTAGGTTTGGGGGTATTTGATGAGTGCATTATTTTGCATTAATTATACCCAAATCTAGGCCTTGTTAGTTCCCTTGCACCATTAATAAAATGTTTTTAGAGCCATTTTTATTATTTTAAAGAAAAATACAAATTTAAGAATAAATGGGGTTAATAATCTCTTGTGGAAGGTAATTTTGAGTGTTGACAGGTTTAGAGTGCTTGCGGTGAAAGTTCGGACGCAAAGTGAGCTTGAAATGGTCACTTACGCACTTTCAAGTCTGATATTGTAAATTCAGATGACTTATTTTGGACTCGGACCAACCATGGAAATTGATGGCCTTGCATCAAGGGACGCCTGGGTTCAAACGATGTGTCAATAGGAGTTAAAACTAAGAAGTTATGACCGTGCAAAGTTCGAATTCGAAAGAAAGTCAAAGTCAAAGCCCTGAGTCAATGCCCAAAGTCAATGCCGTGACCCGAACACTATTAAAATATTTTTGGACCCGAAATTATTGTCATGACGGTTCTTACGATTAATCGATCGGAGGTCGTATGAAGAAGATATTGAATTTGGGGGTGTGTTTTGAAATTTTACAAACTGGTCAAAGTAAGGGTTTATGTATTATTGGAGGCATATTATTACCATAGGCATTGTTTGGTTCCGTGGATGGGAAGTGGGAAGTAAATGAGCGTGAGGTCAGGGGTTCAGTTCCTCTCCCTGACATTAAATTTTTTGGCGAAAATAATAAAAATGCAAACCCATCCAACCCTCCAACCTTTTCCCTTTTTTCTTTCTTTCTTCTGCCAAAAGAAGATTACCCCCCACACCCACAAACCCACCTTCCCACTTCAATTACCCAAAAAGCCACATACCCACTACTACCACTACATGCTCACACCAAACTCCTACAAATACCCATTACCTACATCACCCCATGTGTGCCCAAAAAATAAAAAAGGGACGAGAGAGTGAAAAAAAAAGACTTGATACACTTAGATTAAAAAATTGTGTAGAGAGTATTTTTGAGGCACACATTGGAGGAGCATATTGTATATTTTAATTCAAATATTGGATCCGAAATTTTCTAAGTTGATTATTATTAATGAAAATTATTTTTTTATCGTGCAATATTTGTGTGTCAAATATAATGTGTGAGTAGTTTAATTACTAGGATTTAGGTGATGTTTGTTATGACTAATTAAATTACCCATGTTAATTTAATATCATACATATTTCGACGTGTTTTAAATTTGAAAAGAAAAAAAATTCGGTATTTGCTTAAAATTAAACGAGAGTGTATTTTTAAACCTCAGCGAATTAATTATAAATTCATGCTTTAAAAAAATTTAAAGTTTTCATTTTTGATGGGTTATGTTTGCACTTAGATGTTTTGATACCTCATGCTTAAATACACATTAAAAATTTAAAACATGATATTTTCGAGGGAATAGGGATTTATGGTGTCTAATTCAAGAGACGTTAAAATATTTTGAGCGCATGCAATGTTTTATTCTCCGAAATGTACGCGACGAGAGTCGGTATATTTTGTGTTATAAAATCGGAATTACGGAGTTAAATTGATGTGTTAATTTAATTAGAATTGACAAATGGACCCTACGTCCTAGTTTCTTTCACATTTAATATTATCTCTTGTACTTGTTCGTTTATTCCGTCTTTATTTTTATTTTAGAAACTTAATCACTTTTATACACTCATATGTCTTGTTGGACAATCAATACTTTATAAAAATTTACAAATCTCTGCGGGTTCAACCCGTACATACACCCGCTATATTTCAATAGCCCGTGCACTTGCGGTAGTTTTATAACAAATAAAACTTGACAACAGTTGTTATTCCACTTTCAGGAGGAAAAATAACCGCCTCCACCGTTGTGTATTTTTACCATGACCATGAGTGAGTCTGGCTTGGTATCGTGGTTGATTGAGTAAACCTGATTGCGGATAGGAACTATGAGACTGCATCCTCAAGTTATAGATCGGTTGGATGGTTATTACACTTATGATTATAATATGTATAATTATACTTGTTGCAGTATTGCTTGTATATGAAGAAGAGATATCATATAGCTTTAACTTGTGTAAAGAGTAAAATGAATAAGGTTTTATTCTCATTCTGGGAGATTATATCTGGATTTAAATTGTGATTCATATATTAAAGTGAGAAATATATATATATATATATATATATATATATATATATATATATATATATATATATATATATATATATATATATATATATATATATGGGATTTTATTTACTAAAGTGAAAATGGTATTTGAAACTATTGAGATTGTTGGAATATGAACGATAAATTTATATATATAGAAACGAGAACCATATATGTCACATTGAGGATAATATCAAATAAAGCTTAAGTGATAGCTTACGGTATAACATGTATTATGTCATGTAGGGTTGATGATAGTTATGAGGACTTAAAGGATGGGTAAAAGAGATCAGTTAGGCAGGGTAGCTTAACTAGGTTGTTTAAAATTTATGCGATAGGTGTGCACTATTAGAAAAGGGGTGAGGTGAATCTCATGAGAGTGCGGTGCTAGTTTAAATATGAGATATTTCATATTTTAAAATATGGCATTTATGCACTTTCTAAATATTTTCAAAACTCGGGCTCTGACCAGTTTCTCTATTTTCCACTCTCTTGTTATATATATAAATATATTAGGTGTCCAGCCACAGGGATGCCTGGATGATGATCTGTTCAAGATAGACGTTCGCTGCAGCAGTTGTGGATGCATGCAGGTTTATTTTTAGACGCTTCTATTCTTGTGATCTATATAGGAAGCATTATAGTAACAGTCGGGCCGATAACCCAATTGTATTTATTTATTATTTTACCCCCTTTTCGTGCGGCATTCGATTTGGTTGTATTATGTTTAACTGAGTTTTTGGTTATTTGATTTCATTTTAGTTTTTGTATATATAAACTGTTGTGATTGTTTTACTTAGTTTGTTTTAATAAAAAGATTAGTTAAATATAATTTTGATGCCAGCCTAATAAGTTATTAGCAATTAAATTGGTTTTCGACAGTGATGCTAGGAATGAACCATATGAGACTCCTGTTTTAATTTGGTATAGGTTTGATCATCCGATATTTTATTAGGCGGTGTGTCATAGATGGTATCAGATCATCCGATTCTAGTGTCCTTAGGAATCTATGCAGACGTACTACGCTTTCAGCGTTGCTTTCTGTTTGATATAGAGCCTTATGATTAGTATTGTGGGTTGATATTGTGAAATTCTGTTCTCCTGCCATTATGTAAGATTATTGTAAATTGTTTACCCGCTCGTTCGAGATTCGTGTGCTAATCGATGAAGGGCGACTAGGGAAGGCCGGGATGATGTCAGCCGGAGGCGGGGCTTAGTTAGAGATGTAAATTGAAGTTAGGGATGAGGGCCTCAGTTGAGGTCACTCCCTTTGTGGAATTTTTATGAATCGCTACAACGAATACTAAAGTATAGTAGTTATAAATATCCACGTACAACTATAGTAGAGAGTGGCACTAAACCTGAATTACCCAGTGAAGTTAAATGGGAAAAATGTCTGAACGATCTTTGATAAGGACCATTCATTGAAGTTTAAGTTATACGAAGGAAGTGTAGCATTATTAAGTGGAAGTATAAGGATCATAAGCTTTGGCTTAGAGCAGGGTAAGGAAATGGCCAGATGTGAAAATTTAAGGAAATTTTTTCACTCGTTGGAGCAATGTTGAAATGGTGGGAATGACGGTCACCATATTTGAGGGAGCATGGTGTTTTACTCATCAAGAAATCTTGCATATGGTTTTAACCGCGAGTTCCTTTGATTTATCAAAAATGAAGAGATTGCAGTTTCTCAATTATTCAAGTGAGGATCGGTCAGAGGCCGACAATGAATAAAGAGTTATATGGTTAAGTGAACCTTGTACCGAAGTAAGGTAGGTACAACGAGGATAGAGTACTTCAGTGGAATGATAGGCTCACTTGTAATGTTGACATTTCTTATGGAGATTTTACCCGAATTTCTTGTATATGTGAGGGCAATGTCGTACCTCTTATACAGAAAATGTTAATTGTTTCCATGAGAGTGGAGCTGGAGGAGTTGAAGAATTAAGTCCAAGGGTAAAGACTGAAATTGTTTGTATTTGTGAGGCCCCATAGGTGGAAATCCACCCGATTAATTCATTAAAACATTGAAGTTAAGCCCGGTAGTATGTTTCCTTTTAGTCAAAAGAGCTAAGGGAACTATGAGGATGATTGTCAGGATCGAGGCGATTAGTGTCCGAGATACTGATAATTTAACATGGCCAGGGTGGCCAGAGGTCGGGAATATGGTGAGGTGGAGTGTCGAACCACACGGTTAGTCCTTATGGGGTAGGAGTTAAAGGACAAGAGTAGAGTTCTTAGATGGATCATTGATTAAAGTAGTTTTTGGTTCAGTGAGGAAAAGTGTACTATATCTGGGAACCATTTGGAGCATTCAGGGTAATTGGCAAGAATGTTGATATGAGTTTCACCTCAAATGAAGGAGGTATCTTTTTTGTCAAGATAGAGTCACAATATTTTGTTAACCCTAGGTTCGTGCGTGTGATTCGAGTTTTGTACCAGTACCGATAATACTATAGAGGGTATATCTACATGTTCTTCCGCGATAGCGGGATATTATTTTTCTTCATTCGTTGTGAAAGCGGGTGCTGGTATATTGACCTTATATTTGGGCATGCACTACTCATTTTGTATGTGTTATACATAATATGTTTTTTATTGGTCGGAGCGATAGCAGGCTAATTATTGCAAGGCTATCGTATCCGCAGTTCCTGTGTGGAACTGGTTATTTTTGTGAGGTCGAGCTCATTTTATTATATTTTTAGATGGAACTTAGATGAGTAGATGTTTCACTAGCATGACTTTAGTGCATGGGGACCTTATAGATATGATCTAAGGTATGCAGGATTTAGTATTTTACAAGTTTTGCACTGACATACCTCCACTACTGACAAACTTAAGTATTAGTGTATCAGAGAGGTTCCTTGTTTGGATTTCTCTTACGAGACACTCCACGCATGAACCTTAATGACGTTGGGAGTGGAGATATGTTACTGTATGCTAGGATGTTGGTTTTGGTGAAATTAGATAAAAGTCATGTGATTATTAGGGGATAATAAAAAGTAGATGTGCTGTGGAAAAGCACTGGAAATGTTTCTGTGACTGCAAGTATGTGGGTGAGGCAAGCTAAAGGAAATTGATTTGAGGCTTATAGCCATGCCTATAATAGAAGGAAAATTCTGAGGTAACATGCTTGTGTATGATGATAGTAACATTTGTGTAGGGTATAGACTCCCCGATTAGTTAGACTTTCCATTTCACCAAGATGGAAGGGCATAGAGGTAGAAGAGCGTTAGTACGATTATGAGATAGGATTTTAGAACATCCAAATTGTGTAGCTTAGGTCGGTTTATCTTGATGACTGAAGATGTGAGGAAGTAGTGTAACGGGAGGGTTCCTTATTTGGATTTCGCTTTGTGAGATGTCCCACTCATGAAATCGAGAAAATGTCAAAAGTTGAGAGAGGTCTTGGGCACTAGGGATATAGTTAGTATAGTACTCATTTTAGGTGTGTAGGAAACACATCGATCTTAGGGCTATTAGGAAGTAAGGCCAGTGGGCATGTGGGGACGTTTTAGGAAGATTATAGTGAGCTAACCATGAGAACATTGGTGGGTTAACTTTAAGAAATATTAGGTTTCTAGGAATAAGAAGAATGGAATCTCGAGTAACTCGGGGCACCAGGTCGAAAGAAAGTGAGGCCCTTTTTTAGAGAAAGTGTTACGTGTCGGATGTTTACAATGGTTGTATAGATAGGCACGGGTTAAAAGGTGTATGGGCACCTTAGTAAGTTGGTTTTATATATCGTCTGAAATAGAAGGGACGTAGTATATAAAGTTGAAGAGGATGATTTGGGGCAGTTATAAATGAATTTGGAATGTGTTGGATTTAATGTTGTATGGAGTACGCAATGATCCAATTATATAGGTGCAACAAGGAGTACCACGCTTGAGACGAAAAAGTGATGAGAGTAGTCAAGTACCAGTACAATTTCCTTTTTGAGGGAATTCGAAGTCGTGAGGAAGGAGAATGGACACTTAAGGTAGTAGGTTTCCGATGGGATCAATACGTTAAAGTAGTGATTATAGGCTCATTTTCTTTATATGCGGTTATAGAAGTACTATGTGAAATTTGTCCTTGTTCGAGTTAACTTTAAGACCGAGGTAGTGTTCTAGCATATAAAGATCTAGTTAAGCTTCTTGTTAAGCTAGTGCGTTAGAGTATAAGTCTCGAGATAGGTAGGTATCATGAATGAGTATATGGTAGGGTACCATTTGGGTTAGCACCTTTCGACTTATGTGTACCAGAATGAAGTGTGATTGGCGATCCTAGGTTGGTAGTACCGATCATACCCATATTTCGGGGACAAAACTCCGTTGTAAGGGGGGGGGGGGGAGAATGTAATACCCCGTACTTTTATGGATATTTAAATTACATAAGTGGCGTAAATTGGTAATTAGAGGAAATTAGTGTGAATAGTAATTTTTGAATTAATGAGTGTAATTAAATAATTTGGAATTTAAAGTGAATAGTAAATATTAGTTTGCTGGTGTTGGATTAATATTTACATGGGTTATATTTTCTTACGGGACTAAGTATATGAGTTAATTATTTTAATTACATGTCGCAGTTGGGTAAAGCAAGGGGTAATATTTCCATTTGAAGAAAAATGCGTGTTGAGAAGTGTTTGGTTCGAATAATGAATTTTAGTTAAGTAACTCGGATGGATATTTCGAGTGTACGGTTGGTTTCAAAATAGCCGAGATAGTCAAAATAGAGTATTCGGGGGTAATGTTTGGGTTCCGGGGATTTTTGGACTAGTAAGGACTCGCAATTGAGTAAACGAGTCATTTTTGGGTTTATAAGGGACAAGCCCTTATTTCTCTCTTATAAGTCACGACATATAGGAAGAGAAATAAATAAAAAGATAGAAAGAAGAGAAAGATAATGGAAGAAGGAAAAGAAGGGAGAAATGGGATTCCGGGCCAAACTCCGCTAGATTCAACTCGAGGTCGTTGGATTTTATCCACGAGCCAAGTGTTTACTTGCTTGATTTATTTATGTGTGTATCTCATATCATAATTGGTAATGACAATTATGATTTTGGGTTGGAATTATTGAATAAAATTGTTTTTTTTAAATGAACTCATAGAAATTGATGTGGTATTTGCCCCATAAGAAAGCTAAGCTTGAAGGGATGAAAATGGTGTCGTTTTTGTGAGAAATGAATTTAATGGAGTTAGGGTTAGATTATGAGTGGTTTGATGAATCCCATGAAATTAAAGTTATTTTGGTTAAAAATAGGTGTGTAGATGATTATATTGTTGGTTAGTGAGGTGAAAAACCACAAATCTTGGATTAATTGGTTGTTGGTTTGATTTGGAGTTGGAGAAGATAATGAATAGTAACTAAATGTCTTTTCAGAATCGATTCGTCTAGGAAGTGAATCGATTCGGCTCTTGGTCAAAAAATAAAATTTGTAGATCTTTTTTATTTGGTCGCGTGGGCACCAACCGTATTTTTTTTTTGAATTTATAATGATTTTTCTAGGGAAGGCTGTCCGAGATCGAAATCGTTTGTGAGAAATCAAACCTGATATTGGGAGAATTAAGGCTAGAATTGCTTGGAGATAAATATTAGGGGTTCCTAAATATAGTGTGAGGACTTCTAAATTATTATTTGAGTGAGGTGTATACCTTGGGTTCGTTGAAAGTAAAATCCGGGACTTACTAATTTAGGGGTGTTCGGGATGAGTAACACTCGGGATAGTATTTCAGCGGGCAATTTTATATATATACTATGAGCGTCAAAAACGTATGTATATGTCGACTATAAGTTCGAGTAAATCCTATAATGCGAGTAGGATGGAATTTAGGATATAGTCTAGAGATGATTGAGCGGTTATTTGGTACGTCCATTGACGATTATCATAGGTGATACGATACCAATGGAACTAAGATACGTAGTGTGTATGCTATTTAATTATTAAGAATTGGTATATTTGGGTTTATATTATAATCCTTAAAAAATTGATTTAGGTGAGAGTTATATATTTTGTAAGAGAGTACTTATAGGTTTAGTATTTTAAGTGTGCGAATACTTATATACTATTACGAATGGGAACATTCAAGGTTACTGGCTATTGCTATAAGATTTTGGCAATTATAACCATAATATATTGAGAACTGATATAGATTATATATACAATGTTGTTATACAATATATAATATGATACAAATAAATATATCAGTTTGATTGGTATATTTGTACTTTAGAGGTTGGTTCCGCAGTCTTCCTTGGGCATAGGGATGGATAGCCAGATTATATAGTTTTAACTTGTGTAAAGAGTAAAATGAATAAATTTTTATTCTCATTCCGAGAGATTATATCTGGATTTATATTGTGATATATATATATATATATATATATATATATATATATATATATATATATACGTGTGTGTGGGGGGGGGGGGGGGGATTTTATATACTAAAGTGAAAATGGTATTTGAAACTACTGAGATTATTGGAATATGAATGGTAAATTTATATATATAGAAATGAGAACTATATATGTCACATTGAGGATAATATCAAATAAAGCTTAAGTGTTAGCCTACAATATAACGTGTATTATATCATGCAGGGTAGGTGATAGTTATGAGGACTTAGAGGATGGGTAAAAGAGATTAGTTAGGCAGGGTAGCTTAACTAGGTTGTTTAAAAGGTATGCGATAGGTATGCACTATTAGAAGAGGGGTTAGGTGTGTCTCATGAGAGTGCGATACCAGTTTAAGTATGAGAGATTTCATATTTTAAAATATGGCATTTATTCACTTGCTGAATATTTTCAAAACTCGTGCTCTAACCCGTTACTCAATTTTTCCCTCTCTTGTTGTATATGTATATATACTAGGTATCCAGCCACAGGGACGCCTGGATGATGATCCGTTCGAGTCAGACGTTCGATGCGGCAGCTGTGGATGCATGCAGGTTTATTTTTAGACGTTTCTATTCTTGTGATCTAGATAGGAAGCATTGTAGTAACTCTGACTGATATCCCAATTGTATATATTTATTCTTTTATCGCCTTTTCGTGCGTCATTCGATTTGGTTATATTATGTTAAACCGAGTGTTCAAATATTTTATTTCATTTAATTTTTTGTATGTATGAACTATTGTGATTGTTTTACTTAGTTGGTTTGATTAAAAAGATTAGTGAAATAAAATTTTGACGCCAGCCTAATAAGTTATTAGTAATTAAATTGGTTTTCGACAGTGATGCTAGGAATGAACCATGTGAGAATCCTCTTTTAATTTGGTATGGGATTCATCACCCGGTATTTTATTAGGCGGGGTGTTACAAAATCTAATCCTTAAGATTTTAAAGAGATAAAATATATAATTGGTATATATATAATAGTAATCATGTAAGGCTAATTGGTGAGAAAATGTAAGAAAACTGTGTTCTTTATTGGTTAATTTCTTCGATCAATGAATCTATCACAAATTCTTTTACATTAGTTAGTTTCTTATTTCTAATCCCTTATTTTATCTATTTCCAAAATGAGGAGGTGTAGAGGGTAATGAATCTTACCTACCTATGTGTTCAAGCGAAGTTGATTTACCTATGATGCAAGGAATAATAGGATGGAGGGGGCTTAATTTATAACATAGGCTTCGAGTAATGGAATTGAGCTTCCACGGAGGTGGGAGGGATTTTCCTTAGGGACTCATTTAAAGATATAGTAGTGAAATTGTGTTAGATAGTCACGTCCACTTTATAAAATGTTGAGTGTCCTATGAGGATGAATAGTTTCAATGTGTCCATTTTGGAATACACGACCAAGTAATATATGGACATTTTTACTGAACTTGAGGTATCTAATTGGTCTGTTGCAGCTTAAGACAAATACTTGAACAATAACATTGATTTTTATGATTAAAACTATAATATTATTTATGAAGTTTGGTGAATCAGTTATAATAGAAGGAATTATCGTATAATTGATGTTGTTAATTAGGCTACTTTTATTCATTTCTTATTTCCAACTTCTAATAAAGAGAAAAGATAAAAATGACGATTCAACCAATATGAAATTTTAATAATATACAAAGACTTCCATAATATTAAGGGATTTTTTTATTAACATTATGATAAACATACTTGTAAAGATAAGACATATAAAACCTAGGTAACTCAAGACAAAGTCCCCATATTCCATTTCATCATTGTAAACAAGCAGTTCATCCAATCAAATTCATTCCCTCAATTCCTTACGATTGGGAGTGTCCTCTTAATATAAATAGATCAATAAGGACCTTTTAAACTAGATTATTTCATTCTATAGCATGGTGTTGTCACTTATGGAAGCTTGATATGTGTTATATGTATTATTTACGTTAAACAAACCAAGATTCCAATTCCAAATTTTAATTTTAAACAAACTAATTACCGAGTGAAAAATTACACTAATTTTAAAACAAAACGGTTCAAATAAGCATTGTGTAAACCTTACCCCATTTTATCTTTCTTAACAACTACTATGTGAGCTTGAAAGAATATATTAAACACCGTAAATAAACAAGCACATAATGTCGCGATGTACAAGAAAACTTATAACGGCAAAAACCTTGGACGACCTAGACTACACAAGTCCACTATGATATAAGAATTTATACATGATACCGGACAAACTTTCTTCCTTTACATTGATCACATATACTCTAGGAATCCATCAACGGTACACAATGCACTCCAATCGCACATCGGTATCCACTAATCTAATCTAGCCTCCGTCAATCAGCAATATAGATTCCACATGCCAAAATATTCAAATAATGAAGATTAAAACTTCTTGCGGGATTACAAATTTAGATATATAAACAAGATTAGTATGTTAGTTCTTCGATCTCAAAATAAAGTGAAAATGGCGTTTAAAGGCTTTGAAATTGGTCTCTATAGAAAATGCTCACGAAACTAAACAACTGCTCACTTTACATATTGAAAACACTTAAAAATGATGTTGTGAAAAATTATCCATTAAAATGTCCCCTTAGAATAATATTGGAGTCTCATTCAAGAAAGATACTATATCTCATTCGAACCATCTTCAAACGAGCTTCGAGGCGTAAAAAAAGGGGACACATTTTTTTCATTTGAAACTCGTTCAAACCAGAATAAGCATCTCATTTCAAATAGATTGGCATGTCATACTATCCAGATGCAAATTTGGCTCTAACTAGATTTTTAAAAATTAATTTTTTTAAACCAAAGAAATAAAAACATCACTCATTTAAACTTCCATGGATAAAAATATTAATAAGTTTATACATTTTCAAGATCTTGAAGAGAAGATGTTCAATAACGACATGAATTTGATGTTGCTTTTCAAGGGCCACTTCAAGTCTTCAATGCATAGGGTTAAAGGCACATACTTAAATAATCTTAACCTATAACTTAAAAATAGTTTTGTATAATGGAATAAAGCTGAAGGAGATAAAAATATGTCTCCAATAATAATATGACACATAGCAAGGGGGATCCATGATCGTCCTTAAGGAAGGTCGAAGGATTACCTGCCTAGTAACCAATACATGCCCGACCATGATAGTTATGGATGGATACACTCCTTCTGACACCATGTAACTAGTTTAATAAGGAAAAAAATGACAAGTCCAAGTAAGGCTGGAATATCACATCGTCGAGTTGGATGACCACCAGGACATCATGGAAGATCACACCGTCATGTTGTAAGACTACCATGACATGTTGGAAAATCACACCGTCATACTGTAAGATCACCATGACATGTTAGAAAATAACACCGTCATATTGGAAGACCACCATGAAATGTTGGAAGATCACACCATTATGTTGGAAGACCACCATGACATGTTGGAATATCATATATTCATGTTAGAAGACCACTATAACACGACTTATAAAGACCATGGTTCAGGGAGGCAACGATTCAGAGAACGACAGTTCAGGGAGACCATGGCTCAGAGAGACCAAGATTCAGGGAGATCATCTCACAGAGACCACGGTCAGAGAGATAATAGTTTAGGGAGATTGTCCTAAGGAGACCATAGTTCAGGGACATCGGCTCAGGGAGACCACGGTTCAGAGAGACCACAATTTAGGGAGATCAGCCTAGGGAGACCATGACTCAGAGAGATCATGGTTCAGGGAGATGGACTTACGAAGATCATGGTTCAAGGAGACCACGTCTCAAATAGATCGACCTAGGGAGACCATGGTTCAGGGAGATCAGCTCATGGAGACAAGGACTCAAGAAGATCGGCTCATGAAGACCATGATTTAGGGAGACCAAAAATCTGCAAGGAGATAAATTCAAATTTAGGAATATTATACGGACATTTTTGGAAGATCAATCCCGAAAGAACTCTATGACTTATAGTTTAGATAAACATAAAGAGACCTAAAGAAATACGATACTTGAGTTAATTAATGATGCTAGAAATAGCACCACCCTTCAAGGTGTTTGTAAGCTCAATTCAATGTTAACAATGGAAGTGTAAGGGCATATAGTAGAAGGAGGTGAGGAGAAGAGGAAGATCACTGGAATATAAGTGGTTCAGCTAATCGGGCCTACGTCCACTGTGCAAGTGTGTGATTAATATCACTGTATGAGGGATCTCATGGACATAGATATAAACTCTCAATCTTTCTCTCTCTACTGTATATTTAGACAGAGTTTCAGCTAGGGTTGCTAATTTTTCTATCCCCTTAAAGGAGGAGAAGACAAGTATATATAGTAGTTGGGGTGTAGTGTACCCCCCATGCATGCAATGAGCATGTGTGTGTTGATCTAGCCAATATGATGAAGACATCTGTCACTGTCATATATAGAGAATGATGATGAAATATCCCCCCCGCGTGAGGGGAATGATTTGTTATAACTTATTTGTGTACACGTGTCCTTATTCACACAAATGCGCATAAGAGCTCGGCCACCTGTGGCTGGTCATAACCTCGGCCTGGAAGAGTACGAGGTTGGTGAAGTCTGGAAGTTATCCAATCTGAGATTAATCATGATGACCTTGGCTTATGTGGAGCCGAGGTAAGGTAAGTGGAGTCATAAGGTCGGCCTGGGTCGAGGTTAAGCTGGAACATGCTAGGAACATCGGCTGATTCCTTACCGAAGCTGGACTTGATGGAAGTATAGCTTCTGTAACTTCAGCCTACTCCCAGCCGAGGTTGTCATCCCCTGGTTGGCCTGATGAATAACTATTCCCATGGGCATGAAGGCCTCTCTTGACGAGGTTGGTAGTAACGTCGACCATGGACGACCTTGCTTGGGACGAGACCGCTGGTGATTGGACTAAGATGCCTCGAATGTCGGCCATATTCATGGCCGAGGTTAATGTCTCTAAGCCAAGGTGGTACATTTGGGGTATATCAATCACCCCCCTTAGTCACCTGTTTGATCAGGTGTCTAAGGGGTATATTTATCCGAGGTTGAATTTCTGTAGGTATCAAATAACCTCTTGACAGGTGTCAGCCGCTAGAGTAGGTAGCGTGCCTGACAGGTTTGATGATGTTGGCTGCCTTTTGGGCTCCCAAGGCAATGATGGGCCTTGGGACGTGTGCACTCACACTTAAGGGTTTAAACCCCACTTTCTTCTCTTTCTTCCTCATTTCTCTGCTTTTTCGAACTTGGGCATTTTCTATAACTTTCTCTCTCTAGAAGATCTCTGATATGAAGTGCGTTTGGGTGATCATTCTTGTAATTCCTTCCTTGATTCTCATCACTTTCTTCAGGTATCCTTTTCCCTCCATTCTTCTTCGTTATTCTGCCTTGATCTTGTTTTTGCATTTTTTGATGAGCTTTAAGAGATTTTCAATCAAACCTATTGGTTTTCTGGCGAACTGTTCTTGGTTGTTCTTCGTTGTTTTTGTTAAAAGTTTAATAGCTTGATCTTTAATTCCATTTTGCCAATCTTGTTTATAATTTAGGAGAGTCATAAGTCTAGCGTCTGCCTCATATGCTCAGACCCCTTTACCAACTCTTAGAGGAGTTCCCCTCTCTTAGGGAGAAGGCCTTAGAAAAAATTAGATAAGTAGAAAGAGTCCAAGAGGAAGCTCATAGGGCAGAGGCATTCCCCCTTAGGCCTATTTTTCCACAACCTTTGAAGATCATATACCCTGAACCATCTGAACCAGTTAACCAAGCAGAGGTCCTAGCTGAAACCTCACCAATGTCTGAGTCTGATTCAAGAACCTCAAACCCTATGTTTATGGACTCTTTTTAAGAGGCCATGGATTTCTCAATTCAACAAGATCAGGTCCCTGATCAGGCAGAGGTTTCTAGTCGAGCCTCATCTCTTAAAAGTTCAAGTACATCAACCTCTTCGTCAGAGGTTAAAATTGTTGGACCAAGTGTGGCTGTTCCACCAATCTTTGAAGCCATTCCGCTATCGACTGTCAAAGGGGTTGAGTTCGCTCAGAGGTTTCCAAGTAATGCCCCATCGTTTACTCAGGCCGACGTTGAGCTAGATGATGATGATGCTGAGAGTGATATTGACGTCTCTGAGGCGGCTGAGATTGAGAGTTCAGTCAGTGATATTGACCTCCTATCCTTTAGATACCTATATTCCATAAGCCCCTCTATCAAGCTCAGGAGACCTCTGAGGGAAGAGAGGGATTATCATGGCCGAGATGGTGAGATCTGCCTATACGAGCAGATGTTCAAGTTGGGATTTTGTCTGCCCATCCATCCCATCATCAGGTCTATATTGGCCTATATTAACTTGGCCCCTTCCTAGTTGTCACCAAATGCTTGGAGGGTGATAATTGGAGACATTATCTTATGGAGGGATATTCATCACTCCGACCTTCCTGCCCAAGTCTTTATAGGATGCTATGTCCCTTCATCTGCCAGAAATCATCCAAGCTATTATCATATTTTAGCTCGGAAGCTAGAAAAGAAGATGCTTCAGATTACCCAAACCTCAAACCATAATTGGAAGCCATGTTATTTATTTGCCTTAGGGCCATGGGAATTCGGTCCATGTGCCCTCTATTCCTCTTTTGAGCCGAGAATGCCCCTCAGATGGGGAAAGGTTGTGATTGCTGCTAAGGTCGACCTTGGGCTAGGCCAACTCAATCTTCAGAAGGTCAAAGACCTTCAAGATCAGGGGGACCATGGTCTTCTTGTCAAATTCGATCACCTGATGACCCCCTACTACCTCTCTGAGACTGGTCTAAGGGAAAGTCCTCTTACAGAGCTTGGTAAGTGTTTTTTATTTCAATAAGTTATACCTCTAAATATATATATATATATATATCTGATTCTCTAACTCAGACATTTCTATTTTGCAGAGCGCCCAAAAGGAATATCGGACGAGTTGTGGGAGATGGAAGCACCAAGTCTAAAAAAACTCGTTAAAAAAGTAGGTCTGAATGCCCCTCCTCACCCTCCTTCAACCTCGAGGGCTGAGGCCACTAAGAAGAGGAAGGTTGCTTCCCCTTCCCCTGAGGATCAAAGGCAGAAGAAAAAAGGAGGGGATCTTGCCATCCCCATTTCATCTGAGGATGCCTTGATTGCTCGTCTTGAGCAATTAAAGATCGGTGAAAGTGCCATTGGTCAAAGTATAATGGCCTTTGATGCTATCGGCGGTGTCATGACCGAGTCTGACAAGCACTTTTGTCGGTCCATGGATAAGCCTCTACTGGCTGAATTCTCTCTTCACCGTTCTATCCAGGTAAGACCTTTAAGTTTTTGCTTCTGAGTTTTACAAATGTAATATTAGCATTTGAACTAAATCAAACCTTAGACTGACATCTTAGCACATGTTCTGCAGGGTCTTATCACTATGTATCACTACGTTAACTGGACCTTGGGGAAACTCCTTCTGATAGAGAAGGGTCAAGAGGCCGAGAAGACTGAGGCCACTCTAAACGCTGAGGTGGAACGTCTAAAGGCCGCTCTGAAGAAGGCTGAGACCAGTGTCAAGGGGATGCAGAAGGATATGGACAAGCAAAGGGAAGATCATAACACTGCCATGAAGGCTCAGGCTGACTCCCTTTAGTGCAAAGTTAATGTTACTGTCAAGGCTGCCTTGGAAGATACCTCTGAGAAGATCTGAGAGGAGTACAAGGTCTCTAACAAGTTTTTTAGCTTCGGCTTTGAATATCTAGAGAGGGGTGTTAAGGCAACTGGCAAGTGGGCTGCCATGAAGGAGAAGGAATCAGGAAGCCTTGCAGCTGCTGACTTCATCGGTATGGGTTATGCCGACCCTAAGTTTGCTCAAGCCTTGTAGGAGATTAAAGAAGAGGGAGGTGCTTCACCCACCGAGATTGCACCATAAGGAGACACCATGACCGAAGATGTCGGTGCTCAAGACGATGGGGTGGAAGTGGCCACCCTCGGCCAAAAAAATGCAGACCCGACCATCACCCCTGAAGTTGCAAACACTCAGTTTTTGTGAAGCCATTTTTTATAACTCCTGATATGTTGTAATTTCTGATGAACATCGTTACTTCATATCTTTGCATTTTGTAACTTAATGTCAACCTCTGAGGCGGGCTTATATTTCTTCACTTGTTGATTTGTTTGCTGAATGCTTTTCTTTACCATGCAATGTGTTCAGTTCTGAAGTCTTGGTAAAATGATGTCTGTGTTAAACTCAATGAATGGTGCCTTACCTCAGACCTTGCCACCATGTCATGATGTTATAGGGTCTGAGGTCATCCAAGTATGATGTCTTACCTCAGACCTTGTCACCAAATTATGATGTTATAAGGTCTGAGGTCTTCAACTAAGATGTTATCCTCATAAATAATTTTACCAAATTAATGATATTAAGGGTATGAGGTCATCCAAGTATGATGTCTTACCTCAGACCTTGTCACCAAATTATGATGTTATAAGGTCTGAGGTCCTCACTAAGATATTATCCCCATAAGTAATAATGATGTTAAGGGTCTGATGTCATCCAAGTATGATGTCTTACCTCAGACCTTGTCACCAGATTATTATATTATAAGGTCTGAGGTCTTCAACTAAGATGGTATCCTCATAAATAATTTCACCAAATTAATGATGTTAAGGGTCTGAGGTCATCCAAGTATGATGTCTTACCTCAGACCTTGTCACCAAATTATGATGTTATAAGGTTTGAAGTCAGCACTAAGATGTTATACCCATAAATAATTTCACCAAATTAATGATGTTAAGGGTCTGAGCTCATCCAAGTATGATGTCTTACCTCATACCTTATCACCAAATTATGATGTTATAAGGTCTGAGGTCATCCAAGTATGATGTCTTACCTCGGACCTTATCAACAAATTATGATGTTATAAGGACTGAGGTCTTCAACTAAGATGTTATCCTCATAAGTAATTTCACCAAATTAAGGATGTTAAGGGTCTGAGGTCATCCAAGTGTGATGTCTTACCTCAGATCTTGTCACCAAATTATGATGTTTTAAGGTCTGAGGTCTTCAACTAAGATGTTATCCTCGTAAGTAATTTCAACAAATTAATGATGTTAAGGGTCTGAGGTCATCCAAGTACGATGTCTTACCTCAGACCTTGTCACCACATTATGATGTTTTAAGGTCTGAGGTCATCGCTAAGATGTTATCCCCATAAATAATTTCACCAAATTAATGATGTTAAGGGTCTGAGGTCATCCAAGTATGTTGTCTTACCTCAGACCTTGTCACCACATTATGATATTTTAGGGTCTGAGGTCATCAACTAAGATATCATCCTCATAAATTCTACCACTGGATCACAATGAACCAAGAATTGAGATGGAAACTGATCTTCTCATTAATAATCTCTTCATAAGATAATACATTGACACTAACTCTGGCAACATCATATGTAATACTTCTTTAGATGATCAGCATTCAAGGGATAGGAAAAAGGTTCCCCCTCTAGGTTTTTTAGCCTGTAGGTCCCAGGTACAACCTCTTCGATCACTTTGAAAGGATCGTGTCAATTTGGGTGAAGCTTGTTTTCCTTCTGCAGTGTCTTCTTCAGTACTAAGTCTCCCACGACAACGGGTCTTGATTTCACCCTTTGATTGTAGAATTTTACTGCTCTATGCTGGTAAGCTGCTTGTCTGCTTTCTGCGTCTTCTCTTCTCTCTTCTATCAGATCTAGGTCTAGCCTTACCTCTTCCCCATTCTTGTCAAGGTCATAGGATTGAACCCTATGAGTAGAGAGTCCCACTTCTGTTGGTATGACGGCCTCTGAGCCATGTGCTAGCATGAACGGGGTTTCTCCTGTCAGTGTTGTTGCTATTGCCCTATAGGCCCACAACACAACATAAAACTCTTCAGTCCATCACCCCTTTGCTTCTTCCAACCTCTTCTTTATTTTGTTGTGACTTCGGTCTGGCCGTTTGCCTGAGGCCGGCCAGGAGAAGAGAAGAACTATTTTATCCCAACTCTTTCGTAATACTTCTCTAAGGAAGAGTACGAGGTCGGTGAAGTCTGGCAGTTATCCAATCCGAGATTAATCATGATGACCTCGGCTTATGTGGAGCCGAGGTAAGGTAAGTGGAGTCATAAGGTCGGCCTGGGTCGAGGTTAAGACGGAACATGCTAGGAACATCGGTTGATTCCCTACCGAAGATGGCCTTGATGGAAGTATAGCTTCTGTAACCTCGGCCTACTCCGAGCCGAGCTTGTCATCCCCTGGTCGGCCTGATGAATAACTATTGCCATGGGCATGAAGGCCTCTCTTGAGGAGGTTTATAGTAATGTCGGCCATGGCCGACCTTGCTTGGGACGAGATCACTGGTCATTGGTCTAAGACGCATCCAACGTCGGCCATATTCATGGCCGAGGTTGATGTCTCTCAGCCGAGGTGGTACATTTGGGGCATATCACTCCTAAATAAGGTAAACCTCCCCCACTAAGGGGAGAGGAATTAATTATAACATACACATGATGACTTAGGCTCTCAGCTAACAATCGTATCACTCCAATCTCCATTGTTCTTACTGAATAATAAACCAACCTCCCCCTTCCCCTTGGATGTAGGCAAATCTCTCTGCTGAACCACGTAAATCTTCTCTTTTTTATTTTTTTATGTTTTTCATCACTATTATAGGGGACCCCCTTTCAGGCGATTTTAGATGCTCTACAATTTTGCACCTGTGACATACCGCCTAATAAAATACCGGGCTATCACTCCTATATCAAATTAAAACAGGAGTCTCATATGGATCATTCTTAGCATCACTGTCGAAAATCCATTTAATTACTAATAACCTATTAGGCCGGTGTCAAAATTTTACTTAACTACTCTTTTTAAACGAATAAAATTAAAACATCAACACGGTTTTGCGTAAATGAAACTGAAATGAAATAAAATAACCGAACACTCGGTCAAAATATACAATCATATCGAATGATGCTCTAAAAGAATAAATAAATGCAATTGAACCATTGGCCCGAATGTATATACAGTACCTCCTATCTAGATTACAAAGATGGAAGCGTCTACCAAAAATCCTGCACACATCCACAGCTACTACAGCAGACGTCTGACTTGAAGGAAGTGTCATCCAAGCGTCCCTATGTCTGGACACCTATATAATATATATATATATATAAGATGAGAGGAAAAGTAGATAAACGGGTCAGAGCCCGAGTTTTGAAAATATTTAGCAAGTGCATAAATGCCTTATTTTTAGAAAAATGTTTTATCTCATATTTAAGTTTGGTATCGCACTCCCATGAGATACCCCTTACCTCTCCACAATCAGTGCTCTCCTAACGCATCCCTCTAAACATCCTAGTCAAGCTACCCTGCTAAACTAGTCTATCACCCAACCACTATCAACCCTAGATTGTCCAAGCAATGTACTAAGGGCTAAATTTCACTCCAGTCTCAACGCTATGCCATGTTCGTGCGTGGGGTGTCTCGCAAAGCAAAATCCAAACAAGGAACCCCCCCGATACACTACTATGCGACAAGGTCGATCGTCGATATCCGCCAGTCCCTCAGTACAGAGACACATATATAAATATATATACCATAAGAATTAATAATATAAGAGCACTAAATATTAAACTTCTCCCCAGTCTCAACGCATTGCCATATTCGTGCGTGGGGTGTCTCGCAAAGCGAAATCCAAACAAGGAACCCCCTCGATACACTACTGTATACGCGGCACGGTCGATCGTCGGGATCCATTAGACCCTCGGTACTCGATTTATCCATATATATATACATATTACCATAAACACCCGGGTCTATCTCCCGGACTGAGGGTTCATATATCAAGTATTTATCAATACTTTCATTTTTCTCAAAACTTCCCATTTCCTTTCTTATATCAAGGAAATGTAAATATAAAAGCCAATTCATTATCATGAATTGCTTTAACAAATCATATACTTTTAAAAGCCAGTTTTTATTATCATAAAAATCCTTTTCCGTTTTATATCATCCCATTTCCCTTTTTATACTCAGGAAATGTATTCAAAGCCATTTTCATTATCATAAAAATGCTTTGATCATACCATATGCTTCCACATCCCTTCTTCCATCCGGGAGTGTTACCGAAGCCAAAACCTTTATCCCATTTCCCTTCTCATATCCAGGAAATGTAAATTAAAGCCAATTTATTATCATAAATTGCTTTAATAAAACTAAGAACGCCCCTCCAGGTTTCCCCACTGGACGCGCCCCTAAATGTCTATCATCTTCCAGGGCCTATCAAACAAGGAAACCTGGGAACCTACTAATGTTGAGAAGCGGCCATATGCCTGCGGGAAAGTCAAGACCACACCCAGAATCTCCTAACCAGTGCAGTAACAATAATCCCCCATATGGCCTATAGGACTATATCCACCCTGCATTCATTAGCCAGGGGGCATCACCATACGCACACAACTTCCCTTATGATAGCGATTTAGGGAGGTGTGTAGCCATAATTTATCAATTATAAAAAGAGTCATTTATCTTTCCATTTTGAAAATATTCGTATTTACATTTTCAAAATCATTCACATCATATCATATATATATATACTTTAATCACATAGTATATATATACATATACTACATATTCATCCTCGAATATATACACATGGCCATAATTTCCAACTACATCTAACGATGACCATTAATCCCAAAGATTCTCTCAAAGAATCATAATCATGCATTCATATAAGCATGATACTAAACCCAAAGTATTTTCTTACTTTAATAAATAATAAATACATTAATCCCATCTAAGGATGTAGTGGATATCTCCAAATATACCCATTTGCATTAACTAAATAATTATATTCTCCAATTCATCCTAATAATCTCATCGGATTCTCTCATCTATAATCAACATAATTATGTTATCTCTTTAGATCGTAATCCCCTTTAATACTCAAATTTAGAAATCCCGCTTTAAACTCAAAGAGGAGAAGTAATAACAATCTACAAAATCTTCGGCTGAAAACAGGGTACTGATCGACCGGTCCTGGACCCCCGGTCGACCGCGGGTTGCATATAAGGCTACGAAACAAAGTAGTAGGCCACTTTTCCTTGACGCGGTCGACCGGCCATAGGGTCGCGGTCGACCGGTCACACCAGATACCCAAAACTAAATTCCTCAAATCCTCCATCCAACAACCGAAATTCATTATCGGGGTTTCTAAACTACACCAAAAATCATCCCAAACATCTACACGATTAATTATAGCCTTTACTCAATTACGACTCGTTTACTCAATTACTCAAAAATGATTCGTTTACTCAATTACGAGCATGTTTTAACTCTGAAATTTCTTGAAACTCAATTTCGAAAATCGGACACTCTTTTCCGACTATCTCTGACATTCCGAGACTCATGGCGCAGTCGAAATTCCCATCTGGGGTACTTGACCGCAAATCACTATTTCAAACCAAAATAACTTTATGCGGGTTTTCTAATTAAAATCTTACCGTTTTGTCACTTTACTCCACGGCGACATATAATTAAAATACTTCGACCTATTTAGTCCCAAAAATAATTACAACACCCATCGAAAAATATTTAATCCTCGAAAATCCCAAAAATCACTATTTCGAGAAAGTCTCCAAATTGCCAATTTATACTTAATGATGGAATTTAATTATGTCCAAAAGGGCGGGTTGTTACAGCACCATTTGTAGAAAACGGATGATTTGTTCATATGCTCTTTCTAGCATTGTTAATAGCGAATCTGATGAGATTTGAAGGATAATTTACATATCAAAATGGGACATAGATCCAACATTCCGACCAAAACATGCCTAGAAAATAAACTAAGTATTTCCCTTTTATTCATATTCATATATGTGCGTATGAATTATTATTGTGGGTGTTCATTGTCAGATCTCGTTGTTTAAAGAATATGCAATGAGTCTTTGAAACATATATTTTACCCGAACGATGTGCGGGCTAGGAAATTGTGATGGTCATTTTGCTTACTTTTTATCATTTATATTCTTGCCTACATATACATTATGAACCAACATAGAGGCCCTAATCATCGAAACAAACTTAAATGTGAAAGAGGGATGCAACTTGATTTTATCTCTCAAAGCCTTTTTGTGCTTAAGACTCATTCACAGTTGTTCCTAAGCCCAATTCCCACTGCCCTCTAGTTGATGTCGTCTTTAAAAAAATCTGTGAATCCAATCGACTACCCCGATGTCTATATCTCAATCGTGTCTCCGTTCATGTGACAGTTGATTTTGTTCAAATAGAAAACTTTTAAGGTTAAGAGGGATATCGTGAATTGAAAGTACGATGCATTAGAAATCCTCCTTAAATACCACCACTTCAACTTTCACCGCTAACAACCATTTTCATCTCCTCCGCGTGTTGTTCTTCCATCGACGCTGCTAGCTACTCCACTCGTTGAAATTAGTCGACATGTTTTGAGGGATTTTTAAGGAGGAGTAATGGAACTCAAAAAGCCAAAAAAATGAGGTAGAAAGTAAGTGGACATATATTAGGTAAGACATAATAAGATAATACAAAATTTACACATTGCATCTTGTTGTGTTATGTTTTCATTACTATAATGACTCATGTAAGCCATGTAAATGTTTTTTCTTGTGTATTTGTGGATCACCAATTTGTGTAATAATTCGTATTATCTTGGTCATGTTTTAAACGAGCCATGTTCACCTTAGGTTTAGAAAAATATTTTGCTGTACAGGATCTAAAAACTTGAATTGTTACCCCTATGAAAATTTATAATCACAAAGCCACCAAAAAAATATTCACATGAGAATAAACGTCATTTTGCTAATTTACTTTCTAAACCTTTGTTTTTCTATCTCAAATATCATTGCATTAGTTGGTAAATAAATAAATAAAAAGATTAGTTGATAATTTTCTTATTCATTTCTTATTAATTTTTGTACTCGAGTTTTCATCTATATTCACGTAAACATGAAATATTTGATACAATGCCTATAATTCACTTCTTTATTATCAATAATAAGGTTTATTTTATATATTCATCTTTTTCTCAATAAATATATTGTGTATTAGAAGATAAATAAATAGTTTTATCTTTTTCCATACACTATTTTTTATTTAGTTGAAATTTTACTATACTAGCCAGAATTAAATTTTGTCGTTAATAACTGTGCTTATTAATATATCACAACCAAAGGGATTTTGTAGAAGATAAGCATTAGAAATCATTGAAAATATATTTTTTAACTAGAAAATAAAAGCTAATAATCTTCCCCTTGTTTCCTATGCCCTATCCTCGCTCTAGACAATGGCCGGCTAGAGCTGAAATACAAAATGGAAGAAAATAAGATGCTTCATAGCCTTACGAAAGGGGAATGCACTGCAGACTGATTATGCACTATGAGATAAGGATGATGGTTATATTCATCTTTCCCCCTATTTGGTTTGTGAGTTGTGATTTTCATTTCCGACCATATATGAATTGTGATTTTATAGATCCGACCCATTTGCGAACCACTTGGTTATGAGTTGTGGATTGAAATTTGAGATTTGTGTTTTCTTCTCATTGTATTCATTTTTATCCATTGAAATTACTAAAAATATTAACTTATACAAGTACATCTTTTTACATTTTAGGGCTGAACTTGCATGCAAGATTTTTGATAAAATGCCTAATTCAAATTATATTTCTTTGGTGACATTTTGGCTCAGATTTGTTATGTGCTAACCTAGTTCGTGCAACCTGAATACTAGACTCCATCTTGGAGACATAGGGTATCTATCTTCTTTGGTTATGTAGGTATGAACTTTCAAACTCTGTTTTGATTTAAAGTAATGTTAGTGTTGATGCAAAAAACTAGATTGCTCTAATTATTCGATCACAGATAAATAAATAAGATAAAGATTTTTAAAGTGGTTCGGCTAGGAATAAAGCCTACGTCCACTGTTATGTTATTGCTGAGTGTTTGTGGAATTCTTGATTACAAGTTCTCTCAAGAAATTCCCGTCCCTTTGAATGGGATTGATACAAGGTATTTATAGCCTCAAGGCTGTACATGAAAGGTCCAATACATTAAATGATATACATATGAATGGGTAATACATTTAATGCAGCGTGTGCGTCAAGAATCTAATGAATAGTTGAACAGTTGTCCGTCTGATAATTGATGACACGGCCGAGGTGCAGTTCGGACCGCCTTAGTTGCTCGTTAATAAAGAGTTCTTCGGAGTGCTTAGAGTATCTCGGGATGATGGAGTTCCTCGGATGGAGTTCCTCGGTATGATAGAGTTCCTCGGTGTATTCTCTTTGCTCGGAAAGAAACATGGTTGGTCGGGAAATGATCTTCCTCGCTGTTATTGTGCCACGTAGATTGACACGTGTCTTCATACTATTCGTCCACATCAGCATATTAATTTTGGTATCAACAGAAACCCCCAATGTTTCATATTTCGAACTTTGAGGAGTATGGGACATTCTTTCTCGGTATATGGTAATATTAAATGACCTTCCTGGGTTTTAGGAACATTGTATTCAAATTTCCTTCTCATTTCGCAGTTTCCGCCTTTTTTATAAGTGCTTCGATCTTCGTGCAACTTTTGTCTTTTTAGCCGCCGGAAGTTCAGTAGTTTCTTTTTAGTAATCATTTCTTTCGCCGCTTCCCAATGCAAAGTATTTAAACTCCTTTGGTAACCATACTGTCGTCTACACTTTCCAATTTTCTGCATTCAAGTTTTCTATTCTCTTCCTCTCTCTTGTGCGTTCATCATTGTTTCCGTTCGTTGTCAACATATCTTCTTTCTTTCTGTAAGATCTTCTTCCTTTCTTCTACGTCTCTTTTATTCAATATGGTTTATATTGTTGAATCTGCTGAGAAATTTCGTTCTGACTTTTCCATTCCTTCTTGGGTAACTCTAGAGGTTCTTTCTGAACCTTTAGATTACTTTCGATTGGCTGAGGGACATTGGTTCCCCAGTCTTTTTGTTGCTGAATGCGGTTTTTCTTTTCCACCAAACCCATTATGTCTTGAGTTTTGTCAATATTTTGATCTTGTTCCTGCAAAAATAGCCCCCAATTCATGGAGAATAATTAACGGGGTGCACAAGTTAAATCTAACTCATGGGACTCGTATAGGGATCCCAGAAATCATGTACTGCTATAAGTGGGCCACTTTAGATAATGTTTATTATTTAAAAACTAGGTTTTTAAATAGAGCCCTTGTAGTTAACCTCCCTGATTCAAATAGAGATTATTTTGAGCATGGGTTGGTCATAAAAAATTGGCAACACGCGCCTTTATCTGGGAATGAAGTATACAACGGTCCCAGATGCCCCCCATACGGCAATGGGATAGGTTTATTTTTCATTTTATTTTACTTATGAAATTGCGTTTTCATCATGTTTGACAAAATGTATGACTGAGATTTATGTATTTATTTGCAGTTGATAGTAAAAGAAAAACTCCAAAAGAGTCGGAAGTGAATATCAAGCATTTAAAACTTATCTGGAATTTGCACAAGACAATTGCAGACGAGCATATTAGGTCTGCATCATATTTGCTGCAGTATAAGAGCTACACAACCTCTTATACTGCTCGCCCTGTTGAACCAGCCTCAACACCAGAAAGTTCATCTTCAGATTCTCATATCCCCCTATCTCAGAGAATGGGCAAGAAAAGAGCTCCTCCTGCTCTATTTGGTGAAATTTCTTCTGCTGTTGGAGCACAGAAAGGCAAAATTGATGTCCCAGAGGGGACTAAAAAGGTAGATGCTAGTTCCTCCAAAGTTGCCGAGAAGCCCCCAGTGGCCCCGAGCAAGAAAAGTGCTGGTGCTGATGTAATTACAATATCTCCGACCAAGACTTCTTCCTTGGTTGATGCTGCTGACCCTCCTTTGAAGAGATTGAGGAAATCATCTTCGGTTAATCTTGCTGGAACTGCATCTTCTCTACCCGCTGGTGGTAGTAGTGTTTCAAAAATCCTTCTTCCGAGTTCTTCAACGAGCTCAGTTATACCTGAGGTTTTCGGGGTTGATGAAAAGATTCCTAGGGATACACTGACATCCCTAGCTGCTCGCCATCTTTCTTCAGTAAATTTCTCATACCTTTGGTCTTTCTATCTTTTTCTTGAATTCTTGCATTTGTATTGACTTTATTGTTTTTCTCATCTTTCAGTTGGTGAACTGCTTCAATACCATCGTGAAGAAAGATCAAGCTATTAAAGCTTCCAGTTCCTCGTCCGATGTTGATGATGCCCTCTTGGGTTTAGCCCAATCTGTGAAAGAATCTCGCCAGCAGTACGTCGAGGAGAAAACTGCCTGGGAGAAAAAGTTGGCTGCAGCTGAGGCTGATAAGATGAAGATGGCTGAAACCTCCAAGAATTTGGAGGAGAAAGTGAAAAGCTTAGAGGTCAATCAGCAAAGGTGCGATGACCAACTGAAGAAGGCAGAAGAAGAACTGTCTATCCTGCGAGACATCAAAATCCAGAAAGAACAATTGGATGTCAAACTCTCCTCGGAGAAGTTGAAAAGAAAAGCTGCAGTTAGGAAACATTTTAGTGCTGGTTGGGAAAAAGGATGGGATAAAGGGATTGCTGCTATGACATCCCAAGTCCAATATGGGGAGTTGAAATACTTCCATGACGGTTGGGTAGCTGCTCTACAAGAGCTAAAAATCCAAGACGATTCCGAGCTATTCCAACGGCATCTCCCTGGTCCTCCTCCACCAATTGTGGAAGAAGAAGAAGATGAACCTGCTTCAGATGAGTCTTCCATGGATGTGGATGTCCCAATCTCTGCTTCTCAACCCTCTGTCATCGAGGATATTTCTTCTATGCCTCCTCCTGCTGAGAAGATTTCTGCCGATCAAGCTGTTGTTATCACCGAGCAACCGAGCTCCTCGTCCCAGCCTCCTGAGAAAGTCTTGGGAGACAAGGAAAAGGTGTGAAGTTGTTCGGTATCATTTCTATCTTTCATCATTTGTAATCGAACAATGTAATCCTTTTATGATCTAATAAAATACTTCTTTACTCATCGCTGTTATTGATGATTCTTTGTTGATTGTTGTCTTTTTCTTGTCTTTAGTTTGTTGCTAGAATGGAATTAATCTCTTCTCATGATACCGAGTTGATGCAGCAATGTCACCGATACTATTGGGCTGGTCATACAGACCTTAGTTCTTCTGAAATTGCTGACATTCTTGGTCATGATGCTTCAGAACAGGCGACTGAGGCTTATCGGTACTTGAAAGATTTACTCGACCGAGCTGTAGCTAACAATGTCGCTTATTATGACTTGATTGAAGAGCTGCATTGTTCCTTAGAGGATCTCCAAGGTCAGCACAATGAATCGATGGCTTCATTACACAAGGAATATGAAAATAGATATCAACAACTTTCCTCTGATACAGGTCATAAAAAGATCATTGCTGCATATGACATTAGGGAAAGGACCCTAAAAGGTGAAGTTGAAGCCTGCCGACAAATTGCCGAGATTCTGGAACAAGAAAATAATAGTCTGCAGAAAAGATTGGCTCAATATGAATCCGCTGCCTCCTCTTCTACTGCATTAGTACCAGTTACTGATGAAGGTTTTTCGTTTCTAGAGGTTGAAAACGCCAAACTAAGGCAAGAGTTGGACGACTTGAAAAAGTCTATTATTCCTGTGACTGCTCGGGGACGAGGAAGGAGTTCTCGGGGATGAGGAAGAATCGTCGAGGAGCAAAATTCTCCAGTTGCTTCTCGGAGCCGATCAAGAGTTCTTAACCGCAGTGTTGAAGAATCTCGCACCCAATCTACTCTGGAAACTCAAGCATTCCAACTGAATGTTAAGGATCGTGCTCTGTCTGATTTGTCTAAGAAAAACTTATCTTTAGAGGATCAACTGGCTGCGATGAAGTCTGCTCTGAATAATAAAGATGCTCTTATCAAGAACTTTCTCGAGCAAGTAGATAGATTAACTTTCCAATTCCATAAACAGCCTCGGGAGTTCTGGAATGCAGGCTATAATGAAGCTCTTTATCATTTGGATGATCGCATTGAAAATGCTAACAACGAAGGTTATAAGCAGGGATGGTTGAACGCCCTGGGTGTATTAAAATTGGAACGAGGTCATTTTTTATGGGATTATCATGCTCCTGGATTGCTAGACTTGCCTGTTCCTCCTTATAAATTGGATATGGCATGGATTCCTACTCGTTCCATTCCTCGGAGTTTGATCTCTAAATATCTTGGTGATTATAACCTTCATTCTCAAGTTGAAGTATCTCGTCCTGAGCATCTGTTGGACACTCCTACAATAATGAATGTCAGAATGCTGAAGGACATGAGCTTTATTAATTCTCCTCTTTGTCTAGATGATCCTCCTGCTAGCGAGGAACCTGTCTCAAAGGATAAAGGAAAGAAACCAATAGAGTAGGAATCTTTAATGTAATAGTTAGCACATACATGTAACATGTAATACATTTTTATCTTAATGAAAGAATTTCATTTTCTGTTTTGCCAATAGCTATTTTTCTGTTTGCAAATTATATGGTTCATCAACCAACTTAGAATTTATAATAAGCATAAATTGTTCAAAATTGTTTCCAACCAACCAAGGTGGATAAATAATGTTTGTCGACCAACCACAGTTGATGGGTTTTTATCCCCGACCAGCCATACTTGGTTCAATTTCAAATATAAACATGCGTCCGACCAACTAAGGTCAACACTTTTGTCCTCATCGACCAACTACAGTTGGTGGGTTTTTATCCCCGACCAACCATACTTGGTACAGTTTGGAATATTTTGTTCTTTAAAGAACTTTTTGTAATAATGTTACCTCCCGACCAACATAAGCTGTAATGCGAGAGTATATAAAGTCTTACCAACCGTAGTTGATCATGCTGGTATACACCTCCTAATCAAAGGAGTAGTAGGGTTCTTTCGAACTTTTTGGCTCCTTGGAGCATGTCCTCCTAACCAAAGGAGGTTGGCTACTTATAGCACTTTTGCTCCGTAGAGCGCTCCGTAGAGCTTGTCCTCCTAACCAAAGGAGGTTGGCTACTTATAGCACTTTTGCTCCGTAGAGCGCTCCGTAGAGCTTGTCCTCCTAACCAAAGGAGGTTGGCTACTTATAGCACTTTTGCTCCGTAGAGCTTGGCTCCGTAGAGCATGTCCTCCTAACCAAAGGAGGTTGGCTACTTATAGCACTTTTGCTCCGTAGAGCTTGGCTCCGTAGAGCATGTCCTCCTAACCAAAGGAGGTTGGCTACTTATAGCACTTTTGCTCCGTAGAGCTTGGCTCCGTAGAGCATGGCTCCGTAGAGCAGTTTTCTTCTTGTTATCAAGCAGTGTAGTGTTCAACACTAGTATTCCCCGAAAAATTTTCAACAGAAAGAAAATGGTGAACCATCCTCATTTTATTCATCGTTTTATTCATAATGAAGGAAATACTTTACATTTTACATTACTGATAATACTTGCGCAGGTGTTCAGCATTCCATGCATTCTTAAATTCCTCTCCTTCTAGAGTTGCTATTCTGTAAGTTCCAGGTCGAACAATCTCTGTAACTCGGTAAGGTCCATGCCAGTTTGCTTCCAGTTTATTCTGTTTCTGAACGACTTTCTTCAGCACATAATCACCCTCCTTCAAATCGCATTTCTTCACCCTTTTGTTGTAGAACAGAGCTGTTCGTTGTTGATAAGCAGCATTCCTAATGGCTGCCTCTTCTCTTACTTCTTCGAGCATATCCAAATCCATTCTTCTCATCAAGTCACTGATCGGAGAGTTGAAATTCAGCACTCTATGCGTTGGGAGACCCAACTCGGCCGGTATCACAGCCTCACTTCCAAATGCTAGCATATATGGTGATTCTCCAGTTGCTGCTCGGGGAGTTGTTCGGTAGGCCCATAATACTGATTGGAGCTCATTAATCCAATTTGCTTTAGCTTCACTTAGCCTCTTTTTCAACCCGTTGAGTAATGTTCTGTTCGTCACTTCAGTCTGTCCATTGCTTTGGGGATGGCCTGGTGCTGAATGAAACTTCAAAACGTTCGATTGATGACAATAGGCAGCAAATTCTTCATTATCAAATTGTGTTCCATGATCTGTGATGAAAGCATGAGGGAGACCATATTGACAAATGATATTCTTCCATATAAACTGGTATACCTTCTCGTACGTCATATCGATAAGAGGCTCAGCTTCCACCCACTTAGTAAAATAGTCCACTGCAACTACGAGATACTTGAATCTTCCTCGGGTGGTCGGCAGTGGTCCAACCAAATCAATTCCCCACATGGCAAATGGCCAAGGGGAAGTTATTGGTGTTAGCAATGCTTGTGGAGTTCGTCGGATGGAGGAAAAACGTTGGCACTTGTCACATTTCTTGGCATAGGCTATACAATCAGCCCTCATTGTCGGCCAGTAATATCCCTGTGTCATCACTCTTTGTAAAAGTGTTCGACCTGCTACATGAGCTCCACAAGATCCTTCATGGATTTCTTCAATCAATTCTTTCACCTCGGTGGGATGTACGCATCTCTGCAAACCTGCCATAATTCCTCGTCTATACAAAATACCATTAGTTAATACATACCGAGAAGCTTTATACTTCAGTTTCTTGGCAGCGAGTTTGTCCTCCGGCAATCCACCCTCTTCAACATATTTCCTGATTGGATCCATCCAAGATGGTCCTAAATCAAGGGTAATCACATTCATTGTCAGATCTTCATCTATGCTCCGACCTTCTAATACTTCAATCGGTATAGTTCTTCGCATCTCGATACGAGTAGCTGATGCTAGTCGGGCCAATGCGTCTGCTTGTACATTCTCCATCCTTGGTATTCTCACCAATTGAATGGCATCAAATTCTGTCAACAATTTCATCACCTTTGCATGATATTTGATCATTAAATCTCCTTTAACCGCATATATTCCCATCATCTGATTCACAATTAATTGAGAATCACTGAATACCATCACTTGTTGTGCTTCCATAGTCTTTGCTAGACTAAGACCTGCTATCATGGCCTCATACTCCGCTTCATTATTAGAGGCTTTGAATTGGAATCGCAAAGCATATTCCATATCAATCTCGTCTGGAGTGATCAAAACAATTCCTGCTCCACAACCAGCTGTGCAGGATGATCCGTCTACATATAATCTCCATGTAGGTATTTCGTCTTCAAATTTCTTATCTGTCAGAGTTCCTCGATAAAATATCTGCTGTTTTCTTCCATCATCCCCCGGTATCTTTCGCTCCTCGTCAATCATCTGTTCGTACCCTTTTACCATCCTTAGTTGGTCTGGGTTTGAATATAATGATTTCTCTACGTCCACAAGTCCTTTTACCAACCTTGGTTGGTTTGGACCTGTTTCTGCTGATCCTGTATCGTCCACAGGTAGGTCAGCAAATGTTTCTGTTGATCCTGTACCGTCCACAGGTAGATCAGCAGGCAGCTTTTGCTCCTCGGGGGTATCAGGGTATGTGAACTCTGCTATAAAATCTGCTACAGCTTGCCCCTTCAATGATGATCTGGGCTCATACACAATATCATATTCACCAAGTTCTACTGCCCAGTACATCAATCTCCCCGATTTTTTTGGCTTATGGAGGGCTTGTCTCAATGGCATATCAGTATAAACGATGATGGTATGGGCTTGGAAATATGGCCTCATTCTTCTACTTGCTTCAATTAGTGCCAATGCCAATTTTTCTAGCTTTGGGTACCTGATTTCTGCACCTCGGAAAGCCTTACTTGTGTAATAAATTGGCTTCTGGACTCCATTCTCCAATCTGATCAATGCTGAACTGACTGCATTCTCTGATACTGCCAAATACAAATACAATTTTTCTCCTGTTATTGGTCTGGACAATAGTGGAGGTGCTCCCAAGTATTTCTTCAAGTCTTGAAAAGCTTTTTCACATTCCTCATTCCACTCAAAGGTTTTTCGAAGTGTTTTAAAGAATGGTATGCATTTATCAGTTGCTCGAGATACAAATCTGTTGAGCGCTGCAACTCGTCCGGTAAGACTCTGCACTTCTTTCTTCGTCGTCGGAGATCGCAGCCCTAGAAGAGCTTTGATCTTATCTGGATTTGCCTCAATACCTCGCTGATTGACGATGTATCCGAGGAACATTCCTTCTCGTACTCCAAAGGTGCACTTCGTCGGGTTAAGCTTCATTTGGTATTTATCCAATTGATCAAAAGTTTGACTCAAGTCAACCAAATGATCAGCAGCTTTCTTGCTTTTAGTGAGCATGTCATCGACATAGACCTCCATGTTGCGGCTGATTTGTTCGGTAAAAACCTTATTCATCAACCGTTGATATGTTGCACCTGCATTTTTTAAACCAAAAGGCATAACATTATAACAATAAGTTCCCCTAGGGGTAATAAAAGAAGTACTTTCCCTGTCTTCAGGTTTCATTTTGATCTGGTTGTAGCCAGAGTAAGCATCCATGAAGCTGAGTAGCTCGTGTCCCGAGGTAGCATCCACCAGTTGATCAATTCTGGGCAATGGAAAGTGATCCTTGGGGCATGCCTTATTGAGATCGGTGAAATCGACACACATTCTCCATTTGTTGTTTTTCTTCTTTACCATCACCACATTTGCCAACCAATCTGGATATTTTACCTCTTCAATGAATTGGGCTTTCTGGAGTTTCTCGACTTCCTCTTGTATGGCCTGGTTCTTCTCGGGACTAAACACTCTTCTCCTCTGCTTCACAGGCTTGATCTCCTTATTCACATTGAGCTCGTGACATAAGAAGTTTGGATCTATTCCTGGCATGTCTTCATGACTCCAAGCAAAAGTATTTTTCCTGTTTCTCAAGAAATTTATCAATTCCTGTTTTATTGAAACGTCCAACGACGATCCTATCGGGGTTATTCGTTCAGGATGCTCGTCGTCCAGAATAACATTTTCTGTAGATTCCATCACCTGTCCTTTTACAAGTTGAGATTCATCCCTGGGATCAAGAGTTTCAATTTCTGTACCTTCCTCCACCTGGTAAGTAGTAGTCTTTTTCCTGGACTCTTCAAGCTCCTCTTGCTCGGCAGACGAATAATAACATTCCCTAGCTACTTTTTGATCACCTTTCACAACTCCAACCCCAAAATTCGTTGGGAATTTCAAACATTGATGAACTGTGGATGGAACTGCTTCGAACTTCTTCAATCCCACTCGTCCCATGATGATGTTGTAGGCTGACTGCACATTCTTATCCATCACAAAGAAGCGTATTCTTTCTGTTCGACAAGCAGGCCAAGTTCCAATGAGTATATCCAACTTGATCGTCCCAAGTGGAAAAACTTTTTCGCCAGCAAAACCCAGAAGGGGTCGGTGATAAGGTTCCAATTGAGATAATTTCAAATTTAAGCTATCAAAGCATGAATAATACATGATATCTGCCGAACTACCATTGTCTACTAACACCCTTGAAATGACCACTTCCTTCATTCTCATTTTGATCACCAAAGGATCATCATGAGGGTAAAGAACACCTGCCAGGTCGTTTTTTGAAAAACCAATCACTAGCTTCTCTTTGTTTACCTTCCTCGGGCGATCATCCTCGGCCAGGTTTATTCGCTGAATGTATGAACAAGCTTGAGCTTCTCTGAGGTAAGCTTTTCTTTCTGCAGTAAGGTCTCCTCCTCCTGCATCTCCCCCTGTAATAACGTTACAATGAAACGATCCAAAACGTATGGAAAATACCTCTCGTTCAGGTTTCCTTGGCTTCTTGGGAAGATCGGGGTCATCATCTGGATCCTCTTCATGATCCCTCCTCTTTTTTTCCTCTGCACGACGAGGAGATCTAGATCTCTCTCTAGGTCTATCATCATTCTTCTTTTCACTTCTGCGATCTACATACTTTGATAATTTTCCTCTTCGAATGAGTGTTTCAATCTCGTTCTGAAGGGCTATACAATTTTTGGTCATATGGCCATGATCTTTGTGAAATTCGCAATATTTGGCCTTATTCCTCATGTCGGAATCTGTCTTCAGTTTCTCTGGCCATTTGATTTCCTCGTTATTTCTGATCTCTTCTAAAACATGATTAATACCCATTTTCAATGGAGTATAATTATCATACTTCTTTAGGGATTCCAACTTTATCCTGTTATTCCTGGAATGTTTGTCACCACCATTACCTTTCTGATCTTTCTTCTTAAAGTTGTCGACCTCCACTTTAACTTCTTTATCCATATTCTTCTTCGCAGTCATAGCTTCCTCGGCATTCATGATTTTGGCCGCCTTTGCCATCAATTCCGACATATTTTTAGGCGGATCTTTGGCCAGAGTATAGTATAGCTTGTTAGGCAGCAAACCACTCATCAAAGCAGTGATTGTTGTCTTTTCTTCATAATCTATGACTTCCAACTTCTCGTTATTGAAACGAGTTATGTAATCTCTAGTACTTTCTCCTGATTTTTGTCTAACACTTAGCAAGTGCGCTACTCGCTTTACCGGCTTTGCTCCAAAACAAAAATTGCCAATAAACAGCTCGGCTAACTGAACAAAAGTTGAAATCTTACCCCGAGGAAGATTATTGTACCATATCTGTGCAGATCCAGTAAGAGTTCCCGAGAATGCTCTACACCTCATCTCGTCGGGGACAGCGTAGATATCTGCAGCAGCTTGGTACTGTTCTATATGAAGTACGGGATCTGTCTTTCCATCGTACTTGGGGGTTACTACAGGTGCTTTGAATTTCGACGGTGTAGGGAAATCCACAATGGCTTGCACAAAAGGTGTCCCTTGAACAAAAGTTCTTTGTAAGGGATTCCTCGCCTTAGCCATTTCTCCCAATCTATCCTCCAACCGTTGAATGGAACCTTTCCATGCTTCATTCCCTTCCTCAGGCCGCTTAGTCCGAGCAACTGATTGCTCTGACGTAGCTTCTTGAGTTTTATCTCGACGTGTAATTGGTCGTGATTGTGCAGATCCTTCTCTCAAACCTGGTGGTGGTCGAAAACTTCTTGATGGAGCCCTAGGTGGACTCATGTTCCTCCTTGGTCCTAACCGGCTGAAAGGAGACACCCTGCTTAATCTTTCCAAAGCGCTAGTTCTCTCCGGAGAAAGAGAGATATGTTGATTTGTATCCGTAGCCCGTATTGATGAAGTTCGCCCAGGTTGATAAGAAGAATCGTTGGATTCTCCATTGCGATATGACCCGGTACGTCTGGATCGTGATTGCCCATGATCAGTCCTTTGCCCTGAATAAGTAGGTACACCGCCTTGAAGAGTTTGAAGGAGTTGCCTCATAGATTCTTGCATGGCGGTCTGTCCTTGAGCCAGATTCATCATAATTCCGGCTAGATCTGGAGATGCGGATGGATTTGGAAGATTTCCAGTATTGCCAGCATTTCGATTACTGGACTCTGGGTTATCTGCCATTGGTGATAAATGATTTTTATGAAAAACGATAATAACAGTCGTTTCCCACAGACGGCGCCAATCTGTTGATGCAAAAAACTAGATTGCTCTAATTATTCGATCACAGATAAATAAATAAGATAAAGATTTTTAAAGTGGTTCGGCTAGGAATAAAGCCTACGTCCACTGTTATGTTATTACTGAGTGTTTGTGGAATTCTTGATTACAAGTTCTCTCAAGAAATTCCCGTCCCTTTGAATGGGATTGATACAAGGTATTTATAGCCTCAAGGCTGTACATGAAAGGTCCAATACATTAAATGATATACATATGAATGGGTAATACATTTAATGCAGCGTGTGCGTCAAGAATCTAATGAATAGTTGAACAGTTGTCCGTCTGATAATTGATGACACGGCCGAGGTGCAGTTCGGACCGCCTTAGTTGCTCGTTAATAAAGAGTTCTTCGGAGTGCTTAGAGTATCTCGGGATGATGGAGTTCCTCGGATGGAGTTCCTCGGTATGATAGAGTTCCTCGGTGTATTCTCTTTGCTCGGAAAGAAACATGGTTGGTCGGGAAATGATCTTCCTCGCTGTTATTGTGCCACGTAGATTGACACGTGTCTTCATACTATTCGTCCACATCAGCATATTAATTTTGGTATCAACAGTTAGTATTTCTAATTTGATTTTTTTTCGTTTTTTTTTTGCAAACTCAACAGTTAAGTAAGTATTATAGAGATGCTTCTTCTCTATTGTTTATTAGTTCAAATGTGTTTCAAAGTGGTAATTTTTTTTAGTTTCTTATTATGTAGTTTTTTTAATGTATCATTGGTGGTATTTCAATGAGATGATATGCAAATTGAAAATTTTGGATAACCATTATGAATGCCTTTAATGTCTAAGAACTGCCTTAATTACAAATTGGACATTTTTTAATGTATCATTTTTAGAATGTAGTTGGGTTGTTTCTTAATTTATAATTTCTTGATATTATAGTTGAATCAAAATAATGAATGAAAACTACAGTTGGATAAACAAATATGAAGGAAAAAAATCGTACTCGAACCAAATCGAGTGACGTTTAATGAAATTGCTAACTTTGAAGCCAATTTTGACCCCTCAAATAGCACCAAAAATGGTCAGAATATATATATATATATATATATATATATATATATATATATATATATATATATATAGAGAGAGAGAGAGAGAGAGAGAGAGAGAGAGAGAGAGCGAGAGAGAGAGAGAGAGGAATGGACGATACGAATCCAATGGCACCATAATCGCCTGATTCTGAGTTATGGTTAAAAAGTTTTGGCCTTTCTCCCAACACGGCATATATATCCATAATTTCTCTCCTCTCAGTTAACATTGCCTGGGATTATGCATAGTTCTAAATATGTGGGGTTGAGGTGAGATTTTTCTCGGCTTTTATATTGTTGTTGTTTTAGATTTTGCTTGGCTTTTATATTATGCATATACTAGTTCTAGATATGAACTAACTATGTTGTATATCTTAAGTTTTGTAGCTACACTAATGTCTTGAAATAACTATTAGATTTTGTGTATTTTGCTAAACTAATGTGCTTCAGGTATATTTATAAACTACTTTTCCATTACAATATCAGTTTGTTAATGTTTTGAACATATGAATTCACGGGCAATGGAAAATAATACGACTGTAATGATTTTGGTTTCAATTGCATTTAGCCGGGGATGTTCAGTTCCGTTCAATTAAATCTCACCATCATCAGCTTCAAGATTTCTTTAGTTCATAAAGGGAGGTCAAGATTTTAGTGCATATGAAAAGGATAATAGAAGAAGCATTTCATGTTCCTTATAAATTGATTACATTGGGTAGTAACCATCATCAGGGGTGAGTGGGTGTGGGATAAAATTAATTTTTTCTATTATTTATGGATTAGGCTATAGCCTACTAATTGCCTCGTTCCTGATTGCTAGATTTTAATAGCATCACATGTAGCTTCCAAAGAAAACAATTTCACCTAAAATGTAGCAAAATATCTCCATATAACCTTCCACACAAAAATATTCTCATATTGGACAACGAAAAATAGGATTTGAAGAGTATCAACCTCCCCTATGCCTAGCCAAACATGTAATTCCATGACCCGAAGTTATAGGTTACCCGTGTGTCAACCCGCACTACACCAAAAATGCTAAAATGCCACCTTTGAATCGGCCACCCTTATCACGGTCTTTGATCGTGACAAAAAAACATGCATTTTTTGTCACGATCATTGACCATGACAAGTAGGGTTGTGACGGAATTGTCACGGTCTTTGATCATGACAACTTTATAAAGTTATCACGGTAAAAAACCTTGAGAAGTCTGTGATAAGTCTTTTAAGTAAAAACCTTAAGCGTTCTTTTTTTTCCCACCGTTCCATTTCCCTATTTTCTCTCTCTCTCTCTCTCTCTCTCTCTCTCCTTTGTGTTTATGTGTGTGTGTGTATATATATACGTGTGTGTATGATTTTGTGCGTGTGTATAATTTTCTATGCTTGCATATATATATATATATATATATATATGTGTGTGTGTGTGTGTGTGTGTGTGCGTGTGTGTGTGTGTGAGAGAGAGATTTTAATCTAATAAAATTGCAACCATACATAGAGTTTGATGAATCACACTTCAAATTGTAACCATCACATTATAGTGATGATTATTGATAATACAGTAAGGCTAAAACAAAAATAAGGTACACTCTCAAGTGCTTTGTGAACCGAGTTCAAAATACATTCTCTTAATATAGCGGTAGTTCCTTTATGAGGAACGAATGTATCCAAATAACGAAACAGGTTCATACTTTCAAACCTCACACGGACATCCAAATATGAATCTGAATGGATGTATACAAATAACGGTACTTCCTTAAAAAACAAAAGTGAAACCTTTCAAACCTCACACGGACATCCAAATTTGAATGGATACATAAGATAGAGAAGACAAAATAATAAGGAAACAGGTTGATACTTAATACTTCATGCATACTTAATACTTCATTAAAAGGTGCATACTTAATTAGGTGAGTGCTCAAGATAGCAGGGCCTAAACTTCATTAAAAGCAAGTTTGACAAAATACCTTCAAAGCCATTCTTCCACAGAAACCATATCCTGCAAGATTTTTTGACAAAATAAATACCTTCAAAGTTTTCGCAATGTCCGTTATTGTCAGCAGCTCTTCGGCAACAACAATAATCCTAATAAATGCAAAAAATTGAATACACCTTATTAACGAAAGGCACAATAAGAGGCCAAACAATTCAGGGAAATTAGAACAAAAAATAAATGGTATAGCTGTCAGAAATAAAAAGGCCAAAAAATTGTGGATATTATCTTGCAGTTATATATTTAGTTCAACTCCAATGAAAACTATGAATATGCCCAAAGTTCTCCTTATATTGATTCCACAACAAACAAAAAAAATTGCACAAAAACTACGAATATGCCAAAGTTTGAATATACATGTAAATTAGATACTTATTTGTAACACAACAGCTCCTACAAAAATAACAAAAAACCTAATTACGAAGAGGCTAAACAGTGAAAACTGAAACCAAAATAATCAAAATTCAAAAAACCTTGAAATCTACACTATAGCCCTAAAAACCCAAGACTATAAAAGCCCTTGAAATCTACCATTAAAAACCTGAATACACTATACCCCTTGAAATCTCGAGAAATAAAAGAAGAGGTACCATATGATCTTGAGATTTTGGCTCCATCACCACCAAAAATTCTAACATCTGTAATACATAAATCAAGAAACCTCATTAAAATAACACAAATTTTTAATTCAAAACCCTAACCCCCATATTTAAAATCAATTTTCCATAGTCTTAAAAGGCTAACCCTCAAACCTAATATGAACAAACCGAACCAATACAGGAACAAAATGAAACAATATGAAGCTTGACCTAGGAGTAGCAGCGGCGTGGAGAGAGGACTAGCAGTGTGGAGGCAGGTGTTGTTTGGGTTGAAAATTAGAGATCGAGAGTAAAGAAGGAGAGTGTAAGCAATGAAAGAGAACGAAAGTTTGGGTTGTTTACCAAAATCCCCCCATTTTTGAATTAAAGCCTAAATTTGTGAGGTAGACAAAGAGGGGGAAACAAAATAGTTAAGGGGTATGTTTGTAAAAAAGAAAGAGATGTTATCGTAGCCATTAAAATATGTAAGGAGGTGGCATCAATCTGCACCGTTAAAAATGTGTATATTTTCAAAAACCAAGCTACTTAATTATATATATATATATATATATATATATATATATATATATATATATATATATATATATATATATATGTTATTTGGACAGGTTAAATTTTGCTATAACAGGTACAAATATACTATTGGGCAGTGACAGTGGCTATACTGCCCAAGCTTTTTTTTTAAATCTGCCCAGATTTATCACAAACTTTGACCGTGACAAGTTACCTTTGTCATGGACTTATCATGGTCAAATTCTATGATAATTTTTTATTTGTCACGGACTTGTCACCGACTTTAGCCGCGATAAGCTTAAGTTTTTGTCACGGGCTTGTCACGGGCTTTGACCGTGACAAATTTGTCAAGGGTAAAGACCGTGAAAAGTCCCCGAGAACTCTAACAAACTTGCCATGATCTTTGACCGTGACAATTCCATGACAAATTCATTTGTCACCCCAAACGTATGATGGTAAAAAACCGTGACAAGTTTGACTTCTCAAGGTTTTTGATCGTGACAAGTTGGCAGTTTTGGTGTAGTGTCGGTTTAACCCAAGCGTTAGGTGTGAAGTGCAACGGAATGACCCAAATAATGTTTCTAGTCCAGTTTTTATCATAGTTAACGTTTCACTTGTTAGCATGTGATTCCGATTTTAAATTTTAACTACGTGAGGGACCCATGGGAAGCACCCCGAAATCCAAGTAAATAGAGCTACTAATGTAAAAATAAATAATGTACTTACCTGTATAACGCCCTCAAAATCCAAAACCACACCCAACCTGGTGTAACAAAGCGAGGGTGTGAGCCTATGCCGAGTGGGAATTTACAAAGTCGTATAAAAACGATCGACAGAAAGGATAGTCACACGCTACAATCACATGCATGCAAAAATATATATGTATCTCTCTCTCTCTCTCTCTCTCTCTCTCTCTGTATATATATATATACACACACCCCTTTGAAAAATACATGTTTGAATGCATTAACTTCCGAAAACCTTACTTGTCCAGGTTAATTTACCTTACTTGTAAAAACTTCCTTAATTCATACTTAGCACTACTCACTTTGTTTAACACACCCCATTCAACACTTGAAATCCACAACACTTGATTTATCTAAGCCCATTCATTTATCGAAATCACCCGTTTTATTCCTTTAACTATACTTTAGTATTTTCATTTAAAAGCACCATTTCAACACACGCATTTACCATGCTATAAAATACTTTTTTATCATTTAAAAACCTTTTCAATACATACTTATTCAAGTTATGGGTTTAATAACTTGGTTGCTTAATCACCCATTTACCCACTTTCCTTGCCATTTTTCCTTGTCTTATGGACACTGATAGATTTACGCATTTACTTGTCCATTTCACATTTACCAGAGCATTTAATATATTCGTTCAAGTTAGGATGTATTAACACATTTTACCACACAACTAGTTTCTTAGCATGTTCCATATATTCTTTATCTTTTTCTAATAATCTTCTTATACCACATACTTTCACGATCTCCACACCGCCAGTTATTCGCACCATATGTTCTGATCGGTGATTTAGGGATTTTCACCCAAGGGCTCCGGCCCCTTATTGCTTTTTCGCGGTGTCATTCGAGTTCCTTTTATGTGTTTTAATAATTTACAAATGTCCACATTATTCCACTTTCCTTTTTACCTGGCCGAAGATAAAATTCGGGACTTTATCACTCCATCTTGTCTTACATTTTGAAAATTTACCAATTCATGTCCTTTACACTTTAACCTTGATTTTATTCAAAAAATCTTATTCTCTTAGTACCACTTTGTGTAACACCTTTCTCAACATTTTTACTTCATAAAAATGTTCCACTTTAAGTAATATTACCATTTTACCCATATGTTTCCAAAATCACCTTTTACTCAATTTCTAAAGTGTTAGTTGCACCAAAAATACTATTAATTATTCATACCAACTTCTTGAGTATTTTAACACTTTAATACCTTTTCACACTTGGAGTAATATCCTTCTTAATTGGAAATACTTTTACTCCTTTAAACCCTATTTAATTACATAAGTGTTAATATTTCACAACATTACTAAGTTACACTCATTAACCATTCCATGTATACCCATGAACACTTAATGAAGACTTTTTATCAACATTTTTCAAACACACATTTCTTTACTTTTTCATTCAAGATATACATTCACACTTAAGGCTACTTTTATAAGAAAATTGTGATTTCTTTTTATTTAACATGTAGTCTTTTAACCTCATACTCATAATATCTTTTAGTCCCAATTTCACACACTTTGAAGACTAAAATTCAATATTTTATTATTTCATGTTTAAACCCAATAAAATATTCTTTAAACTTGTTTATACATTATATGTCAAAACAATACAAGTTTATATGCATGAGAAGATGGGTTTTAAACAAAGAATCCTACTACATGTTTTAAACATATTTTTCATCATGGAAAATAATTATGCTTGCAAAAATACATTTTTATGGAACAAAAGACATTTTTATTTCTTCAATCTCAACAAATTTATAATTTTCATAAATCATCATTTTTTCAAGATCATAATTCCATCAATGTTTACCAAAATATTACATTGCCTTCCAACATTTTATTCCACAAAATGTTTCCATCAATATTTCTAAAAAAACACCATTCTCATAAAACGTCAACTTTTACTATTTAAAAGCCTTGAAATATTTATTTCTTCATTAATTTCAAGAAAATAATATTTTTGAATATTTTATTCAATAAAATTGTTTATCATCTCATACACATTATTTACATCATTTAACTAAATGCACCCCACTCAAATAGTCTAATTACAAGACTACAAGGCAAAATAATATTTTTACATTCAGAGTAAGGTTTACCTATCTCTAATGGCTCCAATGGTGGTGGGAATGTTGGTGTAGGAGGAGTAACCCCCCCCCCCCTTCCAAAGGTGTCCTTAAGGTCTTACCAAATGCATCCTCCAAAAGCTCAAAAGATGCTCTTCTTCCAAGCTTCCAAGCAAGGCCCACTTCTACTCCATTAAAACCCACTTCATCTTCTCCAAAAAATCCCCCATATACTCATTCAAAAATTCACAGTTCTTCTTCAACCATGGTAGAAATGGGTATTTTGTGTTTGAATATGGTGGAATATCACACAAATGGAGGTGGAATTGTGGATTGGTGGTGGATGGTGGTGGAAGACCACACACCTTTCTATCCCTTTCTTCCATTTTCTCCCAAAAACAACACACCCAAACATATCCTTATAAATCCCTCTCCGATGTCTAAATTCCTGTTTTGCCCATTGTGAACTGATATAGGCTCAACATCACACAAAATCAACGCTCCAAATTGTGACAGCACACAAGGGTATTTATATCTAAAAACTCGACTATGGTCATTCGAACGACTTCCTTTATATCGTTCGAACGATAAGACCTATGTCATTCGATCTATGTATCGCGCGACCCTTCATGTGACATGCTATTGTAAACCGGTAGCACGTCAATAGATGTCCTGCTATTCGCGACCTTTACACTATCGTTTAAATCATCCTTTTTTTTTTCTCCAATTTTATCCACAATTCTTCCATAATTACAATCAACTCCTCCTCAATTATAATCAATATATAATTTAATTCAACTTTTGGGACAAGATATTACAAAACACATGGATATACAAAGTAAAAATGGTAGTAATAGGATAAAACTCCCAGTCATGGAATGATATCCTTAAGTATGATGCATTAACCTCCTTATTAATAGCATTGTTGTAGGTTAAAATTAGTGAACCATGTGGATTAGTAATATGGTGACACCTGTCAACGTTATCATGAGGCCTGGCACACTAGATCAAACCTGGAGGTACAAGTACTTGTTGGTCCTCTAACAAGTTGAACTGTCAGCAAAGCCACACGTGGGATATTCAACAGTCATCATGCACATGCACGTGAGGACACATCAGGTTGTGTGTTATTTTATACTGGTGTAAATGCTTGATTCTATAAAGGTATTCTACCTTTTGGCTTCTTGCTGACTATAAATACAACATTTCCCTTGGCTAAGGTGGCAAGCTTTGAAATCATAGTTTCACCTTGTAATTGTATTCTAAAGATTGAAATAAACCCTAAACAAGTTTGCCCATGGTTGTAGGCTCATTTCCTGATTTGAACTACATAAAAAGTTTGTATTGTTTCTTTATTCTATTTATCGGTGGTTATGTGTTTGGTGATTATCATCTAAAATTCATATCCAAATTTAGACATCAACATATTGGTGTCATTTGTGGTAAATGACAGGTGATCGTCAGTTTTTACTAATGTCTTTCAAAGGCCATCCTTGATTCCTTCTGAAGGATGGTTGAAATCCAATAAAGTAGTCTTACTATGGTAAACACCTTTACCCCTTCTGCTCCACCCAGCATAGGGTATTTGTGAGGAATTTTACTCAACCAATCTAAAGGGCAAGAGGCAAAAAAAGAAACAATGAGGCATCTAACTCAAGACACTTCAAGAAATATTTGTCACTGCTCCATCCTCTCAGAGGAAAATGCCCATCCACCTCTTAAAAATGAACGGAGTGGATATTTTAGATCTTTATATGATAGGTTTTATCGTCATGTAGAAACTTCCTCAATTAGATCTACTAACTATTATAACAGGCGACCACTCACTCAAGAACAAACAAAAGCCTATAAATAGTTAAGCAAGGCCATTGCATTTGATCGTCATGGTCCCCAAGAAACTAAAGGCCATTATAGGGAGCCAGCTTGATCACATGATCATCGTGCCAAACATCATGAAGGATCAGTTAGGTCCAAAACTAGCATTCGGGGATCCTTCATGTCCAGAAGACTTCTCAGGAAGAGAGCTCAACACAAATGCACGGTAGAGATTCCAAAGCTACCTCAGCCAAATCTAAGCCTGTAGATCACTCTTCGAAGGATCAATAATGTGATGTAAGATCACTTGAGGGGAGATAAAAAAAGACTAAAAATCGCCTATAAGGATCTTTGTAAAGGGATCTCACTTCATTCTAGCCATCGTGGATTTCCCCACACGTTTTAAATTCAAGATACAAGTTTTACTCCTAAATATGATGGTAAGTCTGACCTTATCCTCAGTATTAAGTAATATCATACTGCAACTGATATTAATTTTGTCCCTGAGGAGATATATTGTCGAGCGTTCTCAAGTAACATCATTGGATCTTCCCAAATTTGTTTCAACAATTTACCCCGAGGATAAATTTCTAGTTTTTAATAGCTCGCTGAACTATTCATCAATAACTTGTATTTCAAAGGTTAATCCTAACAAATGAGTAGCCCATTTATTAAGCATTCACCATAGACCAGGAAAAATTACTCGTGAATACATTACCCACTTGAACAATGAGAAGTTGGAGGTAGTGGACTACGAGTAAATGACTACCATCACCGCTTTGATGAGTGGACTGCTTCCCAAGAAGATATATCATGCATTGGAAAAGGAGCCTCCTAAAACCATGACAGAATTATTGGCAAAGGCTGGTAAAATCATATATGATGAAGAATCTATGGCTTCCAAGAAGGTTCTAGGAGCCAAAGATGAGAATAGAAAAAAGGAGTAAAAAGATAAGAAACATGAGAAGCCCCCAGGAAGTATAAGGAGTACACTCCTCTTACTATTGGTGTGCATTACATCTTGGAATAAATCATGTGCATTAGAGTCTTAAAATTCCCTGGAAAGTTGAAGTGACCCCCTAATCGGAGGGATAATTCTAAGTATTATGAATTTCATAAAGATCACAAGCATACCGCTGATAATTGCATTTCCCTAAAAAAGATATTGAATATCTTATCCTTCGTGGTAAGATGACCAAGTTTGTTGATCAAATAATGATCGGAACTCGAGAAAAATATTAAAATCCTCTTGCAAAGGAATAGATGACAAGAAGATAGGTCTGAATGATGATTCAGGAGATAATCCAGACTTGTAGAAGAAACCCTGAGAGATAAATCTTGATATAAAAATGATATCCTTTGATTTTCATTTTATTGTAAGAGGAGACGCTGTTGGAGGAGACGAAATAGTTGAGAGAAGAGCCTATTTGAATGAGGCCAAAGATTATTTTTACATTCGGCAGATCAACTTATAAAATTAGGTAGATGACCAACCCAAAAAGATAAATAAAGATAAGCTATTCATTGGATTTTCCAAGAACGACCTATTAGGAGTAATATACCCACATGACGATCCTCTGGTCGTCACCTTAAGAGTACATAAAGCAAAGATTTCTATGATCCTGGTAAACAACGACAGCTCGATCGATGTATGTTTTACAATTGCTTGCATAGTTTGGGAATGAAAGATAGAAAGCGGTAACCTTATCATAAACCTATAATAGGTTTCTCAGGGGAAAAAGGTTTATCCTTTGGGAACTATTAAGTTGGATATGTTGATTGGCACTTGGCCAACTAGCAGAACTGAGAAGATACACTTTTTTATCCTAGACAAGGCTGTCCAATTAGCCTGTGACACCCCGACTAATTAAATATCGGGTAGCTACTCCTTTATTCAAATTAATACAAAATGTCAAGTTGGTTCAGTTCATAGCATCACTGTCGAAAACGTTTTAATAATTTCTAACCACCTAATATTTAAAATATGAGATGACAATTTCAATTAAATTCGATTAACATACAACCAATTTAGATTATGAAATGCTAATATAACAACCACAACATAGTCACAATAGAATAACCATAAAATAATAATGGGTTTGGAGGAATACTCCTCTAAATAATCTGAATACTGAATACAACCGAATACAAAGTTTGAATCACTAATTAATTACAACCCAAAATCTGAAAATAAAATTGAGTAAGTAATATGTCTCTAAAAGAAAAGGGGCGACATGCCCTACAGATGAGTAAATCTGAAATAGAGTCGAGATAGAAAGTGGAGGCGTCTACTATCGAGGTCCTTTAACTTTCACAGCAGCTACAGCACGTCATCTGAATCGAACTCCTACGCTTGGTGTCCTTGTGGCTGGGCACCTAAAAGGTTTTACAAAAAAATAGATTGGATAGCAAACGGGTCAGAGCCCGATTGTGAAAACAGTTTAAAATACAGCAAGTGTTTAATATAATTAAACACTGAATATAAAATACATGATAGTGCGTGCACTCACATGAGTTCCTCACCTCTCAACTAATTTGTGCACTCCAATCGTACCCCTACCTGTTCTAGTTATTCCCGTATCTATCTCGTCCAATACACAATCTAACATTACTATACGATTCACGATTAAATTCTCGACGTCTTAATTTAAACAGAGAGTCTTACTTTTCTTCTTAGTTCTCAAAATTAGTAATACTAATCACTGGCGATTTTCCATTTTTAACTCTACTAAAATGTTGCTATTATTCACACTTACATTTATACATGACAGTTCATTTCAATTAACACTATATTATTCTCATAATGAATATACAATACTAGCACCCCGAGACTAAGCTGCGGTGCACACATACTCTGCTATCGAATCCCGGTACATCACGTACATAAGGACCACATATTCCGAATCTCTAAGGAATCGTTTCAATAAACAACAATCACACATAATGGAGGCGAACATAGCTCACATCACATGGGTCACGCACATACCTAAGCTCCCATGATCAGCTGACTTATTAACTCTTCAATAAGCCATTCTCTGACCTATGTCCTCGAGGTACCAATCTAAATCCCCCCATAGGCACACAAAGATTAGATGGCCCTGAACGAACGCCGACCTCCCGTGATAGCAAGTATGGTAGGTATGTTGTATACAGATAAATACGTATACTAAGTATTCTCACATCTTAGATATCTTATAATATTAATAGAGGCATATTTCTTGATGATGCTGGAAATAGCACCACCCTTCAAGGGGTTTGTGAGCTCAATTCAGTGTTAACAATGGCAGTATAAAGATATATATATAGTAGAAGGAGGTGAGGAGAAGAGGAATCAACACCGGAATATAAGTGGTTCAGCTAATCAACCCTACGTCCACTGTGCAAGTGTATGATGTGTATCACTTTGTGAGGGCTCTAATGTCCATAGATACAATATCTCAAGCTTTCTCTCTCTACTGTGTATTTAGACAAAGTTTCAGCTAGGGTTGTATTTTTGGATCCTTTGCAAGGTAGAGGCTGACCTCTCTATATATATAGTACCTAGGGGGTGTAATGTAACCCCCATGCATGTAATATGCATGTGTGTGTTAGCCTCACCAATATGGGGAAGCCAACTGTCACTGTCACATGTAGAGAATGATGATGAAATATTCCCCACGTGTGGGGAATAATCTTGTTATAACTGATTTATGTCCATGTGCCCTTATCCAGATGTCAGCAGATGCTCGGCTAGCGTGCTTGGTGCATGACCTCGGCCTGGGAGAGGCCGAGGTTGAGAAGTCTAGGTGCTCGTTCAGTCCGAGGTGGCCATGAAGGTCTCGGCTCACATTAAGCCGAGATAATGGATAGGGGTCGGCTTGGGCCGAGGTTGAGCTGGTTTATGTTTGGAGCATTGTCTGATGTCTTGATGAGGTTATTGGCAAGGCTTCTTGCGAACTCGACCTATATCTGGCCGAGGTTGCCATTCCCAGGTGTATGGGAGTGCTGTTGATCCTTATGATGCGTACAATGTCCTTTGGAGAGGCAGGTGGTAGTGTCGTCCTGGGCCGACCTTGCTATGGCCGAGGGATGACGTCGCATGCCCAAGGCTTATCTTATGTCGGAGATAATCTCGACCGAGGTTGGTGTCTCTGAGCCGAGATCATACTTGGGGAATATTAATCACCCCCCAGCCCTTAGTTACATGTGAGAGCAGGTGACTGTGGGATTATCACATCCCCGAGGCCTTTCTAATATGAGACAGTGTTTGTTTGACACTTGTCTAATATTGAAGTGTGGCTTGCTTGGCAAGCGTGTGCTATCAGCCGCCTTCGGGGCTCCCAAGGCAATGATATGCAGGACCTGGCAGCTATGCACCACCTCTCCAATTGGACTCTAAGGAAGTTTCCCCTCATTCAAAAGGGTCAAGAGGTCGAGAAGGTCCAAAGTACTTTGAACGTAGAAATTGACCGCCGAAGTCTGAGTTGGGTGAGTCTGACAAGAAAGTGAAGGGGTTGGAGAGGGATATCTCTCGGCTTAGCAAGGACCATGTTGTGGCTCTGAAGGCCAAGGGCGATGTTCTGCAGCAGAAGGTCAACTCGGCCGTTAAGGCAACCCTTGATGATGCCTCTGAGAGGATAATATCTGACTATAAAGCCTCTAATGAGTTTATGAGCTTCGGCTTTGAATATCTTGAAAGAGGTATCAAAGCCACTATTAAGTGGGATGATGTCAAGAAGAGGGAGGCTGGCACTTTGAAAGCCTCCGATTTCGTAGGCCTTGGCTTTGCTGATCCTCAGTTTGCCCAGGACCTTCAGGAGGTTGAGGAGGAGGCTGCCGCGCCTGCTGAGACTGCCACGTTGGACGGCACAGAGGTTAGAGGGGCAGAACACCATGATGACGTTGCCGAGGTGACCAACGTCGTCCAGCCTAACCCAGCTGAAGATACCAGCATTCCCCCCTCAAACCCTTGAATTTCAATTTATGGAGTTTATTTGTAACCCCTGAGCAATTGTAATTTCTGAATGAATATGGATCTTATTTTTTGAATCCTTGTAACCTCTGAATATTTATAATCCCTGAATGTTTCAATCTCTGAGGAGGATCATCTTCATTTGCTTTATTGAATGTTGTGATGTTTTCACTCTTGGCCTTGTTGCAATGATGTCTGCTTAAAATACAATAGTAGTCTGAACTCAGACCTCGTCACCATTGAATGGTGTTATGAAGGTCTGAGGCCACTACCTAAGATATTATCCTCATAATTAACCTCACCAAATTCATGATGTTAAGGGTCCGAGGCCATCTCATTATGGTGTCTGAGCTCAGACCTCGTCACCACTGAATGGTGTTATGAGGGTCTGCGGTCATCACCTAAGATGTTATCCTCATAATTAATCTCACCAAATTAATGATGTTAAGGGTCTGAGGTCATCTCATTATGGTGTCTGAGCTCAGACCTCGTCACCACTTAATGGTGTTATAAAGGTCTGAGGTCATCACCTAAGATGTTATCCTCATAATTAACCTCACCAAATTAATGATGTTAAGGGTCTGAGGTCATCTCATTATGGTGTCTGAGCTCAGACCTCGTCACCACTGAATGGTGTTACGAGGGTCTGAGGTCATCACCTAAGATGTTATCCTCATAATTAATGTCACCAAATTAATGATGTTAAGGGTCTGAGGTCATCTAATTATGGTGTCTGAGCTCAGACCTCATCACCAGTGAATGGTGTTATGAAGGTCCGAGGTCATCATCTAAGATGTTATCCTCATAATTAACCTCACCAAATTAATGATGTTAAGGGTCTGAGGTCATCTCATTATGGTGTCTGCGCTCAGACCTCGTCACCACTGAATGGTGTTATGAAGGTCTGAGGTCATCACCTAAGATGTTATCCTCATAATTACTCACCAAACTAATGATGTTAAGGGTTTGAGGTCATCTCATTATGGTGTCTGAGCTCAGACCTCGTCACCACTGAATGGTGTTATGAAGGTCTGAGGTCATCACCTAAGATGTTATCCTCATAATTAACCTCACCAAATTAATGATGTTAAGGGTCTGAGGTCATCTCATTATGGTGTCTGAGCTCAGACCTCGTCACCACTAAATGGTGTTATGAGGGTCTGAGGTCATCACCTAAGATGTTATCCTCATAATTAATCTCACCAAATTAATGATGTTAAGGGTCTGAGGTCATCTCATTATGGTGTCTGAGCTCAGACCTCGTCACCACTGAATGGTGTTATGAAGGTCTGAGGTGATCACCCAAGATGTTATCCTCATAATTAACCTCACTAAATTAATGCTGTTAAGGTTCTGAGGTCATCTCATTATGGTGTCTGCGCTCAGACCTCGTCACCACTGAATGGTGTTATGAAGGTCTGAGGTCATCACCTAAGATGTTATCCTCATAATTCCTCACCAAACTAATGATGTTAAGGGTTTGAGGTCATCTTATTATGGTGTTTGAGCTCAGACCTCCTCACCACTGAATGGTGTTATGAAGGTCTGAGGTCATCACCTAAGATGTTATTCTCATAATTACTCACCAAACTAATGATGTTAAGGGTTTGAGGTCATCTTATTATGGTGTCTGGGCTCAGACCTCGTCACGACTGAATGGCGTTATGAGGGTCTAAGGTCATCACCTAGGATGTTATCCTCATAAATTTCTGACATAAGTGCAAAAGGAAGCAAGGACCACCATGGGAACTGATCTTTTATTAACAACGTCTTCATAATAGAAGGTACATTTATATAAACTCTTTGCAACATCATATGTAATACTTCTTCAGGTGATCAGCATTCCATGAGTTAGCGAAAGGTTCTCCTTCTAGGTTTTCTAGCCTGTAGGTGCCAGGCACCACCTCTTCTATCACTTTGTAGGGACCATGCCAGTTCGGGTTGAGCTTATTTGCTTTCTGTAAGGTCTTTTTCAACACTAGGTCTCCCACTGCGATGGGTATTGACTTCACCCTCTGATTGTAGTACTTTGCTGCCCTCTGTTGATAGGATGCTTGTCTGACCACCGCGTCTTCTCTTCTTTCTTCAATTAGATCTAAGTCTAGACTCCTCTCTTCCCCATTATTATCAGGTTCATAGGTCTGAACCCTATGAGTTGGAAGCCCTACTTTCGTTGGTATGACGACCTCTGAGCCATGTGCGAGCATGAACGGGGTTTCTCCCGTAGGTGTCCTCACCGTGGTTCTGTAGGCCCATAACACAGCATAGACCTCTTCAATCCATCTTCCCTTCGCATCTTCCAACCTTTTCTTGATTCCCTCGAGAATTGTTCTGTTTGTGACCTCGGTCTGACTGTTTTCCTGAGGTTGGCCAGGAGATGAGAAGAACTACTTTATTCCCACTCTTAGGCAATACTTTTCTAAAGAGGAGTTCTTGAACTGGGTCCCATTGTCCGAGATGAGAGTGTTTGGGGGGCCGTATCTGCATATGATATTCCTCCAAATAAATTGGAAGGTCTTCTGCTCTGTGATCGTTATCATCGGCTCTGCCTCCACCCACTTTGAAAAGTAGTCGATGGCAACTATCAAGAATCTATAATTATTGGCGGCTCTTGGCAGGGGCCCTACTAAGTCAATTCCCCATACTGCAAATGTTTATGGAGAAGTGATTGACGTCATAGGCTGATGAGGTTGATGAGGAATAGTGGCGAATCTTTGACATTTATCACACCTCTTCACGTAGGTTGTAGCGTCTTTGGACAAGGTTGGCCACCAGTACCCCTGTGTGATGATTCTCTTGACCAAGGGTCTTCCCCTATGTGGCTAGAGAAAGAACCATCATGAACTTCCTGTAAGACCCGGGGAACTTCCGTGGGATGCACACATCTGAGGAGAGGCAATAGAAATCACTTCTTATACAAGACGTCTCCTATCATCGAGAACTTGGCAGCCCTATACCTCAATTTCCTCCTATTTATCTTGGACTCACGTAGCTCTCCCTCTCTGATATATCTGATGAGGGGGCCCATCCACGAGTCTCCTAGGTTCAGATTGTGACAAGGGTTACATACCTCTTCTTCCTTAATGGTTGGCTTCCCCAAGACCTCGATCGAAATGGTTCTTCTGACATCTATCTTCGTTGCCGAGGCCAACCTTACCAACGCATCTGCGTGAATGTTACTTTGTCGAGGCACTCTCTTCAGCCTTGCCTCTTCAAAATATTCTAACATCGTTCTCACTCTTTTCAGATACTTGTCCATCCTCTTATCTTTGGCCTCATAGACTCCTATTACTTGATTGACAACTAACCTTGAGTCGCTGTGGAGTAGGAGTCGCTTTACGCGAAGAGTCTTTAGCAATGAGAGACCTGCTATCATGGCCTCATACTCAAATTCATTGTTAGAAGCTTGGAAGTTGAATCTCAAAGCGTATTCAATGTTAGCACCATCTGGAGCCGAGAGTATCAACCCTGCATCGCTTCCACTATCGTAGGAAGAACCATCAATAAAAAGGCTCCAAATGTCTGTATCTGATGAGAAGACCCCTTCTGTCATAACTCCTTGATTGAAGAGGTACCGATCTTCCTCGTTCTCCGTAACTCTGCTCCTGGCCCTGTTGGATGCGATCTCTTCCTGATCTCGGAAGATGTTTGGTGTCGTCTCTTTTGGATTTCTGAAGACACTACGGTTTTCAGCACCCTCTAGGCCATTCTCTACCTCGGCCTCTTCCCATGTGAATTCAGTGACAAAGTCTGCGGGGGCTTGCCCTTTGATGGCTGTCCTAGGCTGGTAGGTAAGATCATACTCCCCCAACTCAATGGCCCAGGTCATCAATCTCCCGAACTTCTCAAGTTTAAGTAGGACTTGTCTTAGTGGGGAGTCGGTAAGGACCACCATGGAGTGGGCTTGGAAGTAAGGTTTCATCTTCCTTGAAGCATGTATCAGGGCATAAGCCAGCTTTTCCATACGAGGATAATTTTGTTCAGGCCCTTGAAGGGCCTTACTGTTGAAATACACAGGCTTCTGGATCCCAGCGTCTTCCCGTATTATGGATGCACTGATGGCTGATCTAGAGACTGCTAGATACACATATAATTTTTCTCCTGCGACAGGCCGAGATAGCAACAAGGGGGACCCCAAGTCAGACTTAAGCTGGTTGAAGGCTCTTTCACACTCTTCGTCCCACTGGAAGGCCTTCCTAAGCACTTTATAGAATGGAAGACACTTGTCCTATGCCCTAGAGATAAATCTGTTAAGTGCAGCCACTCTCCCCGTGAGTCTTTGGACATCCTTGAAACTCCTAGGTGTCTTCATGTCTAGCAATTCCTTAATTTTCTCAGGGTTCGCTTCAATTCCTCTCTGATTGACGATAAATCCCAGGAACTTCCCAGCTCCTACTCCGAATACACACTTCGCGGGGTTGAGTTTCATTCTGTATGAGTCCATAACATCGAAGGTCTTCTCAAGGTCTACTACATGGGTGCAAGCTTTCAAGCTCTTTATTAGCATATCATCTACATACACATACACAGTCTTACCTATTTTCTCTTCAAACATCTTATTAACAAGACATTGGTACGTTGCCCCTGCATTTTTCAGGCCGAAGGGCATCACTTTGTAATAGTACGTCCCTTTGTCGGTAATGAAGCCTGTCTTCTCTGAGTCTTCAGCATCCATGAAGATCTGGTTATAGCCTGAATACGTGTCCTCGAAGCTCATGAGCTCATGCCCTGCTGTAGCATCCACCATATGATCTATCCGAGGTAAGGGATAACTATCTTTTGGACAAGATCTATTCAGGTCAGTAAAATCAACGCATATTCTCCACTTCCCATTGGCCTTGGGCACGATGACTGCATTTGATAACCATTCCGGATATGTTACTTCTCTTATAAACTCTGCCTCTTCCAATTTTCTGACCTCTTCTTGGATGACGTCGTACTTCTCCCTAGAATAGACTCTTCGTCTCTGTTTGATTGGCCTGGAATCTTTGGTTACGTTGAGCTTGTGACTCATAACTTCAGGGTCGATGCCGGGCATGTCTGCGTGACTCCATGCGAAGATACTCTGTCTTCTCCTGAGGAAGTTTATCAGCTCTTCCTTGATTTCTGCCTTTAGGGTTTTACCGACCTGGATGGTTTTTTTCGGCTCGTCCTCATTGAGGACGATGGATTCTACCTCTTCCGTGGCCTCCCCCTTCTTTAATTTTATCTCATCTCTTGGGTCAAGCGTATCAATGCTATACGTGGTGGTGGGCCTGTCTCTCTTCGACCGAGTTGAAGTAACATTCTCGCGCTATGGTCTGGTCACCTTGCACTTCCCTTACCCCATAGGGAGTTGGGAATTTTAGCATCGGATGGACCGTCGACGGTACAGCTTCAAACTCTTTAAGGGCCACCCTTCCTATGATGAGGTTACAGGCCGAAAATACGTTCTCGTCCATGACGAAATTTTTTATCTTTTTGGTCAGCCTCTTAGGCCACTCATCACCCATCCGTACATCCATCTCATACATGCCCAAAGGGTGGACATTTTCACCACTGAAGCCTATCAATGGGCGATGATAGGGTACCAGCCTTGCTCTACTAAGACCTAGTCTCTTGAAGCAAGGCCAAAACATTATGTCTGCCGAGATTCCCCCTGTCAACAAGGATCCTCTGCACCTCGCACCCATGCACCCTTGCCGTTATGACCAAAGGGTCATCATGGGGGGCTAAGATACCCTTGAAGTCGAGTCTGGAGAACCCAACTACAAGGGTGTCCATGCCCACTTTCTTCCTTTTATGCACTGTATCGAAAGACATTAGATTCACAACTTCAAGCTTGGCCATTGACTTGGACTCTGCCACGTGAGCCTTCCTATCAGGTACTTCAGAGCCACCTCCTGCAAATCCCCCGCATATGGTGTCAACACCAAACGAGATCATACCAACTCTCTTCACCGGGGTGTTGTCATCTTTCGGTGGAAGATTCGGATCGTCTTCATCATCACCTTCTGAATCATCGTCTCTTCGGGCTGGGACATTGTCATGGAATCTGTCATTTCTCCCTTTCTTAGGGTCATCTCTTCCCCTTTTAGGAGCCTTGCCATCCACATACTTCCTCAGCTTTCCGGATTTTAACATCTTTTCAATCTCATCCTTCAAGGCGAAGCATCTATCCGTGACATGGCCATGATCCTGGTGGAACTCGCACCATAGGTTTTTGTTCCTCTTATGTGGTGGGGCTTTTAGTTTCTCTGGCCATCTCAGAGTCCTGTCATTCTTAATCTCATTGAGGATGTGCTCGCAGCTCACAGTCAGAGGAGTATAGTGAGCGAACTTGTCATCACCTAACCTCTTCTTCCCATCTTTCTTCTTTTGGGACTTTCCACTACCACCGCGGTTCTCATCCTCATACTTGGCGGCCATTGCCTCTTCCGCATTCATTACATTCCCTGCGGTTTCCAGGAGCTCCGCCATAGACCTAGGGGGTCTTCCGCAAGTTTCCACAATTGCTTCCCTTTCTGCAGACCTCCTATGAGGGCAGTCATGGCTATATTCTCTTCATAATCTTTGACCTCCAACTTTTCTTTGTTGAATCTATCTATGTAGTCTCTTAGGCTCTCATCCTTTCCCTGCTTGACATACAGTAAGTGATTAGTCTTCTTTTGAGGTCTCACCCCAAAGCAGAATTTGTGGATGAATCGTTCAGCCAATCCTTTGAAGTTCTCAATTGAGTTCTTCGGAAGGGAGGTGAACCAGCTGTGTGCTGCCCCTGTTAAGGTCCCAGAGAAGGCCCTACACTTCATCTCATCGGGTATCGAGTAGATGTCTGCTGCCGACTGATACATCTTGATGTGATATACGGGGTTAGTGCTGCCATCATACTTGGGAGACACTATAGGAGGCTTGAACTTAGCTGGGGTTGGGAAGCCCACTATCCTTGCCACAAATGGAGAGCCCTCTGAGTAACCCCTTTGTAGTGGGTCCCTGCTTTTAATGAGGTCTCCTATCTTCTCCTTAAGGCACTGGATAGAGTCATTCCACGGTCTTTTTCCATTGACCTGGCCGAGGTTGTCCACATCCACCTCTATGGGATGGACCGAGGGTTCCCCTGCCGCAGCTCGTCGGCTGTTGACCTCTTCCTGTTCCCTGCCTCTTCTTTCACAGTGTCAGCCTTGGTCTGGCTGACCCTGCCTGTTTCCTCTCTGAGAGCCTGCTGCGCTCCTCGATCTCGATAATCTCTGTCTTAGGTCATTCACTGGGCCCAACCTCTCAAAAGCTGACCCTCTGCTCAACCGATCAAAGGCTGACCCTCTTTGTTGAGCCTCTTCACCTGTTCGGCCGACACAACCTTGACTTTGCTGAAGATGTCGCATAGTATTATTTGACACCTCATACGGCTCCCAGCAGTCTTCCGGGGCCTCTTCTGCCTCTAGATCGTCATACCTGTCCTCTGGGCAAGGGTTTCCTTGCCTCCCCAGGCGTAAGCGCCTAGGGTTAGCAACGTCCCTTCTCCGTTGGGGCGCAGGCTGGTCCTTCATTGGTGCCTGGGGTGGTCCCCTGACATCTGGATGAGGTTGGACAGCTGCTGGAGTGATCATATCCAGTGAGACTCCAGGTGGCCTCATCATAGTTTGGCTGAGCTGTGCAAATTACTCCTGCATAGCTTGCTGTGTTGCAGCCAAAGACCTCAAGGCTGGAGCTACCTCCGCCATTTCGGACTGGGGTTGTGCCTGACTTGAACTAGGCCCTCCACCCCCGGGTGGCGGAAGAGGTGGTGGTAATTCTAGTGCCATATGTTTACACTATAAATCTTGAGTAACAGATGAGGTTAGTACATCAAAGGACCTCTTTCAATGGTGAAACAGCTCCACGCAAGGGGTGGTGCCTGGTTCACCACCAGAGTCTTCGGTGAGGTTAAGCTGAAGAAGAGGAAGCGACAGCTTCTCCCGTTCCCACAGACGGCACTAAAATGATGATACTGGAAATAGCACCACCCTTCAAGGGGGTTGTGTGCTCAATTCAGTGTTAACAATGGCAGTATAAAGATATATATATATATAGTAGAAGGAGGTGAGGAGAAGAGGAATCAACACCGGAATATAAGTGGTTCAGCCAATCAAGCCTACGTCCACTGTGCAAGTGTTTGATGTGTATCACTATATGAGGGCTCTAATGGCCATAGATACAATCTCTCAAGCTTTCTCTCTCTACTGTGTATTTAGACAGAGTTTCAGCTAGGGTTGTATTTTTGGATCCTTTGCAAGGTAGAGGATGACCTTTATATATATAGTACCTAGGGGGTGTAATGTACCCCCCATGCATGTAATAGGCATGTGTGTGTTAGCCTCAATAATATGGGGAATCCACCTGTCACTGTCACATGTAGAGAATGATGATGAAATATTCCCCACGTGTGGGGAATAATCTTGTTATAACTGATTTGTGTCCACGTGCCCTTATCCAAATGTCAGCAGATGCTCGACTATCATTCTTGGTGCATGACCTCGGCCTGGGATAGGTCGAGGTTGAGAAGTCTAGGTGCTCGTTCAGTCCGAGGTGGCCATGAAGGTCTCGGCTCACATTAAGCCGAGACAATGGATAGGGGTCGGCTTGGGTCGAGGTTGAGCTGCTTTATGCTTGGAGCATTATCTGATGTCTTGATGAGGTTATTGGCAAGGCTTCTTGCGAACTCAGCCTATATCTGGCCGAGGTTTCCATTCCTAGGTGTACGAGAGTGCTGCTGATCCTTATGATGCGTGAAATGTCCTTTGGAGAGGCAGGTGGTAGTGTCGGCCTGGGCCGACCTTGCTATGGCCGAGGGCTGATGTCGCATGCCCAAGGCTTATCTAATGTCGGCCATAATCTCGACCGAGGTTGGTGTCTCTGAGCCGAGATCACACTTGGGGTATATCATTTATCATCCCTATACTGTCATTTAATGTTACACATTTACAAGTTCCCGATTAATATACATTAAAGTTGTCAGCCCTTCTCACGTTGTAATTATAGGTACTTATTTCCTATCCCATAAATGTCATTCGGTCTATTACAAAATTCTAAGTTTTACTCCTCAACGTACTCAACTCTCACAACTATGCCCACTGGTCAACAAGGGAAGGTTAACACTTAGTTAAATAAGTCTACTGGAAGTTTGAAATAATATCAGGCCTAAAAAAGGCCATTCATTTAACTCGTTAGAAATCTCATTCGAACGAGGGTTATTCGAATGAAGTTTTCGAACGAACTCGTTAGAAGGGATACTATCATCTCGTTAGAAGCTCATTTGAACGAGGTCGTTCGAACGACCTGGGCAGGTCTTCTAACGAGATGGCTGAATACGCCCAGAAATTTTTCAACTCGTTTTTCTACATCTTTCTCTTCTCTAAATTTGTCCTAAGATCATCCCAATAACATTTTAATATTCTTAAACTACTCTAAGTCCTCTTAGGTCGCTTCTTAACATATTTTTGGGGTCAAATCCTCCTAATCAACATGCAACTATCATTAATCCCCAAATTTTACCCCAAACCCTATGAACATGAACCCATAATTCTTATTGTGCCTAATTACCCATCATAAATCCATTTTTAAATCATCAAAGTTAAGTTTTTGGATACCAATTTCGTCCATAGTCATTCTACATGCAATCCCTAACCCAACTTTAGAGTTTCTATAACAATTTCATTAGGTTTTCCTCAAAACTTTCAAGGGGAAAAACAGTTTCTACACTAAACATGGAAGAAATATTCATTGAACTTAATAATATCAAATCACTTGCCTTAAATCCGATGTTCTGATTCATTGTTGATGATCAAGGTTGGCTCTCTCTCTTCTTTCCGGACACAAATCCCTTTCAAAATGATGGTGTGGAGATGGTTTGTCTCAGATCTTCCTTTAACCTCTCTTCTAACTTCGCTCAAAAACCTCCGTAGCCCACTCTCTCACTTTTGGATGATATTGGCCTTAGTGGCACTTTTAATGATATCTAAATTACCTCTAAATTTCGTGGGTTTTAATCCCTTAATTTTTAAAATTACCAAAATACCCTTCTAGGTTGCTGGTTTGGCCTAAAAATGCCCCGGGACCCAAACTAAACTCCCGACTAGTGTTTTCTGACTATTTCGACCCTTCCGGACGCGTTGCCGCCCTAAAAATGATCATTCGGTTGATAAAAATAAAATTTACTTTTTAATTTAAATAAATTCATTCCTGACGCGACTGACACGCGCGTCCCAACTAAATTTCCCAAATTGTCGTATTTCTGCCACGTGATAATTTTAATATTTTCAATACTCATATATTACCATATATACTGAGGAATATTCAATTTTAACATCATACTCAAATACCAACACACATCTCGCTAGTATTTACATCCGGATTAATTCCCAATTAATTCTCATTTAATTCAATTAATCCTTTAAATAAAAATCAATTAAAATTATGGGGTATTACATAGCCTACAATATGATCCTCATTAAGGCCATCTTGAAGATATTTGAAGCGATGCCATCCATTATCCATCAATGCTTTGAAATTCCCTACTCATTATGGTGTCGGCGTGGTGAAGGAAAATTAAGTGGAGGCTAGAGAATGCTATTATACCTCTTTCGATCAAGAGGAATTAATAAAATACCACCACCTACCAAATTGAATCCTTGGATCCACAGGAGGAAGTTGACTTGGTCAAAGGACACATTGTGGAGGCCACATAAACAATCATACGAGATAATGAACGAACAACGAGGACTACCCAAATTGGATCAACCTTAGAACTATCCCTCAAATAGTAGTTAATAATATTCTTTAAAGAGCGAAAGAGTGTGTTCACATGGACCCATGAAGACATGTTAGGAATTTATCCAAGATTTATACGCCACGAGCTGAATATCATCAAGGATGCTAAGTTGATCAAGAAAACATGACGAGTGTTTAGTCCTGAGAAGAAAATATCCATCTAGGAGGAAGTAAACAAGTTATAAAAGGCCAAATTCATTTAAGATATCAAGTACCCGGATTGGTTGGCTAATGTAGTGGTGGTGAGGAAGAATAATAATAAAGGGTGAATATGTGTTCAATTTACAGAACTCAATAAAGCATATCCAAAATATCATTTCACTTTACCAAGGATTGATAAAATGGTTGATTCTATAACAGGATACAAGTTACTAAGTTTCGTGGTTGCCTACTCAGGGTATAATAGATTAAAATGAAGCTATAAGATAGGGAGAGTACATCATTCATCACCAGATAAGGTATCTACTATTACAGCATTATACCTTTTGGGCTAAAAAATTCTAGCGCATCATACCAAAGGCTTGTGAATAAGGTTTTCGAGGTGAAAATTGGAAAGAACACGGGAGTATATGTTGAAAATATGCTTACCAAGAGAAATAGATCTTCTGACCACATCAAAGACTTGCTTGAGAAGCATCAAATGAAATTAAACTCTACCAAATGCATGTTCGACGTACATGAGGGGATGTTCTTGGGTTTGATCCTGAATAGAAGAGGAATTGAAGCTAATCCGAATAAGATCAAGGCATTAATTGACATGTAATCACCCTTATGTAAGAAATATGTGCAAAAGTTGAATAGAAGGGTAAAATCTCTCAACCTATTTGTTTCCCGAGAAACTAATAAACGTTTGTAATTCTTTAAGGTTCTTAATAAAACCTTTGAATGGAATGAAGAATGAGATAAATCCTTTCAAAACCTAAAGCAATGCTTGGGATCTCCATCACTTATCTCATGACCACTCATGGGAGAGAAATTCTTTTTATATATTCTTGTGTCAGAGTCTATCGTTAGCTCGGCCCTTATTCGACAGGAAATTGGATTCAAAAACCAGTATATTACACTAGTAAGGCTTTTAACGGGGTAAAGATTAGATATCCTTGACTTGAGAAATTAGCCTTGGCGCTCATTGAAGCATCGAGAAGGATGAAATCGTATTTGCAAGCACAAACCATGGTAGTCTACACTGACCTACCATTGTGCCAGGAAATTCATAAGAAAGAAAAATAAAGTTGATTGATGGCTTGGGCAGTGGAACTGGGAGCATATGATATACTCTACGAGCCAAGAATGGTAGTAAAGGGGGAAGCTATATTAGATTTCATCGATAAATTCACTTATGAAGAGGCCGTTGCCAATCAGAATTAGCATACCGACTAGACTTCCTTACAAGATAGCTCAACACCAAAGCTATAATAACCCCACTTTTATATGCTCATATATAGTTTGTTTTTACAATTGTGTGTTACTTATTATCTTATAAATGTTATGCTATTACATATGTGGTAATCTGGGTTCCTAATATGATAAAACCCATTTTTAAATATGAAGAATCAAGGGTAAATTGGATCAAATTGAAGTTTTATGACACATCCCAAGGTAAATGATAAGTTTCGAGGTAAAAAATGTGATTTTATGAAACTTTAGGGAGTTTGTTTTAATAAATAATGTTTTAAGGACCAAAATAAAAAATAGAAAAGTACTTTCTAAATAAAATATTTTCAAGGACCTCTAAGAAATATTCAAAATATATAGTGTGAAATTACAAAGAGACACATAATGTGTAAAAATGACTCTTATACCCTTATCACCTTTCCACCTCATTCTTGACACCTCCACCTTACACGTGTCATCTATAGAGAGAAATCTAAAACACTAACATCATCTGGTGATATTAAGACTGCAAGACCGCCCTGGTATGCGACAACTCAACGCTGACTTGCCTATATAAAAGTTTAATCACCTAGAAACGTGTCAACACCGTAATACCTTTGGAAGCCTATAAATGGAGCCTTTGGGATCATTTGAAACTGACACAAATTCTTTGAGAATTATAGTAAGAAAGAGTGTTAGAAAGCTTGGGAGATATCTTAAGAAGGAGTTCTATAAGTTTGAAGAAAAATTCATTTCAGAAGTATGATTTTATTTAGATGTTGTAATGCATTTTTATACTTTTAATTTTATGTTTTATAGCTCTACTTAGTAGTTATGCTGGTAAAATACACTATGTCCTCAATGAATGAAAACTTAAAATTTGGGAATAATCTATATGGATTTTATTTTCGAGATATGTAAACTTGTTCAAAATTTTACATACACTATTAAAATGATTTTCTTATGTAATTACTCATTATTATGGAATCCAATTAGGTAATTCCAAAGTCAGTCCCTGTGAAATTCTGTCTAGAGGAGATGGTATTAAAGTGGTGCCCCTGTGACCCTCTATCTCTATTGGGAATGAATCCGAAAATGTTATATCTAGATGATATGGTATTTAAGTGGTTCCCCTATGATCCTCCATCTCTGTTTGGAACCGACTGATTAAAACTATGAATTGAATTGTTCAATTACAATCAATGAATTAAAAAAATGAGAAAATTATGTTTAGTAATCTTTTAGAACAATTTATTTCAGGATTAAAATACAATATATAGAATTGGACTTTGTTTATAATATTTAATTAAACATTTATTGAATTTATTAGATTATCGTGTGATCCAAGACTCAATATCTGTATTTTCGAAATTTTATTTTAGATGAGTTCTCTATGACATTTCTTGCGCATTTTGATAATATTAGATTACGTAATCTATATATATTTTGTGAAATGCTTTTATTCTCAAAATGCATTTGATGCCAATGATTGCTTCATTTGTTATATGTTTATATCTCTCCACATAAACATCTTATTTGAATTATGAAATTATTGATTTGACCTATGGAAACTCTCTTACTATGTTGGCCTTGACTTCCGAGTGGAAATATTTGGATGATACCTTCCTAGCTGATTTATTGCTGGTGTGCCATAAACAAGGCGTTGTTCCAGAAATCATGAATTTTTGTCTGTGATGTTATCGGTTGGAAACATGTGTTAACACTATATTTTTAGGTGTTTGAGCATACATGGCCGCTAAAATTGAATAATTGACATATGCTCAATTATTTTATCTGTGATGTTATGAACTATTTATTCTGAATATATATTGCCATTTACTTTATGTATATTATTGGAAATTCCTATATGTACGTGTATATGCCTTATGTTCTTTATTAAATAGGTATCAATTTTTTGAAAAACCTTGGAATGTCTATAAATTGAATATCATTCATCTTTTAGTTGATGTTGTATAATTAAAATTTTTAGGTTATAACTAGAGTTGCATAATGAACATATGAGGACCCATTGAAAGCTTAGGTTTTGGAGTTTTGTTATTTTCTTAAAAGTTTTAGTATCAAGTTTGTTTTTAGATCATGTTGGATCTCTAGAAGTTTCCTTTGAATTCTTCTAAATGTTAAGTTGTAACATGTTGTTACTTCTTATATAAATAGAGACATGATTTCCTTTAGAAAGATATGATGACGTAATTCCTTCACTTTCAGTATTTTACAATTCATAACAACGTGATTGTTTTTTTGCAGTATATATATTTTAAAAGAAATTTTTAAGATGGAATATCTGTTGCCTTGTTGGCATGTTAAGACACTCGTTCCCTACTACTATTGGGTTGGGGTTGTGACAAAGGTGGTATCAGAGCATAGGTTATGAACCCGTATACTATTGAACATTGGTTTCGAATGTTATAGATTTCATGTTTCCATTCTTAGGAGATAATATTAAGTATCTGATGTATATGATGACCCTCTATGTATGCTATTTTTTTTTATAATTGTTCTTCTAATTTGGAATCTTGAGATAGTATAGTACATCTTACATTTGGCCATAACTATAGAAAATGACCAAGAGAAGATAAACTATGGGAACTAGTGATTCAAGTATGGAAGGACTGGAAGATGCATATAAGGTGTCTAGAAAAAATTGTGGAGCACTAGCTGAATAATGGAGTACCAAGTAATATTGAACTAAGTAAATATGCTATTGAATAGTTCAAGAAGTTAAATTTGCAATCATTTAAACGCACTCCTAACCCCTACCAAAGTAGAAAGTTGGTTGATGCAGATGGAAAAGATAATCAATGTTCTTAAGTGTACAAATGAACAAAGCGTTTCATTTGCAACGTTTATGTTAGATAGTGAAGTCGAATATCGGTGGAGAATGACTAAGACAATACATGACAAAAGGAATAATTATATAGGTTGGAATGATTTCATAGTAATCTTTTATGAGAAATATTTTTTTGAAATGGTGAAAGACAAAATGGCAGCTGACTTCATGTGTCTAGTGCAAATGAATATGATGGCTAGTCAATATGAGGCAAAGTTTACTGAGTTATCCCATATTACACATCATGTTATTGTAACTAGTGTTTTAAATGATAAGAAGTTTGAATGTAGGTTAAGGTTGAATATTTGTAGTTGAATTTCCATCTTGAAGTTGACATCATATATTAATGCCATGACTAGGGCTATGATAGTTGAGAGGGATGGTGAGGAGTAAAATCGAATTATAGATGGTAAGAGGAAATTTGGGGAGAAAAAAGGAAAGAACCTGAATAATAGAATTTTTGTATAATCACATACAATGTTCGGGGATCTAGTGATAACAAATGGTATAATTACCAGATATGTCAGCACCGTGGAAAGATGCATGGAGGACGACCTTAGTACGAGGATTCGGGAGATTATTTTAGCTGTGGACAGGTTGGACATTAGATAAAAACTGCCCAAACCCAACAAGGGTGCTGATAAATTCTTAAAGTGAAAAGAAGGATCAAGCTTTTAATGCAGTAGTTTCTAATAACCAAGCTTTTAATGCAGTAGTTTCAGGTAAACTTTCTATATGTGCACAACCTTTTCAAGCTTTGATAGATCCCGGTTCCACCAATTCATTTGTATCTATAAATGTATTAAATCACTTTCATAAAATTCCTAAACCCTTGAATCACAACACACAAATTTTTACTCATTCTGATGATTTATTGATGGGTAAATTAGTATACATGGCCTGCCCTATAGATATTCATAGTCATAAACTATTTATTGATTTGATATTTTTAGACATTAGAGATATTGGAGTCATATTGGGGATGGATTGGTTAGCATCATATCATGCTAAAGTAGATTGTTTTGAGAAGAGTGTTACTTTTAAAATTCCTCACCAACTAAAATTTAGTTTTTTCAGGAACTGGCATCATATCTCCAATGTGTATTATTTCTGAAATGCAAGCCTATAGTTTCTTTTAAGAATGGATGTGAAAGATTTATTACAACTGTTACCAGTTTGCAGATGATAGAAACTAACTTAGAAGATATTCCTATTGCTAAAATTTTATGAACTCTTTTATAGATGATTTACCCAGTTTACCTCATAATAGAGAAATAGAATTTACCATTGACCTTAGTCTAGGAAATATACCAATCTCAAAACCACCATATCGTATGAAACCTTTAGAATTAAGAGAGTTAAAAGTTCAATTTTTAGACAAAGGTTTTATCAGACCAAGTATATCGCCTTGGGGTGCTCTAGTGTTGTCTGTTAAAAAGAGGGATGGGATGATGGGACTATGTATAGATTATCATGAACTGAATAAGGCAATTGTGGCCATCCCCAATTCTCGCGGATAGAGATATGAAGAAGAGGGGGCCTTCTTGTCGAGAGGATCTTGGTCCCGCGTATCCCTCTGGGAAGCACTTGGCCGGTGTCGAGGATGAGGTGAAAAATGTAGAGAGATGGAGTTGCCAGTCTATTTTACTCAAAACAGACAAAAGAAAAGGGAGCCTTCCGAAGGACAGCATCCAAAGACATACTAATACATACGAAACCAAAATGATTCGAAAAGGGCATGGAGGCTAAGTTACGAAATGGGAAGGTGTTAGGCACCCATTCCGCCCTTGCGGTCTCTCATGGGTTATTTCTATTTTCCTTTATTTCCCCGTGATATGTGTGCATGTGAATATGTAGTGGAGATACAAATAATTTACTTGTATCATGGAAAAGATAAAGTGAGTCATCCATAGGAATATCCCTAAAAGTAATATTAGAAAATAGGATTATCCTTACGTTGATCGTTATAACGGAACGATAACATGTATAGAATAATACGCCACTAAGAACAAATATATGTATATGTAAATACATATAATCTAAGAGAATTAAGTTAAAGAATTTAGGAAAATAGAAAATGGGATAAAAGTAGGAATAAGACTCAAGTCTCGGGTTTTACCCTGAGACGCCTACGTATCCTATAGAGGCATCAAAGTCCACATAGTTCGTATAAAAAATGAGGGGTGGGGTTTATCCCATAAATCCAATCGGTGTGTATAAAAAGGAGTTTTAGTTGTGAGGAAAATGTGAGAAAAGTGTGAGAATTCCTATTTGGAATTTATGAGCAAAGCATTTTTTTTCTTATTTTTCTTGGGTTTTATTTATATGAAAATAAGAGATGTTCAACAATACTAAATAAAAATTATGTTAGGATATGTGAGATGAGAGAATAAAAGTGCTAAGTAATAAAATAAGCTAATGCGAATTTAGGAGAATTTGAAAAAGGAGTTGAGAAAATCGGACCTTCTTGAAGATCTTGAGCTTGGTCTTGAATGTTGGAGAGCAGCCCTTGCACTTGGGTGATGATGGAGGGTAGTTAATTCACCAAGTTTGATGAGAAATATGATGAAGGGTGAAGGTTGGAAAGGGATTTGGATGTGGAAATCACGCTGACTTTGAGAGAGGTTTTCTGAGTTCACTGAGAGTGGTGGATTTCAGATCTTAGGTTTCCTTTATAATGAGTTCAGGCCCTCCTTTTTATAGGCCCAGGGAATTGACGATCGTCATAGCCCTGGTCCTTCCAATCGGCAAAGGTTTTTAGGCACACTGTCGATAGGCAGGGTTTGGCAGTCTCTTTTACATCCCTTCAGAAAATTGGCCTTAGAGCGCAAACCGTTGATCCAAATCGTGCACATGGTGAACTATTAGAAAGGTGATTCAGAGACCTTCGAAAGTAATTCGAACCGCTCCCAGGTCCGGGAGTTGACTTTGGGTCAAATGTGGATCGGAGGCGCTCGTCGGTCCTTTGGACAGGGAATCGTCGAATGCAAATGGATCCTTCGTCCGCATGGTAAGTCAGAATTATGCACGGGGTGGACCATTGTAAAGTTTAGGAGATGTACTTAGACATTCCAAGGACTTTGAATTTGTTTGGGATGTTGACTTTGGTTAACCGGGGCCTGGAAGCATTCGGTGACCTTTCAGAGTAAAACGAATCGTCCGTCCTCACCGTAAGTTAGAATCGCGCACGGGGCAGACCGTTGGAAAGGGGTTAAGTGACCTTTGAAGATTCATTCAGTCTCGGTCAATTTGAAGAATTGAATTTGGTTAAACAGAGCATGGGAGCGTTCGATGACCTCCTGATCAAGTTTCGGGGGATAATGGGTCGTTCGTCCGCACCGTAAGTCATAATCGCGCACAGGACGGACCGTTGGAAAGGGGTTTCAGTGACCTTTAAAGATTCATTCAGTTTTAGTAGAGCTAAAGAGTTTAAAGTTTTGTCAAATGGAGCTTGAGAGTGTCCGATGGCCCCTAGGTCAGTACTCGGGGTATGACTTAGGTTTGTAGTGATGAAGGGAGGTGATAGGGACCTCATGAGAGGTTTGGGGGTGATATAATGGGGTGTCTATAGAGCCCCTCGATGGGTGAGTTTGGAATAAACGATAGCCGTTAAATAGACACTGCATGATGCCTTTGAAAGAGCATGACCAATTTAGAGGGCCGAGGCTGATTCTGAGGACCTAAGGATGAGGATGACCGATTTCACGGGTTGAAGTCAATTCTGAAGGCTTAGAGATAGGGGGTGACCGATTCTGTGGGTCAAATCCAATTATGAGGGCTTAGAGAGGAGGGTGAACGAATTTGTAGGTCGAAGCCAATTTTGAGGGCTTAGAGATGAGGGTGATCGAATCTAAGGGTCGAAGACAATTCTAAGGGCTTAGAGATGAGGGTGACCGATTCTGTGGGGTGAAGCCAATTATGAGGGCTTAGAGATGAGATGACCACTTCTACGGGTCGAACCCAATTCTGAGTGGGGGGTGATCGATTCTGCAGGTCGAAACAAATTCTGAGGGCTTAAAGATCGGGGTGACCGATTCTGCGAGTCAAAACTAATTATGAGTGCTTAAATTGAGATGACCAATTCGGTGGGTCGAAGCTAATTCTTAGGCCTTAGGTTGAAATGACCAATTATGCTTGTCGAAGCCAATTCTGAGGGCTTATGTTATGATGACCAATTATACGGGTCTAAGTCAATTCGTAAGTCTTAGAGATGGGGGTGACTGATTTTGTAGGTCGAAGCCAATTTTTAGGGCTTAGAGATGAGGATGATCGATTTTATGAGTCAAAGTCAATTCTTAAGGCTTAGAGATGGGGAGTGAGTGATTCTGTGGGTCGAAGCCAATTATGAGGGTTTAGAGATGAGGGTGATCGATTCTGCGGGTCGAAGCCAATTGTGAGGGCCTAAAGATGAGGGTGACCGATTATGCGGGTCGAAGCCAATTCTGAGGGCTTAGAGATGAGGGTGGCCGATTCTGTAGGTTAAAGATAATTCTGAGGGCTTAGAGATAAGATGAACACTTCTACGGGTCGAAGCTAATTCTAAGGGCTTAGAGATGGGGGTGACCGATTTTGCGGGTCGAAGCTAATTCTGAGGGCTTAGAGATGGAGGTGACCGATTCTGCGGGTCAAAACCAATTCTGAGGGCTTAAATTGAGATGACCAATTCTGCGGGTCAAAGCCAATTCTTAGGCCTTAGGTTGAAATGACCAATTCTGCTTGTCGAAGTCAATTCTGAGGGATTAAGTTGTGATGACCAATTCTACGGGTCGAAGTCAATTCTGAAGGCTTAGAGATGGGGGAAGCCAATTTTTAGGGCTTAGAGATAAGGGTTACTGATTCTATGGGTCAAAGCCAATTCTCAGGGCCTAGAAACGAGGGTGAACAATTCTGCGGGTCGAAGCCAATTCTAAGGGCTTAAATTGAGATGACCAATTCTGCCGATCGAAGCTAATTATTAGGGCTTATAGATGAGGGTGACCGATTATGTTGGTTGATGCCAATTTTTAGGGCTTAAATTGAGATGACCCATTCAACGGATCGAAGATAATTCTGATGGCTTAAATTGTAATGACCAATTCTGCGGGTCGAAGCCAATTCTGATGGCTTAGGTTAAGATTACCAATTCTGCGGGTCGAAGCCAATTCTGAGGGATTAAGTTGAGATGGCCAATTCTGTGGGTCAAAGCCAATTCTAAGGGCTCAAGTTGAAATGAAAAATTCTGGAGGTCAAAGCTAATTCCAAGGGCTTAAATTGAGATAACCAATTCTGCAAGTCGAAGCCAATTCTGAGGGCTTAGGTTGTGATGACCAATTCTGCGAGTCGAAGCCAATTCCGAGGGCTTAGGTTGAAATGACCAATTCGGCGGGTCGAAGCCAATTTTGAGGGCTTAAGTTGAGATGACCAATTCTACAGGTCGAAGCCAATTCTGAGGGCTTAGAGATGAGGGTGATCGATTCTGCGGGTCGAAACCAATTCTGAGGGATTAAATTGTGATGACCAATTCTGCGGGTCGAAGCTATTCTAAGGGATTAAGTTGAAATGACCAATTTTTTGGGTCAAAACCAATTCTGAGGGTTTAAGTTGGGAGTGACTGATTCTACGGGTCAAAGCCAATTCTGAGGGCTTAAATTGTGATGTTCTCGGGGAACTCTGTTGGGGAGATGATAGCTCGGGAAACTTTCGTGTCTTTTGGAGACTTTGCGAGGGAACAACCATTTTGATGCTGTAAATTCCACTAGGGAAGTGATTAGGTGGTCCAGGGTTTGGACGCTTTATTTGGGGATACTTCAGGGGTATAGTAGATAACCTGAGGTTTGGGATACTTCAAGGGTCCTCCGGGGACATGGTCGGGAGGAGATTCACTTGTCTTTTGAGAGTTCCGCTGGGGAAGTAGGTGTTCTACTTGAAGGAGTGTGAAATTTTCTTAGTGAAAATGTTCTAAATCCTCCCCGGGATTTTCAGGAATTTTTTGAGAATTTTTCAGGCTCTTTTGATATTTTTTGGGAATTTTTCAGGTGACCTTTTACCCTAGGGGATGAATGTTCAGAACATGGGGTTGATTGGGATTAATGCACCGATGAGGTATTTGCTAGCGCATGAGTTTGGACACTCTTGGTATCTCAGGGAAAGGGTGGTCCGACAGATTGCTGAGGAGGAGGTGATGGTGCCATCTGTGACGACCCCTATATCTATGAGACGAGAGAGGATGTTGCTGGAGGATGCAAGGATCGCGGTGATGATCGGCGAGTCCTATCTTCTATACACCAACATGATTGTACCGTACGATTATATCGACTTTATGACGAGTTGGTTGATGGTGCTGAGCATATATGATGCACTGCATTTTTCTCCTGCTAGCTCAAGTCTTCCAGTGGGGTCCTCCCATAGCGGTGGTTGTTCGTCGACATATGTGGCGGCAGTGACCTCGGAGATCCCCTTTGTGAGGTTGTATACCACTTTAAACAACATCTGGTGGGATGATAGAGGGATGGTTCCTATGTTGCATCGTCCTCATGCGATGGACCCTGAGGAGTTGGGGTTGACAGAGGAGGTTCTTCGTCTTGTTGTAAGCCTTTCTATTCTTCTCTTTTCCTTCATTTTGGTTTCTTTTGATCTTTTCTGCTTGACACTGATTCTGCCTTTTCTTGTAGTAATTCCGGGTGTCCACCACTTGGCTGAGGGACATTAGGGACTAGATATCTTTAGTGACTGCCCATTTTCGGGATGCGATTCCTATTTCTTCTTACTTGGTGCCATTTTCCTCATCCGAGGAGGAGTCTGGTTCAGGTAGCGGTGGTGCGTCATCTCTCCACAGGGGAAAGAGAGGCGTCGCAGGGGTGGGAGCTTTTAAAGAGAGGGGGGAAAGGGTAGGTGAGAGACAGAGAGAGATAATGTAGGTTCAGGCTGAGTCCCGTTGTTTTTTTTCTTTTATTTTCCTGCAAAATGATGTAACACAAAAACATATTTATGTAATGCAATGGAGTTTTTTAATTTATCTTCTGTTAGTAATGAATTAATGGATGCATGCACGTGCACTTTTTACTTTGCTGCTAAGACCGTAAAATATTTTTGGAAGTTTGAAAGAAAGTTTTATTCATAATGAGAGATTATATAAAGATGGAAAAGGAAATTGAAATTCTATTGAGAATATGAATTTATTTTTATTGAGTTTTAAGATTTTGACAATAGAGGAAAAAGGGAAGTTTCCAAAAATAGGGGGTTGCAGATCGGAAAGACCCTTATCCCGTCTATTGGCAGGTCAGTCCAGTCCCATCAATTAAGGCTTTGATTGGTAATCTCTTCGTCCTTTGGTACCTTGTGTGGTAGGATTTCCTCCGATTTGTGCATGGGTTATGTCTTCTGTGAGGATTTTCAAGTATAAAAGATGGGTAAGGGTGGAGTGTTTTTATCACACCTTGACATTCCTACCTTTTCATTCTATGAGATGGCTCTCCCTAACAGTGTTGAGTTTGCCAACTACCTCAATACTTTGGAGGCGATGTGTTCCTACAACGTCGACTATGATACTTTCAACATGCATCGAGTATCTTTATGGCGTAATCGGCCCATAGAGTGGAACATGCTGATGGTGATGGTACAATTTTGGTACCCCGAAGACCATGTTTTCCTCTTTGACTTGGAAGAAGTCTGTCCGACTTATGAGGAATTTCCTGCCGTATTGGGGGTAAACCCTAGTGTGGAGGCTGCTATGCTTGAGTTTTTTCAATCTCCCCGAGAGTTTTTTGTTCGACTTATGCGCGTCTCGCCCTCCACGGCTAGATCCTTGGTTACTGGAGGTATAATTTCTCTTTCGACGGTGCTATGGTATGTGCATTTGTAGGAGGTTGGTGATGCTGGATATGCCTAAGATGTCATTCTTGGCTTGGCTTCAAAATTGCTGCTGGTGACTGGGGAACTACTGGTGGACCCATAATATGCAGCCATCACTTCATAGATGTCATACCGTCGTAATCCTACGGTGGTGATACTGGAGGACATTCTGAATGGCCTCGATGCCTGGCGAGAATGTTGTTCTAACTTTCTGAGGGGTAGCTAGTGTTGTTGTTTGTGTGGTTATGTTAAAGATTTTTCCTGGTGACTCCTCCAGAATACCCTTTGTCGGTTGTTCCCAACTTCTTTTTGCTCCATTTCATCAGCATGGTCCTGGATATTGAGAGTTGGGAGAACTGGTTTATGGAGCATGGGGCTTTAAATCTGCACTGGTTAGTGCCTTGTTAGGGACATGTGTTGCTTCTTCTGGAACTGAGAGAATACCCATACGTTCGGCTGTTTGGTTTTAGATAGACCTCTTTCTATTTCCCTTGGCGGCTTCTGAGCCAATTTGGCTGGGAGCAAATCGTGCCACCTCGGACACTAGATATCTTTTCAGTAAAAGATCTGACAGAGCATTTGCGCATGCGGCTAGGCTCTTTATGGTAGAGTCGGCGTCCGTCGACCCATCCCTCTCAGTCTGTTGGGAGAGTCTGGCACATCCCTGGGGATTATATGAAATGGTTGTGGAGGAGAGTAGTCATCAAGATGTTAGTAATGGAGACCGTGCAAAGGTGGCTTGTCTTATTCGATACCATGGAGGGAGGGGTTGTGGTGTTTTCGAGGCTGATTCAAGCTTATTGGTCTATAGAGCGTCTGCGACACTCTATTCAGGTAGGGGAGGCTTGGAGACCCCAAGATGTAGATGATGATGATGGATCGATCTGCTCTGGTAGCTGTGGGTAGGACTCTTAGGGAGTTTATTTTTTAATGGGGCATATGTTTGGGAATTAATTTGGCTTTTTAGGAAGGCTGGGGAAGGGAGTTATCCGTTTCTTTTTTAATGTAATTTCACTGTAACTTCTTATTAGTGAAATAAACAAGTTTTTGATCATCTAGTTGTGCCTTTTGATGAATTTTTTATTTTCAAATTATCTGTACCGATCGCTAAGGCATGCATAATACTTTTGTTCAAGTATATGTTAGAATGAACTGTCGTTCTCGGAGATAAGAAAAGAATAGTTTTTTTGTGAAAAAGGAAGGGTCGTACTCATGTAAGATGTATGAGCTGCCTACGTACCTCTGGGGATTTTTGAAAGTTTTTAATTTCCCTGAAAATGGTTCTTGCAGAGGATAAGGCCCACGTAGTTCTGGGGAGAGGGAAATGAAGTTTTTTTTTTTAGAATAGAAGGGAGATGAGAAGAGTCGTAGCGCACTGAGATTTCAGACTAGGGGTAGAACTTCTTGAGATGGTCTAGGTTTAATGGATGAATCATTTCTTATCTATCCAGGTCAGTGAACATAGCGGCGCCGCCAGATAAGATCTTCTTCACAATGTATGGGCCGCTCCAATTGGGCTTGAATTTCCCTCTGGGGTCCCAGATGGGCTCTACTATTTCTTTTAGGGATAAATTCCCTTCTCAGACACCGCAGTCCTTGAATCTCTTATTAAATGATTGCACTATTCGGTGATGGTATCCTTGTATATGGTATATATCTTTGAATCTCCTTTCATCTAGGAGGGTCAACTCGTCAAGATGGCTTTGGTACCAGTCTTCTTCGCTGACCTTGCTTTCAAGCATGACGCGCAATGAGGGTATTTCCATCTCTACGGGTAGGACTACTTCCAAGCCGTAGAATAGAGAGTAAGGGTTATCCCCAGTAGAAGTTAGGATTGAGGTTCGGTATCCCCATAGGGCGTAAGGGATTCGTTCGGCCCAATCTTTACAGCTTTCGGTCATCTTACTGATAATGGATTTGAGTTTTTTATTGGTGGCCTCGACTGCACCATTGGTCTGAGGTCGGTAGGGAGAGGATTTGTGTCTTTAAATCCCATACTCGTTGACCACTTTTGTGACTTCTTCCTCAAAATGCAACCCGTTATTTGACACTAGCCCATGCGGGACCCCATATCGACAGATAATGTTCTTCCTAATAAATTTGGCCACTTTCTTAGCGTTCAAGACTGCATAGGACTCGAATTCGACCCATTTGGTGAAGTAATCAATGGAAACTAGGATGAACTCATGCCCGTTGGAAGCCTTAGGTGTAACTTTCCCTATGAGGTCGATACTCGAGGTGGAGAATGGCCAGGGAGAAGTCACGTTGTATAATTCTCGCTGAGGCAGGTGCTGAAGGTTGGAGAACTGTTGACATTTGAGGCATCTTTAGGCATAGGTTGTGTAATCCTAGACCATGGTGGCCCAGTAGTAGCCTTGCCGTATGATATTCTTGGCAACCATGTGACCATTCATGTGGGGCCCACATTCATTGCTGTGGATTTTCTACATTATCTCTTTAATGTTAGCCCCTATGATGCAGTGTAGATGGGTTCCATCGAAGTTTCTTTTGAACAGTGCTTAGTGACAGATGTTGTACTGGGCGGCCAGTCTTCGGAGGGTTACTCGGTCTTTCTTGTTAGAACCTTCAGAATACCTTCCATGCTTGAGGAGGTGCAAAATATCATAGTACCAACAATTGGATAGCTCATGATCTTCTTTGGTGATGATCTCAATGTGGTAGCAGTGGGTTGGTTTGTCTTACTTTTGAACTAGGGAGGGAGCCATTGTTATTACTTCGGACATGTCGACCATGGAGGACAAGGTAGCAAGGGCATCGGCTAGGTTATTCTTTGCTCGAGGTAGGTAATGGAAGGTGATATCTTAGAATTATGAGGCTAGTTCTTCTAAGTGGGCTTGGAAGGGTTGTAGCTTCTCGTCCTTGACTTTCCATTTTCTGAGTACTTGACCAATGATGAGGGTTGAATCCCCGTAGACATCTAGGCAATGGATACATCTCCTGAGAGAAAATTTGAGGCCTACCGTACATGCCTCGTATTCAGTGATGTTGTTGGTGCAGGGGAAATCCAATTTTATAGAGATGGGAGTGGGGGAGTCATCTGGGGTGATCAGAAGTATTCAAATGCCATATCCTTTTTTGTTGGCAGCTCCGTCGAAGAACACTTGACATCGAAGGTCGTCTTAAGCAGCGTAGAGTATGTTTTCATCTGGGAATTCAAAGATCCACTCATTAGCTTCTTCCATGGGTTGGTCAGCGTGGTCTATGTGACGAACACGTTATTAAACTCGGCTAGGAGCATCAACCACCGGGCCATTATGATAGATACCGTAGGTTTCTCAAGCAGATACTTGATGGGGTCCATTCGAGATACAAGTTTGATGGAAAAGGCGAGCATGAAATGTCATAACTTTTGGGTGACCCAGACAAGCACGATACATGCCTTTTCTAGAGCAGTGTAGTTGACTTCATACCCAGCCAATTTGTGACTGGCGTAATAGATGGCTCTTTATTTTCGGGAATCTTCAAGGTATTGGGCTAGCAAAGCCCCAGTTGCAGTGTCAGTTATGGTTAGGTATAGAAGCAAGGGGAGACCAGGCTATGGTGGCATAAGTACCAGAGGTTGGGTCAGATATTTCTTGATTCGATCAAAAGCTTCTTGGTAGTCCTCATTCAAAACCTTGGTTGAATCCTTTTGGAGGAGTTTCAAAATAGGTTCGCAGATGGAGGTTAATTGGCTGATGTATTGCAATTTTCCAAGGAAACCACAAACTTCTTTTTTCATTCGGGGAGGTGGCATCTTAATTATGGCTTTCAGCTTGGCAGGATCTGCTTCTATCACCCTCTCACTGACCATGAATCCCAAGAGTTTCCCCTTTGTAACGCCGAAGACACATTTATGTGGATTGAGTCTCATCTGATACCGTCGCAGTCGTTCGAAGAACTTTCGGAGAGAGGGAACATGATCTTATCGAGTTTTGGATTTGATAATCATATCATCCACATAAACCTCGACTTCTTCGTGAATGAGATCGTGTAGGATGCACTACAAAAAAATAGCTTTTGAGACGGTGGCCTAACAGTCCTAAAAGATCATTTATCCGTCTCAAATACTTTTTGTGACGCTATTTGGGACGGCTAGGGGGGGTCTTTTTGATAGGGGGTTATAAATACTTTTTGTGACGCCATAACCGTCTCAAAAGAGTTTTTTGAAACAGGAACAACTCCGTCTCAAAATGTCCTCATTTTATTTGACCCTTTTGAGACGGCACAAGAGCTGTCACAAAAGATTGTTTTTGAAATGAAAATTAATCTGTCTCAAAAGATTACTATTTTAAAAAACCTTTTTGAGACGGCAACATAGCCGTCTTTAATATATTTTTGGGACAGTTTTATCCGTCCCAAAACAGGTGAAGGGATCTTAAAATTTTTGCACCAATATTTTGTGGAGAATAAAATCTACCGCTAAAGTTTAATATAGAATTTAATTACATTTGAAACAACACAAACAACGAATAATCATAAAATGTAATACATAAGGTGATTTTCAACCAACAGAACGAATCATTTTCATTCAACAATAAATAGAGTTCTTACAACCATCTCCAAATATTCATCAAAACGAGAATTATAACACTAAGTTCAAATATTTGACTTGACAACAAAAATACATTAATTTATTAATACTCCAAACATGAAATGCTTTTATCAAACTAATTCCGCAACACTGAACCGTACGACCTCCAAAACCACTAATTAACATTTGCATGTTCTACAAAAATTGTCACCTGCACAAAAAAAATATAGTTTCGATTATGTCAGAATTAATACCCCTCGTCAACAATACAATGTGCAAAATGAATCAATATAGTATATTTTCATCATTAACAATATAAATATCCAACTATTATTATTTTTTTAAAAATTCGGCAGAGTCTCCTTTGTTTACTCATGAAAACCACAGGTAGCCAACCTGTTTTAAACATCAAAATTATTGATTCAAAGAATGATATACACCAACAGCAGAAAATTTTAACCACCACCATAATAAATCCTCACCACCATAACAAATTTTCTCCACCGCCATTGAAAATTTAACTTTAAACAAGAGAATTTTTCATTATATATATATAAGTAATTATATGTATGAATTATATTGTATTACCTAGTCGGACTGAATCGTCGAGGTAGTGGAAGCTTGCTGAAGGGTAAAACTTTGGAATAAACTTTGCATTTCACTTCGCATTTCATTCTTCATCTGTAATAAAGCTTGTTGGTTGCGAATCTCTAACTCTTCAAGCTCCTGTAGATGTCGAGTCTCTCGATCTTCAGCTTCTTTCTTTAACTGGTTAATTTCTTCCAATAATAACTGAGATGAACATGCTTTTGTCGACGTTGGACTAATACCTGCTCGCTTTAATAAAGCATACCCATGCCCTCCATATCCTACTACATCAGTAAAAATCTTGTTCCGCCCTTCTGGGTCATTTTGTTGCTCTTCTGGTAGCTCATTTAGTCGTCTTTCAAGCATTTTCTACCAATTGAATAAATATTATGATTAATGAACATAAAATAATTTTCAAGAACAAAATTTATAACAAATATTAAATAAATCTTTCAAGCATCTCTTACGAATTAATATTTATACATACCGCTCTATCAAATGATTCATCTTCAACACTGAAAGGTTTATTATTTGGAGCTCGAGTGGCTTTCCACATGCTAATATTGTCGACGGGCTCCCCCTGTTCTATCCTCTGAAAAAAAAACAATGTATATATATTAATACTCTTATATTAAAATCAGAAATATTATAATAATAAAAATTCCAAACTCATTGGGGCTATTTTAGCATGTGGCTTTCGTCCTATCCTTGAGTAAGCACATTCAACTTCACAATTCTTAAAGTTTTGATCTGCTATATCCTAAATATTTGAAGAAATAAAAATAAAAATTATGATACTAGTGAAGAAGAATGTAAGTATAATATTCGTAATAAGATGTGATATTTATACCTTTATCTTCTTTAGACCCCAATATTTCAGCAATTCAGGCCACTGATTTTTTCGACTCGTTCAGGCGTATAACTTAATCGTTCTTCATCTGTTTGAAACTTTTTATAGTGATTCCCCTTCAGCCGATGCTTCCATTGCTTCCACGCAAGTCCCATCCTTTCAAAGCAGATTTGTTTAAAATCTTATGGTGCATTTGTGTTATTCTAAGAACAAAAAGAATAAATTAGTTAAAACTTGACAAGCTAATGTACAACAAAACAAATAAATAAATCAAACTAATAAGTTACCTTCACTTCCTTCCAAATATTTTTAAGTGCTTCCTCGTCCGCCTCCCTCCAAGACAACATTGTCAATGTAAATAAAATTCCACACGTTACATAATAACCTAAATGTGACATCAATTTACTTTCAAGCTTACAAACTGGATGACAAAGTTCATTCCATTTCAATATCTTCTTTTTTTTATCATTCCATTCGAGCCAATGCCTTTCCCCTTTTTTAACCCTTTTTTTTACTAGTAATGATAATCATTGTACCGAAACAAAAATTTGGTTAATAATGTTTATACATCTTGTTTAATATGAATATAAACATAAAATGTAATACAAATGGAGATATATAAATATTGCATTGTGTAACACAACATACCTGTGACATCCTCACCATCTAAAGTCTTGGCATTGGATGGAGCATTGACATTTCCAACTGAATTATTAATCTGCTCAATATTTGGGGAAAGTTGACTTGCAGGTGTTTGAAATAAAGAAACCTGAGCTCTTGAGTTGCGGTGTGTATTCGTGACTAGGATGAAAATATAATATTTGGGGAAAGTTGTGGTTGAATCCCTCTAGTTCCATGGTTCCTTGTGTTGTGTTTCACAGAAGTAACTTGGGATGTCCTCTCTAAATCATTTCCCACTAGAATTGTGAGTGTTTTCTTCTCGAGTGGTCTTTTCTCGGCTATGAGGTCGGACATAGTCAAAAGACGACGACGACAATGACGACGATGACGACGTCGATGGCGCTTCAATGTCATGCATCTGTATATTTGCATTTATCATAGGAAGAAGTCACATTTCATTTATATATCACATTTCAACATCATTTATACATTAGTTATAAAAAAAATCAAACATGAAAAAATAAATTAAAATACAGTGCAGTAGTAGCGCCAAGGTTATTATTATTTCAACTATCATATATATAGTTATCCAACAATCCAGCAAAAAGAAATTATATATAACATACAGTGCAGTAGTAGCGCCAAGGTTATGAATAAACTTTAAACTATTTTGAATCATAAAGGCCAAAATAATTACTAAAGAAGTAGTTAACTTTTAAAGGCAGCCCACTACTTTGAACCTTAATGATGAAATCTATTTATAACAAGGAATCAGCTAAAGAACTCCCACTTTCTTCCGATGTGGGACGCCAAATCGAGTGAGAGAACTGGGTGCTATGTCGCTAACCCCTATTTCTTTAATTTCCTGACTTTCTCATCTACTTGGTTATATTTTTACTTGGTTACAAATGTTTTATATATATATTAAAATATTTATATATCATCAGTATATATATTATTACTTGGTTATATTTTTTATTTATCTATTAAAATATATAAATGCATTAACTTTATATATAATTATTAACTCAACAAAGTCGTAAATATTTGATATTGGTTATACTCATAATATTTCTATTAGTATATTATTATGTTGAGGGGAAGCAATTATATTTGGTTGGAAGAACATGTACTGCTTTAGGCAATAAGATTCACTGCTTCAGTTTGTTCTTGGGGAGCCCGTGGATCCCCATATTGTTTTGTTCAAGTGAGCAATTAGACCGTGGGAAGGACCAAAAAAGGATAGAAGAAAAGATGTAACCAAGATGAGAAATTCATTAGACTGAACAAGAAGGTGAATAAACGACCGTGCTTCAGCAATGATGAATGAAGTCCTGGCAGAAGGAATCTGCTTGCTCAAAGAAGTACCCAAGAGAAATGCAAAACATATTTCGCCAAACTTTCGTAAAGACAAGTTGTGCAACCAGTTCTACCGATCCGAAGAGGCTTCAGCAATGATGAATGAAGCCCTGGACGAATGGCTTGCAGATTTAAAGAGGAGAATCCTTGCTCCACACTCAACCTTGATCCCTCTCCAACTACAGTTCAGAGGATTTCAAACTATTTGAAGAAAGTAGTTATAATGCATTTTGCTTTCTACTATCTTATTCTGAGAGTTGAATGCTGGAGTAGATAACTTTTGTGATTAAATGCCAAAAATTATTATCCTATTTTGATAATCGTGCCTCTCTGTCAAGGGCGCACATATGTACATGCTTAGTTCATAGATTTGTACATTTACGACTATCAATGATTTAAATGTGTGTGATTCAGAAATTGGCAGCCTAAAATGATATCAGCTTATTATGGAACCAGAGTTTGAGAATGGGACTATGTAACAGATGGTGAAGGTGTTAAACCTCAATGTGAATACTATGCGACTGTGCTGGTCGAAGTGACATGTTCAGTGCACAGTTTACACCTACTAAGGTCAAATATACAAATGTTGGCAAGATGTGTATGATTCGTCAAAATCGAAGAAAAAATTATGTACAAAATTAATACATGATACTATGGTAGAATGTACATATATATATATATATATATATATATATATATATATATATATATATACACACGTATTTACAGAATTGAACAATGAAAATATGGGTAAGAAATCTACAACTCATCAAAATTGGAGAGAAAGCTCTGAACATTAGACTGAACAGGAAGGTGAAATGACCATGCTCGCAGACCATGATGAGAAATTCATCACTTAGGATACCATTTTTTGCATATTTGGATCAAAACATTATCGATTAAAGGAATTCTTGGGTAGGTGTTGAGAGAGAATAAACGATAAAGCAAGTATCTGATCGTGCTTGAGATACCTTGTTCAAAGACTTATCTTTTTTATACTCCAGGGGAACAAAACTATACCACATATAGCCTTTTTGATATTAGAATTTTCAGAATTGTCAATCACCTAAAATTGGGTGTTATCTGATAAAGGGAATTTCAGACACTAAACGGGCCAAACTCTCAATGGTGGGAAAAATTTCCCACGCCAGACCTAGTATAGATATAATTAGAAAATAATTTGAAACGTTTGGTCTCAAGGCAGCCTACAATATCAGTCTTCTTGATCAGAAACACATCCTAATAATACTCAACTCCAGAGTACTAACAACACAAAACTGCAGCAACAAAAGATCAAAGTATTCTGCATCAATCAGTTATGAAAAGTCCAAACAGTCTAAAGGCCAAAAAGGGAATCCCAAGAGAAAAACTTCAAGATCATATCCACAAAATCAAATCAGTTGATATTGATTTTGAGGATACTAAAATTAAAATTATAGAAATCTTAAACTTACCCCATGAAGCTACAGAATTACAAATCAAAATCAGAAAGTCATACTATGAAAGCCTATCTCAATCTGACAATGAAGCTAATTAATTTGGAGAAACTCATTTCTTGGAAGACTTAATCATGTTCTCAAAGAATTTGGAGACAAAAATTCAAAAAACAAACAAGAAGAAATAAGAGCTGTTGAATGTAACAAAAAAATTATTCCCTCCTGGCAGCAGCCATTCAAAGACTAGCAAAGAAGATCTCAAAAAGACCATTCAAATAATGGATCCAATGTTCAAAAGGTTAACATGATCAAATGTCAAAGTGACCATCAAATTATCTCAATCAAAATCCAAATAATTAATACAATAGTATGACTGATTTTCTAGCAAATTTTGGAGTCCAATCAGGTATTAAATGTCAATTTGACATGTTTCAACGGCTTCCAAAATTAATAAAAGGCTTCATAAATTTAGATAAGTGGAATTTCCCTCCATTATGTTTTCTAAGGCAACCACTAGTTGATTAAGTTCAATTGTAAATGGGGATAACATATATCCCCAATTTTAAATTATTGCTTTATCTCTTATAATGGGGATGTTTATTAATCCCCATCTTTATAGCTTTCAAGTAATGTAGTTTGGCACTCTAGATGTCTTCTAGGATTTAGATAATAAGAGCTTGTATCATGCCAAAACAGAGCCTTTTTCTTCTATTATTTTTATAAAACTTGTGGGGGGTTCGTACCTTTTCTTAAAAAAATATTCGTTTGCATTTATCCATATTTCCGACATTAAACGATACATTTGTGCAACTGTTGGGTTATGGGAGGATGTATGTTGAGAATTTAGGGGGAAACTTCTTCGAAATTATACTTGAAGAAGGAGGAAAGGTTCCAAGAGTTATTTTTAATGTAACGGTACAATTTTGCTTTCTCAAAACCTTCAGTTGATCTATTCAAATTCTGTTGTTGAGTAAGAGGAGTTCCACTCTAGTTATTAAGCCAAAACAAAATATTCTCCCTATTTCCAATTCTCCATTGAGCATTAAGAGTAATATAAGGAAGAACCTACTTGAATTCAGTCCAAATGGAGGAGATTATATATGAGGGACATTGGGAAGATTTTAACTTAAACCTAGCTAAAATGAAGTCGGCACATAGGAAATTAGAGTGAATCATGTCCCAAAAGAGTTTCATCAGAGCACCTTGATTATAGATTTTTAAATTCACCATGCCTAGACCTCCTTTCTCAATTGAGGACATTACCCAACATATGACTCTTCTAGTCATTCTAATATATAAAGGCTAAGGCGACATGGTCTATCTAGTTAGTTGTGACATCCTAGACTATCCAATGTCTCCGGCCTTTAAAATATCAATAATTAATGACTTTGACTGAACCTCTAACCCTCGTGACTATATATATTACTACGATATGAATTATATGGGAATGTCATATCCAGTCAGGTGTAGAGCATTCACCCCCCACACTTAATGGTTCAACTTGGCCTACCGATAAACATAGTGGACTTCATGATAAAGGTTGAGAAGCATATTCATGTGGTGGGCATTTATCCTTTATTCATATTTAAATATTTATGAATACTCCTATAGAAACGATATGCACGTCGTGGTGTAAAAATATGTATTTTCAGAAATAAGTATGGATTCGGGGAAAGGATCTCCCACAGATTGGGTATCTTTTGTTTTTGGATTCTTTATTTTTTATTTTATGAAATTCAACTAAGTATTATTGTTGGTAGTATGAATATGTCCTCAACACTAGTTTTTGTTGTTGTGGATAACTCACGTCAGTTTCATGATATACACTAACATTGTATTTAACTTGTACGCAACCTGAAGCAATTGTATAAACTAAATTGAATCTCACAATATCTAATATGTCTAAGCATTACACTCGCGCCCAACACAATGGGCTATACCAACTGTTATATACACGTGTTTTACACATGTCTTCGTAAGATGATGAAAAGATAAAGAGATTAATAATGACAAACATGAAATCCTAAAGAGATTAGCACATAAAGGGGCAACATGCTATAAAAATAACAATATAATTCAGCACATAAATTTTAAGTATTAATATATGGCTAACTAAATCGAACAATTCAAATTTGAAATATTGAAGTACTAATGCACTCATGATAATGGAAAGTATCAAATAAGAGTTCACACAATCAACTAATTAACATCTACATCACTAAACATTTACACATTAAAAAACTCACAAGGCACATACCCATTTTTGTCCTCGTTTGAATCTGTATGCTCATTTTCTTCTTCTAGTGGCACAAACTCGTCATCATCACCAAACAATTTTTTTTTACTCTTTGGACCACTTTTTCTATTTTTATCTTTGTTTTGAATTGACGAATACAATTCATGTATTCCCAATTCTTTCAATTTCGCTTTATTCTCTTCTATTCTCTTCCTCTTTTGTTTCTCATACTCCTACAATGTCACAAACATTTTCTGAGAAAAGATATGTAATTAAAGAACGAATGAGACTGATACTACTTCTTTTATATTTATATAAATACTTAAAACATAATACTTTTTGTTAAAATGATCACTCCTAAATAATCACTTTCCATCAGAAGATTTAAGGAATCCCTTTTGATGGGCATACATATATAAGACCGTGATAAATTTCCAAGGCTTCAATGTGATTGACCCCAAGACTTACTGGAACATATTTTGAAAAAGATAAATAACAATAAACAATGTACAGAGTTAATTAGGATCTTTCTCAATAATTGATTAACATTATTGACACGGCTATATAATAAAACAGAAATTCATTGTTTATGTTCCCAACTAGTGTTTCAGATTAAACTAATATTATTGATCTAACAATTGAGGATGGTTTACATGTTTCCAACTCTTCTAAGGCTTGATTTTGCAAGAACCGTACATAACTATCAAGACAATGGGTGAAAAGAAGCAAAAGATTCTGCAATAATGGCATAATGACCAATGCAAAAGAAGAGATGAAAACTTTGACTTAAATTTCTTTTCTTAATGGCATGTGTTACATTAGAAGCATCGAACTTAGGCTGGAGTAGCCCTAAGGTCTTTATATATATATATATATACAGTGGCGGAGCCAGGAATTGTGTTCAGGTGGGGCACTAGAAGAAATCTTCAGTGTGGGGGTTCGGAGGCGTTAACCTCCAAGGCGATTGTTTTTAAATTTTTCACAAGTATTTAAGTTTTCAGTAAAATTTAGCCATATTGTCAAATTTAGGCAACTATACATTCAATTGAAATTAAACTAAAATATGAGATTTAGGAAAAACAACTTAATATAAACAATCATAATAGCATTAGCAATCCAATAACCTTAAATTAGAAAAATACAACAAAGCAAATCTAATAAAACCACAAATATGCTTCTAAGTTTAATATTAATAGTATGTATTAGTTGAATTTATTCACATTGTAAATTGTATTATAAAGTCAAACGTGTACTATTTAATATAGCATGGTTTATATTTATTTCAAAATTCAAATTGTTCCATCACTCTATAATATTTTGCACAACAAAACTGATTGAGTTGGTCGTTTAAGTTGGTTAATTCAATAACTCAACTTTTTAACTTTGGAAAAAGAATAATGATATGAGTACCAAAAACTCCACCAAAAACTTCCCCAAAAGTGACGTGGATTCTACTTATTCTCTCACTTACCTATTAAGTGTTGCCTTATGGTATGAGTTCCGTCAGGGCGCAAAAATTTATTGATTTGGGGGGAAATTTTGCTGGACTTGTTTAGGACTCATAGCAGGACTCTTAGAAAAATACACTAAAACTTAAAAAAAAATCAAATCTTAGGACTAACTCCATATTCATAGCATGTTTGATAATAAGGTGGACTAGGATTAACTCCATAACCTGCTTGATAAGGTGGATTAACCCTAATTGGATTCAGGGAGTGGGCATCGTCCCTATATATATATATATATATATATATATATATATATATATATATATATATATATATATGAGAGGGGGGTGTTTTACTGTTCCAAAAAATTAACGGTTGAGATCACATTTTTTTGGACGATCTAATGGTGTGGGATTGTGCCACGTAGGATTATACAAATTATGAGGTGGTAAATGAAAGAAAAAAACCCTTCACCCCCGAACCCTTACCCGTCTCTTCATTCTCTCCCTCTCTCGGTTATGTTCACAGCACCCACCTCTCCCTCTCTCTTCTCACAGCCGCCCACCTCTCCATCTACGGTCTCCGCCTCCCCCTACAGGTAATCTCCCTCCCCCTCCTCCTCCTCCTCCTCCCCCACACACGCACAAACCCACACACGCCGGCCACTTCTCCGTCTCCGGTATCCATCTATGGTCTCCAGCCCTCCCCCTCCCATCCTCCTCCTCCCCACTCACGCACAAGCCCACAAACCCACAAATCTCACACAAAGACAGACACCGCCGCCTATCCCTCTCTCTCTCCGGTATCCCTCTCTGATCTCCAGCCCTCCCCCTTTCCCTCCCCCCCCCCCCTCCCCCTCCATCTCCGAAACCACTACACACTCGACCAACACGTGCACTCGCACACTGTCACAAGTATAGCTGTTGAAATTTTGATTTTTTTTGAAGACATTTGGGGGTTTTTGAAGACATTTGGGGGTTTTTGAAATTTTGATTTTTTTTTAACTTGAAACAAGTATAGCTGAACTTATAGCAGCTATACACAGCGAAAACTCAAATGAGTTTTTTGAAATTTTGATTTGTTACCCAGATTTTTTTTTTTTGGAACTTCAAACAGGTATAGTTGAACTTATAGCAGGTATACACAGTGGAAGCTCTAATGAGGTTGGTTCATCTCTCCAAAATTTCATTTGTTAGGTTTTTTCAATGTTTGGGTTTGGGGTTGTTTATACAAATTCATTTGTTAGGTTCAGATTCTTAGGGCTTTTCAATGTTTTATGTGTCTTAGTATAGACTATTTATCTCACCTATTATGCATCAACCATTTTAAGGATGTAGTTCATATTAAGGATATGTGCATATTGCATCAACCATTTTAAGGTAGATGCAATGCATTTCATTGTTAATTTTTTTTCGTTTTGAGCATGTATAAAAGAACTCTATTTTTCTTTACATCCTACTTGATTCATTACATCCTACTTAATTGTTAATAATGGTTTTGGATGGACATAAGCATTTAATTCTTGGATTTTATTCTCTGCATTCCATTCTTGAGAATTTGGGGATTTTATAACAGTATTATTTTTGTTGGATTCTATTTTTAACAGGGTGGATAGTCCAATATACAAAGGAGATTCTGCCCAAATTTTTAAAAATATTTATACTTTCGCGTCGTAAACAATATTTTTGTATTATACGTGATGTTATATAATGGTGGGTTTCGCGTCATTTTTTTTAAATTACACTTTTGTTTTGTCGGGGAAATTTTTTTTTGTCGTTTTCAATTATGCATTTTCAAAATTTTACCCGTTTTACGATTACGTACTTTGGAATGTTTCGTCGTACCTTCACACGTGTGTGTGTACTGTATATGTTTTGGCTTTATTGTTAAAATTAGTACTAAATTTCATATTCATATTCATATTCCAAAAGGTATGAAGAGGACTTTCATATTCATTTGATTGTCGGAATTGGTACTAAAATTTGTACTATTTTACCGTCTATTTTCAGTTGATATCCCTGGACATGGGCACACTAATTGCAGGGACCAAAATACCGTGGAGAATTTGAAGATAGATAGAATGGCCGTGCTCAAGGAAGTAACAGAATCAGTAACTGAATTTGTCACAGAAGTTGCAGAGGACTTTTGATGTATGAAAATTATGTTTGGGTAAGGAGTAGTGTTCGGTTAAGTAATGTTGGTTTCACATGAATATTATATATTGATGTTCTCCCATAGTTTTGTTTTAGTTGATATAGTTTTTTGCATATTTTTGAGTTTTTTTTTTTTTTTTGGGGGGGGGGGGGGGTTCTCGCTAAATTGTATTTGCTTTCTTTTCTTTTCATTTTGTCATATTTTTTTATGAAAGAGATCAAGTCTTATTTCCCTAAGATTGTCAACTCAGTATAAAAAATAATAAGTATATATAAAACTTTAATGTGCAGTCCCTGCTTTTGTAAAAACTTTAGCAAGCATTCCGAATAATTTTCACTATTGTTAATTTTCATTTTCTTTTACATGAATACTAATGGTTTAGTTCTCACATTTTCTTATTATTTATGTTGGCAGGTCTCTTTATTTATATTCAGAGCAAGCATTACAAATGCAAATGTGGTAAGACATAAGTCCGATACATATTTCTTACATTAACTTTTTTATTTATAGTTATTTATTCTTATCAGACAAATTGTTGCTTTGTAGATCAACTCGAGTTGGATAGGTTTGATGTCATGGGTTGAACAAAAAAGTGGCAGGAGTTCGAGATGGAGGTACCGCATGGCCGGGTTGTTCCATGTTTTTTTTTTCGAAAGGGGGGTTACTTATTTTTTGGTAATTGTATTTCAAATTGTTGCACATAACAAACTATGCTTTCATCATTTTTAGTATACTTTGGTACTTGATTTTCTTGATAACAAACTATCAAACTATGCTTTCATCATTTTTAGTATACTTTGTTGCACATAACAAACTATGCTTTCATCATTTTTAGTATACTTTGGCAATTGTTATACTTTGGTACTTGATTTTCTCTTTGGCAGTGGAAAATATACATTCTATATGCATATGAAGAATATTACTTATTTGCCTCACCTATTATGCATATGTATATATGCATATACATATATGCATACAGTATGCATATATCTGTATATATGCACTTCATATATGCATCTGCATACAGTATGCATATGCATACATGCAGATTATACATATATACATACAGTATGTGGGGTTACATATATGCATACACCGACTTTTCCCTTTTTTAGAATTAATATTAAGGTGGGGTTTTCTTTTAACTTTTCATATAAAAAATTTGTTTTGTAGACTTTATCTCATTTGGTCGTCCTTTGTTTTGTAGATAAAGAAGTGTATGCTTATGGAGATGTTTCGTAAAAGCTTTTGGCATGGTGTATTTGATTGGAAAGAAATAGTAGGACTTCCGAGGACGAGGGTGAAAGAAAAAATTTGGGGTTTTCTTTTGGCATGGTTGGGTTTTCTTTGGGCATGGTGTAATTTTTTTTTATATTGTTGGATTTGCCCTTATCCGTTGGAGAAGGGTGGATAGTCCAATAAACAAAGGAGACTCTGCCCAATTTTTTTAAAACTTTAACACTTCGTTTTTTTTAAAATAAAGAAATGTTCTCGCTAAATAGTATTTGTTTTCTTTTCTTTTCATTTTGTCATATTTTTATGATAGAGATCAAGTATTATTTCCCTAAGATTGTCAACTCGGTATAAAAAATAATAAGTATATATAAAGTTGGGGCCTAAAGTTAGGAAAATAGGTAGTTGAGGCCTAAAGTTCGAACGGCTACTAAAGTAGACATGGCATTAAGTAAAAATAGTCCAGAAATTTGTTATAAAAAACTAATTATGCTCACAAAGAAACTATTTGGAAATGTATATTGCAAAAAATGTTAACCCATAATGATCCCATACTTATTTGCTCATAATTTTCCCTCTTACCGGTTTCTTCAAAAGGTTTGCACTGTTAATACTTAATTATCATGTATTCTTATATGTTATTTTGGTTTGTTTTTCGGTTTTTAGCTGGAGCGTTGATAATTGAAGTCACGGCTATCAAGATCTTGAGGTATAAATTAATAAAATGTTTTGATTTGTTCATGTTAATTGGTTGGTTGTCAAGAAAATATGTTGTTTTGATCATTATGTATTATTTTATGTTATTCTGTACGGGTGTTTTTTTAATAAATTACATATATTTTTTACATATATGGTGTTTTTTTTACATATATTTTTCTCTTGCGTGTTTTTTTTTTATCTTTTTTATACAGGGTGTTTTGTGTCAGGGTGTTTTATGACTCACTCATTTCTGTACAATGTGTTTCATATTGTTGATTCACTTTGTTTTGTTGGATAACGAAATTTTTGCCGCTTTGCATTTACGAACTTTGAAATTTTTTATCATTTTGCGATTACGTACTTTGAAAATTTTCGTCGTGCCTTCAGGCACGGGCATTTCGCTTGTATATATATAAAGAGAGAGACTTTAGGTATGGCTGTTGCCATATTAAAAAAAAAAATCTTTGTTGCGTTTTGGCTACTGCCATATTTAGAAAGAAAAAAAACTTTCCATCCAAAAAATGCAAGTCTCTACATCAAAAAAAAAAATCTCCACTCCTTAATCTAAAGAACCCATTAATTTAATGCTCACACATTAATCCAATCCGGTATCTACATATAAAGAATTACAAAGGGTGTGAATATTACCTTAAAGCGCCGAAGAGAGAGAGAACGGAAGAGGAGGAGGTCGGATTGGAGAGAACAGCGGAGGAGAAGGTCGGCGATGAGGAGAAGAAATCCGGGGGTGGGTGAGACGGGCTATTGAGGTTGGGGTAGGGCTTGGTTATTTTGGCCATCTTTGTTTTTTTGTGTGTTTTTTTGGGGTGGGAGGTTAAGTGTTAAGAGCGGGAGAAAAAATTTTAGAAGAGGGAAGCAATATTTGTTAGTCATCTTATTTGGTACATTTTTTGAGACCCTAAATTTTACTGTCTCATTTGATTCACTTTATAAGACGGAAATAATTAAACGTGTCAAAAAGTGACCTTTTTTGAGACGGCTATAATTAGTAGTCTAAAAAAATAATAGTTTTTGAGACGACAATAATTAGCAGTCTCTAAAAATAATAGTTTTTGAGACGGCTAATTATATCCGTCCAAAAAAATATGTTTTAAAGACTATATTTTGTCTGTCTCAAAAAATAGGGTCTTAAAAGCAACTTTTTTTTGTAGTGATGGTTGTGGCAGCCCTCTGGTAGGTAGGCCCAGCATTCTTGAGACCAAATGGTATAATAGTGTACTAAAAGGTTCCCCATGAGGTGATAAATGAGGTCTTTTCTTGGCTGGGTACATTTTGATTTGGTTATACCCGGCAAACCCGTCAATGAATGACTTGAGAGCATCACTGGCTGTGTTGTCCACGATCATGTCCATATTAGGTAACGGATAATCATCCTCTGGAGAGGCTTTATTTAAATCTCGATAGTCTACACACATCCTTTGCAGAGGCATTATGTTGGTTATCCATATGGGATATTTGATCACACGAATGAATCCCACGTTCACTACACCAAATCTACTGAATTGTCATGGTCATTGACCTTTACAAGTTGGACTTGTCAAGGTCAATGATCGTGACAATTCTGGGGGTGAAAACTTTTGTTGTCACGGACTTGTCACGATCATTGACCGTGACAAGTTCGTTAGACTTGTCAAGATCATGTCACAGTCCTTGACCTTTACAAGTTTTGTCACGGTTAAGGACCGTGACAAACCCGTGAGAATGTTTAAAGAATTGTCACGGTCAATGACCGTGACAATTCTGGGCAAAATTGAAAAAACAATCTGCTGGGCAGCTTGGCCACTGCCACTGCCCAGCAGTATATTTGTACCTATTATAGCGACGTTGTACCTGTTCAAGCATCATATATTCAAATAAAATAGAGATAATGCAAATATACATTCAAAATAGAGATAATATGCATCACGATATAAACCAAATATAATTCAAATGTACCAACTTAAAAATAATTCAATTCAAATAATGTCACTACATGTCTTGGGTTAGGTTAAATCTGAGGAGGTGAGTAGGCCACACGATATACGAATTGACACGCCCACTGATATACATCGTGCCGCATTGTTCGCGCAACTAAAATGGGGAGTTCTCCTTCCCGAGTATCACATGTGTGAAGAGCACCTGAGACTCGATGTTTTAAAGTTCACATCCATGAACTAGTCCACCCTGGACGATATTCGGGTCCCTGAACCCCCATCCTATCCGCTATCCATCAATTATGTCCAGTATAAACACGCTTGGCCAGCCAAGTGTCCACATCGATCGGTTGAAGGGAGCCAAATAGGAAAGTGGATCATCAAAGTCTGCACATGTGGATGACGAAGCAGCGAGGTCCACATCCTCGTCATCCTGCACCTCCTCCTCCTCCACCTTCTCTTTCCCTTTCCCCTTGAGTTTTCTGCCCAATGAATGTTGCATGAATGAGAACATATCTTGGATTGTCGCCTCTAAAAGAGACAGCTTCGCGTCATGCGAGTCCACCATTCGAGCCAATCCGGTGTCGCTCATCTCCAATCCGATGATCCTAGAATTGGTCACCGACAAACTCAACCCCGTGTCCTCCCCTTGCGATCAGAGACAAGCACTTGGCTGAGTGCGTCTGTGGACAAATATGCCTTGTGGGCATCAGATTGCGACTCATGCACTTCCTTAAGCTTTGCCTGAAACGACAAAAAGCACATGATTAGTAAAATAAGTTTATTAAAAAATTATAACGTAATTAACAAAAAGTAAACTGTAGAATTACTTACAATCATGGTCGCGACGCTCGTGGACACCTCCTTGTCCTTACCCTTCTTCGTCCGAAGAGCCACATAAGTATTGAGCCTATGTGGCCTACCCCAGGGCCACTCTTTGTCCCCTGAAATAAAATAAAGTAAAATTAGTATCGGCCCCGCAAAGTAAAATAATACAGAATAATATATTTATGTAGTTATAGAAGAATTAAATCTTACCATCATCATATGCTCCACCTAGACATAAGACGTCCGGCTGGAGTGTGCACGCCCGTCTTTTTTTCCCGATTTTCCCTCCCCGATTAGCAAGATGCCAATTGTCGTTCCCCGATCTCATTGTCAACGAACTGTTGCCATTTTGCCAATGAGATTGGCTCCTTCGGCAAGACGGATTCGGATAACAGACTCTCGTGTCTTCCCAAAGTATCGGGTCCGCATATTTTTCTTCCACATCTTGTGTTGCTCCTCAACTGATCCAAGACGGAATCGCGTAGCTTTGGATCCAGGCTGAATTGTTCCTGTCCAACAATTACAATGTTAGTTGCGAATAAATATAAAATGAAATTGAAATGGAAATTGAAATTCAAATATTCATATAAATATAAATATAAATATAAATACATTACCTATAGTGCCACCCAAACATCTAACTTGAGCTCATATGGAACCTCCTTCCAACTAATGTACCTCGAGCCGATGATCGTGTTTACCAACTCGAGGGATATCGCTAATATCCACGACTTGTTCTCAATGGCCATCCCCAATTTACCATATTTAGGGAGCCTAGGGGCCGAGGAGCTCTCGTCGCCTCCGCTACCACCGAGCCCAGACGACATTATCATAACCATCATCATCATCCTCGCCTTAATACCTTAAGGAGACATCTGCTGTAACAAAATGTTATTAGTACAAATCAAAATGAATTAGAAGAAGACATGCAAATATGTACAATTACTACAAATAAAAATGAATTTTTACTCCCTGCCCCCTCCCCGCCTACCCCACCCCCTTCCCCCACCACACATACTCACAAACAGCCCTAGCCCCCAGCCCCCACCACACACACACGCGCACACGCACACACACCCTACCCCCACCACCACACACACACACACACACATCCACCCCCTCCACACCACACACACATACACGCACAGACACACATAGACACACGCACACACACATACACACACATGCACACACATACACACACACATGCACATATATGTACAAATCAAAATGAATTGTTACTACAAATATGTACAATTACTACACACACACGCACACGCACACTACACATCCCCACCCCCACCCCTACTGCCCACACATGCACACTACACAAGAGTGAAAATGATAAAGTGCAAATCAATTAAAAGCATTAAAAATGGATGTTTCGGTACAAATTGGAATATTTATTACAAATTGAAAATTGTTTAAAATTCGGGTTCTCATAAAAAATGGATTGATATTAGTTAGGATCGGCCAAGTCATCCACACTACTATTTAGACACTTTGGCACGAGTTAGACAATTGACCACGGTTCGTTGTTGATATACTCTGAGTAAATCACTTGGTTAACCTTTTGAAATGCACAAACAAATGGCTCATCGCTCATGTGGTCGTTGCTCTTCAACTTGGACAAGTCAACCATGATCAAATTGGTGACAGGATCAACTTTACAAGCATTTTTGTCCTCAACTCTTACCCAGTCACAGTAAAATACAACCTCTTTGAAGCTTATATAATCCAATTCAAATATATTTCAGATTACACCATAGTAAGTCATTTCAGCTTCAACGATATTTTTATCTTTTGCGCTCGCTAGAAAGAAAGTAAGATCCTTGTATGAAATGCCCGGGTTCTGTACATTTGTACTTTCCTCGTACACTTTAGCGCCGAAAACATAATCGTTCAATCGATACTTTTTGTACTCTTGTTCCACAAACAAGGGTCCAGTGGCTAGACGAGCAAGCCTTGATGTCGTATCACCCGCATTTAAGAGTTGAGAATATAGATAAATTAATTATATTAGATGTAAAATTTGAGTGTAATGTAACGTTATATAATGACCATTTTAATTATAATTACCTCTTGTGTCAACCACAACCTAAATTCGCTATTTGATTGTACCATTATTTTTCGTCTTTTATTGTTCTCACAGGCTTCATATTTTCAGCATATTACAAAATTAATCATGTATAAAATAATCTAAAATAATGTTAAACATTATAATAATTGAAAATTACTTTTTCCATTCTTCGACGTCTTCATGTGTGTCAAATAGATAACGAGATACTTGTTCTTTTTGCAAACTCGTTAATTTCACTCGTTTTCCCATCACATGACCACTATCATCGACGAACTCATCAGTGTCATCAACGCTGGTCGAGTCAGGCATATATTCCTGAGTATATATTGATGACTCGACGGTGATGTATTCTTCTACAATTGATCCTGCAATGTATCGCGTATTCTTGACGTAATCTTTAAAAACATTCATCGATCTTTCAAATGGATACATCCACCGATATCTAACTGGACCACAAAGAAGTTCCTCGTCGCATAGGTGTACCAACAAGTGAACACTTCTGTCAAAGAATGCTGGGGGAAAGTACTTCTTCAACACAGAAATCGCTTCGGTCACTGCCAATTTTGCAGCCACTATGTGTTCTCGATTGACTACCTTCTCACATAAGAGTGAGAAGGTAATACTAATTTGCATAATATCCCTCCTCAGATCCTTGTTCTTGGAGAAGCAATGCTTAAACAATAAAGGAACCAATTTCATGATCACATGCCAATTGTGGGACTAACACTTTTGTAAATCATGAGTAGAATAATTCACAATCCTTTTCCAGTTGGACGCAAAATTAGATGGGTCCTTCAAATTATATATTATGTCTAAAAGAACCTTCCTTTCCCCACTCGTCAAAGTAAACGCACCAGGGGGAATTATTGTCCTTCCCCTACTATCTTCTTTCAACCATAGTTGTGGCTTAAGTTTCAACGATTTAAGGTCTTTTTGTACATTTTCTCCATCCTTTGAATGACTCCCCCAAGGCAAGTGCCCACAATATGTTCAGCAAAGTTTTTCTCTGCATGCATCATATCCAATACATGGCTCATCGGGTTATTCTTCCAATAAGGCAAGTCAAATAAAATTGACCTCCTAGACCATGCCTTTCTTATCTCAGTTTCATTCCCAGTTGGGGTCTTCTTATGCTTGACATTCTTAAATTTGGGATTCTTACTTGTCATAATAGGGCCACATTCAGAAGATTTACTTTCAATTTTTAAACCCGAAAGTTATCTCAGCGGTAGCCTATGTTCAACCCCGCCCAATAAAAAATTGGAACCTTTCTCAAATTTAAAATTATGAGCCGGGGGTAAAAACCTCATGTGGAAATGGTATAAATTTTTTGAGCTAAAGGGTAGACGAATGTGACACCCCGACTAATTAAACACCGGTTAGCTACTCCTTTATAAAATTAATTCAAAATGCCAAGTTGGCTCAGTTAATAGCATCACTGTCGAAAACATTTTAAAGATTACTAACCACCTAGTATTTAAAAAGTAAGTGCCAATTTTATTAAATCTGATTAACAAGCGACAAGAGTAATGAATAACTAAATAACACCATTCACCATAATGAAGTAAAACGAATAACCATCACAAAATGTAAATAAAACCTGGAGGAAAAACTCCTCAATACAAATCCCACAACTGATAAGTAAACTGAAGTAAATAACTAAAACTGAATACTGAGCAATACATGCTAGAGTCTGAAAACTGAAATGTAAAAATGTCTAATAGAATTGGGCAACATGCCCTACAACTGATAGATGCTGAGACTGGAATCCAAATAAGAGAGGCGTCTAAAAGCAAGTCCCTGTAGCTTCCACAAACAGCTACAGCTCGTCACCTGAATGAGAATCCTATGCTTGGTGTCCCTGTGGCTGGGCACCTAAAAATGGTTTTACAAGAAAAAGAGATTTGAAAAGCAAACGGGTCAGAGCCCGAATGTGTTATATTTTAAAAACCTGCAAGTGCTTTAAAAACATTTAAAACATTAAATGCAAAGTACATGTTAGGACGTGCACTCACATTAAATTCTCACCTCTCGACTAACTGTGCACTCCTAACGTAATTACCCATCTATAACGACCCATACTACTAGCTAACTGACGACATAACTAGCTAAACTGCCAAAGGTTCTACCCATATTACTAGGTTCCATTTATTATAACAACGCTCGAAATTAAATAGAGGTTTAACGTAAACTCAGTTACTAATTATGACATTGATATAACTATCAGTTAACTCATTATCAGTCTCGGAACATTACCGTAATTATATTCACAACATTAACATGAAGGTTCCCATTAAAATTAAGCGTATATTATTCACATCATAAATATACGACACAAGCACCCCGAGAACTAAGCTGCGGTGCACACATACTCTGCTATCCATCCCGGTACATCACGTACATAAGGATTACATATTCCGAATCTCTCAGGAATAGTTTACCGATAACAACATCACAAATAATGGAGGCGAACACAGTCACCATCACATGGGTCACGCACATACCTACGCTCCCATGATCAGCGGACTTATTAATATCACAATAAGTCTTTCAATGATCTATGTTCATCAAGGTACCAGTCTATATCCCCCCCGTAGGCACACAAGGATTAGAGGGTCCTAAGCGAACGTAACCTCCCCCGTGATAGCAAGTATGGTAGGTATGTTATACACATAAACCATATACTAAGCATTCACACATCTTAGATATCACCATTTTAATAAGGTATTTTCTACATCATTATACCATTATTCCCGACTTATATATATTTCAAGTCTCCCGTTAATATAAGGTTAAATTGCCGACACGTCTCACGCCGTAATCCCTTATCCTTAAAATCTATCTCAAATAAACTATTAAGTTCCGATTGTTCCCAAATATAACATCTTTATTCTTAAGGTCTTTACTTCTGCTCTAAACCTTATTTCATCAAATTACACAACTTTACACTATTAACCCAAACGTTACCTCACTAACGGATTTCAATAATCTAGAATAATTCCTCGAATTGCATTCTAATTAAAGTTCACTATAATAATCACACCTACTGGTCTTCCCTAAGGGTGAGGGTATTCATAAGTTCTCCAAACATTTTCTCCGAGGGTTTCCACCATTAAAATCAAATTAAGGAATATTTCACTCATTCTGGGAAGGTCGATCGATCGACCTATGAATGTCGCTCGATCGATCTAGTCGATCGATCGACTGATGAATGTCGATCGATCGATCGAACAGGTATGGCTACAGACTGCTTCGTTTTGCAGATTTTAATTCATCCCAAAACCAATTTCTAACGTATGATTCTCAGATATAACGTCATAGTAATGCCATATAACAATCCTACAGTATTACTAACGTTCATAAATCAATAATTCAACATCTAAAGGCTACATATGGATCAATCTTCATAAAAACCTACTTTTTTTCAGATTTTCTCAAGAACATGAACCCTAACATAATATCAACATCAAATCCCAGAATTTAATTCGTTTTTATTTCACCCAATCATGTATTCACATCAGATTAATCGTCACCAACTAGTCTACATGCAATTTATCCTCAAAATTCAGACCTAAGTTCAATTAAACATGGGTTTTCATTCATCTTCCAATAACAATTATAAATCTTCAATTTGCTAACATGGAAAGAACATTTGCTGAAGTTAAACATAATTAAACCACTTGCCTTGGTTTGATTTCGAATCTGGTGTTGATTTGTAATCTCTTTCTGCAGATTTCCTCTATCTCTCTCCTTCTCCAAGCTCTCCTTCAATGGTGGCTCAAGGTGGCTAGGGTTTGGTTTGAAGGAAACTTATGAAAACCTAATATAATAAACCTCCGTAGCTTGTTGGGTTAATAAGGGTTGGTTGGGTCAATCCTTATCAGATTATAACTCTCCATTTTCGTCACTTTTAATTACCCAAAAATACCAAATTACTAAAATACCCTTTATGGTGCCGGGATGGCCTAAAAATACCCCGGAACCCAAACTATACCCCCGGCTAGTGTTTTCTGACTATTTCGACCCTTCCGGACGCGTTGGCGCACTCAAAACGACCATACGGATTATAGATTTTTAATTCACTTTTAATATCAAAATATCATACCGTGACGCGGCGATCCCACGCATCTCAACAAAATTTCTAAAATGCCGTATATAAATCCCACGACAAATTTTCAAATTCCAAGTTCATATATAATCATATATGCACATAATCAAATACCAATTCGCATCACATTAGTATTATTAACCCGGATTAATTTCCAATTAATACGTAATTTAATTAATTAATCCCAAAATAAATATAGTAAAAAATACGGGGTATTACAACGAAGAGATTCAGTCTCCTCTCCACAAATAGGGCACCCCAAATAACCATGAACTACACAACCAGATAATGTCCGATAAGCTGGAAAATTATGAATTTCTGACATCAACATAGGTTTCATCATAAACTCTTCTTTGTTTTAAAAGAGTCAAATGATTTCACACCCTCTTCCCACAACTCATTTAAATCTTCTACCAAAGGATTCAGGTAGACGTCGATGTCATCACTTGGTGCCTTTGACACAGGTATCAACAAAGCCATCATCGAAAATTCAGGTCTCATACACTGTGAAGGAGGGAGGTTGAGTGGGGCTAAGATCACCGGCCATACACTCTGATTGGTGCTTAGATTTCCAAATGGATTAAAACCATCTATTGATATAGCCAAACGAATGTTGCGTTGTTCTCGAGCAAAATTGGGATACTCATTGCCTCCGCTATCCATGGTACTATGAAAAATCGCTTTAATCTAGGCCCAATGGGAAAATATTTCAACACTTTTTGAGGCACTTTTGAGCCTGTGCCTTCCTTACTAGTAGATTAGACATATCGAGGTTCATCGCATACCGGAGAACGATCGAGATTTTCATACTCCTCTCGGTATAGTATGCAGTCATACACACAAGCATGAATCGATTTATACTTCATTCCCAAACCTTTCAAACTGTTATTCATAACAGGATAGCTATTTGGAGGTGTATTCTCCTTGGGTAATAAGCCCTTCACCCATTTCAGAATTCTTGTCACGCTATTACCAGACAAATCGTACTGTGTCTATAAATTGTGCAAACCAACCATGGCATGTAAATTTTTTTGATCTTTCTCACATCCATAGTATAACAGTTGGGTCTCCTTAAATTTTAAACTTTGGTAGTCATCGTTAAGTTTTATCGTGATATCTTCACGAGCATTTGAGCCTTCTATATCATGAGTAACCTCATTTTCATCTTCTTCATAAACTTCGTACGCATCATCAACTACATCCTCTAACATATTATGATCTATGTCATCCCCTTCTACATCTATCCTACTTGTTGAAGGTTGTTGTGAAGGCTGGTTGGGGATAAAAGGAACTTTCAATTCACCGTGAAAACTCTAAAATCGATACTATCTTGCATACCCGATGTTAACAAATGTAGTTAAACTATTTTCCACTCAAACACCTTACCATTCTTACACCTAGCACACGGACATGGAAACTCTTCATCATTATGACATCTCTTTGTGTATTTCATAAATTCGTTAGCACCTCTGTGAAACACATCCCCTATTTTATTTGTCTCACCCATCCACTCGTTGTATTTCGGATATTCCATCACAGCTACCACAACTAATCACCTATTAAAGGTAAACAAAACTTAGATTTATAGTATGTTTCATTTAATTACGTCTTATTTATATTCAATTTTTAAATTTAAAATTCAAATTCAATTTATCATATAAATTTCTATTTCCTCCATCTCCTCTAAAGGGTGAGTGGTCCTATCCCATTCAAGACCGCATTTTTCTGTAATATACTTAACAGATCATGCACATTGTTACGATTTGAGAAAAATTCAGCAGCATATCCCCATAGTTCTCCAAGTACACGACGTAGATTGGCAAGTGTGAGTGTTATTTAAATTGATCAATTGAAATAACAGTCACACTTGTCAATCTAGTATGTACCTAGAGAACATTAGGATACGACTGCAGAACTTCCTCCAAAAGTAACAACTTTAAGCCCCTAAGAATATTATACAAAAACTATGCAGTCCTAAACTATCCAAACGGGACAATTCTAGAGATCTCATTACAGGGGTAATGACTCTCGAACGGGTTTAAGGACTATTGAATGCGTACACATAAGAACTAGAAGGATAGTATCTATTGGCACTATATTTAATTTCAAGTATTTTCATTTAATTATCATACTATATATATTGTTCGATATACAAAGAAATTTTTAAAAAAAGTTGAAAAATCCTACCCCCATATGGACAATAATCCAGTGGTCATGCCACTTTTAAAATTAACCAACCCAACATCGATCTACTATAATCCAACAGCAACGTCAACAACAAATGTGTATCCCGTACTCCTTCTAACTCATCTACTCAATTAATTAGTTTCATCAATTAAACTAACCATTAAAGTATACAATTATTAATTTACTAATTTACAATGAGGGGCAATCCTACTTTCAAAATTAATCATATATTAATTTACTAATTTATAATAAGGGGCAATCATATATTAATTCACTAAAAAAATTAATAATCAATCAATTCGTTTAGAAGGGACACTACGCACAAACATGCACATACATGCACACTACACACACATATACACACATGCACACATACACACACACACACACACGCTCGCGCGCAGCCCCCCACCCATCCCTGCCTCCTCCCCCCACCCTGCCCCACCCCCTTCCCTCACCACACACACACAAATAGCCCCACCCCCTCCCCACCCCACCACACACACACACACACATATATATAAATGGAAGACAGAAACTAACCTGAAAGTAGAGAGAGAGAGAGAGAGAGAGAGAGAGAGAAAAGGAGGGAAGAAATCGGTGGGGGGAAGGAGGGGAAAGCGTTTTTTTTGCTGGGAAATTTGTCATGAACGTGTCACGGTCCTTAACCGTGACAATATTATGAGAATTATCACGGTCATTGACCGTGATAAGTACTTATCACATCCTTGTCACGATCATTGACCGTGATAAAAAATGCGTGTTTTTTTTTCACGGTCAATGACCGTGACAAGGCTGACCGCTGGAAGGGTGCCAATTTACCCATTTTGGTGTAGTGGTTCACCTGTTTGACCACCTCTTGTTTGACCTTGAGCGACCATTCAGTGCAGAGCTTTATCAACTTTGTTTAACCGGCTTGTAATCTGGGAGAGTGGGGATCGCATTTTGATCTATTTCAGGATCAATGTCGAGCATATCGCCATAGGACCATGCGAAGAAATCCACAAATTCTTTCAGTAATTCTTCGAGTTGTGCACGCTCATGCTCATTAAGGGTAGCACCTATCCGAATCTCGCGCAGTTGGATTATAGAGTCGAGGTTAACAACAACAGTTTCTTCTTCGTTAACTTGAACACGGCTATGTTGTTTATTATTAACCTTATTTAGATCAGTTAAGAATTGTTCATTTGCAAAATCATCATCATCAAAAGTTTAATTATAATCTAAACAATTAATGTAAGGCACAGTAAGATACTCAAAATCTTTGTTTATTTCATTGATAGGAAAAACAACATTGAGAACCTCATCAAAGGAGGTCTCGATTACATTTTAGCAAGGATGGATAATAGAAGAAGATATTGGGTAAACATTGGAGTTAGGTGGGGTTTCAACAGGCAGAATCGGCGCAACATGCCAATTGAGGAGAGATGTATCAGCAGCTTTAATCAGGTGGTATGGATCCAGTGATGTAGTGCTTGAATGAACCATGCAGAGTGTCAGTCCCAGTTTTTGTAAGTTAAACGAATCCTCAAAGTCACTTTCCTCAGTCTCTTCAGTATCTTTGATGAGTGGTTATACATGGTGTCGGGAACTTTCGGCCCACAAGTGGCTCTTTTGGAAAAAGATCTCCATTCCAGGCCTCATCTTATTATCTGCATGGTCATACAATGGTTCTGGGAAGCCACAAAAGGGGAATTCCTCACCCTCTTTAATGAATCGTCCATTCAAGGAGTCACCTGGGATAGTCTGGGTGCAGTCTAGTCTTCTCTTTGGTCGAGACTGTCGAATCATTCTAAGCTCTTATTCTGATGGTTGATACCCCAAACCACAAGGAAGGAAACTTTTTTTTAGTACAATGGGCTCAATCATCCCTTGTTGTCTTTGTCCTAGCCCCTGTCCGTGCATAAAGTGCATCTTTCTAAACATATGAATCACATTGACACTGCCATAAGGTTCGTATTCTGGATAAACCCTTCCTTTGAAATCGTCTCCTGTCGGGAGTAGAAGTGGCTCAACTCAGAATCCTAATAGGAGCATGTCCTTTAGCCCGTGCTATATCTCAAGGATTGGATTGCTGGTACTTGAACCCTCGGTATTATCGTTATCACCTAAAATGGTGATGACTCGTCCGTCGGCGAAGAACTTCAATTTCTGATGGAGTGAGGAAGATACACCCTTGAGACTGTGGAGCCAAGGTTGTCCGAGCAACAAGTTAAAAAGAGATGGGATGTCAATAACTTGGAATTTAACGACAGGATTTATAGGGCCAACCCCTATTACAAGTTTTATGGATCCCATTACCTCCCGATGGGTATTATCGTAGGCACATACCGTAGCGGAGGTTGGAGCGAGGTCACTTTCTTTCAGTCCTAAGCATTTGAAGGTTCTTAATGGGAAAACATTCAAGGCGGATCCATTATTGACAATAGAGAGTGGTACGATCTTCCCCATAAATTCGACGGAGATGTTGAGTGCATGATTGTGGTTTGGCCCAATTCTGGGGATTTCTTCTTTAGAAAATGATAGCATTCAGGTAGAGGTCAGGGATCCGACTAAATTTATATCTTCTTCTGGTGTGGTGGAAGGAGGAACTGTGGGTCAAGTGTGCAACTTGATCAAAGAATTTATTTGCAGCTGGGAAGACATGAAAAGCTCCTATAGAGTGATGTTAGATTGAGTTTTCTTCAGTTGATCGAGGATCTTGCTCTCCTCAAGGGTCATCTCTGGCATATGAAGGTTTTCAATGCCCTTCCCCTTATCATTTGCTAGTAGTGAGCTTGGGAACTGGTAATGCCTTCCTCAGCTGTTCATGTGATTTACTGAAGAACTGAAGAACATGAACCCAATTTCCTCATCAATCTCGGGTTATTCTACCACCTTGTTTATTTCTCCGAGGAGATATTCAAATGATATCATTCCACACATGTCGGTTACTGGGCCAGTTTTCTCTTAAACTTCTTGAAAGAGTGCGCTTGTGTTTAAATAAAGAAATTGTTTAATTAAACTCAGTTTTTATCAATTAAGTCCTAAACATGCATCTAGGTGTGATTGAAGATGATAAAATCAAGCTAGAACATTCAAACACACACACACACAAAAAAATCCCCCAAAGAGGCAAAACCTTTTATTTTCACTATAATATTGTAAGACACGGTTACACGGATTATAATGAAAATAAGTGTGACACGAAATTACTCGCAAGTGTTGATTCTGATGTTGTCGACTGGAATCTCCTGCAGGAACTCCAGGTGGGCAGCAGTAGAGAAGAAGACGACTCCTCCACAAAGTACTCCAGAAGAGTAAATTATCTTCTTGAAGGTTTAACAATTCACATATATAAATGGGAGTGATTATGTGAATAAAAAGGCTTAAGAAAACCTTAAAAGATGAAGTCTTATTCTGGGCTATTTTCGCAGAATTTGTGTTTGCAAAAAGACTTGAAAAATGTGTAGAAGGTACACTGGTATTTATACGAAAATCATGGAGGTGGCGTCGCTCGAATGAGAATGAACGCGCGAGATACTAATATCGCTCGAATGACAGTTCCAGCTCATTTGAACGAGCTCTTCGATCGAGGTACTCGGCTTCTACACTTAGAAAAATTCTGCTTTTGATAAAAATAAGTCAGACTTGGAAAAAACAATTTTTGAAAAAACTTCCCATATATTTATGTAAATATAAACAACTCCAATAAAACCATTTTACCAATATTGCGTAATGGAGTAGTGGGAATGAGCTGAGCAGCACGTCGCATGTAGCATGATGCACGTGAAGATGATGGATGCATTGGATTCGGATAAAGGCCGTTGTGGATGATCGTGTTGACATGCCGAATGTAGCGGTATCAGACATACAAACTATGATCTAGGGAAAACAGAAAATTCCTAAATTCTACCCCAGACAATTATAAAATTATGTCCTTCCAAATCCCCCCCTATGTCTATGCCAGTACATACGTAAAAAATTCGAATTATGTATTCTCCCTAAACCAAATGACATACAATATAATATCCCCAATAAACCCTCAAACTGAGAATACTACATGACATGTCTTCAATCAAACTTCAGCATCTTCAAATCTTCAGCTCTTCAGAAACTCCCAAAGCTTTTCTCATCAGGGTGTGCAATCCAATAAATCAACTTTGTACCTACACACATGAGATAAATCAGATACCCGTGACAAGCAACATTTTGAAATATAATGATATGCTAAAATCAAAGATCAATTAAGCTTAAGAAAATCATTGATAAATCAACCAAACAAATCTCCCCCATAATTCATTATCCCCCTTTTTATGTTGTCCCCAAATAGACAGATATGAGAAGCATAAATTTGGAAAATGTCACATGGTAAAAAAATCTATTTTTGAATTTTTTCAAAAATTTTCACACAAAATATACAACAAATAATCACACCATAAACAAACACAAAAACAACCAAGTCTATGATAGCGTAAATGTAGGGGTGTGACCAAATTCGATCGGAAAATCAATGCATACAAATATGACATATGTGCACGATGAATATCGGATACTCCTAACGAATAAACTCAGCATCTTCCTTAGGTGTAAAAAGACGGAAATATGAGATATTGACTCAATCAAATCAACAAATCAAAGCTCAAAATGATTTTCACACCAGTAACGTCCAAAATGATTTAATGATTTTTCAGGACTTTCAAGGAAGTGCAAACCCATTTAAATTCTCCAACAAAACTCCCTCGGATTTATATTTTGAATATAGGTGGTCTAAATTCTCAAACATTGGAGAATTGATGGTGAAACGTAAATGGCCCATATTTGGCATGAAATTCTTTTTATTTCCTTTAAATTTTTCGGGCTCTTTGGACTGCGAATAATAAAGTTCCTCAATTTTTTTGGTCCGATTTAACGGTGGCTTAATCGTAAAGGCTAGATAAGAACCTTTCATATCCCTTCACCATTTTAAAAAAAAAACACAATCTCACCAAATGGTTTTTACATGCATTTCAATCTTGTCAAGTTTTATCGTATATGGTTCCCTGTATAGACAGAATTGAGGTGGAAACACGCAAGCCAATATGTGATAGACAAGTACAATAATCAAATAAACCCATGCATGTGTGAAATAAAGGAGATAAGGAGCCAAACATGTTGAAAGATATCACTATCAAACAGTCACATGGATAAATGGAATGAAATTTGTGACTCAGCTATCTTAAATGCTTATCTATAAAAGGTGCAAATAAAATACAAAAATCTTTTTGTGCTTTTTCAAAATTTTTATAAAAAGAAAATCTTTTTGGATTTTTTCATAAAAATAGAAAAAGAAAAAAAAAATAGTACAAATGATACAACCTAGGAATATGAATCAGATTATATGAACATGACAATGCATCCTATCCTAGAAATGAACCAACCCCTCAGTCAACTATGCAAATCCCCAATGACTTCCTAAGACTCTCAACTCTAAGGGCATCTAAAGGCTTCGTGAATATATCGGCTAACTGAAGGTCAGTGGGTACGAAACTCAGGGATACGACTTTTTCCTCAACTAACTGACGTATATAGTGCTCGCGTATCCTGATGTGCTTTGTGCATGAATATTGGATTGGATTGCGGGATATGTGTATCACGCTTGTGTTATTACAGGAAATGGTCATGGTGTCCTATGAAATCCGATAATCCTCTAGCATTTGCTTCATCCACAAGAGTTGCGTGCAATAACTCCCGAAAACGATGTACTCAGCCTTCGCAGTGGACAAAGAGATGGAGTTTTGCTTCTTGCTCAACTAGGAGACAAGAGCAGAACAAAAATAGAAACACCCACCAGAAGTGATCCTATAGCCATCTACATCCTCGGCCCAATCGGCATCCGAATAGGCGAACCAATGGTCATTGGTATCAAAGGAATACCAAATATCGTATGTGAGAGTCCACCTCACGTATTTGATAATACATTTTTGAGAGAGTAAGTGTGACTCTTTCGAGGATGCCTGATATCGCGCATAGACTCTAACACTAAAGGCTATGTCGAGACGACTGGATGTTAAATAGAGAAGACTACCTATCATACTCTGATACAAGGTTTGCTCTAAGTCATTGCCTGAATGTCCTTACTAAGCTTGGTAAAAGTACTCATAGGTGTATGTGCATGCTTAGCGGAGTCTAAACCAAATTTCTTCACTAGGTCTCTATCATACTTGGATTGGGAGATGAACATCCCATCCTCTAGCTGACGAACCTGAAGACCAAGGAAGAAAGTAAGATCACCTACCATGTTCATCTCAAACTCACTTTTCATCTCCTCCTCAAAGTGGTGAGCATGATGTGAACACGTGGATCCAATGACTATGTCGTCTATATAGAGCTGGGCAACAAAAATAGCATCATCATCTTTCCTGACGAACAACGTCATATCAACTCCCCCTTTATTGAAGCTACGGTCTAAGAGATAGGAAGTAAGCCTATCGTACCAAGCACGAGGTGCTTGCTTCAAACCATACAAGTCTTTCCTTAGATAGTAAACATGTTCTGGGTACTTAGGGTCTTCAAACCCTTTTGGTTGTTCCATGTAAACCTCCTACTGTAGAATGCCATTTAGAAAGGCACTCTTGACATCCATCTGATATAACTTGAAGCGCAGTTGACATGCGATGGCGAGTAGTAAGAAGATGGACTCAATCCTCGCAATAGGATCAAATGTCTCCCCAAAGTCAACACCCTCTATCTGTGTGTATCCTTGAGCGACCAGCGTAACCTTGTTTCTGATTATGGTACCATTTTTATCCATTTTATTCTTAAAAATCCACCTGGCACCAATCACATTAGTCTCACTAGGTCGGGGGACAAGTTCCTAAACATTATTCTTTTTAAACTGAAGAAACTCATCTTGCATAAGATATCTAGTGTTCATCCTTGAGTGCTTCTTTATGATTCTTGGTCTTGACTTTGGACATGTGGGAAAGATGGCTAACAACATTCTCTAGATAAGCACGAGTCTTGACCCCTAAAGTGGGATCACCAACAATGGCAGAGGGATCATGACTCTTGCGAACCCAAGCAGGTGTGTCCCCTAACACAGGAGTAGGTTCTACAGGGTGTGGGTGAGGGACAAGTTCATCGCTGCCAGAAAAGTCTTCATCCTCACACTGAAGTCTAGAATCAATAAACGTCGAAGGGCCATCATCTTTCACGATGATGTTTATTGACTCCATAACCTTGGATCTCTTCAGGTTAAAAACTCGCTATGCTCTACTATTTGATGAATATCCTAGAAATATTCCCTCGTCACTTCGGGAGTCAAACTTTCCTAATTGCTCTCTTTCCCGTAGGATGTAGCATTTTCTCCCAAAGACACTGAAATATGCAAGGTTGGGTATTTTTTGCCAGTTCACAATTCATAAGGTGTCTTAAGTGTGTGTGGACTCAGGTAAAACTTGTTCACCGTATGGCATGCAGTAGACACTGCCTCTGCCCAAAATCTCCTGGAAACCTTTTGACCTAAAAGCATAGATCTAGCCATTTCCTGGATCGTCATATTCTTTTTCTCAACAATCCCATTTTGCTGAGGAGTCCTCACAGCAGAAAACTCATGTTTGATCCCATGTCTATCACAGTAAAGATCTACCTTTGCTTCCTTAAATTATGTGTCATTGTCACTACGTATCCTATTAATAGTGATCCGTATTGATTTTACAGGACACGGTACATGGTCGTTAAAAACTCTACAACATCAGATTTCTCTCTCAGAAAACCTATAATCGAATATCTGGAGAAATCATCCACCATCACGAGGATATACCTCTTACCACCTAGACTCTCAGTACGAGTAGGACCCATAAGATCCATGTGAATCAACTCAAGTACACGGGAGGTGGTAATGGAATAAAACTTCCTATGGGGGCTACGGATTTGCTTTCCCAACTGATAGGGTTCACAAACCGTGGAAGTCGACTTTCGAAGTGATGGTAAGCCACGTACTAGGTCCTTTTTAGCTAAGTGAGTCAAATATTTAATTTTCACATGACCTAGACGTCAGTGCCACAGATCCGTAGGAGTGATCGTGGCACTCTTGCAGACAAGTGATAATGTGGGCACAGTTCTATATCAATTGTCCTCGGTCGTCATCCCTCGCACTAAAAGTTTATCGGCTTGGTTATAGACATTACATGCGTCCCGGTCAAACTTTACGGAGAAGTCAGCGTCGCACAGCTGGCTAATGCTGAGAAGGTTTTCTTTCAAACCTTTGACGTACAAAACATTCTCTAGCTTAAGAAATCCTGGTAACTCTAATGTACCTCGCCCTACAATGCTAGACTTGCTCCTATCTCCAAAGGTGACTCTACCTTCCTTATACTCCTCTAGGTAGGTAAAAAATGATACATCACCTCTCATATGTCTGAAGCACCCACTATCAAAATACCATTGTGAGGTATTATGTTCTTTAAGAGCGACATGAACAAGAGACTTTTTATATTTTTAGGCACCCAAGACGTGGTATCCTTTTGTTTACCCTTGTTGATGTTGGTTTTAGTCGAGATGCGAGAAGCATTCACAGACGGCAAAGACATCCGTGGGAATTCCACCATCAAACTCTGTGATGTGGCTGCTAAAAACTCAACACGCTCTCTCAGACTGGAAAAATCATCAGTATGATGTGGTGGAGTAGTAGTACGTCGTGTTCGACCCAAACTATAGGAAAAATCCCTGAGGTGGCCTTTTCTTTTGCAGTACGTACAGAAGAACATAGTCTTAGGCGGACCTAGGTTTGCTTTTCTTGGTCAAACTCTCCTTCGCGGTTTTTTATGATGACCATATGGAGTCGTAGTAAACTCAAGAACTGGTCCAGGTGCAATTTGGGAAGTGGAGGCACCATCATAAACTATTCCCTGTCTATCACCAAAACTAAGGCGGGGCCGAGGAGCATCTTTCCCATCTTTCCTGATATGTCCTCGATTTGAACCTTGACTTCCCGTGCTCTCTCAAGATCATGAGTAAGCTAGGCAACAAGGGCTTCAAGTTTCTTTCGAGTCTCTAGGGAGGAATGTAGATCACTCGTAAGACTAGCCACTTGTTTAGTCAAGTTCCCTTTCTCTTTCTGAAAACCACTCTCTCTCTCTCTCTAAAAAAAGTTTCTTTCTCAACACATGCAGACTCTCTCTCTCAAGGTAGTGCAAGTGGAGGACTTTCTCTCTCTCGCTTCTTCCAAATCTTCCTCTAACGCGGTGATCCTAAGAACTAATGCTTTTTTAAGCTTTTTGATTTTAAATGACTCATTATATAACTCAGCGTATGTGCGTTGAATATTTCTGTCACTCTCACTTTCTGCATCCTCCCCCTCACTCACATCGCTCTCACTATCGAGGTGTCCCTGTGAACTAGATTCCTCATCGTCGTGAGGAGTACTAGAAGTGATCAAATGACTAGCCATGAATGCAGTGAAGTTACACTCATGCGATGACTCGTCTCCAGAGTCCACTGACTCGACTTCACTGTCGTCACTGAGGGTAGCATTAAGGAAAGCTTTGCCCTTTTGTCTGTTCAGCCTAGTAGCACACTTAAAAGATCTATGACCCCTACCGCCGCACTCATATCATATCTCACTTTCTTTCTTAATAGGATCTTTAAAATCTTTTTCATTTTTCTTTTCAAACTTCTTTTTATCTTTGAAATTACCATTTTTCTTGAATTTGAGAATTTTCTTGAAATTTTTAGCAAACAGGGCCAAATCATCTAAATCAAAGTCACACTCAGAATCTAACGTATCTATCTCTCTTTTTCTAGATGACCCTCCCCTCTTTCTTGCCAACCCCTCACTCCTTCTCTCCCGGGCATTAAGTGCAATTCCCTTATCATTAGACTTGACAGATTTAGGAAACATATCAATTTCATACGTTTGCAAGTCTCCTACAAGTTCCTCTGATGTAAGCATATTTAAATTACCCATAGAATTTAGCATAGTGACTTTAGGGATAAAACGCTTAGGCAGTGGTCTAAGAATCTTTTTAACAACTCTAGCATTAGGAATGTGTTCACCAAGATTAAAGCTAGTGTTAACAATATGAGACAGTCTAGCATAAATTTCATCAAAACTCTCAGACTTAAGCATGGTGATTGTTTCAAATTGAGTTGTTAAATTTTGCAGTTTAGACTCTTTCACAACATTAGTTCCTTCATGGGTAAGTTTCAAAACATCCCATGCCTCTTTTGACGTGGTGCACGTCATTAGCCGTTTGAATTCCTCAGGTATAACGGATCCAGAAATAGCACTTAAACCCTTAGAACTAAAATATTACCATTTAAATTCTTCTTCAGTCCAAGAAGTGGAAGATTTTAAATTAGTTACGTTCTCACCAGTGATGGGGAGGTGTCCACCCTCTTTCAACCAAAATCCAGACATGTTCATCAATGTCTTTTAAAGCAAATTTCATGCGGGCTTTCTAGTATGCATAGTTTGTCCCATCAAAAACTGGCATTTTATTATATAACTTCTCCCTTAGAACATGTTTTTTTCAAAAATCCATTTTTCAGAAAATTGATATCTTATAAAATTTTTGCGAAAAATTACACGGTATAATTGTGTAATTGGCTCTGATACCAATTTGAAAGAGTGCGCTTGTGTTCAGATAAAGAAACTATTTAATTAAACTCAGTTTTTATCAATTAAGTCCTAAACATGCATCCAGGTGTGATCGAAGATGATAAAATTAAGAAAGAACATTCAAACACACACACACACAAATGTGAGGAAAAATCCCCCAAAGGGGCAAAACCTTATATTTTCACTATAATATTGTAAGACACGGTTACACGGATTCCAATGAAAATAAGTGTGACAAAAAAATACTCGCAGGTGTTGGTTCTGATGTCGTCGGCTGGAATCTCCCGCTGGAACTCCAAGTGGGCAGCAGTAGAGAAGAAGACAGCTCCTCCACAAAGTACTTCAGAAGAGTAAATAATCTACTCGAAGGTTTAACAATTTACATATATAAATGGGAGTGATTATGTGAATAAAAAATCTTAAGAAAACCTTAAAAGGTGAAGTCTGATTCTGGGTTGTTTTCGCAAAATTCGTGTTTGCAAAAACACTTGAAAAACGTGTAGAAGGTACACTGGTATTTGTACGAAAATCGAGGCGGCAGTGACGCTCGAACGAGAAGGACACATGTTGTTCAAATGACTTCGCGCGAAATGCTGATCTCGCTCGAACGACAGTGCCAACTCATTTGAATGAGCTCTTCGATCGAGGCACTCCGCTTCTACACTTAGAAAAATTTTGCTTTTGATAAAAATAAGTCAGACTTCGAAAAAACATTTTCTGAAAAAATTTCCCATATATTTATGCAAATATAAACAACTCCAATGAAACCATTTTACCAATATTGCGTAGTGGAGTAGTGGGAATGAGCTGAGCAGCACCTCGCATTTAGCATGATGCACGTGAAGATGATGGATGCATTGGATTTGGATAAAGGTCGTTGTGGATGATCATGTTGACATGCCGAATGTAGTGGTATCAGACATACAAACTGTGATCTAGGGAAAACAGAAAATTCCTAGATTCTACCACAGACATTTAGAAAATTACGTCCTTCCAAATATCCCCCTATGTCTATGCCAGTACGTATATAAAAAATTCGAATTATGCAATCTCCCTAAACCAAATGACATACAATATAATATCCCCATTAAACCCTCAAACTGAGAATACTACATGACATGTCTTCAATCAAACTTCAGCATCTTCAAATCTTCAGCTCTTCAGAAACTCCCAAAGCTTTTCTCATCAGGGTGTGCAATGTAATAAATCAACTTTGTACCTACACACATGAGATAAAGAAGATACCCATGACAAGAAACAGTTTCAAATCTAATGATATGCTAAAATCAAAGATCAGTTAAGCTTAATCAAATCATTGATAAATCAACCAAACAAATCTCCCCCATAATTCATTCTCCCCCTTTTTATGTTGTCCCCAAATAGACATATATGAGAAGCATAAATATAGAAAATGTCACATTGTAAAAAAATCTATTTTTGAATTTTTTCAAAATTTTTCACACAAAATATGAGTAGTGTACGGGTGTTATTTGAGTTGAAGGATCAAATTATGGGTTCTCTTCTAGGAAGATAGCATTGGTATGATTTGTGAGTGGGTTATGAGTAGTGTTTCGCTTAGGATTGAATGGTGGGGAAATGGTACCCCGGTCGATTAGACCTTGGATTATGTTTCGAAGGTGAAAGCATTGGTCGGTGGTATTGCCAATAGTATGATGAAGGGCGCAATGGGCATCTGCCTTGAAGTTTCTTGAAAGTGGATTTGGCAATGGATGGGGGTCCAAGGGTTTGATGAGGTTTCGGCTTAACAGGGCTTGATAAACTTTGGAGAGGGGAGCATGGAGCTCGGTGTATTCCTTTCGGACTGGGACAGGGCGGCTTTTGGGTGCCCACGAGGTGGCTGGTTGAGAGATGTTGTTAGTGGTTAATACTATAGCACCTACAGGTTTGTCATACTTTCTGGGGGTGAACTATCCAGACACTTTCTTTAGTTCAACCTATGTTTTAGCAAGACCTTCCTCGATTTCTACTCATGCTTCTTTGAGAGCTCGGAATCGGGGATAGTATTGTACTCACATTATTGCACGGACATGAGGTAAGAAGTTCTTCTTCACTATGTTAACTTGTTCTTCCTCGGATGGCCGATTAGTCATAGTGGTTTCTTTTTTCCTCCATCGAGCTATGAAGTTACTGACTGATTCCCTGGAGTTCTATTTGAGAAGCTCTAAATTACGGTGGGTGACCTCAAGCTCTTCGTTGTATTTGTATTGTGACATGAATTCTTGGGCCACATCCTCCCAGCTACGGATTTTGGACTCCTCGAGATACAAAAACCATCTGAGGGCGCTATCCTTCAAAGTTTGCTAAAATAATTGGGTTATCGCTTCTTCAAAATCCCCTAGGAGATTCATAGAATGGTGATAGCTACGAAGATGAATAATCAGGGGCCCACTTCTTTCGAATTTCTCGATATTTGGCATCTTGAACTTCTCGGGTAACCTCGCTTTAGGATAAGAAGACATGTGGGTGTAGTCCATGTAATTCCCAGAGATTCTGACTTGGTTGAAATTCTTACTTAACATATTCAAATCTTCTTTGACCTTATTTAATTCTACCTCTTTCGGATCAATGATCATAGGCAAGTTAGCCCCAGGCTGGGTAACGTTTGGCATAGGAAGCTAGGCAGGCGGTGGCCCATTAATAGGAGGGTCACTTGGAGCGTGATGATACTCTTTGGGAACCCAGATAGGCTCGAGTGGACCCATACCACGAGGGAATAGGGCCTTGGGATCTTGAGGAATAAGAACCTGGTTTTGTTGCATCTCTCGGACCTCAGTCTAGAGGTTGTCAATCTTTGACACGAGATAAAATAAAATTATCGTTAGATCTGGATGCACAACTAGTACTTGATATGTGTTCTCCATGGAAAGCGAATGGATTCTGGACTCGGAAGAAATAGAAGGGGAACGGACGAAACTCTGAGGTGATTTGAATGAAGAACGAAGCTAATAAGGAGCTAGGCCAAGGGCGTGCGATCGACCTTAGAAGGCATAAAATGGGATTTATTTTTGAGAAAAAAAATGAAAATATTTTTGATATTTTTTTCTTTTGTGATTGAAAGATAAAATATTTTTGGATTTTTGATAAGGAAGAGAGACATGTTTTGGTATTTTTCATAAAGAAAGGAAAAATGTTTTTGGATTTTTTATAAAGAAAGAAAAATGTTTTGGATTTTTGATAAAGAAAGGAAAAATATTTTAGGAGACGGGTCTCATCATGATTATTATAATTATGTTTTCAATTGTATTAAATTCTCCTAATGCAAAATGAAATGCCGGACGGGACCCGAGCCTGCAAAAATCGGGTTTGTAACATATGCAAAGCTATGGCTGGATTTGTAACTAGGCTCATGGGTAGGGTCCCATTTTAAAAATGCATAAAATTTTGGGCGACAGGTCGACACAGAATTTCGGTAGAGTTTCGGGTCGAAACCGGTGATCTAACATGTGTGTCCTTGGCTTGACACCTATATGTGGGTATGCAATTGGTTAGGTGAATCAGAAAGGGTTCCCCCCTTTGGCGTGACTTCCACGATATATGTCTTGATTTTTAGGGCAATCCGTACGTGTGGACAAGCCATTTGATATACCTGAGTGTAAATGAATTGTTTCACTTTATACATCGTGGAATGGTACGTGTGAGAGAGAATTCGATATACTCGGTGTACGTGAATGAGTTCCCTGAAATATACCTCCCGTCATAACTTCGGTAAAGTGGTATGATGCGGGGGAACCGTTCAATAAATGTTGAAGGTACTTAGCCAATGGAAGGTGAGAGTCATATCGCTTTGGCTAACTATGCCCTGCCGGACCGGCGCCCATCACGAAGTGACCCTCCAGTTACTACAAAAAATTTGGTCAATACCAATGCTCTTTGGTGATGTCATGTGAATCATGCATGATTCTCTTATTAGTATCTTATGAAGAGAGCATCTTTCTTGATTATTCCAAACGGGGAGCAAAGTACAAGTACCAATGGTATACCAAGTATGGATGGGTGATCCGTGCAACATGTGGACATATGTGATCCTAGGTGCATGTGGTGTGAAGTGTACATGGAGAACCTTCTACAAGTGTGTGAATAGAAGCATAAGCATGAGTTACACATGAATAGTACAGGGAGGCATGAAAAATAGGGGAAAATATAACCAAATATAACACCTATGTAAATAGAGTCTAGCCCTCAAAATAAAAATCCCTAGTGGAGTCGCCACTGTGGGCATCCACGATCCTCGTGGCGGAAGGACGAAGAAGAGGGGGGTCTTCTTGTTGAGAGGATCTTGGTCCCGTGCATCCCTCTTTGGAGAACTTCGACCGGTGTCGATGATGAGGTGAAAAATGTAAAGAGATGGAGTCGCCAGTTTATTTTACTCAAAACAGACAAAAGAAAAGGGAGCCATTACGAAGGACAACATCCAAAGACATACTAATACATACGAAACCAAAATGATTCGAAAAGGGTCCGTAGGCGAAGTTATGAAATGGGAAGGTGTTAGGCACCCATTCCACCCTTGCGGTCTCTCATGCATTATTGCTATTTTCCTTTATTTCCCAGTGATATGTGTGCATGTGTATATGTAGTGGAGATAGTAATCATCAACATTGTAAGGAAATTTTTTGTCCATTATCAGTATGTATGTCATACGCCGTTACACCATTGAAGAAATTCAAGATCACATCTACATCAACGGATTCGAATATCAAAGCGTCTTCAACATCATAGCCTCTGCGAGAATGAACTTGGTAAAATTTTGTTTTTACGTTCCTTAAAGTTCATATTTAGTATTGGGAAATTTTTATAAAATGTTTTTTATAAAAATAAGAAGTAAGTTTTTTCAAGAAAAATGAGGCTTTTATTTTTCTGGGAAAACCGGACCGATCCGCCGCCGGACCGGTCCGCCCTCTACCCGGACCGATCCGCCTTGCTCGAGGTCCAGTAGACCCCGGATCGAATGCAAACCGATGGAGACATATTTTAAAAGAACCGATCCGGTAAATCGGACCGATCCGCCTCCTAGTCGGACCGGTCCGCCTGAGATAAACTCGAGCAGTTCCGTAACTATTTTTACCACCATCTTATATTTCCTATATATATAACTATTCCGATCGTGTATTTCTTCAAGTCTTTGAGAAAACGTTTTTAAGAGTACAAACACAACAAGACTTCAATTTTTGATGTGCCAAACATCTTTTTGATTCACACATAAAAATCCCAATTACTTTTGTGAATCTTTTGGAACCCTAGAACGCAAACTTTGTTGTTGTTCATCTTTGTGGAGAGATCTTTGCAACCGAGGGCTGCGTGTCATTGCTGAGGGAGTCTCTACAAAGTTTTATGGCTGCGTGTCATTGAGGAGAGCTGCGGTTCTTCCTGCGTTGTTTGGGTTGCGAGTCCTTGGAGGGTGTTGCATGTATTCTCTTCCTGAGTTCAAGACTGCGTGTCTTTGTGGGTTGGCTGCGCGTTAATCCATTGCAGATTTCTCTGTGTAATTGTAAGTTGCGGCTTGTATATTCATAGTGAAATAAAGGTTTTACCCGAAAGGGGTTTTTTCCTGATATCTGTGTCTCAGCATATTTTTGTGTCACATGCTTTATTTATTTATGGATCGACACACGCATCTTAGATGCCTATTTAGGGGTTGAAATTAAATAAGTGTGCTATATTAGAAAGTTGCGAAGTTAATCAATTATCACACGTAATTCTCGCGTTCTCAAACATGTATCATGGAAAAGATATATCGAGTCATCCATATGAATATCCCTAAAATTAATATTAGAAAATAGGATTTACGCGATTATCCTTGCTTTGATCGTTATAAGAGAACGATAACACGTATAGAATAATACACCACTAAGAACGAATATATGTATATGTAAATATATAGAATCTAAGAGAATTAAGTTAAAGAATTTAGGAAAATAGAAAATGGGAGAAAAGTAGGAATAGGACTCGAGTTTTGGGTTTTACCCCAAGATGCCTATGTAGCCTATAGAGGCAGCAAAGTCCACGCAGTTCGTATACAAAACGAGGGGTGGGGTTTATCCCATAAATCCAACCGGGGACTTCTCTTTTTTATGTGTGTGTGTAAAAAGGTGTTTTAGTTGTGAGGAAAATATGAGAAAAATATGAGAATTCCCGTTTGGAATTTGTGAGCAAACCCTCTTTTTCTTATTTTTTTGGGTTTTATTTACATGAAAATAAGAGATGTACAATAATACTAAATAAAAAGTATATTAGGATATGTGAGATGAGAGAATAAAAGTGCTAAGTAATAAAATAAGCTAATGCGAATTTAGGAGAATTTGAAGAAGGAGTTGAGAAAGTTGGACCTTCTTGAAGATCTTGAGCTTGGTCTTGAATGTTGGAGAGGAGTCTCTTTCTGGTCCCTTCGAAAAATTGGTCGTAGAGCGCAAATCGTTGATCCGAATCGCGCACGGGGTGAACCGTTGGAAAGGTAATATAGAGAACTTCGAAAGTCCTATGGACCGCTCCCGAGTCCAGGAGTTGACTTTGGGTCAAATATGGCTCGAAGGCGCTCGTCAATCCTTTGGGCGGGGAATCGTCGGACGTAAACCAATCATTCGTCTGCATGGTAAGTCCGAATTGCATACGGGGCAGACCATTGGAAAGGTTAGGAGATCTACTTAGTTTAAGGACATATTTTTATGAATGTCCGTCATAATTTATTATGTCGTATACTATTACAACCGTCGAAGAAGTTCAAGAGCATCTACATTAAGACTCATCTGAATGTATCAAGGTTCTTCATCAAAAATCCTCCGTAAAAGTTTACTTTGGTAACGTTATGTTTTAAATACCTTAACTTTCCACTTAGAGCTTTAGCATATTTTTACAAAATATTTTCTAAGTGTTGGAGCGAACATTTTCGTCAAAATTTGAGAATGAGTACTTTTTTCTAAGTCCTGTAGCGTACTTCGTTTTTTATGCCAGGTCGTTCAAGCGAGATCACATCTCATTCTAGCAACATGTTGATGTCGCGCGATGTCATTTGAATGACACGCTATGTCGTACCCACGAGACCTGTTTCTCATTCGAATGAGCTCTAATATCGAGGCGACGCAATTTTATATAAATTCTCATTAAATGGTTTCATTTTTATTAAGAAGTCCCAGCGTTTTGAAAGACAGAAAACTGCGAAACAGCAGAATCCTTTTGGCTTCTTCCTTTAGGGTTTAATCCCTTTTTATTTCCAATTCACAAAAATCCCATATGCTTTGGTGAATTGTTTTGGTGTTCAAATAACACACTTTGTTGTTGTTTACTCTTATGGGGAGGATAACCTACACCGAGAAGACTGCGTGTCTAGGATTGCTATCCTTGTGGTATAGCTGCGTGTGAACTATTGCTGATTTATTTCTAGCCATTGCTTTGGAGGTTTGACGAAGACACCGTGTGTTACTCTTGTGGGTGAAAGCAAGATTGTATGTTATTCAATGGTCTTATAAACTTGTCAAAGTTCTAGAAATAAAAGGTTTTGCCTTTCGGGGATTTTTCCTGAAATTTGTGTCGCATGCTTTATATATTTATGGTTTGACACATGCACACACGTAGTTGCATGGTTTGGGGCTGATTTAATTTTGTTTAAAAATAAACTTTAATTAAATAAGGTTTAAATGGAAACTTGCGAATCTATTTAATCAATTATCACACACCGCATTTATTCGTTTTACAAATTGGTATCAGAGGAGGTTGTGCTAATTTATCGCGTATTCCTAATTTTCGCAAAATTTGTTTGATATTGATTTTTTTTGGAAAATCAATTTTGTGAAAAATTGCAATTTTTCCGATGGAGCACTTACGTAATCAGATGCCGCCCTTTGATGACACGAGTCATAGTTATGATGATATAAATCATTGCAATTTGACGTTTGCTAAAAGAATTGATTTTTTGGAAAAATAATTCTCGTTTTAAATCCGCGATGGATCTTTTGCAAACGGTTCAAATTCAAAGAGATTTCTATCATGAAAAATTTGTTTCTTTCGACCATGAATTTAATGCTTTAAAATTGTCTAAGAAGGAGAGTGATGATAGGGTCCTATTTTTAGAAGAAGAATTAAAGGACCTTAAAAATTCGATGGGTTGGGTTTATGACAAAGAGGATAAAAAATTTTAGTCAATGAGTTTTTGGCACGTGAAGAGACTCTTAGGGAAAAGCTTGCTTTAATTGAGGGAGAGAGATACCCCTTTAGTAATTGTTGATAATTTGAAAAAGGCGACCCTTAAATTGCAAAAGTCTAATTCTTTGCTTGAATCAAATATTTTGAAGTTAAAAAATGATTTAAGTGATTCAAGTAGGTTTGATAGTGATGGTAGTGGCTCGTTTTGTTCTCATTCTTTGAATGTTAAAGCCAAAATCATAGTTTGTTTTCGAGGGTCAACCAATTTCAAGGATGTTTGAAAAGGTCACCATAGGTGTCGTTCCACCCGTTTACACATGTTCACGTTGTGGTATGAAAGTTCACCTTTGGAGATTTTATTTTGATCTTGGAAGATGTCCTAGGAAGTCAAAGTCTAGTGTTTTGTTGGTTTCCAAAATCCCGTGTTGACGTGTTACATCTGTTTGGGTTAGGAAATCACTTTTGGATACGCTACATTTTAGAATAGTTGATTCTAATTTTCTTGCACATGAGTCTTCGCATATTTGTCATACGCTAGTTTTTTTTTTGTTTCATGATATTTATATTTGTTAGCGTTGTGACATGTACTTTTTGTATAAATTTTTTAAAAAATTTGAAAAATACAAAAAGATTTTATTTTGATAACATTTTGAGAAAATCCAAAAAGAGTTTTGTATTTTGTTTTACACATTTTATGGATAAAATCTTAGGATGACCAAGTCACAACATCATTCCATATTTTTTTCATGTGACTATTTGATAGTGTTTTGAGACAATAGGTCAATTCATCCATGTGCTTTATAATGTTTGGAGTCATTAAGATGTAATTAGTTGTTACTTCCTACGTGTTTGACTCAGAATTTCGTTTATTGCACACATGCACAGATTTGTTCGATTATTGCGCTTATCTATCACATGTTAGTTGAGTGTTTCCATCTCAATTTTGTTTATATAACGAACGAAATGCGATAAAACAAGACAATAAAAAGTGTGCACCTTTGAACCATGTTTGTGAGGATTTGTGTGTTTTATTTGAAAACAGTGAAGGGCTATGAAAGGTTATCATTTATCCTTTGCGATTAAGCCTCCGTTTAATTGGACCAAAAAAATTGAGGAATTTTATTATCCGGGGTCCAAAGAGGGTTAAAAGAGCCCAAAAAAAATTGAAAGGCAATAAAAAGAAATTCATGCCAATTAGGTTTCTCACAAATTCTCCAATGTTTGAGAATTTGGATTACCTCAAAAAAGAACTTATGCATGAGGGAGTTTGGATGGAATTTAAAACAGGTTTGCACGTCCTTAAAAAAGTCTTGAAAAATAGTTTTGGACGTTATTGGTGTGGAAATTATTTAGAATTTGATTTGTTGATTTGATTAAGATGATGTCATCTAAATTCAACAATTTTTACACCAAAGGATGTTTTTTATGTTCATTCGTTAGGGATACACATATGCATCGTGCACATATGATTGATTGAGTTTATTTACCTATCGAATGTGTTCACACCCATTCATTCGATTTCCATGACTTGGTTGTTTTAGTTAAATCCATGGTGTGATTTTTGTAACTCTAGTTTATGCAAAAAATTTGAAAAATCAAAAATAGTTTGTGAATATTTTTTGAGATACTCCTTTGCAGAAGCGTAGTTTGATCCATGGTTGCTATGTATTTTTGTCGTGACACTTCATGTTTTGATTGTTTCTTCTTATTTGTCTATTTGGGGACATCATAAAAAGGCGGATAATGAATTATCACATTATGGGGGAGATTTGATTATATTGATTGATTTATTCTTATATCATTTCAAACTCGATGCGTCATGAAGGTTTTTTTCTTTATCTCATGTGTGTAGGTACAATGATTGAAAATCATGATGTTGCACACCCTGATGAAAAAAGCATTGAGATTTGATGAAGTTTTTGAAGAACATTTTGAGATCTTGCAAGTTTATTCATAGGAGGGTAGATTTATATAGGCATTTTGGTATTTTATAATTCATATGTTTTTATGTATGTACCGGCATAGACATATGGGAGATTCGTAAGGACATATTTTTACGAATGTCCGTCACAATTTATTACGTCATATACCATTACAAATGTTGACAAATTTCAACAGCATCTACATAAAGACGGATCCAAATGTATCAAGTTTCTTCATCAAAAAGTCTCCACAAAAGTTTACTTTGGTAAGGTATGTTTTAGTTACCTTAATTTTCCACTTAGAGCTTTGGGATATTTTTACAAAATATTTTCTAAGTGTTAGAGCGGACTTTTTCATCAAAATTTGAGAATGAGTAATTTTTTCTAAGTCTTGTAGCGTACCTCGTTTTTTACGCCAGGTCGTTCAAGAGAGATCACATCTCGTTCGAGCGACATGTTGATGACGCGCGATGTCGTTTGAACAACACGTGTATTTTTTTCGCGCGAGACCTTTTTCTCATTTGAACGAGCTCTAATACCAAGGCGACGCGATTTTTTATAAATACTCATTTAATGGTTTCGTTATCATTAAGAAGTCCCAGCATTTTGAAAGACAGAAAACTTCGAAACAACAGAATCCTTTTGGCTTCTTCCTTTAGGGTTTAATCCCTTTTTGTTTTCCATTCACAAAAATCCCATACGCTTTGGTGAATTGTTTTGGTGTTCAAAGCACACACTTTGATGTTGTTTACTCTTATGGGGAGGATAAAGTACATCGAGAAGACTACGTGTCTAGGATTACGGTCCTTATGGTATAGCTGCATGTGAACCATTGCTGATTTATTTCTAGTCGTTGCTTTGGAGGTTTGACGAAGACACCGTGCGTTACTCTTGTGGGCGAAACCAAGATTGAATGTAAGTAAATGGTCTTGTAAACTTGTCAGAGTTCTAGAAATAAAAGGTTTTTCCCTTCGGGGATTTTCCTGAAATTTGTGTCGCATGCTTTATTTATTTATTGTTTGACACACGCACACACGTAGTTGCATGGTTTGGGGATGATTTAATTTTGTTTAAAATAGACTCTAATTAAATGAGGTTTAATTGGAAACTTGCAAATCTATTTAATAAATTATCACACACTACATTTATTCGTTTCTCACTTCGACATTCCAAAGAGTTTGACTTGGTTTGGGAAGTTGACTTTGGTCAACCGGGTCCTGGAAGCCTTCGATGACCTTACGGAGTAAAACGGATCATTCGTCTGCACCGCAAGTCAAATTTGTGCATGGGGCATACCATTGAAAAGGTATTTAAGCGCTCTTTGAAGATTCATTCATTCTCGATTGAGCTGAAGAGTTGACTTTGGTCAAACGGAGCCTGGGAGCGTCCCGTGACCTCCTAATCAAGTTTTGAGGGAAAACATGTCGTTTGTCCTCACCGTAAGTCAGAATCGTGCACGGGATAGACCGTTGAAAACGGGTTTCAGTTCCCTTTGAAGATTTATTCAGTCTCGATCGAGATAAAGAGTCTGACTTTTGGTCAAATGGAGTTTGGAGGTGTCTAGGTCAGTACCCGGGGTATGACTTAGGTTTGTAGTGATAAAAGGAGGAGCTATGGACCTAAGGAGAGGTTAGGGGGTGCTAGAATTGGGTGTCTACATCACTCATTAATAATAAATATCCTTTACCTCATATAGATGATTTTTTTGATCAATTAGAAGGAGCAAAACTATTCTTTAAGATTGACCTTAGGTCAGGCTATCATCAATTAAAGATTAAGGAAGATGATATTTCAAAATTAGCTTTTCGTACTAGATATGGTCACTATGAATTTCTTGTAATGCCATTTGGACTAACTAATTCAACAATTTCTTTTTATGGATATGATGAATTGAGTGTTTTGGAAATATTTGGATCAACGTGTTGTTGTTTTCATTGATGATATTATTATGTTTCTAAGAGTATTGAAGAGCACGAAAAACATTTAGAGATAATATTACAAATCCTTAGGAAAGAGAAATTATATGCAAAATTAAAGAAATATGAGTTTTTATTGCCAAGTTTTTCTTTTCTAGGACATGTCATTTCCAAAGAGGGTGTCGGTTAACCTTCAAAAGATTAGGGCAACACTAGATTGGACAATACCAACTAATGTGAGTGAGATTTGTAGTTTGCTCCGATTAGCAGGTTATTACCAAAAATTTGTTGAAGGATTTTCTAGTATTGCCAAACCTCTATCTAGGTTAACACAAAGAAGGTGAAATATGAATGGTCTGAGGAAGCCGAGAATAGTTTTCCAGAACTTAAGAATAGACTAGTAACTCCCCCAATTTTGACTATTTCTTCAGGTACAAAAGGATTGGTGATTTAAAGTGATGCTTATAAAAATGGTTTAGGATGTGTGTTAATGCAAAATGTAAAAGTAGTTGCTTATGCCTTATGATAGTTAAAACTATATGAGCATAATTATCCAACCCATGATCTAGAATTAGAAATTATAATTTTTGCTCTTAATATTTGGAGAGACTATTTATAGGGTGAGACTTTTGAGATATATACAGATCATAAGAATTTAAAGTATATATTTACTCATAAATAATTGAACATGAGACAATGTAGGTTCTTAGAATTGATGAAGGATTATGATTTAAATATTCATTTCACCCAAGGAAAGCTAATGTAGTAGCCAACGCTTTAAGTAGGAATTCAACACCAAATTTAGCGTGTCTTATTACAAACCACGAAGCTCTATTAACGGATTTAAGAAGTATGGAAATAGATGTTCGTATTTATAATAAAGGAGGAATAATCACAAACTTACAAGTAACACCCATATTGATGGAAAGGATCAAAATTGCACAAGTAAACGACCCACAGCTGAAGAAGATTATAAACTAAGTTATGGAAGGGAAGAGAACTGAATTTGTCATACAAAATGATATATTGAGGTTTGGAAATAGAGTGTGTTACATGTGACACCTAACTAATGAGGAAAATTTTAGAGGAAGTTCATTATTCAAAATTCACATTTCATCCCTGATATACAAAGATATATAGGGATCTTTGAGAAGTATTTTGGTGGAATAACTTGAAGAGGGAGATATCAGAATTTGTGTCACTGTTTGGTTGGTCAACAAGTAAAAGCCAAACATCAGAAACCATTAGGAATATTACGACCCCTACCTATTTTTGAGTTGAAATGGGAACATATTATTATGGATTTTGCGAGAGGTTTACGAAGGAGTTCAACTGGTAATAATTCTATTTGGGTAATTATTGATACGTTAACTAAATCTTCTCGTTTTCTTTCCATTAAGATTACCCATTCTTTAGAAAAGTTAGCTAGGTTTTACGTACAATAAATTATTAGGCTTCACGGACCCCCAATTTCAATTATTTCTGATCGTAACCCTAGATTCGTGTCTCACTTTTGGAAAAGCGTACAAGAAACCATGGGAACAAAATTGACTTTTAGCACTACTTTCCATCCTCAAACGCATGAACAATCGTAGAGAACCATTCAAACCTTAGAGGATATGCTTAGATCATGTGTACTTGATTTGAAAGGGAATTAGGATAATCATTTACCATTAATGGAATTTGAATATAATAACAGTTATTAGGCAAGTATCCAAATGGCTCCGTATGAGGCAGTCTATGGTAGAAGGTGTTGTTCTCCTACATATTGGGTAGAAGTTGGAGAGAGAAAACTATTGGGACCAGAATTTATTTAGATCACAACAGAAAAATTGAAATTGATACAAGACCAACTTCAAATTGCTCAAAGTAATCAAAATAGTTACGTTGACAATCGGCACCGATCGTTAGAATTCCAAAGAGGAGGTTATGTGTTGTTGTGAGTATCATCGGTATAAGGGGTAATACTATTTGGTAAGAAATTGAATTTGAGACCAAGTTACATAGGACCTTTTTTAAATCCTTAAAAAGATAGGAGATGTTGCATATAGAATAGCTTTACCACCTAAACTCTCTAGTGTACATAATGTGTTTCACGTATCAATTATAAAGAAATATGTGTTAGATCCAACACATATCTTAAGTTAGAAACCTCTTCAAGTTAGAGAAGATTTATCATACATTGCGCATCCGATAGAAATTTTAGACCATAAAGATCAAATATTATGAACTAAGGTAATTCCATCAGTCAAAGTATTATGGCGTAATCATTAAGTTGAAGAAGCAACGTGGGAGGTGGAAGATTAAGCAAGGGAGATATATCCATACTTGTTTTAAATTAATGTAAGCCAAGTTTGGGGACCAAACTTTTTATAAGGAGGGTAGGATGTAATGACCCCACTTTTATATGCTCATATATAGTTTGTTTTTACAATCGTGTTCTACTTATTATCTTATAAATGTTATATTATTACATATGTGGTATTTTGGGTATTTAAAATGACAAAACCCCTTTTTAAATATGAAGAATCAAGTGTAAATTGTATCAAATTGAAGTTTTATGACACATCCTAAGGTAAATGGTAAGTTTCGAGGTAGAAAATAGAATTTTATGAAACCTTAGGGACATGATTTTATTAAATAAAGTTTCGAGAACCAAAATGAAAAATAGAAATGGACATTTTGTAAATAAATTATTTTTAAGGACCTCTAAGAAATATTGAAAATATATAGTGTGAAATTACCAAAATACCCTTCATGTGTTAAAATGACTCTTATACCCTTATCACCTTTCCACCTCATGCTTGAAACCTCCACCTTACACGTGTAGTCTTTAGAGAGAAAGTTAAAACACTTGTCACCATCAGGTGATATTAAGTCTGCAAGACCACCCTAGCACGCGACACCACAACACTGACTTGCCACTGTAAATCCTAATCACCTAGACACGTGTCCACACCGTAATACCTTTGGAAACCTATAAATTGGGCCTTTAGGGTCATTTGAAACTCACACCAATTCCTTGAGAATTATACTAAGAAATAGTGGTATAAATCTTGGGAGATATCTTAAGAAGGAATTCCATAAGTTTGAAGAAAAATTCATTTCATAGGTATGATTTTATTTCAATGTTGTAATGCATTTTTATACTTTTAATTTCGTGTTTTATACCCCTACTTAGTGCTCAATCAATGAAACTCGATTAAATTCTGTCTAGAAGAGATGGTGTGTAAGTGGTGCTCCTGCAACCCTCCATCTTTACTATTAATGAATCCATAAATGTTCTATCTAGATGAGATGGTATTTAAGTGGTTTCCATCTGACCATCTATCTCTACAGGGAACCAACTGATCAGGAAGAACTGTGAATTGAATTCTTCAATTACGATCAATGAATAATAAAAATTGAGAAAATGGTTTTTGATAACCTTTTACAATAATTTATTTTAGGATTATAAACAATATTTAGAATTGGACTTTTTTTATAATATGCAATTAAACATTTATTGTATTTATTAGATTAACATGTGATCCAAGACTCAATATCTGCATTTTTCAACCTCTATTTTAGGTGACTAATCTATACCATTTATTGCGCATTTCGATAATATTATATTATGCAAACTATATATTTTTTGTCAATTGCCTTTATTCGCAAAATGCATCTGATACCGATGATTGCTTTGTTTGTTACATGTTTATATCTCTCCAAATAAACTTTTGATTTGAATTATGAAATTATTGATTCGACCTATGGAAACTCTCTTACTAGGTTGGCCGGACAACCAGGTGAAAATATTTGGGTGGTACCTTCCTAGATAGTTTATCGTTGGTGTTCCCTAAATAAGGCATTCCAAAAACTATCGTTTTCTGTCTGTGATGTTATCGGGTGGAAACATCTGGTAACACTATTTTTCTGGGTATTGGATCATACATGTCCGCTAAAATTGAAGAATTGACATATGCTCAATTGTTTTATTTGTTATGCTCTGAATTATTTATTTTGAATATATATATTGTCATTTACTTTAAATATATATTACTGGAAATTCTTATATGTATATGTATATGACTTATATTCTAAAATGAATAGGTATCAATTTTCTAAAAAACCTTGGAATGTCGGGAGATTGAATTTGATTCAACTTTCAGTTGATTTTGTATAATTAAACATTTTAGGTTATAAGTAAAGTTATAGAAGGAAGATATGAGGACTCGTTGAAAGCTTAGGTTTTGGTGATTTGTTATTTTCTTAAAACTTTTAGCTTCAAATTCTGCTAAGTGTTAAGTTGTAACACATTCTAACTTTTTACATAAATAGAGACGAAATTTCCTTTAGAAAGCTCTAATGTCGTAATTCCTTCACTTTCAGTATTTTATGTATTTTCGCTGCATATATTCTAAAACAATTTTTTTAAGCTGTAATATTTGTTGCATTGGTGGCTTATTAAGACACTCGTTCCCTACTACTACTGGGTCAGGGTAGTGACAAAAAAATAGAATAAACCTCTCTGAAAGAAAGTTCTATAAAAGACAAGCCTAAAATATCCTATGTGCAGGAGACCGCCAAGCAATATATCGAGTATAGAAAAATTTTATTTAAGTAAGGAACCCTAAGTGAAGGGAGTTTTGACGAATACATCCCCATCTGGAAGCTGTATATAGATGGATCTTCCTGCGGGAAGTGGAGCAGGACTCATTATCAACACCCCTGATGACATAGATGTGGAATATGTACTTTGTTTTCGATTTCTAGCCTCCAATAATGAAGCAGAATATATAGCACTGATTACTGGCTTGGAACTACTATTGTCGTTAGGTGCGGAGAAAGTCATAGCTCATAGTGATTTCTAATTAATCATTAATTAGGTGCTCCAAATATATGGAGTCAAGGGGAAACTCATGGACATGTACCTATCTAAAGCTTTAGGCATCATATCTAACTTTTTGGCAGTCAAGATGATTCGAATACCAAGAATTGAGAATGCCCAAGCAGATACACATGCTCAGTTGGCCTCAGCAACCAAGACGGAGTTAAGGAGAACCATCCCTGTAGAAATTCTTACGAACGAAAGCATAGAAGAGATGAATGTAAGCTTGATATCTATAGAACTGGGACCATCATGGATTTATCCTATCAATGATTATATTAACAAAGGTTTGTTTCCTACCGACCCCAAGGAGGTGAGAAAAATGAGATATAAATCAGCTAGTTATGTCCTATACAGGGGAATATTGTACAAAAGAGGATACACTATCTCTTTTCTTCGATGCGTACACACCACTAAAGTGAAGGATTTAATCAAGAAAGTACATGAAGTCTCATGTAGATCTCACAAAGCATTTCGATCACTAGTAAGATGAATAACAATGCAAGGGTATTATTGACCAACTATGAAAGCAGATTGCACTTTGTTTGCTGAGAAATGTGAAAAGATTAAAAAAAATTGCCATACATAGAATATCGGGGGCTAAACTTACTCCAATCACTTCCCCCAACCCTTTTTCTATTTAGGGAACCGATTTGGTTGGCCCATTACCGAAGACAAAAGGATAATTCAAATACTTAGTGGTTGCCATAGATTACTTCACCAAATGGATGGAGGCTGAACTGTTGGTCGAAATGGCCTACGAAAGTGTCTTTCAATTATATGGAAACATATCATATCCCTTTATCGGATGTCGTATACCTTCATCACTGACTATGGCACTTATTTTGATAATCGAGAATTTGAGGATTATTGTATCCAGTCCAAAATTCAGAAACATCATTCTGCCCCAGGACATCCTTAATGCAATGGTCAAGCAAAAGTAACTAACAAAACATTGCTCGACACGTTGAAAACAGAGACTCGACGATGCAAAGGGTAACTGGATTAATAAACTACACAGTGTTCTCTGGACATACAGAACAACGTTGAGGACATTTATTGGTAAAACTCCATATATCGTAGCATTTGGATCAGAAGCAATGGTTCAAACTAAAATAGGCCTAATAAGCCACGTAGTTCTTAATTTATCCCACCAAAAAATGATATCATGAGGATATTAGACATGGACTTGAATTAAAGAGGTAAGGGAAGATGCTGTGCTTCGAATGGCTTCCTATCAGCAACATACTGCTCAATTTTATAATAGGAGAGTGGAACTGAGAAACTTGAAGGAAGGAGATTATATTCTCAAAAAAGTAGTCTAAAAAGGCAACACGTTGGAAGCTAATTGGCATGTCCCTTGTCGCATCTCGGTGATTGTTCGACCAGAAAATTACCATTTGGAAACACTTGAAGGGGAAGAATTCAAGAACCCCTGTAATGTTGAGCACCTCAGAAACTATTACTAGTAATTATGAAGTGAAACTTTATGTAACAATTATGATCAATTCAATAAGAAAATGTGTGGTTTGCATTTAAACTTCCATTTTTTATGTTTTTTTGGAGATGGGAGATGACAATCATCTCAACAATCAAGCATAAGCATAAGCACAAAGTAAAAACTTCATGCATGGCTTCGTCTTGGAAAAATTGTGAATAAAAACTTCATGTATGGCTTCTTCTTTCATAATTCGTGAACAACAAGTTCGTAAGAAACTTCTTGTATGACCTATAGTCAAGAATAAAAAGTTTTACCATATCAAATTAAGGAAAATTTCTCAAACATTTGGTCACCAATGTTAACTAATATAAACACTTAGTCTAAAAATGACAAAGATCTGTTTTGACAAACCTATGTGCGCTAGTAGAACCTAAGGCTAAACAACTCAGGTTCGTCCCAAATCATAAACTAGTCATGCAGGGTAGTCGACTGCAACAACCGACCAACTAATCAAAATACTTAGCTGCTGAATAAACTCCAAATACATAATTAACACATTTTTTCCAGCAAAGATCTTTTATTCAAAGGATCTTGGTAGTTCATTACAAATTAATATTAAAAATTAAAAATTACAATGTCAAGATAAAAAAGAAAGAAGTACAATCATCATTTGGATGGGATTTTCCCTTGAGCTTTATCCACTCCGGCAGGAGAAACATCTAGGGAAGAAGGTAGAATGGTAGAACTCAAGTCTCCAGGTCTTTCATGACGACTCGAACTCGACATATTTACTAAGTGTTGGGGACGAACATATGTGTCTTCATCATGTAGACCAAAATCACCCAAATACTTTCTAGCCAAACTCTGGGAACTGACATCATTAGGGATCCAATAAGCATCAATCTTGAAGGGTGGATTTGGATAATCCAATATACTTGGGTCATCCTAATACCACAAGGGATCATTTTTATAAACCTTCAAAATTGATAGTAAATTCAGCCAACCCCACTTATAACCTTTAGGACAAGCTTATTTTAATTAATCATCTAGATCAGTTAAGGCTTCATCATACCCATCCCTCCAAACATCCTTGCGTTGCTTATGAAAATGGAAAGTTAACCTATCAACCTTATTAGTTAGCTTCTTAATGGACACGTATTTATTTTTATATCAAGTCCGTCTGGTCGGTTAAGGTCTTCTTTATCCTTTCTTCCTCAACGGATGGACGAGAAACCACTATTTATTTAGAAGGTTGACCGAACTTGGTTTTATTTGAAGTATCAAATTCCTCCATGAACCTTGCATTCTCCTTCTCTAAAAAGGAGGGACCTTCATCCGGCACAATCCCAAATGATTTTTTCAAACTCTTAAGTTCATTCCTAAGGTCAGTGTTCTCACATTCTAATGAGTTCTCTACCTCTCAAGCATTATCCACTTTTTGGTTCAACAAGAATTCTTTCTTTTAGTAGACTGAAAAATATCTTGAAGTTTTTTAGGAAAACCATGCCCAGTGCTCAACAAGTTATATTTTTCTTCATAATCAGTGTGAAGGCTAGCAATAGAAGCCTTGTGATCCTGCTGCATTTCCTCAATCAATTCATCATAAGAAACATTATTTTCCAATACCTGGTCAAAGAGTTTATGAAGATGATGATAGGCTTCCTTCACATGGTTTGAATCACCCAAGATGAGCAGCGATTCTAGATTGGCTTCATCCAAATCCTCATGGCCAATGCCAAATAGCCAAAAGATTCTCCTATAAAAATCACTCTCAGTAGCTACTATGGCATCTCTCCTAGATTTAAACTGGAAAATAAGACTACGAGCACAACATTTGATCAATAAGTTCTGAAGCAACAGTATAAAACTCCAACATAAGGTTATATTATTATTGAAATATAGTTTCATTGCAAAAGGATCTTGATCCAAATTACAGAAAAGTAATTAAGCATTACAAAAGTAAAATTTAAAAATTTTCCAACTGGCCAAAGAAGCTACACCTTCTTCTTATCTTGCGCATCTTCCTCGAGTGATCTGGCGATCGCCACAGAAGCCTTTGATACCATTGAAGACTCATTGGTGTCTTTATTGTCCTCCATCTCTTCATCAATGTTTGTAGGAGTGCTAAGATTGTACTGCAGGAAGAGGTGTGAGTAGAAGGTAGTTCCGACCTGATTCAAAGTCGTGGTTCACCCTTCTTTGAAGGAAACTTTAATTATATACTCAATTTAAAGAGAAGAAGCGGCGAAGGCCTTATCCAATCCCCTGGTGAAGGCATATTCCTTTCCATTTTTCACCATAGCATTAATCTCTTGGAACTTCCCCTTCTCTTCAGCGGTATCAAAGGTAGAATCAGTATCAGTCGTTCAACGTCCTTCTTTTTCTTTTTGTCCTCATTCAAAGACCTTGCCATTTTCCTTGGTCCATCTTATGGGACTCGTGGGTGTCATCCAGGGAAATTTTCATAATTTGAAGGTCTCTTCGACATTAGTGGATGATGCCCTCAACTGATTATCCCTTATCAAATAGTTTGTCATAGTGGACCAAATACTAGAAACAGTATAAGCACAAGGAAATCATCAAAAATTATTAAAGAGTCCAGAGATTAAAGAAGTCAAGTCTATATAAATAATTACAAGAGCCAAGTTCTGGTTTTCCCTCTTCAGTGGTTTTACCCTAGATAGGGGAGCAATCGTTGACCTATCTACATGAAATACTCTAGAGTGAATCAAACCCATTACAAAACTAGGGTTCACTTTTATGGAGGCAGATACTGTATAGGCCTGGTCAGCCTTGGTTTTCCCAACCAATTCCTATTGGATAACATGACCTCTTTTTGATCTCTTAAAATGAGATTCAGTGTTCTTGATTTCTTCAATAGTGACAACTACTGGCCTCTTTGAACCTTCCCTAGTGTTTTTTCTTCTTGACTAGAGGGGGATACATAGCTTCAGGCATTAAATTGGGGATCATTTTCTTCACCATTTTACTTAGAGTTGAGAAAGTGTTCAGGATAGCAGTTATATCAAGTGATTCAAATGAGGAAGAAATTCCTCCTAGAATGATGTCTCTCCTTCTTCAAGAGGAGATTCAGACACAACAACTGACGAGATAAAATCTCCCAAATCTATGGGTCCTGAGGGAATGCCCTTTGTAGGTCGAGATACAAAGGAGGTGATAGAGATCTTTTACTCCAATAAAATAGAGACCGGCTTAGGATGATCTTATCCAACTCTTTGCTAAATGGACTAAATGAATTTTAGCTCCTCATAGTTCACCTCTCTCCAAAAAGGAACATTATATTAGTTGGCATATCAACAAATAGAGAGTATGCATAAATGAAACACAATTAATATAAGTCACCGACCTATGCTGTGCCCTTCCTAGGGGCATCTGGGACCAATGCACCTTACCCCCTCAGGAAGGGGAACATGTTGCCAATTCTTTACAACAACTCCATAATCCCAATAGTCCTTATAGGAATCAGGAAAGTTAATTACCAAAGCGCCTTTGGCTCAAATATTAAGTATCATCTACAATGGTTCCCCACTTATAACATTACATTAACTCCTTTATTCCTATGTGGGTTCTATACAGCTTGTTAAGATGGTTAACCCCATTTATTACCTGATTAGGCATAAAATTTCATATTTGTCCCCTTAATTTCGGTTCTATTATGGTCTCGTGCTGTGTAAATAGATTGGATTTATCTCATATCCATTCTACTAACCCTTTTTGGCAAGTATTTCCTATTTTTGTACTTCTCATGTGTTTTACATTTATTTCATGCAAGTAAATGTGGGAGAGAAACCGAAATAGTGAAAGAAACAAAGGAAAGGAAATTGAACGGCATTTTTGTAATTTTTATTTGAAATTCAAAGGAGGATCCAACTAGAAAGTTGATCTTGAAGTCATAAGAATACTAGAAAAAATGACACATCAATTCGAACTATGGTGAAAAAGTTACGCGCGTTTGATGTTTAGAAGAAAATCTAGTGGCAGAAACTTCGAGCACACAAGCAATCACTTAGACAATACTGGAAAAATGAACCGATTTGGGTCCTAGGAAAATCAGTTCATAATTAGTAACGCTCCAAAATCCGTTATAAGTTGTTGTCACGCTTTATAACTGTGATAAATTATCTGAAGCTGGATTTTTATTTTGACCCCACTTTTTAGACTAGAGAGTTTTATGTTTTGGAGACACTTCTAAACGACTTCTAACCTATTTATTTCATCATTAGAATTCTTTTAACTTAGATTTCATTTACTTAAAACCTCCTAATCAAGGAAAAAGATCTAGGAGAAAAATTTATAAGCTTTGCACCTTCAATTCATTAGATTTTTCAGTTCTTCTTCAAGCTTTGATTTCTTCTTGCATGTTTGTGTTCTTCAACCTTGGTAACCTTAAATTCCAGCACTGTTATTATTGTTTCATTATTTTTACATGCTTGTTAATGGATTCTTGCATTGTTAACACCATCATGTTTAGTAGCAAGTTCAAGGGATGGGATCATGTAGATGGGCGTTTAGTAGCTAGTTCAAGGGTTGGGATCATTTTTCTTATTATTTGCTTAATTTTTAATTGGTTTTAGTTAATTTCTTTTTTCCCGCTTTTTACTTTCTCAACCTCTCATCTTCTTTTACACTTTTTTTAGAATTAATAAATCAATTAAAATCTATCAAACATTCCCTATGGATTCGATACTCAGACTAGCCACTATACTCCATGATAGTGTATTTAAAGTTTATCTTTTTTGTATAGCGATCGAAAGACGATAACAACAATTAGCGTATTACACGGACACTCGATTTCCACCGCATCAAAATGGCGCCTTTGTCGAGGATCGAATCCAATACTTACCACTATACTACAATGACATGATATCCCAATAAAATGTTTTTCAAGTATTTTGATCTTGATTGGATTCTTTTACATTGCTCAGGACGAGCAAAGTTCTAAGTTAGGGGAGTTTGATTAGGCATAAATTCTTGGTATTTATTGTCCGTAATTTAGAGGGATTTATCACCCCATGCGGTGAAATTGAAGTGGATTTACCTCATATCATTTCTACTGACATCTTCTAACCAGTACACCGAGTTTCATGTATTTCTCCTATAAGTTTCAGGTATTTCATGCAAGCGAAGAAAAGAGAGAAATCGGAATGAATATCAAAAAGAAAAGAGGAAAAATCAAGGGTAGTAACATAATTGTGCGACTGGAATTCGGATATGGAACCTAAAGAGAAGTTGAAGATCTCGATTCCACGGGAACATAGGAAGAAACAACATCCAAATTCGAGCCTCAGTTAAGAAGATATAGAGATATGAAAATGAGAAGAAATCAAGGAAGAAAAGATAAAAATTTCTAGGCTCGTAACGGTTTGTTTTTCAGTGAATCGGTTTGCTATTGATTACAAATTTGGCCTTGCTAATGGAATTTCGAACCAGTTCTCCTTTTTCTTAAGGCCCACACTAAACCGGTTCGCCGACACCTAAGTGAAATAAGTTTTTTCCATTTAGAAAAATAGAGTTGTACAAGATTAAAACACTTGGAAAAACATCATGTTATTATTCGTTTAGTATTCTAGATATCTTTTAGCTATTTTTTTTTCCCTTAGAATTAGAGAGAGGAGAAGACAAGAACCCTAGTTTTAATTCTTGCATTCAAGATATATTATTGTGGACCAAATTTCAAGATTTTAATTACAAGTTTGTCTTCTAAATCTTGTTCTTACATAATTTCCATCCTTGCATGTCTCTTTATTTTCTCAGGGATTCTAAAGCTCTGATGCATGTTTAGCAATAGTTTAATCATGATTTCCAGCGCATGCAACATTATATTTTTGGTTATTTCCCACGTAGGTATGTCCGACAAAGTTTCTAGAGGGTTGGGGTAAATGAATCCAACCTAGGTATGAGGAATGGATTTTAAAGTGAATAAAATGTAATTAAAAATTCAAAGGTATGAAATTTATCAAAATTAAGGTTGTCGGTATTTTAATTCCGTTTACCCTAGGTAATCGAAATGTTTAAGGGTGCGTGTAATTGGAGTTTTGATAATTTATCATCTTCATCAAATACAATTTTTGATTTAATATTATGAGGAGTAAAATCCATATAAGTCGAATGCTTAGAAAGTATTTGATGTTTCTCTGAATTGAGAATTAGGTTTTTGAAGCTTTTATGTTCTACGTAATCACCGATAGTTCGAGGGAGTTTACCTTAACTCCATCTTCTGATATTCATTTAAAACTCTCTTAGTTATTCCTGCATATGTAGTTTATTTACTAATTTAGTTAATTCGTATTAGTTGATAGGAAAGTCACCAAATTATCATGTTTTCCTTCTTTCTCTGAGTCAGTCGTAGGGTTAATCGTTCTTCCTATTCATCATCATGTTCATCGTCCTATTCCCAGAGTTTGACACTCGGTTCATCAGATTATTACTTGAGCGACCGAATTTCACTTGAGTCATAATCACACACTTTAGACACACACTTTTTAAGTCGTGTCACTACCCTCCAGCTATTATGGGTCTACTTTTGCGGGGACCACATTAAAGTATTGGAAAAACTCCAAAAATAAGGTGTTGGGAGGAAAAGGGATTCTACATTCAACTATAAATATTATGGGCAACCAGTGACCCTCATCTAATGCACACAAATCATAGGGCACATACACCTTTTTCATAGTCAACTATTCTAAAATTTTCCTCATTTCCTTAAACTCCTCTAAAGACCCTTAATAAACAATATAAACCACGCTAACAAATTAAGAAAGAAAAAGATAAAGGAGAGAAAAGTCTTATAGTTTCTACTAAAGGGGTGGAAAACTCTTAAGAAGCAAAGAGAAAATGCCACCATAGAAGAAAGGGAGTTCGAGAATGGTGAGGTGAAGAAAATGGAGGTAAACTCAACCTTTTATAAATACAGTGAAGGATCTCGATATTCTCGATTTAAAATTATTAACTGAATCAAACGATTTAACTTTTGACGGTTTCTTAAATACCAAGAAAGGAAAAGGACTAGTGTACCCTCCGATAGTTCTCCATCTATCAAGTTATTTACAAAAATGACACCGCTCTAGTACAGTAGTGAAATATTTATAAGTCCAGGAAATCGACTGCCGACCTTCAATCATTTTGAATGTCGAGCATCTTTTTGAAGTAAATACTCCATTCTTTTCATATATCCTCCACTATGGAGCATTGGTGGCTTTTGTTGTAGGTTAAATTTATATAACCATGTGGACCAATAATATGGTGACACCTGTCAGCGTTGTCATGAGGTCTGCCACACTAGATCAAACCTGGTCGGCACAAGTACCTATTGGCCGGCTACCCAACCGACCACCTCTAAGAAGTTGAATTATCAGCAAAGCCATATGTGGGATATTCAACAGTCACCATGCACATGCATGTGAAGAGACACCTAGTTGTGTGTTGTTATATACATGTTTGAATGCTTGAATCTATAAAGTCATTCCACTTCCTGACTTCCCGCTTACTATAAATACACTATTTCCCTCGACTGAAGGGGGTTGGGGCAAGCTTTGACATCATAGTTACAATTTTTAATTGTATCTGAAAGATTGAAATAAACCCTAACCAACTTTACCCATGGACGTAGGCTCATTTCATGAGCTAAACCACGTAAAAATTCTCCATTGTTTCTTTATTATATTTATCCGTGGTTATAAGTTTGGTGATTATCATCTAAAATTAATATCCAAATTTCGACATCAACAAGCATTACTAAACAAGTACTCTTCATTAACCTCTTTGTGCTATTTCTATTATGCATTACCTTCTTTAGATCCTTTCTCTAAACATTGACCTTTTTTTCCTAGCATTTATCAAGTGTTGTAGATATTGGTAGTTTCTCATTTGCATAAAATTGATAGTATTGTAATTTGTGACACATTACACGTCTTTTCATTTTATCTTGCTCTGTTTATGTGAAAACAAAATATAAGACATTATCTTTTCATATTTTCTTGATTTCTAATTTGTCAAAGAGTTTTTCATAATTATTCTCCATTCTAAGTGAAACCTTCATATTATTTCTCCTTAGTCTAATATGTTGGAGGGCAGTGTAGATGGTTTTATTATTTCATTGTGGATAATTTTCCAGGCAAGTTTCCTTAGATATTAATTTGATGGTTGTGTTAAGTAACTTTTGAAGATTCATTAAGAACAAGCAAATTTCTCTAATCACATTTTTATGAGTTTTATGTTCTAGTTACGGTTTCATTTTTTTATTAATCTGAAAGAGCAAATTGTTTCTTCCAATAATTATGATTTTTAAGTTTTACATATGGTGATCTTTATGGAAATATACTTCAAAAATGATGGTCATGTTTGTTATAGTGGTCTGGAGGATAAGACTAAGTAAGTTCCAATTTTTTGTCTTTTGGTTCATTTTTTGGGGGGCTTTTTTGGTTATTAATCAAAATTTGAGGCTTCGCTCTAGATTTTTGGTTTCTCTTTCTCTCTCATTCTTTAAATATTCCTTTGTATACAGGTTTAACCATTATGTTTACATCAAGTTGCTTATTTTTTATCTAATCTATTTACATTATTTCATTAATAGGTTGAGTGCAAGTTTGAGGTGCTAATTTGCAAGCAAAACCTAAGTTGAGTAAACCTCTACAAGAATAGGTAATAGACATAAATTTTTTATATGTTTAGAACTATGTAGTTTGTTGTAGTCATGGTATTGAAAATAACTTATATCCCCTTTATTTTAGATATATTGATGAAATTACTTATTTTGTATTGGAGTGTGTGACTTCGTTGTAAAACTGTAGTCATGGCATCCAAAATGAACCTTAATTTTGAGTGTTTGTACTGAATAGTCACCACTTCTTATGTATGTATTTTTACAGATACTTGTGTATGTATGTTAAAAAGCATTATGGTGATTACTGAGTAGGTAGACTCAATTTCACAATGATCGAAATGTGAATATTTGATTATTTTAATGATTAAAAGTCTTATATCCATTTATTTGTTTCAATTTATAATCAACAATGTCTTTTTTATTTCTAAGATGAATAACTATTCATTTATGTAGTAGTTGGATGGCATTGTGATTTTACACCAGTGGAACTGCTGTTTGAAAAATCCCTACTACTTATTTCTACCATTTACCTGCAGTCCTCACATTGTAATTGTTAATGTTTTGCATGAAGTGTTGCATACTCAATATTTCTCAATTGAATAAGAGAATATTTACCATTCACTGCACTGTAATTCTCATGTAATAATTTTGTGCTTTTATATATATATATATAGATATTTACATTTGGAAAATGGGGGTTTCAATATAGGAATCTAAATTAAAGGTTATATCTGTTATTTTAGTGGCATTTTTAAATTAAAGTGATTTTTACATCAGATTCTAAATTGTTTTTGTTTAGAATCAAAGCAATGAAGGGAATTTAGTGATTTTGAGTGTGAGTTCTTAAACTCAGCTTATTATGCTTTGTTATTTGTTTTTTAAGTCTTCACTAACCATTTGTAATTGATTACGATCAGCTTTTGAGTGTTTTTAATAAGTTCCAATTTGATTCATATATAAGGAGTACCAAGGCATGACTTGCAATGATGAGCCATAGGATCGGTGGGTTTTGCTGGCATGTCAAGGGGACAAATAGGACGATGTGGGTAAAATTTTGTGAAGTTGTCTGAAAATTATTATTTCTCTGAGTATGATAAATTTGAGTGTGAACAATGTGGAAACATCATAGACTATAAAAACCTTTTCAATTACCTCTTCAGATTATTTGCATTAGGTTAGAAATTAAGATGAATTTTGTTTATTGGAATATGTATGCTTGGGTATTTTATACTTACCCAATTAACTTTTTTCCATAAACACGCTCTCATTTTAATTTATTCTATAAATACAATTAGAAACAAAATGTTATGAACATTATTTATATGAATCAATTTTGGCTATTATATATTACTTTGTGCATGTTTGAGTGATTTTTTGTATTTTGGGGTGAATTTATGATAATAATTTATTGATTTGAGTGTTGAGGGTTGTTGGTGCTTTATTTGGGTGGACGACGATGAGATGGAGTTGGTGGTGGTTATTTGGTTGTGATGGGGGTGTTAAGGTTGAACTTCGATAAATGTCTAATGTTAATTTAAATATAAAAAAAGCATATACATAAATTTTGTAGATTCTAAGGGATTTTTTTTATTAAAATAATGGAATGCACAATGCATTGGCATGGGCATATCCTAGTGTGTGTGTGTGTGTGCGTGTCTATATATATATATAATATAGGACAATGGTCTTATGAATAGTGCCATCTTATCTTATCTTATCAAAAAAATCAAAGGGTCTACATTTTGCCACATCACTCGCAAATGAAGGGCCGCGATCATTTTACCCTTAATCTCCCTTACACTCAATTTGGAACCCTAGCCGTCTTCTCATTTCTCTCTCTCTCTCTCTCTCTCTCTCTCTCTCTCTCTCTCTCTCTCACGATGCCTCTCTAAGTTTCTTCCCTCAACCCCTGTGCTGCCGCCCTCATCCCTGTGCTGCCGCCTTCCACCTCGCCCAGCTCCGCCTCCCCTGCTCCATCTGTCATTTCCCCCGTACTCCTATTCTTCCTCATCTTTTTCCTCCGCCCTCACCCGCCTACCTCCCTCAACGATGCCTGCCGTCGCTGCCTCCCCATCCCACGATACCGCCCCTTCCCACGATACCGCCCCTCGCCGCCGCCCCTCGCTGCCGCCCTCATCCTGCTGTCGCCGCTCTCATCAGGTAGCATTTGTCTCTATTTCCCCCACTCTTACACAAGTGCGTACACACTCACGAATATTGGGTTAATTCTTAGATTTGTTTCTCAGATCTAATATGTATTTATTTCTTTTTCTGCTTTCATGTTTGGTAATGCAGATCTAACATTCTGATCATACGTTTTTAGTTTTATTTTTTGATTTTTTGACTCTGTGCACTGTTTTGCAGAACCACCGCCTTGCTTGATTTTCATCATGTGCTTTTTTTTACTCTCATTTCGTCTTCATTTTAGGGAAAATGGGTTCTTTTTTTTTTCATTGCAGACCTATTGCTTCATTCATAGGCAAATCAAGCAGGGTGGTGGTTCCATATTTCAGGCTACAGAGTATTTGGTATTTCTCATGTAAATTCCCCGAATTTTTTAGCTTTTAGTTTGTTGACAATTTTTTTTTATCTTTGGTTTCATTATTTGCAGAGGTTGAATTTTGCAAAGGTTGTTAAGTTCTTATTTTGCAAAGGTTGGAAAAAATGTTTTGTTACATTGAACCTTAATGTAATTTTGTATGACAATACATGGTACAATCCGTGTTTTACGCTATGGTAACATAGATATGCGGTGACATTGTTTAGCATTTTGGATTTGATGGCATGAGAAGATCTTTTTAGTGACACTTTTATTGCATATTGTTTTCCATTTCTCAGAGTTTCCTTCTATTGCTTTTATTGCATATTGTTTTCCATTTCTCAGAGTTTGCTTCTATTAAACTTGGTTTGGCAGTTCTGGGGGTAAAGAGAAGGATGTCTCAGAAAATATAACTCAATATACTAGATATGAATATCCCCCCCCCCCCCCCCCCCTCCCTTTATAAATATACCATTTAAGGGATATTTTATGAAAAGTGGACATTTACTATTTATGGCTTTTATTTGGTTTGTTTGGTTTTATGCAGAATCTTGGCTTGGACATATTCGGGTAAGAGGTTGGGTTGAAATGGATTTAGGAAGCTCTGGGTATGGGTGTGGGAAGATCCAAGGGATGTTCATGCCAGAGGTAAGGGGGTTAATCGTCGACGGCGGTTGACTCATACAATCATTAATGAAGTTCTCCATTCCCATAGTTGCTGTGTATTAACAGCACCATACATTGCATTTGCTATTTTATTTCACTTACATTAAGTTGCAACTATGCTTTAATGTTTCTTGGCTTTACGCGTCAACATGTTTATTCTTTCTTTAATTTGGCCAACTAATGTGCCACCTTCATATTCATGCTCACTTCTTCTTTTTTTTTGGATTGATTTCATTTTTTCTAGGGGTCACGACCTAAGACTTAAAGACAATGTTGTTCTAAAGGAGGTCCCATGAAGCAAAATACTTAAAGATCAAGTAGGTTATTAAGAACTCCTCATTTCTCGAAAAGCTAAAGAGAAGGGCTACGAGGTTCTTTTCACGGTTGTCGCGATTGACGAGTATGTTGTGGGTCAATTGAAAGAATTCGAGGGAAATAAGGTACTTTCTGCAACAATTAATTCATTTGTAGTCGAGTTTGATTAAGTGTACCCCTTTGGAAATGAGTTGGTTTAATTATTATTTTGTAGTCATGTTTGTTTTTGAATTTCTGTTTCATATATTATTTTTCTTCGATTTGTTAGTTGTAGCATAAGGGTGTTTTACGATTTGAATTTCTGTTCCATATCAAATGCAAGAGAGTTTACAACACCTTATTTTGGTTACAACAACTTCTTAATGTCAGAAGGGTGTTTTACGATTTCAATAACTTATTAATATGTCACCACTTCTTAACCGTATATATGCAATCTTTACTTCATATAAATAATGTCTGCATTTTTCGAATGGGACATTGACAGATATATAACTCTGATTAAAACTAAAAGCGTAATTCTACTTCTATTCAAAATTTTAATATTTTGTAATTTTTTGGTGGACAGGGATGGCTGTGGGATGGGATCTTAAGGTCTCTCATGTAAAGTTTATACATGACCAATAAAGTTGCGACATGGTTTTATTTTGTGTTCAAAACTATCAGACTACTGTTCAAAATTGATTAATTTCTTAGGGACTATTGTTGATTAATTTCTCTTCCTTTATTATTCTCTGATCCCTTTTTTTGTACGATATGTTCTAAAGATTTAGAATCATAGGTTTGTAGTTATTTTTGAGTCATATTTTCACTTTCGATGTTTTTTTATTTATGTAACGTGTTTTAATTTGGTTTATTTTGTTATAATTTGTAGGTACTTAAAAGTTACAATATGATGATGAAGCACTTTGGAGGCATCACATAAACCATATCCTCAACTACCGCCTATCCCGCCTATGAATAACAAGAGGTTGGTACTGCAATAACACAACTCCCGCCTATAAATCCAGCTGCAGTGTGTTTAAGAAGGGTAGAGTTGATACCAAAATTAATATGCTGATGTGGACGAATAATACGAAGACACGTGTCAATCTACGTGGCACGATAGCAGCGAGGAAGTTCATTTCCCGACCAACCATGCTTCTTTCCGAGCAACGAGGATACACCGAGGAATTATAGCACACCGAGGAACTCCAGCGCACCGAGGTACTCTAATTCTCCGAGGTACTCCTGATCAGCTAGCAGCTATGGCGGTCCGAGCTGCACCTCGGTCGTACCATTAATTGCCAGATAATCAACAGTTCAGATATTCATTGAATACTTATATTCTTGACGCACACGCTGCATTAAATGTATTACCCTTTCATATGTATATCATTTAATGTATTGAACCTTTCATGTACAACCTCAAGTCTATAAATACCTGGTATCAAACCCATTCAAGGGGACCGGAATTTCTTGAGAGAACTTGTAATCAAGAATTCCACAAAACACTCAGCAATAACATAACAGTGGACGTAGGCTTTATTCCTAGCAGAACCATTTTAAAAATCTTTGTCTTATTTATTTATCTGTGATTAAATAATTAGAGCGATCTAGATTTTTACATCAACAGATTGGCGCCGTCTGTGGGAACGACTGTTGCAATCGTTTTTCACCAAAAATCATTTGTTATCAATGGCAGATAATCCCGAATCCAGTAATCGAAATGCTGGAAATACTGGAAATCTTCCAAATCCATAACACCTCCAGATCTGGCTGGAATTATGACAAATCTGGCTCAAGGACAAACCGCCATGCAAGAATCTGTGAGGTAACTCATTCAAACTCTTCAAGGCGGTGCACCTACCTATTCAGGGTATAGGAGTGATCGTGGGCAATCACAATCCAGACGTACTGGGTCATATCGCAATGGGGAGTCTACTGATTCTACGTATCAACCTGGGCGAACATCATCGATACGGGCTACGGATACAGATCAACGTGTCACACTCTCTCCGGAAAGAACCAGCGCTTTAGAAAGATTAAGCAGGGCGTCTCCTTTCAGTCGATTAGGACCAAGGAGGAATATGAATCCACCTAGAGCTCCGTCGAAAATTTTTCGGCCATCATCAGGTTTGAGAGAAGGATCAGCACAATCACTACCAGCTACTCGTCGAGATAAATCTCAGGAAGCTACTTCAGAACACTCAGTTGCTCGGACTAAGCGACTTGAGGAAGGAAATGAAGCATGGAAAGGTTCCATTCAGCGGTTGGAGGATAGACTGGGCGAAATGGCTAAAGCAAGAAACCCCTTACAGAGAACTTTTGTTCAAGGGACACCTTTTGTGCAAAACGTTGTGGATTTTCCTACACCATCGAAATTCAAAGCACCAGTAGTGACCCCTAAGTACGACGGAAAGACAGATCCTGTACTTCATATAGAACAATACCAAGCTGCTGCTGACATCTATGCCGTACCCAACGAGATGAGGTGTAGGGCATTCTCGGGAACTCTTACCGGATCTGCACAGATATGGTATAACAATCTTCCTCGGGGTAAGATTTCAACTTTTATTCAATTAGCCGAGTTGTTCATTGGCAATTTTTGCTTTGGGGCGAAGCCAATAAAACGAGTAGCACACTTGTTAAGTGTTAGACAAAAATCAGGTGAAAGTACTAGAGATTACATAACTCGTTTTAATAACGAGAAGTTGGAAGTCGTAGATTATGAAGAAAAGACAGCGATCACTGCTTTGATGAGTGGTTTGATGCCTAATAAGCTGTACTATACTTTGGCCAAAGATCCACCTAAAACTATGTCGGAGTTAATGGCTAAAGCGTCCAAAATCATGAATGCCGAGGAGGCTATGACTGCGAAGAAGAATATGGATAAAGAAATCAAGGTGGAGGTTGACAAGTCTAAGAAAAAAGATCAGAAAGGTAATGGTGGTGACAAGCATCCCAGGAATAACAGGATGGCCTTGGAAGTCCTAAAGAAGTATGATAATTATACTCCATTGAAAATGGGTATTAATCATGTTTTGGAAGAAATCAGGAATAGTGAGGAAATCAAGTGGCCAGAGAAACTGAAGACAAATCCCGATCTGAGGAATAAGGCCAAATATTGCGAGTTTCACAAAGATCATGGCCATATGACAAAAAATTGCATAGCCCTTCAGAACGAGATTGAAACACTCATCCGAAGAGGAAAGTTGTCAAAGTATGTAGATCGCCGAGGTGAAAGGAAGAATGATGACAAAACTAGAGAGAGATCTAGATCTCCTCGTCGTGCAGAGGAGAAAAAGAAGAGGGACCATGAAGATGATCTAGATGATGACCCTGATCTTCCCAAGAAGCCGAGGAAGCCTGAACGAGAAGTATTTTCCATACGTTTTGGGTCATTTGATTGTAATGTTATTACAGGAGGAGATGCAGGAGGAGGAGACCTTACTGCAGAAAGAAAAGCTTACCTCGGAGAGGCTCAAGCTTGTTCATATATTCAGCGAATAAATCTAGCCGAGGATGATCGTCCGAGGAAGGTGAACAAAGAGAAGTTGGTGATTGGTTTTTCAAAAAACGACCTGGCAGGTGTTCTTTACCCTCATGATGATCCTTTGGTGATCAAAATGAGGATGAAGGATGTGGTCATTTCAAGGGTGTTAGTAGACAATGGTAGTTCGGCAGACATCATGTACTATTCATGCTTCGATAGCTTGAATTTAAAATTATCTCAATTGGAACCTTATCACAGACCCCTTCTGGGTTTTGCTGGCGAGAAAGTTTTTCCACTTGGGACGATCAAGTTGGACATACTCATTGGAACTTGGCCTGCTTGTCGAACCGAAAGAATACGCTTCTTTGTGATGGATAAGAATGTGCAGTCAGCCTACAACATCATCATGGGAAGAGTCGGATTGAAGAAGTTCGAGTCAGTTCCATCTACAGTACATCAGTGTCTGAAATTCCCAACGAATTTTGGAGTTGGAATTATGAAAGGTGATCAAAAAGTAGCTCGGGAATGCTATTATTCGTCTGCCGAGCAAGAGGAACTTGAAGAGTCAAAGAAAAAGACTACTACTTACCAAGTGGAGGAAGGTACAGAAATTGAAACTCTTGACCCTAGGGATGAATCTCAACTCGTAAAAGGGCAGGTGGTGGAATCTACAGAAATTGTTATCCTGGACGACGAGCATCCTGAACGAGTAACTCAGATAGGATCGTCGTTGGATGTTTCAATAAAACAGGAGTTGATAACTTTCTTGAGAAGCAGGATGAATACTTTTGCTTGGAGTCATGAAGACATGCCAGGAATAGATCTAAACTTCTTATGTCATGAACTCAACGTGAATAAGGAGATCAAGCTTGTGAAGCAAAGAAGAAGAGTGTTTAGTCCCGAGAAGAACCAGGCCATACAAGAGGAGGTCGAGAAACTCCAGAAAGCCCGATTCATTGAAGATGTGAAATATCCAGATTGGTTGGCAAATGTGGTGATGGTAAAGAAGAAGAACAACAAATGGAGAATGTGTGTTGATTTCACTGATCTCAACAAGGCGTGCCCAAAAGATCATTTTCCATTGCCCAGAATTGATCAATTAGTGGATGCTACCTCGGGACATGAGCTACTCAGCTTTATGGACGCTTATTCTGGCTACAACCAGATCAAAATGAAACCTGAAGACAGGGAAAGTACTTCTTTTATTACCCCAAGGGGAACTTATTGTTATAATGTTATGCCTTTTGGTTTAAAAAATGCAGGTGCAACGTACCAGCGGCTGATGAACAAGGTTTTTGCCGAACAAATCAGTTGCAATATGGAAGTCTATGTCGACGACATGCTCACCAAAAGAAAGAAAGCTACTGATCATCTAGTTGACTTAGGCCAAACCTTTGATCAACTGGACAAATACCAAATGAAGCTCAACCCGACAAAGTGTACCTTTGGAGTACGAGAAGGAATGTTCCTCGGATACATCGTCAATCAACGAGGTATTGAGGTAAATCCAGAAAAGATCCAAGCTCTTTTAGGGCTGCGATCCCCAACGACGAGGAAAGAAGTACAGAGTCTTACCGGACGAGTTGCAACTCTCAACAGATTTGTATCCCGAGCAACTGATAAATGCCTCCCGTTCTTCAAAACACTGCGAAAAAGTTTTGAGTGGACTGATGAATGTGAGGAGGCCTTTAAAGATTTGAAGAAGTATTTGGGAGCCCCACCGTTGTTGTCTAGGCCAATAACTGGAGAGAAGTTGTATTTGTATTTGGCAGTATCAGAAAATGCAGTTAGCTCAGCGTTGATCAGATTGGAGAATGGAGTCCAGAAGCCAATTTATTACACAAGTAAGGCTTTCCGAGGTGCAGAGATCAGATACCCAAAGCTGGAAAAATTGGCATTGGCATTAATTGAAGCAAGTAGAAGAATGAGGCCATACTTCCAGGCCCATACCATCATAGTGTATACCGACATGCCATTAAGACAAGCCCTTCACAAGCCAGAAAAGTCAGGAAGATTGATGTATTGGGCAATAGAACTCGGTGAATATGATATTGTGTATGAACCCAGATCATCATTAAAGGGGCAAGCTGTAGCAGATTTTATAGCAGAGTTTACATACCCTGATACCCCCGAGGAGCAAAAGGTGCTTGCTGACATACCTGTGGACGGTACAGGATCAGCACGCATGGGTCCAAACCAACCAAGGTTGGTAAAAGGACTTGTGGATGTAGAAGAATCATCATGTTCAAACCCAGACCAACTAAGGTTGGTAAAAGGGTGCGAACAGATGACAGAGGAGAAGAGAAAGATAGCAGGGGATGATGAAAGAAAATTACAAGTATTTTGCCGAGGAACTCTGACAGACAAGAAATTTGAAGACGAGGTACCTACTTGGAGATTATATGTAGATGGATCATCTTGCACAGCTGGTTGTGGAGTAGGGATTATTTTAAACACCCCAGATGATATTGACATGGAGTATGCCTTGAGATTTCAATTCAAAGCTTCCAATAATGAGGCTGAATATGAGGCTATGATAGCAGGTTTTCGTTTAGCGAAAGTCATGGAGGCACGACAAGTAATTGTTTTCAGTGATTCTCAATTAATTGTGAATCAAATGATAGGAATATATGCAGTGAAGGGGGAATTAATGATGAAGTACCATGCAAAAGTGATGGGATTATTGGCAGACTTTGAAGCCATTCAATTGGTAAGAATACCGAGGATGGAGAATGCTAGAGCAGATGCATTGGCCCGATTAGCATCAGCTACGCGCACCGAGATGCGAAGGATAATACCAATTGAAGTACTGGAAAGTCGGAGCATAGAGGAAGACCTGATGGTGAAAATTATTACCCTTGATTTAGGACCATCTTGGATGGATTCTATCAGGGCATACATTGAAGAAGGAGTGCTACCGGAGGATAAGCTCACTGCCAAAAAGCTGAAGTATAAAGCTGCTCGGTATGTACAAACTAATGGTGTTTTGTATCGACGAGGAATTATGGCAGGTTTGCAGAGATGTGTGCATCCATCAGAAGTCAAAAATTTGATTGAAGAAATCCATGAAGGATAATGTGGAGCTCATGTAGCAGGTCGGACTCTTCTGCAAAGGGTAATGACACAAGGATATTACTGGCCGACGATGAGGGCTGATTGTATAGCATATGCTAAGAAGTGCGACAAGTGCCAACGTTTTTCCTCCATCCGACGAACACCACAAGCATTGCTAACACCAATAACTTCCCCTTGGCCATTTGCCATGTGGGGAATTGATTTGGTTGGACCACTGCCGACCACCCGAGGAAGATTCAAGTACCTCGTCGTTGCAGTGGATTATTTTACTAAGTGGGTAGAGGCTGAACCACTAATTGATATGACGTACGAGAAGGTATATCAGTTCATTTGGAAGAATATCATTTGTCGATATGGTCTCCCACATGCTTTTATCACAGACCACGGAACACAATTCGATAATGAAGAATTTGCTTCCTACTGTCATCAGTCGAACATTTTAAAGTTTCATTCAGCACCAGGCCATCCCCAAAGCAATGGACAGACTGAGGTGACAAACAGAACATTATTAAATGGATTGAAGAAGAGGCTAAGTGAGGCCAAAGCAAATTGGATTAATGAGCTACAGTCAGTTTTGTGGGCTTACCGAACAACTCTCCGAGCAGCAACTGGAGAATCACCATACATGCTGGCATTTGGAAGTGAGGCTGTAATACCTGCCGAGTTAGGCCTACCGACGCACAGGGTGTTGAATTTCAACTCTCCGATCAGTGATTTGATGAGAAGATTGGATTTGAATATGCTCGAGGAGGTTAGAGAAGAGGCAGCTATTAGGAATGCCGCTTATCAACAACGAACAACTTTGTTTTACAACAAAAGGGTGAAGAAATGCGATCTAAAAGAAGGAGATTATGTACTGAAGAAAGTCATTCAGAAGCAAAATAAGTTGGAAGCAAACTGGCATGGACCTTACCGAGTTACAGAGGTTGTTCGTCCAGGAACTTACAGAATAGCAACTCTAGAAGGAGAAGAATTTAAGAATGCGTGGAATGCTGAACACCTACGCAAGTATTATCAGTAATGTAAAATGTAAAGCTTTTCCTTCAGTATGAATAAAACGAGGATATTTCACCATTTTCTTTCTGTTGAAAGTTTTTCGGGGAATACTAGTGTAATACTAGTGTAATACACTACAAAAGTGCTCTAAGGAGCCAACCTCCTTTGGTTAGGAGGACAGCTCTAAGGAGCCAAAAAGTGCTCTAAGGATCCAACCTCCTTTGGTTAGGAGGACAGCTCTAAGGAGCCAAAAAGTGCTATAAGTAGCCAAAAGTGCTCTAAGGAGCCAACCTCCTTTGGTTAGGAGAATAGCTCTAAGGAGCCAAAAAGTGCTATAAGTAGCCAAAAGTGCTCTAAGGAGCCAACCTCCTTTGGTTAGGAGGACAGCTCTAAGGAGCCAAAAAGTGCTATAAGTAGCCAAAAGTGCTCTAAGGATCCAACCTCCTTTGGTTAGGAGGACAGCTCTAAGGAGCCAAAAAGTGCTCTAAGGAGCCAACCTCCTTTGGTTAGGAGGACAGCTCTAAGGAGCCAAAAAGTGCTCTAAGGAGCCAACCTCCTTTGGTTAGGAGGACAGCTATAAGTAGCCAAAAGCTCCAAGGAGCCAAAAAATATTCCTTTGGTTAAAAGGTGTACACCAGCATGATCAATTACGGTTGGTAAGATAAAAATATACTCTTATATTACAACTTATGATTGGTCGGGAGGTAATATTATTACAAAGAGTTCTTTGAAGAACAAAATATTCAAAAAATACACCAAGTATAGTTGGTCGGGGATAAAAACCCAATAACTGTAGTTGGTCGGTGAGGACAAATTATTGATCTTAGTTGGTCGGACGCATTTTTATAATTGAACCAAGTATAGCTGGTCGGGGATAAAAACCCATCAACTGTAGTTGGTCGACAAACATTATTTACGCACCTTGGTTGGTTGGAAACAGTTTGAACAATTTGCATTCATTACTTTATTGATCAACCTTGATACTTGTAAATTTTTAAGTTGGTTAATAAATAGCGCGATATTGCCATCTTTTTAAATACATAGATACATATGCACAAATATAAAGGTGTTTGATAAACACAAGACAATAGCAAAATTGGCAAACAGAAAATGAAAGTCTTTTCATTAAAAATCTGGAATAAATTACAAGTTACATAAATGTACTAACTGTTACATTGAAAACCTATTCTATTGGTTTCTTTCCTTTATTTTGTGAAACAGGCTCCTCGCCAGCAGGAGGATCCTCTAGACAAAGAGGAGAATTGATGAAATTAACATCCCTGAGCATTCTGACGTTCATCACAGAAGGTGTATCCAAGAGATGCTCAGGGCGAGACAATTCAACCTGAGAATGAAGGCTATAATCGCCAAGGTATTTTGAAATCAAGCTACGAGGAATGGAACGAGCTAGGATCCATGCCATGTCCAATTTGAAAGGTGGTACAGGCAGGTCTAATAATGATGGAGCATGATAATCCCATAAAAAATGTCCTTGCTCCAATTTTAACACACCCAGTGCGTTCAACCATCCTTGCTTGTAACCTTCATTGTTGGCATGTTCAATACGAGCATCCAGGTGAACAAGGGCTTCATTGTATCCTGCCATCCAGAATTCCCTTGGCTGTTTATGGAATTGGAAGGTTAATCTATCCAATTGTTCATGAAGTCTTTTGGCAAAAAGATCCTTATTGTGCAAGGCAGATTTCGTCGATGTAAGCTGATCTTCCAGAGACAGATTTTTATTGGACATTTCAGTCAGAGCACGGTCTTTTACTTTCAACTGGAATGCTTGAGTTTCCAGAGTAGACTGAGTGCGAGCCTCTTCAACATTTTGACTGAGGACTCTTCCTCGCCCCCGAGAACCTCTTCCTCGTCCCCGAGCAGTTCCAGAAATGGCAGATCTTCTTAAGTCCTCCAGCTCTTGCCTTAGTTTGGCGTTTTCGACCTCTAAGAACGAGAAGCCTTCATCAGTAACTGGTATTAATGCAGTAAAAGATGAAGCAGCAGATTCATATTGAGCCAATTTTTTCTGTAAATTATTATTTTCTTGTTCCAGGATCTCGGAAATCTGCCTGCAAGCTTCAACTTCAACTTTTAGGGTCCTTTCCCTAATATCATATCCATCAATGATCTTCTTATGGCCTGTTTCAGAAGAAAGTTGTTGGTATCTATTTTCATAATCTTTGTGTAACAAAGCCATTGATTCATTGTGCTGACTTTGGAGATCCTTTATAGAATCATGAAGTTCCTCGATCAGTTCGTAATACGCCACATTATTGGCCACAGATCTATAAAGCAAATCCTTCAGATACCGGTAAGCCTCAACTGCTTGTTCTGAGGCATCGTGACCAAGGATGTCGACAATCTCTGATACACTCAGGTCGGTATGACCAGCTTTATAATATCCATTGCATTGTCGCATCAACTCAGTATCAGGAGCAGATGTCAATTCCATTCTGGCCAAAAACTAATAAAGAAGAGGAGGCAGGAATTAATAAATAAGAGCAGACAGAGTATCAACAAAGAAGAGAAACGAAGATGTATTTTATTAGATCATCAAAAAATTACATTGTTCGATTACAAGTAAAGAAATATAGAAATGATACCGAACAACTTCACACTTTTTCCTTGTCCCCCAAGACTTTCTCGGGAGGCTGGGACGAGGAGCTCGGTTGCTCGGTGGTAACAACGGTTTGATCAGCAGGAATCTTCTCAGGAGGAGGGGGCATGGAAGAAACATCCTCGTTGATAGAGGGTTGAGAAGAAGAGACTGGGTCACCCATAGCCATAGAAGACTCATCTGAGGCGGGCTCATCTTCTTCTTCTTCCACAATTGGTGGAGGAGGACCAGGAAGATGTTGTTGGAATAGCTCAGAATCGTCTTGGATATTCAGCTCTTGCAGAGCAGCTACCCAGCCATCATGGAAGTATTTCGACTTCCCATATTGGACTTGGGATGTCATTGCAGCTATCCCTCTCTCCCATCCTTTCTCCCAACCAGCACTGAAATGTTTCTTGATTGCGACATTTCTCCTCAATCTCTCCGAGGAGAGTTTCACCTCCAATTCCTCTTTTTTGACCTTGATATCTTGCAAGGTAGATAACTCTTCATTTTCCTTTTTCAGCTGGCCATCATATTCTTGATGTTTAACCTCTAAACCCTTTACTTTCTCCTCCAAATTCTTGGAGGTTTCGGCCATTTTTACCTTCTCAGCCTCAGCCGCAGGTAATTTCTTCTCCCAAACAGCTTTTTCGTCAATATATTGTTGACGAGATTCCTTTAAAGATTGGGTCAAACCCAACAGAGCATCCTCTACACCTAACGAGGAGCTTGAAGCTTTAATAGCTTCATCCTTCTTCACAATATTATTGAAACAATTCACCAGCTGAAAGATGAGAAAAAATAGCGAAGTCAATATAAAATGCAAGCTTTTGGAGAAAGAGAAATCATAAGTATGAGAAACTTACTGAAGCAAGGTGACGAGCAGCTAGGGATGTCAGTGTATCCCTAGGAATTCTTTCATCAAGACCATGGACCTCAGGTACGACCGAGCTCATTGCAGAGCTTGGAAGAATGATGTTTGGAACATCAGTGCCACTAGCAGGTAAAGAAGAGGCAGTTTCAGCCGGAGTAACCAAGGATGATTTCCTCAATCTCTTCAACGGGCGGTCAGAACCTTCAACCAGAGAGGTCTTGGTCGGGGAGATTGTAATTACATCTGCAGGAACATTTTTCTTGCTCGGGGCCACTGGGGGCTTCTCGGCAGCCTTGGAGGACCCAACATCTACTTTTTTAGTCCCTTCTGGGACATCAGTTTTGCCTTTCTTGGCTCCAACAGCAGAGGAAATTTCATCAAATAGAGCAGGAGGAGCTCTTTTCTTGCCCATTCTCTGAGATAAGGGGATATGAGAATCTGAAGATGAACCTTCTGGTGTTGAAGCTGGTTCAACAGGGCGAGCAGTATAAGAGGTTGTGTAACTCTTATACTGTAGCAAATATGAAGCAGATCGGATGTGTTCGTCTGCAATGTTCTTATGCAAACCCCAGATAAGTTTCAGATGTTTAATATTCACTTCTGATTCCTTTGGAGTTTTTCTTTTGCTATCAACTGCAAATAAATACATAATGAAATATCGGTCATACATTTTATCAAACATGATGAAAGCATAAGTTTATAAGTAAAATAAAATGAAAAATAAACCTATCCCATTGCCATATGGGGGGCATCTGGGACCGTTGTATACTTCATTCCCAGCTAAAGGCGCATGTTGCCAATTTTTTATGACCAACCCATGCTCAAAATAATCCCTATTTGAGTCAGGGAGATTAACTACAAGAGCCCTATTCAGATACCTAGTTTTTAAATAATAAATATTATCTAGAGTGGCCCATTTATAACAAAACATAATTTCAGGGATCCCAATACGAGTCCCATGAGTTAGATTTAATTTGTGCACCCCGTTAATTATTCTCCATGAATTGGGGGATATTTTTGCAGGAACAAGATCAAAATATTGACAAAACTCAAGACATAATGGGTTTGCTGGAAAGGAAAAACCACATTCAGCAACAAAAAGACTGGGGAACCAATGTCCCTCAGCCAATCGAAAGTAATCTAAAGGCTCAGAAAGAACCTCTAGAGTTACCCACGAAGGAATGGAAAAATCAGAACGGAATTTCTCAACAGACTCCACAATATAAACCATATTCAATAAAAGAGATACAGAAGAAAGGAAGAAGATCTTACAGAAAGAAAGGAGGTGTGTTGACAACGAACGGAAACAAGGATGAACGCACAAGAGAAGAAGAGAATAGAAAGCTTGAATGCAGAAAATGGAAAACGTAGACGACGGTATGGTTACCAAAGAAGTTTAAATACTTTGCATTGGGAAGCGGCGAAAGAAATGATTACCAAAAAGAAACTACTGAACTTCCAGCGGCTAAAAGGACAAAAAGTGCACAAAGATCGAAGCGCTTATAAAAAAGGCGGAAACAGCGAAATAAGAAGGAAATTTGAATACAATGTTCCTGAAACCCAGGAAGATTATTTAATATCGCCATATACCGAGAAAGAATGTTCCATACTCCTCTAAGTTCGAAATATGAAACATTGGGGGCTTCTGTTAAAACCAAAATTAATATGCTGATGTGGACGAATAATACGAAGACACGTGTCAATCTACGTGGCACGATAGCAGCGAGGAAGTTCATTTCCCGACTAACCATGCTTCTTTCCGAGCAACGAGGATACACCGAGGAATTATAGCACACCGAGGAACTCCAGCGCACCGAGGTACTCTAGTTCTCCGAGGTACTCCTGATCAGCTAGCAGCTATGGCGGTCCGAGCTGCACCTCGGTCGTACCATTAATTGCCAGATAATCAACAGTTCAGATATTTATTGAATACTTATATTCTTGACGCACACGCTGCATTAAATGTATTACCCTTTCATATGTATATCATTTAATGTATTGAACCTTTCATGTACAGCCTCAAGGCTATAAATACCTGGTATCAAACCCATTCAAGGGGACCGGAATTTCTTGAGAGAACTTGTAATCAAGAATTCCACAAAACACTCAGCAATAACATAACAGTGGACGTAGGCTTTATTCCTAGCCGAACCACTTTAAAAATCTTTGTCTTATTTATTTATCTGTGATTAATAATTAGAGCGATCTAGTTTTTTACATCAACAGTAGTCACAAGTGAAACAGTGGTTGGTACTGCAATAACACATCAGACCTTTGATGTTCAATTTTCTTTTCAATTGTTCAATTTTCTTAGTTTAAGTTTTTGTCATTCTAGCTGTTGTGAATTTTTAGTTTGATTCAGCATTAATGTAGAATGATTTCGAGTTTTTAGTTTTCAGTCTTCGATTTTTTGGTGGATGCAGGGTGTTGGATAATTCGGAACATGGAGAGGCAAACGCCTACATTATATAGGTGTTACTTACCTTTTGGTTTTAAGCCAGCCTGCCTACATCAGGTAGGTTTCACAACTGTTTTGATTTTATCACTTACATTCAAAACATTCGTTAGGATGATCCTACCGAATTCTGTAATTAACTAACTGTTTGAATCATGTTATGCAGATTCTATTGGAATGCTCTTTTTTGAATAACTGTTTGAATAATGTTTAAATCAAATTATGTTCGAATACTGCAAGTAATGCTGATTCACAGCTTGCAATCGCCACGGGAGTCTGCATCAATCGATGACACCGGTGACACTAGAATCAATGACATGTGATCTATTACGATCATTTGATATGTATAAAGAAGCATACAACAGTGTTGAAATTCTGAAGTACGTGGACGATGTCACTTTGAAGTACTGGTGGTGAAACTGAATAAAGCAGAGGCGCAATCCTTTAAACAATCCCAAAGCTATCTTTGTTGATAGATATGGTTATGGTAAGAACCAAATCTTATTCGTTTCTTTTTTGGAATTCAAATGTTTGGTACTCAACATCTGCGTCAAATTATGCATTCATCTTGCTTCAAATCTCAAATTACTTTCAACTTTTTAAGTTGGACTAAATCTGAATATGTTTTTTTTTTCAGTATAGGGACATTCTTTTTTTGAATCAAGGTGAAGGAAATAGCTTTAGTTGATTGCAACTGGATGGGAGAAATTAGCTTCCATTTCTTCTGGCGGTGGTGTCACGGTGGCTGCAGCTGTCGATGGGGGTGGTACTGTTGCACAGTGTCGTGGTAGCTGCAGCTGTCGATGGGGGTGGTGCTGTTGCACATGCTGCATTTCGGCCCTACGAAGACGAGAAAAATGAAGAGAATCACTTTCTCAAATTTTTCACTTTTGTGAATTATTTTTGGACTATTACTTTTGTGAATTATTTTTGGGCTCTTTGAATATTGTTGGAAGTGATGTTGTCCCTTAAGTAGGGTGGATAGTCCAATAAACAAAGGAGATTGTGTCCATTTTTTTTAAAAATCAACATTTTGTTTATTTGAGGTATAATGTGAATTGGGTTGATTAATATTGTATATTTCATGAATTGTGTTGAATTGATGATTTTGTTTGTGCGATGTTTAAATTTGTATTTGATGTCTATGATGTTTATTCGAGGTCTAAGATGGTCTATTACTATCTGTATTGTGGACTATTTTTATTTCTTAACAGGGTGGATAGTCCTATAAATAAATGAAATTTTGCGAAAATTTTCTAAATTGTTTTTAGTTTTGTGTTAAATTAATGCAAATTGTTTACACATTCAATACTTTAGATTGCACTATGTTTTGTCGGGAAACGGAATTTTTCCCATTTTGCAATTGCTTACTTTGAATCCTTTTTGCCGTTTTGTGATTACCTACTTTGAATTTTTTTGCCGTTTTGCTATTACGTATTTTTGAAAATTTTCGCTGTGCCTTAAGGCACGGGCATATACTAGTATATATATATATATATATATATATAGAGAGAGAGAGAGAGAGAGAGAGAAAGAGAAAACTTTTGTGAGGTCCTTTAATGTAGACTAATGTTTTTAAATAGTAAAAATATTTATATTGGGTTGATCATGTTTATTGAGTTCTAAACAATCCATGGATACCTTATAAATAATCAGGCCAAAATATTACTTTCACTATTTTGAAAATATTGGTAAAAAAAATTATTTTGCCGTGCTTTTTTTGAAACAGTATCTAAATATTATTTGGATACCTTAGAAATCAGCCAAAAATAATTTTTTTTATTATTTTGAAAAAATTGTAGAGAAATTAAGGTACTCGCATAAGGATCTCTCTCTCTCTCTCTCTCTCTATATATATATATATATATATATATATATATATATATATATATGTGTGTGTGTGTGTGTGTGTGTGTGTGTGTGTGTTAAGAAAAATAGGGGACAAAGAGAATTTTAGAGAGAGAAAAATTTTCTCCTTAATTTGTATGTCAATAATGGGGTGGGGGTCACTCTTGACGATATGAGAAATCGGACACGTTGTTCTCATACCAACAAGTCAAGTGTAAATAGATATAAGCAAGAAAAGAGGGACAAAACATAAGATATAGAGTGGACCAGCTATTAAAATGAGCATACATCCACTTTGTTGCCCCACCCTCATTATATACATGACATAATACAAGTTAAATATCCATGAAAGGCGTAAATTATAGTTAAAAGAGGAGAATACATGATTGTAGCAATTTCGAGCAGGGCGGGGAGATGACTACAAGGTAGGTGAACAGTCCCCAAGTTGTATTGGTGTTGAGTAGAGAGTTTAACGGGGCTTTGATAAGGGTTATTATCTCGGATCTGGATCCCTTTTTTTAGAGATGAAGACTTCTTATTTATAGGAGGTATATAAGTTGTGTCACATGCCCTGATCACGTGACATGCTAATAAGTCTGGAGAGCAATCCCTTTAATAAGGATAAAGTTATCAACAATGGTTGTATCTTGTTTGATCCAAGTCAAAAGCAATGTTGAAGGTGCTTGGCCTGAGGCAAGCTAATCTTTAAGTGCCGCGTCTTATATGGGACGAGGTAGCGGTCGGTGGCTAAAGAAGTGAAGTCAACTAGGTATAAGGCTGCAACCTCTCTATTCAAAGGAAGCAACCCGTTCCCTATACATTTTGTGGCATGAGGGATCATTCTGGTCATATAAATAAGCCCCCAAGTCGTAGTGCTAAGGGGTGGTGATTTAGTGTTGCATTTAATTTCCTGACTACCACCGTTTAGTTTTGTGATTGCCATGATATGTTGTATGTTCTGCAGTGACTCGATGCTTCATCTTCCCATGTCCTCTTATATAAATGGATCTAGTCGTGGCCTTCATTACCTTTCCCAAACCTTGAGACCAAATCGAAAGCAGAACTCTCTCAATTTTCCTTTTGAGTATCTCGACAATTTTCAGTGGTGATCCAAGGCAGTGTTGAGGCGGAGCAAGATCGGTTTATCCTTTGAGCTGATACTTTTCATCTATTTCAATGTAACCCGAAATCTTTTCCTCCTCTATTCTTCATTTCGGAATCAATCACTTTGTTTCATGCTTGCAACTCAGAATCTTGATTTCTATATATACAATTTCTCTAAAAGTTTCCATATCCAAAATAAGAATTCAATATCTTTCGATTTTTGTAAAAAAAATTCCCTAAATTAGTTGTAGGATAATCCCGATTTGATTCTAATGTTTTTTCCTCTATTTGACTTTATTTTTGTTACCTTAATCATGTTTGTAAGAGTAATTACCTGGCTGAATAAATTAAACACCCATATTTGGAATTTTAACCCCAATGAATGTGTAATGTTGTCTTTGCTAGAAATTAGAGGCTGAATTTTTGGGTAATTGGATTAACCACGTAGGCTTTGGCTGATAGAATAGAATTTAGGGATTTTTTCTGTTCTCTGAGTTCAATCCCTGTTTTCCCCCTAATTCTAAACTAATTTTGGCCAAATAATTATCAAGAACATGTTATTTGTGTTCTTCACCAAAACCCTGGAATTCGGGTTTTCGATCTTTGGGAGTCCATAATACGAACCTGTTTGTGCATCCTGCCGTAGCTGTGCTAAATCACTTAGGCCACTTGTCATTCTTTCACAACTATAATTCCTAAATCAACTAGATGCAAATTAAAGGACTTGCTTCTATTGGATGTAGTCTGTAGCCTGTAGTTAATACTTTGGTAGTAATAATTCCCATTAGGTGCAATCTTTAGGCTTATAGTTAAGAATATTTGGTTGCAACCTCTGAGAGTCATGTACCTTGAACTTACAAATTTCTGTACTTACACACACACATATATATATATATATATATATATATATATATATCGTGCATGTCGCGACCTTTATTTAAGGCTTTTCTAACAATAGTGGTTGTGGCACCCTAACAGCAGAGACTTTCTGCTTTTCAGGTCCTGCTGCACCCCTATATGTTGGGACCCCAAGAGTTTTTGGCAGACTTCTGATAAGCACACTTCGCCACTCTTCCTCCTGTTATCCCTTCTATAAAGGCTTTGAAGGGTGTTGGACCCTATCTACTTAAAGACTGTCCCAACTGTGTCATTCTTGATTCTAATTCCTCGAACTCCATATGTAGGAATACTACTGAGGCTGCGGCTATGGAGGAGGATACCAATTACAACAACCATCCTCCTGTTCAAGTGGAAGCTACATCAATTTGACCTTCTGAGGCCAGAGATGATCCAGTTAGTGTATCTAATAGAGTTGAAAGAGCTCCTGCAGCCTTGAACGTTCGATGCATCATGACCAGAGATGAGCCCAAGTGGCTACGTACTTTGAGTTTCCTATGGGAGTTATTAGTTCAACTCCTACTTTGGAACAAAAAACCATGTTCCGCAGTCCCCAATGATGGGATATGTTTCCCTCTTCATGTCTTCGTTAATAGGCTGTGGCTGTGGCTGCCTGTGCTGGTCCCCAATAGAAGAATCTTTAGAGCCATAATCTTGGCCCCAACCCAACTTGACCCAAATGGATGGAGGTATATTCTTACCTCGCTGATAATTTAGAAGGATAGGTTCAGCCGAGATATTACTCTAGCGGAGTTCTTCCACTTCTATCGGCCAAAGGAGAGTTTCGTTAAATCTGCATGGAATTATTATTTTGCCCTTCAAAATAAAGATGAGGTTTTGTATACTAGGAGGCCTTCCAGTGCAAAGAACTGGAAGGGAAAATATTTTTACATGTCTGGAGACGGATGGAAAATCTATCTAGAAGAATCATAGAGAGAGAAAACACATTGAATGTCACGAAAGTGAGGTCAAACCTCTATGTTAGGTGGGTGTATGTTGTCGCCTTTACAGTGTGCTGCACCCACTTCTTCAGTTCGTTCATTTTCAAAGATTTTTATAATATTTTCTGTGGCACATACTAATGTTACTTTTTGCGCAGCCCTTGATAATCTACCCCTTAATGGAAGGCAACAGAGAGGAGTTGCGAGGGGTTGCAGCCATTAGAAGTAAGGAGAAAAATTTCAACACCTTGGTGACTTATGCTTTCATTTTTTAACAAGGCTACTTCACCAACAAAGACATTCCAAAGAGAATGGTTGCGTAAGGTAATGGTTTATACACCTGAAAACCCTATTTTTCTGTGGCTATTACTTGTTACTTGACTTTACATTGTTTATTTCTCAGGAGAGGAGATAGACCGTGAGCTTTTAGCTTCTTAGCTTGTTGAGATAGAAGAGGATGCCATTATCCTCAATAATGCCACCAAAAAGGGAAGGAAAAGGATGCGATAGCATTTCTTAGCAAAATGATGGTGCCTTGACTGTCGCAGCCTATCCATTGGTGGAGAACGCAGTAATAACTACCAGTGCTGATGATGCCGCGGCCAGAACGAGGCAAGACAACTTCAATGATGGCATTGTCAATCAGCTGGCTGCAGCCAATCTGATTCTCACGAATATGGGCTATCAAGGTGGGCACAGTCTTGTCCATATTTCTACTACTCCACCTCCTCCTTTACGGAGTATAATGGCCATTAGCACCAAGTTTCCCACTCCTCAAAGTCGTCAAAGTGTGGACCCTGATGGTCTTCTGCGACTTTTATGAAGAATGCTAAATCCCCAATCTTTTGGGGACATAACTTCCAGGGAAGTCAACAAGATGAGGAAGGTAGAAAATAACATTGACTTGGACATCCTTGTGGATAAAGGCCATGAACATTTGGAGGAGTATAGTCCCCACAGCCTACCGAGGGTAACCACTTTACTGAATTTAATTGTAGTTATTTCTTCATACTAATCGTGTCTACATAATTTTAGGCCGCGGACGTCATTATCTCTTAAACGGCCAAATATGAAGGCTTATATAAATTGCATCAGGCTTCGACGTCAGTTCATAAAACTAACTTGGAAAATACGAGGGCCTCTTCCTTCGAGGTAGGTAAAAAATCATCTTTTGGCAAAGATGGACTTGGATACTTCTATCAAGGTAAAGGATGAGGCAGAACAAAATTTGTCATGGTTGTGACATTCTTTCAAGTTTTTGAAGGCAAAGCTATGGAGGCTACTAGACTGGCCTCCAACTTTGAGATCCAACTGTAGTAGCTTCAACAAAAGTATCACCAATTAAAGAAACACAACACCTCCTTGCTCTAACAAAAGGAAAGTGACCATGCCGCATCCCTCCAGCAGATGTAAGAGTCTCATGTTACGTCCCTAACTCAAGCTGCAGATGATGTCATAGATGCGTATAAGAAATCCAAGGATTTCGTTATAACAAATAACAAAGCCTATCTCCGAGGCTTCCAAGAGCTCATCCATAGGGTTGTAAATAATTTCCCTGAGTCCAAGGATAAGATCCTTGTCGGGAAGCTCGGTGATGCTGAGTATGCTGAATGTATGGAAAAGATTAGGGTTGCGGTAAAGGTAAAGGCCAAGCAACATATGGAGGCAGCGACTGCGTCAAGGGAAGAATAAATTGTGATTGTTGCGGATGGTAAAGAAGAAGAATAAGAAGACGATACATCCTCATAGTTTATTAATCTTTTTACCTTTTACAATCATTTTTTGGTTGAAATGAACCTTTTATTGAACTTAACTTTATACAAGGATGTGGACATTCCTCTAACTTTATATATTGCATATCAATGACCACTTTTGTAACTCGTCCGCATGTTTCTTTTGCCTATGCATCTTGAATACTTGACTACTTGAATGAATGCTTTACTTTTCTTCATCTCTACATGTTTTGACTTCTTTAATGCACTTGATTATATTTACTCCAAAAATGAATATATGAAACATGAGGCCGCGACGAGTTCTCCTAAAACCTGAATTCTTGAACGGGCCTATGGCCATTGTGCCTTTGCTTTGCTTTTCTCGTGATTCTTCATTTCACATCAAAGGAAATTGACTTTTGGGCTGCGGCTAAATTAAATGCCTTCTGTAGTAACTGAGTTGATATCTTGACTTTTTGTAGGGCTGCAGTCACTTATTCTTTGTAGCTTTAATCGGGTTCATAAAGCTTCTTCCATAACTTATCATAGTCGTTTTATTGGGTTATTGTCAAGCCTCCCCAGGCTAGGTATTATAAATCTTCCCCAAGCTATATCGGATATGAATTAAGCCATTCCAATGAAATTAGAGCATTCCAAAAGCCAATAACGGGCTTCAGTAGCCCTTTTGGATAATAAGAGCATCTAAGAGAAAATAATGGGCATTAGTATCCCCCATGGCTAATAAGAGAATCAAGAAGCAAGTAACGGTCATTAGTAGACCCTATGGCTAATAAGAGCTTTGGGAAGCAAATAGCGAACATTAGTATCCCCTGTAGCTAATAAGATCATCCAGAAGAAAATAACGAGCATTAGTAGGCCGGTGGCTAATAATAGCATCAGAAGGTAAATAGAGGCCATTAGTAGCCCCCGTAGCTAAGAGCATTCGGAATCAAATAATGGGAATTAGTATCCCCCGTGGATAATAAGAGAATTCGGAAGCAAGTAACGGGCATTAGTAGCCCCCGTGGCTAGTTGAATCATCTCGAGAGATGCCTTTGCGATTTTATATATCATGTGCTTCCATACGCTTAGGCATCATGAGGGGCATTGTGATCCAATTAAGGTAGTTATCCCTGAGATAGTATGTTTTTTTCATTTGAAATCGATTTAAGATGATGGCCTTTTATGAGGTGAAAGATAATGAAAATAAGATATGGAAAAATAAGTCCAGTTCATATATTCATGTATTCAATGTAATTTCAAGTAAAGATTTTAAAAGATAAAAACAAAAATAGGGAGTGGAAACTAAGGAAGATATTAAGCATGGGTCATGTTAGTCAATCGGCCGTAGAGGCTCAAAGAACTACTTCATCTCTCTTGTTGTCGTCAGGAACTTCTGCAGCGTCCCCTGCTTCACAAGCCTTTTGATTTTATCTTTCAGCACTAAGCATTTGTCAGTGTTATGGCAATGGTCTCATTGAAAGTCACATCACTGGTCCCGATTCCTTTTATGGGAAAGAGCCCTCATCTTCTCAGTCCACTTGAGAAATTTTTCCTCTTGGATGAGATCCAGAATGTCTTCCAGGCAATAACTCAATGGGGTGAAGTCCTCACATCCTTTTCCTGACTTATGTTTCTCCATCTTCTTCTTTTAGTTCTTGTCTAGGGCCTTTAATATGGTTGTTTCTGAGGACATTACTACAGGGGCTGCAACCTTTGATGCTTCAGCTTTCAGCATAAGAACCTTTAAGTCAGAAAGTTAACCTAAGTCTAGAGTGAGGTATGACTATTGTACAAATGATTGAGGTGGTTGTACAGCTGAACAATCTCTTCATTCTATTATGAATGCACTCCAGAGATTACCTCTATTTCTGTTGTGTTAGTCTTTTAAATATATATTTTCTAAGACAAAACTAAATAGAGGTGAGTAGTGGAAGAATATAGAGGATGAACCAAGTATAGAGACTGTGATGAAGCATTTGGTAATCTGTAAGGTTATAGTGCTTTCATCGCGGCCAATAAGGCACATGTATATTCCGTTGAGGCCATTGGGGGAATTCCACCAAGGTTGAGCCTAAGGACACAATGACAAGTCCTTTTCCTCGGTGATATGATGTTGTGCTCCAGCTGCACTAGGAGGGCTACAATCGATGGTCAGTATAACTGACAGGCCACATCATGCCTGAGGTAAAGTAGGGTGCAATCCAAAGAAGTGGCCCAAGAACTGAGTTTTAGCATGTAAAGAGTAAAGATCATGCCTACCAGGAGTCTTCTAAGGTACAAACATCCTTTTAAGTGCAAATTATATCATAAGCTTGGCAATAGACCCTAGATCATGGGCTCAAAATAGCAGAATTAGGTAAACAAGACTTAACCCTCATTACCCAACTTTAGGAGGCTATAGCCTTTGATGGTGTTCAGTATTATTTTGGTGGGGTAACATCACAGGGTTATAGAAATACATATCTAAGGTCATAAAAAATATACCAATGAGTAGATTTGAAAGTAATCCGTTGCTAGAAAATGGTGTATGTGAAAAATACGAGCTCAATAACCAAACATCATCTATGGGATGATGACCTAGGGGGCCCCCATGAATCAAATAAGGTGCTAAGAACCCAAAATGTAAACAAACAAGATAGAAACACATCGTTTCCCACAGAAGGCACCAGATTGATGATATGAGAAATCGAACACACGTCGTTCTCATACCAACAAGTCAAAAGTAAAATAGATATAAGCAAGTAAGAGAGACAAAACACAAGATATAAAGTGGTTCAGCAATTAAAATCAGCCTACATCAACTTTGTTACCCCATCCTCATTATATACACGATTCAATACAAGTTACATAGCCTTGAAAGGCATACAATACAGTTAAGATAGGAGAATACATGATTGTATAAATTTTGATAAGGTCGGAGAGATGATTACAAGGCAGGTGAATAGCCCCCAAGTTGTATTGGGGTTTAGTAGAGAGTTGAACCAGGATTTGTTAAGGGTTATTGTCTCGAATTTGGATCCCCTTTTTTTGAGGTTATGATCTCTTATTTATAGGAGGTATGTAAGTTGCGTCATGTGCCCTGAGCACGTGATATGTGAATAAGTCTAAAGAGCAATCCCTTTAATAAGGAAGAAGTTATGAGCAATGGATGTAGCCTATTTGATCCCAGTCAGCAGTAGGTCTGAAGGTGCTTGGCCCAAGGCATGCTAATCTGTAAGTGCCACGACCTATCTAGGACGAGGCAATGACCGGTGGTTGAAGAAGTGCAGTCAAATAGGTATGAGGTTACGGTCTCTCTGTTCAAAGGAAATAACCCGTTGCCTGTACATTTCGTGGCATGAGGGGTCATTCTCGTCATATCAACCCCTTATTTATAGTACAAGTTGGTAGAGACCTAATAGGAGTGGACATCGACTTAAATATGAAAGTTACAAATATTCCTTGGATGTACACCATTTTCACTATTCAATGATTATTGTGTTATTAAAACCTTACTAAAAACATTGGATAAAAATCAATGTAAAGAAAAAAGAATCCAACTTTTACGATCACTGAGTCGTTATTGGACGTGCTTAATGCTGCCTCATTAAAATCTTTAATAGGAAAATCCAGTGGGACAAAACCTAGTTAAAGCAAAAAGAGTACATTGCACAAATATGCCAAATAAGATGATCTTATATCCTCCCCCTAATTGTTTTGTTTAATTTTACTACTAGTGGAGTCGACGCATTCTACCTCATACCCAAACTTTTGAAATGTCGCCTTTGATAATGACTTCGTGAAAAGATCAGCTAGATTGTCACTTGAATGACTTCAGTATCAATTTTATTCTGAATCTCTTGAGTGAAGAAAATATTGGTAAAATGTGCTTGGTTCTATGTCCTTTGATGATTCCTTATTTAATTTGTGTTATAAATACTGCATTATGTTTATAGATGACACATGGATCATCGGTAATGGAAGGAAATTAACAAGAACTATGAATATGCTGAATTAAACATGGCTAGCTTCATGAAGAGCTAAAATTTTAGAGTGGTTAGAATAAGTAGCTACTAAAGTTTTTTTTATATAATTCCAAGAAATTATAGTATTACCACTAAGAAATACATAACATTTCGGATATCGACCCTTGTGAGGATGAGAGAGATATCCATAATCTTCATAACTAATTATCTTGGAACTATTAGAATTATAAGAATAAAAAAAACATGTCAGTGGTTCCACGTAGATATCTTAGGATATGCTTGACACTATCCCAATGGATTTTGATTAGTTCATAACTATATCTAACAAGCATGTTCACAGAGTATGAATTATTCGATTAAGTGCGTTGTGCCAAGTACAACAATGCACTAATTGCACTTAAATAGTATACTTTTGGACCCAATATTTCCTCATCTTCCTCTTTAAGACTATATGAATCTTTCTTTATGTCTAAGGGCCATATAACCATGGGGGTACTTAGTCGGTGTGCTTTATATATATTAAAATGTTTTACTACATTTTTGTAAGGAAAAATTTCCAATCGAGTCATTTGTTATATTGGCTATATTCCGTTGGACAAAACAATTTTGGGTCATTCTGCATCAAGCATCATTCAACCTAAAGATTCAATCATCGCATCGAAAGTTCACGCGTCATCAATATGCATGCCATACTAGCTATCCTAAAAAGGTATATGACCAAAATAAATTTTATGTGTTGGAGTATTTTGTCTAATCAAGAAAATTTCATATAGGAAAATGTTCGTAAATAAGTAATTTTCATAAAGAAAAATCTTTGAAATAAATTTGAACAAATTTGTGCAAAATATAAAATCTCGTTCGAAGTTTATCCAGGTCATTCAAATGACCTGGATCTAACGACTTTCCCCAGGCTATACTGGAACTTCGTTAGAAGTTCGTTAGAAAGGTCATTCAAACGACATCGTTCGAACGAGGTTTCTAACGACCTTTCTAATTCAAAACTGGAAATTCGTTAGATAACTCGTTCGAATGAGAAGTCGTTCAAACGACCTCGTTCGAACGAATTCTGCCAGGTCTGATTTTTTAAACATATTTTTTAAGCAGTTTTTTCCCATAACTGTTTTTGTCCACTACTTTTTCAGTTATATTATATGGACGAAAATTAGATTCAAATGTGAAGGAAGTTCATTATTCTCTGAGAGCTTTTTCCATAACTTCCCTCTTTTTGGTAAAAATTATCTCCAACACTTTTATCATATTTTGAAACAAAACCCCTTCAATCAAATTGGCATTCAACAAGTAAGTTTGCGGTGGATCTCTGCATTCAAGCTTTAAGGAGACGGTGGTTTTGGGCTTCGGTGGATATCGCGACACCAGGAGTGTTGAACAACGCGTTGGAGATTCACGTACTACAACTTCAGAGGTCGAGGAAGGCATAAGCAAGTCTTGAGTGAGTCAATGTTTGTAAGGCTTTTGAGTCTCTTGTAAAACCTATTTTGTAGTGGATTTTGTCTAGGCCCAGCCATCCGAGGTTTTTCCCATTTGGGTTTTCCTCGTACATCGGCGTGTTGTGGTTGGGATTTTCGCATTTCACTTTATTAAATCACCTAGATGTATGCTTAGGATAAAATGAATAAAATTAGAATAATTTTATTTTAATTAGTCAAGTCATCAATCCCATTGCATTAATTGAAATTTGTTCTTGCGAACTTGTGAATCTGCTTTTAAATTAAAATTGGAGAATATCACTTTATAGCTAATATTAAAATTGGATTGCTTGTGTGTGTATTCTACGAATCAAACTAAGATCATATAACTTTGGAACTTCAAATTGGTATCACAGCTTGTTTCTAAAAGTTATTTAGATGAATCCTGGAGGTTATATGGATAGTTTTTCGTCGAATAGACTACCTTTGTTTGATGGAACTAATTATACCTATTGGAAAGCACGTATGAAATCCGCTCTTAAATCAATTGATGAACGTGTTTGGGTTACTGTTGAAAGAGGATGGTCTCCTCCTACTATGGTTGTTAATGATGAACTTATTTTTACTCCTATTGAACAGTGGTGTGAGGAAGAACTAAAATGGTGTAACTTTAACTCTAAAGGATTAAATGCCTTATTTGGTGTCGTGTCTCCCGATGAATTTCATCGTATAATGATGTACGAAATGTCAAAGGAAGCTTGGAACATTCTCCAAGTTACTCATGAGGGAACGAGTGTTGATAAAGCATAAAAAAATTCAAAATTTAACTACACAATTTGAAACGATCACCATGAAAGAAACTGAAATATTTGATGAGTTTTATGCTCGTTTATCAGACATAGTTAACTCTTGCTTTAACTTAGGTGAAAAAATACCTGAAAATCGTGTTGTTAAGAAAATACTTAGATGTCTTCCGAAGAGATTCATTCCTAAAGTCACTCTTCCTAATTCTTTCGGAAACCTAAATACTTTAAAACTTGAAGAACTTGTTGGTGATCTGCAAACTTATGAACTAGATATGTTTCCTAAAGATAACAAAGGCAAAGATAAAGGAGTTTCTTTAAAGTTATGAAAGTCGATATGTCTGATTCTGATGAGTCTGACTTTGATCCTGATGATATAGCCTTATTTGCTAAAAAATTTAAAAAATTTCTCAAATTTAAAAAACAAAACTATAAATTTGAAAAACCTAAATTTGAGAATAAAAACAAAGGAGGAAAAAAAAATTCAATAATCAGGATTCAAAGAAGTACAACAAAGACAACTTTAAAAAGGATGATTCGGAGAGATGCTTTGAATGTGAGGAATGTGGTCATAGAGCTTTCGAGTGCCCTACAAAACTTAAAAGACAAGGCAAAGAAAAAGATGTTTACAATGCTACTCTAATTGACAGTGATAATGAGTCTAAAGACTCTGATGACTCTAACCCGTCTAGAAATAACTTCACTGCCTTTATGGCGAGCCATTCTAGTAATTCGAGTGTGTCATACCTTAATGTTGACAATTCCGAACAAAATCTTGAGGTTCTTTCTACTCATTCTACTAGTAGTGATGAAAAAGAGAGTGATAGTGATATAGATGAGAGTGAACTACAATCTTCTTATTCCGAACTCTACAATGAATCTCTTCGCATTCAAAACGTTAACAAAAGATTAACCTTTAAAGTCTTAAGTTTAGAAAAAGAGTTGAAAGGCCTGAAGGAGAAGGAGGCTTTAGTTAGTCAACTCGAGGAAATTAAGATATCTCTTTCTGAAAAGCTTATCGGGATTTGTAAAGAAAAATGTGACTTAATTATCTCCTTGGAAGGTGTTAACAAAGATTTTAATGAGTCTTTAGAAATTAGAACATCTCTAGAAGCTAAAATTGCCCAACTTGAAAAAGATCTCGAGTCCTCTCGTGAAGTTAAAGTCACACTCGAGGATAATTCAGGAAGAATGGGAAAATTATTTCTACGTCCTGTTTTAGGATATAAGGAGAAAGGTTATCAAGAGAGAAAGGGTATAGGATATGAAGAAGGAAATTCTTCAAACGTCAAAACCGAACCTGTTGCTAAGTTTGTTACAAAATTTAAAGTTCCTAAAATAAATCCTTCTAAGCATAAGCAACCTTTAAAAGCCGGCCCAAAACAACCCTATGTATGCTCATATTGTCACAAACGGGGTCATCTTAAAGATTTTTGCTACAAACTTGTAAACAACCCTCAATTCTCAAATTCTAAACAACCCTATAGCTCCTTAGCTAATCTTAAGAGTCAAGTCGAGTATCTAGTCAATACTTCTAAAAGTCTAATGGAAGATTTTCTTAGGTTTTCTAAAGTTCAAGGAAATAATTCTAATTATAAGACTAGAGCCAATCAAGGAAAGAAAACAACTCAAGCTTGGGTTAATAAAAATCAATCCAAGAAAGCTTTTGATGCTCATGTTGCACTAAAGGCTCAAAATACATCTCAATGGTACTTTGATAGTGGTTGTTCAAGACATATGACTGGTGATAAATCTCTATTTACCACTCTCGAAAACTATAAAGATGGTAAAGTAACTTTTGGGGATGGTAGTAAGTCTCAAATCATGGGTAGAGGATCTATTGAAATCTATGAATTTCCTAAACTTGAAAATGTTCTTTATATTGATGGTCTCAAGGCTAAATTGATAAGTATTATCCAACTATCTTGATGTGAAATTTAGGCAATCGAAATGCACCGTTTATGATCAGTCAGGTGAATCTATTTTACAAGGTGTTAGAACTAGTGACAATTGCTATGGAATCATTCCTAAGTCATCTTTAGTTTGCAATAATGCAAAAGCCTCATCTACCGATCTTTGGCATCAAAGATTAGGTCATGTAAATTTTAGAGATCTTGACAGACTAATGAGAAAAGAGCTAGTTCGAGGCTTACCGCCACTAGGAAAGCCAACGTCCACCATTTACGGACCGTGTCAATTTGGAAAACAAATTAAAAGACCTCATAAGAAGTTAAACTCTATAACAACATCTCGTGTCTTAGAATTGATACACATGGACCTTATGGGTCCAACTCGTACCGAGAGCATAGGAGGAAAAAGATACATCTTAGTTATGGTGGATGATTTCTCTAGATACTCTATTGTAGGCTTTCTAAGAGAAAAATCTGAAACAGTTGATTTTCTTACTGTTAAATGTAGATCTCTTCAAAATCTACACGGTGTTACCATAAACCTCTTTAGGAGTGATAATGGAACCGAATTCAAGTAATCCGGTGTGAATGCCTTTTGTGATGAAATAGGAATAAAACATGAATTCTCGGTCGTTCGAACTCCTCAACAAAATGGTATAGTTGAACGAAAAAATTGAACAATCCAAGAAATTGCAAGATCTATGCTCCTAGGAAGAAATGTGCCCCGTAGGTTTTGGGCCGAAGCGGTTAACACTGCATGTCACACAATAAATAGAGTTTATTTGCGTCCTAACACTAACAAAACTCCTTATGAATTGTGGATGGGTAAGAAACCTAATTTTTCCTATTTTAGAGTGTTTGGAAGTCCATGCTATATTCTTCTAGATAGAGAACTTCTAGGCAAATTTGACTCAAGGAGTGATGAAGGTATTTTCCAAGGATATTCTCAAAATAGTAGAGCCTTTAGAGTTTTCAACTTAAGTAACTCTAAAGTAATGGAATCCATTATTGTTGTCATAAAAGATGATGCTCCGGCCACATCAATTGATAATGAGGAAGATTTGTCATGTGAGTGTGATGTTGTGTCAAATGTTGAAAGTATTGAATCTCAAAATGATTTGGTTGTTCCAACTACCGAGAAAAGGAAGCTACTCCTTGGGTGCGTAAAAGTCATGAAACTTCAAAAATTATAGGAGATCCCGAGGTAGGTGTCAAGACTAGGGAGAAATTAGAAAATGAAGTTACCTATCTATGCTATACTTCTAAAATTGAACCTAAAAACTTTAAAGAAGCATTAAAAGATTAACATTGGATTAATGCTATGCAAGAAGAACTGTTTCAATTTAAGAAAAATGATGTTTAGGAATTAGTCCCTAGGCCTTCTAATACCAATGTCATTGGCACTAAATGGATTTTCAAAAATAAAATGGATGAAAATGGTGTCATTGTTCGAAATAATGCTAGATTAGTTGCTCAAGGATACACCCAAATAGAAGGTGTTGACTTTGAAGAAACTTTTGCTCTTGTTGCTAGGTTAGAATCGGTTCGCCTTTTACTTGCCATAGCATGTCACCTTCAATTTAAATTATATCAAATGGATGTAAAAAGTGCTTTTTCAAATGGTATTATTCAAGAGGAAGTCTATGTTGAACAACCAAAAGGGTTTGAGGACCCAAAACATCCTACTCATGTCTTCTTCCTAAAGAAAGCTCTATATGGATTGAAACAAGCTCCCCGTGCTTGGTATGAAAGACTCACCTCTTATCTCCTTTCTCGTGGATTTTTGAGAGGGGGAGTAGATATGACACTTTTCGTTCGCCGTGATGAAAAAGGTATCTTAGTTGCTCAAGTTTATGTTGACGACATAGTGTTTGGGTCCACATGTGATAAACATACTCAAATTTTTTCAAAAGAAATGCATAATGAATTTGAGATGAGTATGGTCGGTGAACTTACTTTCTTTCTAGGTCTTCAAGTTCGTCAACTCAAAAGTGGGATATTTTTGTACCAAAATAAGTATGTTAAAGACCTCGTTAAGAAATTTAAACTCGAATCCGCTAAACATGCTTGTACTCCTATGAGTTCTTCTATTAAAATTAGTAAGGATACTGACGGAAAGGATGTAGAGCATACTCCTTTTAGAAGTATGATAGGTAGTTTACTTTACCTAACTGTTAGTCGTCCGGATATTTCCTTTAGTGTAGGATTGTGTGCTCGTTATCAAGCCGCTCCAAAAGAGCCTCATTTACTTTCTATCAAACGTATCAACAAATATGTTAGTGGGACCCTATCTTTTGGCATTTGGTACTCTTTTGACACCAATGATTGTCTATCGACATATTCAGACGCCGATTGGGTAGGAGATGTTGATGGATGTAAAAGTACTTCTGGTGGTTGTTTCTATTTTGGAAGTGCACTTGTCTCATGGATGAGCAAGAAAAAAAATTCTATTTCTTTGTCCACAGCAGAGGCCGAATACATTGCCCCCGAGAGTTGTTGCACTCAACTCATTTGGATGAAACAAATGTTGTAAGATTACGGTATTTCCCAAGGCACTATGACTATATATTGTGATAATACTAGTGCAATTCATATTTCCCGTAATCCCGTTCAACATTCTAGAACCAAGCATATTAAGATCCGTGAACATTTCATTCGTGACTTGGTTGAAGAGAAAATTGTTTCTCTAAGCTTCGTTCCTACCGATCAACAATTGGCCGATATCTTTACTAAACCTCTAGATGCCCTTAGGTTTGAAAACCTTAGGAAATCAATTGGGGTTTTCTCCATTGATTGAGATCGAAGCCATTTATCTAGTATAGGTTGCTTCTCTTGTATATTTTTATACCTATGAACTAGATTTCCTTTGTATATATTTTATTCAAAATCTCAAAAATATTTTTTTCTTTTATTTTCAAGGAAAACGGGAATGGTTTAGAAAGCTTTCAAAATTTGTGTCCGTATGGCTTTGTGGTCGATGTATTCGGATCCCTATCTTTTTCCATGTTCACGTGGCTTTCGATGAGTATTTAATCCATATATTGTTTATCTTGTGCACAATAACGCTCTTTTATGATATATAATTTTGTGATTTCCTCACATCTTTGCCTTTTGCACACACCGTACACGAAATATTATGAATATCTTGTTCACATTGTTCATGCAAAGTGAGATTTGGTGTTGTCTTCTCAATCCTGTCACATCCCTTATAAGCAATCGCATCCGTTGCCCGGATTGAAATAAAATGATTATATTCTTTCGGTTGGTTTTTGTTTCAAGCAATGGACTCGGGCTGCGAAAAACATAAAAGCTTTTGCGTGAAAAGCCACCATTTACATTCTTAGTTGTGTGGCTAAAATAGAAGCATTGAAAATGATATAAAATTCCAAGGCCAAAATAATAGGCTTGATTGATTCTTCAAAACATTAGTCTCAATCTATTGTTGCTCATGGGAGATATAAGTTGAAGATCAATGGGCATGCACATTTCATCAATTTATTGCTTTCTCATTTTGACATTATTGGCGAGAGAATCATCGATTTTGTATGCTTGTTACATTCATGTTTAAGTGTTCAATAATATTTCCTTTTTGACACAAGACTAATATGAGTGAATATTGCGCGTATATATTGTTTGGCATTACGCACTTCTACATTATTGTGGCTAAAAACTCTCACTCGTATTGTTCACACCCCTACATTCTCGCTCCCACTATTTGGATATATTGCCACAAGCTAGGATTATTAAAATCTACATTTTAGCATTGTTCTGGCCTTCCCAATTCCTGATATTATGGTATTTTTAACTCTATTTTATGTTATTTTTATTTAAAAATTATTGATTTTCGTCAGAAATTCTCGTTCGAACGAGATTTCTAACGACATCTATAACCCTCATTATGTCACTTCGTTCGAAATGTCGTTTGAACGACAAAGTTCATTCGAACGAACTTCTAGCGAGTTATCTAACGAGCGCTACTGTCACTTCGTTCGAAATACCTCGTTCGAACGACATCACTCGTTCGAACGACCTGCGTTTAAATCGTGCAGTTGGTCCTCCAAAAATTTTCCACCTCTATCTATACACTCTCCACGTTTCCCAACACCCCTCTTTCCCAAATTTTCTCTCTCCCGCCTCTTCCATTTTCCACTCTCTTTCCTCTATCTCCCACGATTTTCCTTTTACCATTTTCCCTATCACCCACTCTCTTTCTCTTCCCACTATTTCAACCTCCATAAAACCTTATTTCATCCCCTCATTTGATTTGCAGATTTGTGCCTGTTGTTTTCATCTTCTCTTCAAGGTATTTTTGCTCTCTCTCGATATATATATATATATATATATATATATATATATATATATATATATATATACTTATATGTACACCTATATACACCTATATATTTATATTTATATTTATATTTATATTATATATATATATATATGTTGTTGGGTCTTATACTCAAAATATAATCGATTTCCTCTTTTTCCCAACATTTATATATATGAATGTGGGTATATCTCTACAATTTCTGGGGGGGCTATCTTAATTTCTGTATTTGTTTGTGTTGCCCCTGATTAAAATATATTCCATGATAATATTATTTTTCTCAAATTTAATTTCAGTTACTTTCATGGAATTTATCTTAATCAATTTTTATTAATTTTCTTTTATTCCTAACGGAGGATGGGATTATTCTGATTGGTTGTTGGATTGTTGGTGTTTGGTGGTTTGGTTGGACTTTGTTCGGGTAGGTTTTAGTTTCCTTAGTGTTTCCCATGGCCCGTAACCGTCGCCAAAGCCGTTTAAGCAATTCCCCCGAGGAACGATCCTCGTCCTCTGATGAGGAAACCCGTGCCAATGCAGCTATTCCTGACCTTAGGATGCGTTGGCGGACCCTTTCCAAACACACTCTTTATCACACCCAAGGTTTCACTACCCGTTCTATCGTTAGGGAGAAAATTATTAATCTCCACTCTCTCCACGACACCACTGTGCATTCGTGGATTTTAGATTTAGGATGGGACCTTCTCTTCTCTCTCACGGATGCCGTTTTTCCCAACCTTTTTCGGGAATTTTATTTTGGGATGCATGATAAGAATAATCACCTTTATTCTAGGGTGCGCAGTCGGGATATTATTGTCTCTCCCGACTCGATAGCTCAACTCATTCCCCTCCCTAGGGTCACTAATACCTCATTCCCTTGGACATCCGATACACGTCCCGATCCCACTCTTGTCCAAAACACTGTTTTTAGGTTCCTCCCTCCCGGCACTATCACTATCTTCCATAAACATTTACATCCTGACTTTATGGTCCTTAATTGGATCATATGTGCTTGTCTTCTCCCACGTGCAAACACCACCCAAATCACCAAACAGCACGTGGACCTTATGTTTGCTATTAGCATTCGGGCTCACATCGACCTCCCCGCCTACTTTTTTAGTGTCATTCGGACTGTTAGGATCCTCCCCTCCAGTCCCGCTCGACAAGCCCTCCCTTTTGCGGCCATTATTACCCGTTTTTGCCTTGCAGCCGGCTGCCCCCGCGTCTCCACCGATATCCCCGTCACTAAATATCAAACCATTGACATGTCCTCAGTCAGCCGCTCTCGTGGTCATTTGCCACCGGACACTCCTCACCTCACCCCCTCCACCTCTTCTCACTCCGCCGCTTCCTCTCACCCTACCCCCATTCGTCCCGCCCCCTCCCGCTCTATCCATCGCCTATCCCCTTCCCATATTCCCGCACCCGTCGAGTCGGAGAATTTTTTGTTTGTCCGTTCTCAGGTTGAATAGATTCAGGAGGATCGCCGTCAGGACCGGGCGCTTATGCAAGAGCTTTTACTTTCTATGCAGCAGGACCGCGAGGCACACGCTCGCCGGTAGGAGGCACACGCGTGTCGAGATGCAGCTCGGGAGGAGGCACAAGCGCATCGAGATGAAGCCCAGGCTCGTCGGGTATCTCTCCTTTTAGCGCATCTTGATGCCATTCGCCGTATGGAGATGCGCCGCGGGGCATGTTCTTCCGGCACCAGCTCTCTTCCCGATGATACTCCACCTGATGCTCCTGGTTCTTAATGTGATTTTTTTACTTGTATTTGTGAGGATGAGTGGTTCTTTAATTTCATGTATTATTTTCATTTGGGTTGGATATTTTCATGTATGAACCGTAATTATTTTCTCTTTCCCCTCACTTAATGCATCCTCCTTATTTCCCTCGTCATTCTTATTTCTTCATATTTCCTGATTTATTGCCTATTATCCTTTATCATGCAGGCCCCTTATCCCTTTGTCTTTTCCGGGAAAAAAGGGGGAGAAACATTAATTAATGGGAATTCATATTTAGGGGGGGTTGAGTTGAATAAATTAATTGGATTTAATATTTCTTTTAATATTGATCATATGCATAATTTAGGGGGAGTTAAATTCCTAATATTGAAAATTGAGACTTTCATTTACCATTCACAACATATGCTAACACATAGTTTTATATATAATTTATTCTCTATTTCCCCATGCGTTTATGAATTTGTTGTTTCATGCGTGTAGGATACATCTCATACTCCTTTGCAGCTCGTCAGTCTTGTCCTTGTGTCTGTCTTTTTTTTTTTGGGGTTTGGGACGGGCCTTAGAAACGGCTTGACGGCTGGCTTAGCAAATTCTGTCTTTTATTTATTTTTTATTATTCTGTTTTGTCCCGGAATAGCCAAAGGGGGGGATTTGTAAGGACAAATTTCCAATCGAGTCATTTGTTAAATTGGCTATATTCCGTTGGACAAAACAATTTTGGGTCATTCTGCATCAAGAATCATTCAACCTAAAGATTCAAGCATCGCATCCAAAGTTCACGCGTCATCAATATGCATGTCATGCTAGCTATCCTAAAAAGGTATATGACCAAAATAAATTTTATGTGTTGGAGTATTTCTAATCAAGAAAATTTCATATAGGAAAATGTTCGTAAATAAGTAATTTTCATAAAGAAAAATCTTTGAAATAAATTTGAACAAATTTGTGCAAAATATAAAATCTCGTTCGAAGTTTATCCAGGTCATTCGAACGACCTGGATCTAACGACTTTCCCCAGGCTATACTGGAACTTCATTAGAAGTTCGTTAGAAACGTCATTCGAACGACCTCGTTCGAACGAGGTTTCTAACGACCTTTCTAATTCAAAACTGGAACTTCGTTAGATAACTCGTTCGAATGAGAAGTCGTTCGAACGACCTCGTTCGAACGAGTTCTGCCAGGTCTGATTTTTTAAACTTATTTTTTAAGCAGTTTTTTCCCATAACTATTTTTGTCCACTACTTTTTCAGTTATATTATATGGACGAAAATTAGTTTCAAATGTGAAGGAAGTTCATTATTCTCTTGAGAGCTTTTTCCATAAATTCCCACTTTTTGGTAAAAATTATCTCCAACACTTTTATCATCTTTTCAAACAAAACCCCTTCAATCAAATTGACATTCAACAAGAAAGTTTGCGGTGGATCTCTGCATTCAAGCTTTGAGGAGACGGTGGTTTTGGGCTTCGATGGATACCGCGACACGAGGAGTGTTGAACAACGTGTTGGAGCTTCGCGTACTACAACTTCAGAGGTCGAGGACGGCATAAGCAAGTCTTGAGTGAGTCAATGTCTGTAAGGCTTTTGAGTCTCTTGTAAAACCTATTTTGTAATGGATTTTGTCTAAGCCCAGCCGTCCGAGGTTTTTCCCATTTGGGTTTTCCTCGTACATCGGCGTGTTGTGGTTGGGATTTTCACATTTCACTTTATTAAATCACCTAGATGTATGCTTAGGATAAAATGAATAAAATTGGAATAATTTTATTTTAATTAGTCAATTCAACAATCCCATTGCATTAATTGAAATTTGTTCTTGCGAACTTGTGAATCTGCTTTTAAATTGAAATTGGAGAATATCACTTTATAGCTAATATTAAAATTGGATTGCGTGTGTGTGTATTCTACGAATTAAACTAAGATCATATAACTTTGCAACTTCAATTTTCAATATAATTTGATTGATGGACTAAAATCCCACTAGAATTTTTCTCCATCTACTCGCGGAAATAAAATTTAGTTTTCCTAAGGTATTTTTATCGCAAATTCCTTTTTCAAATAGTTAGGGATTATTTCGAGATATTCTAGAGTCCGAATTAAATTCATGTCATCCACATAAACTACTACTATAGCATATACTTCTAAGAATTTCTTTATAAATACACTAGGGCAATTTGGATTGTTTTCATACCCTTCCTTAGTGATGTATTCACTAAGACGATTGTTCCACATTCTTTCATATTATTTTAAATCATACAATGAATGTCTTGGTCGGATCGAGTGTGTACTCCTTGGCTTCTCTTCAGGCAAAGAAAATCCTTCAGGAATTTTCATGTATATTTTTTAATCTAATTCCCCATATAAAAAGCGATCACAACATCCATGAGTCTCATATCAATATTTTCAAAAAATTGCTAAGCTAATCAAATATCTGAAAGTTATACCATCCATAATGGGAAGTATGTTTTCTCAAAATCAATCCCGGGTTTCTGTGGGGAACCTTATTCCACAAGTCGTGCCTTATATCAAGTAATTTCATTCTTCTCATTTATTTTTCTTACAAACACCAACCGGTAACCTACTAGGTTAAATTTTTTTGATGTTTTTACTATAGGTCCAAATACACTACGTTTATTTAGAGACTCGAGTTATGCTTGGATGGAAATTTCCTATTTTAGCCAATCTACTCTTTGTCGACATTCATTTTGAGTATGTGGTTCACTATCATTATAATTTCCCTTTGAAATTATTATAGCTACTTCATATCAAAATATGTCTGCAGAGACCACATTCTAGGACCCCCCCCCCCAAAAAAAAAAAAAAGTCCATCCTTAGGTCCCTAACACCTCCCCGTTCACCATAAACCCTATAGGTCATACTCTGAGTACCGATCTAGAGGTCATCGAGCGATCCTGAGCCCCATTTGACTCCAGTAAACTTCATCAAAAGAGAAAAAACTCAATGAATCTTTGAAGGGATCTTAATCTTCTTTCCAACGGTCCACCCCGTACACGAATTGGCATACTGGCGCGGAAGAATGGACCATTTTACAACCAAAAACCACTTTGGAGGCCACCGGGTGCTCTCGCGCCCCGATTTGACCCAATCAACTTCAACGTCAGAGAAAAATCTCAATGAATATTTGAAGGGATCTGAATACCCTTTCCAACAGTCCACCCCTTGTGCAAATAAACCTTATCGTTTGGACAAACAATTCGTTTTCCCCCCAAAGCTGATCAAGAGGCCACCGGGAGATCCTGAACCCTGTCTGACTCCTGTCAACTATTTATCTTGAATGATACTAAATGAATATTTAAAGGTCTCTAAATACCCTTTCCAGCGTCCCACCCCATGCATGAATCAGCCTTACGGTACGAACGAACGATTCGGTTTACTCAGAATGGTCATCGGGCACTTTCGGGCCCCATTGGCCCAAAGTCAACTCTTAGAACTGAACGAAACTATTTGAAACATCAAATTACCTTGCATAACTATTCCAATAGTCTGCCCTATGCACAATTCAGACTTACGGTTTGGACGAATGATTCATCATCGTTCGACGATCTTCTGTTCAAAGGACCGATGGGCACTTTCGAGCCCCATTTGACCTAAAGTCAACTCCTAGACCCGGGATTGGCCCAAAGGATTATCAAAGATCTCGGAATAAACTTTCCAATAGTATGCCCCGTGTGCAATTGGGACTTATGGATTGCATTTTACGATCATTTTTCTAAAACATCTGCACGAGACTGCCAATTTGCAGGCCCAATTCCCTGCCTTTCGGTAGTGTGTCTAGGGTTACCTGTCGATAGGCACGGCAAGGACAATGCCGATCGGAATTCCTTTCACCCTATATAAGGAGAGAATGACCTCACCTCAAAGTAACCTTAGAAACATCAACTTTAGTTATCTCAGCAACATTCTTCTTAAGTCAACGAGGTTGCCTTGTTTGAAACCTATCTCTACCTTTTGATTTCCATCACTTTCACACCCAAATTAGAAAAATTCCCCTTCATTCCTCACCCACTTGCAAGGAAGTTCATCAAAAATCAAGATCAATCTCCATGTCTCCAAAGAAGGTCCAAACATTCTTCTCTCTCTTTAAATTCCTTTGTTTTCGCATTAGTTATTTATGTTCTTAATTTAGCTTTTACTTTAGATCTTACACAGATTAATCTTCAATCCTTTATTATAATATTGCACAAAATATATTTTTTATAAAAAAATAAAAGAAAACGAGGGTCAAGTCTATAAATTCCAACGGGATTTTTCACCACATTTTCTCAAAACTAAAAGCACCTTTTTGTTACGCACACATATAATAAAATCCTCGTTCAAATTTATGGGATAAACCCCACCCTAGTGTCGCATGCGAACTACATGAACTTTGATGCCTTTATAGGCTATGTAAGCGTCTCAGGTTAAAACTTAAGACTCGAGTACTATTATCATATTTTTCTATTTTTTATATTTTATCCATATATTATTCACATATATCATATTTGTGATTCATATTTGCATCTTATCGAACACATATTATGATTTCATCATAACGATCAATATGTCGATAAGCGCATATATCATATTTTTAATTATTATTTTGGAGAACATTCTTATGGATGACCTCACATCGTATTTTTCCATGATGCGAGTCGCACGATTCCGATATCCACTTATGTATATACTCCCACACACTTCACGAAAAAATTAAAGAGAATAGTAACATAGGCCCATGAGAGACTGAAACGGCGAGATGGGTTCATAACACCTTCCCATTCCGTAACATAGCCCCCGAACCTCTGATTTGATTGGGTTTGCAAGAATCACTTTGTCTTTGATGCCGTTCTCTCGAGGCGACAACATTTTCCTTTCCCTATTTTGTGCAAAATAGGTTATCGACTCTATGTCTTTACATAACCCCACATCGATGAAGGCCGAATCATTCCTACAAAAGTCACGAGACCTTTATCTCTCTCTCCACTACGCGCACGAGAGCCAACCCCCGAGACGGAGAAGGAGAAAAAACTCAGGCAGGGATGGCCACATTGGCGACTCTACTGGAGACTTACTTGTCATAAGAGGTCTAGAATCTGTTTGCATGGGTGTTATCATTTTTTTCTTGTGTACGTAGAACCTACCTGTATATTCCCTTCTCTCCTTTATTACTTCTTGCATATATCTACCTCATGTTTATATCACCTCTCACTTACTTTTTATTTCACACACTTGTAAATACTCTCCATGTACACGTCACACTACCTACACTTGTATATAGGGTCACTTATATCCACATTCTTCACACACCACTTAGAATATCCATGTTTAGGTGTCACTAGAACACACTTCCACTTATCACACTTCTATCCATGCTCACTTATACTTATCACACACGACTTGTAGTTGGTCCATGCTTAGATTCACTATACCACACTCACTTATAAACATTCACACGTCACTCACTCTCACGTATCCATTCTTAGTGTAATCTTCATGCTCCATGCTATATTTACTTATCATGATCATTGTACATTCTTTCTTATTAGTATAATTCTCACCATGCCAAATAAAAAACTCTCTCCATAATATACTAAACAAGAATCATGCATTTTGCACAGTACATCACCAAGAGAATGGCTATTGATAAAAAATTGTCCCATACTAGGGATCACTTTGTGCTAGGAGATGGTCCGACAAGACGCACTTAGCCTAAGCAATATGACTCTCACCTTCCATTGGCCTAGTACCATCGATGTATATCGAACAATTCCCCTCGCATTGTACCGCTTGACCGAACTCACAACGGGAGATATATAGCAGAGAACTCATTCACGTGCGTCGAGTATATCGAATTCTCTCTCACACATACTGTCCCCACGAGGTATATAATGAGGAAATTCACTACACATTGGTATATCAAATCTTTTGTCCACACGTACCCATTGCCCCCAAAATCAAGACGTATATTGTGGAAGTTATGACAAAAGGGGGAACATTTCCACTAACCCAACAACTGCATACCCTCATATTGGCATCAAACCTAGGGCACTCATATTTAGTTTGTCATTTACTATAAGAAACATTACCAAAATGCCTGGTCGGAATGCCACCCAACTGCAGACCCTATCCATGATCCTGGCAACAAGTCAAACCATGTTTTATATATTTTTCAAACAAAAATTTTCCCACTCTCGGGTCCTGTACGGCATTTATTTTGCATTTAGGTAAACCTAATACAAGTGAAAACATAAATATAATAATAATCATGCTGAGACTCTTCTCTCATTTTTCCCTCCTTCTATACCAAAAGTGTTAAAATTATTTTTGCTCTTTCTCATCAAAATACCAAAAAAAATTCCCTCCTTTTATCAATAAATATATACCAATAACATTTTATCCTCCCCTTTCCAAAAGGTGTCAAATAGTTTTTCCTCTCTTCCAATAAAAAGAAATTCTTCCTTTTCTCTTTCAAAAATAAATTTGAGTCATTTTCCTTCTCAGGTTGATCGGATACTCGACCCTTGGCCAGGCTCCATATTAGCTTCGATCTTTCGTAAAACTGCCTAGAAGCTTCATTAGTTCCCCTAATATTTCTTTTGAGTTTGAATTCTACATTCACTAACCCTTCATGGTAATGAAAGCCAAGTACTAAATATGATGAAGGTCCAAGTCCAACTTAACGCTAAGATTGACAACCTTTAGTTTGAGATTCACGAGATGCAATGAAATGAATCACAGTTCTTGAGGAGCCCAATGTCCTCTTCCCTCATGCTATGGGTCCACCCGCACCTGAGCCTATTTAGGTCTCAGAAGAATATTAGCATGCTCCACGTTCCCCTCCTACCAATGGGCCACCACTAACTCAACTCCCTTTGTCAAATCTTGCCTAGCGAGGGGTTAACTTGCCAGGTGTTATCGATTCAAAGGAAGAAGAGTTGAACAAGGTCAAAGAGGGCCTTAAGGTGTTAACCAAGAAGTTTGACCATGTTCGAATCTCCGGGAACTACACGGATTACACCCATATGTCTCTGTACCCTAAAGCAAGGCTGTCGGAAAAGTTCGAGATGTAGTACAAGAAAAATGAGTATTAGGGATGGTAAAAATTCGACCCTAATAGTACAAAAACCATCCCAAAAGAGTATTTAGGACGGATTTTGCAACGGCAAATTTTTTTCCCTTATACTAGGCACCAAAAATATTTTAGGGACGAATTTTACCGTCCTAAATGTTAATTCATGGACGCTCTATATTCAGAATTAGGGACGAATTTTTTCGTCCCAAAAGGTGTTCCCGCGAAAACATTCCTTCTCCTGTGAGTAGTATTAGGGACGGATAAACCGTCCTAATACTACACAGATTTTGGCAAACCAATTATGACGTTAAAAATCGTTCCGAAAAGTAGTTTCAATTAATGCAAAAATGGGTATTAGGGACGGTAAAAACCATCCCAAAAGGTATTCTCAATTAATACAAAATAGGTATTATGGACAGTTTATAACCCTCCTAATTGGTAAATGAAAAATTATCATAAAAAATATATTATTATATGTTTTATGCTGCAACATGAAATGACGTCTAATTTTCATTATAAATCAAATCATCCAATCATAAATGAAATATATCAACTGCATTCATTGAAACACATGTGAAATAACAATTTCTTCCATTAAACTACATTCAAGTCGAAATATTTAAATGAGTAAAAAATCATACTAACTAATAAGATATACAATTGTCAAAAAAAAATCATCCCTAAATTAAGATTATAAATATAGTTGTCACGCTTCAAAAACTTCACTTAGTGTCACATATAGTAGACACACTCAAAAACATGTTTCTTCAACTTCTTGTGCACAACCTGAAATCAATAAATAATCAATTTATCAAAATAATATTATAGTAAAATAAAATATCCAAATATATTAGTTAACTCTATCAACAACTTTTTACAATTTTTTAAACAATTCGACAAAGTCTCCTTTGTTTATACATGAAAATCAACCTGTTTAATTAACACGAATGCCCACACGGCCATAAAAAATTGAAAATAAGAATCTCGCATATCAACAACTCTTTACAATTTTTTTTAAAAATTGACAGAGTCTCCTTTGTTTATACATGAAAACCAACCTGTTTAATCGATACAAGAGTCCACACGCCATAAAAAAATTGAAAATAATAATTTCGCATATCAACAATTATTCACAATTTAAAAAAAAATAGACAGAGTCTCCTTTGTTTATACATGAAAACCAACCTCTTTAATCAACACAAAAGCTCGCACGGCCAGGAAAAAAAATTAAAACAACAATCTTGCATATCACCAACAATAATAAATAAACAATATACTTGGCGCAAACCATTGATTTGTTCATGTATTCCACGCAAATAAAATATAACCCTAAAATGTTATCATGCAAAAAAATATAAAACACAAAACAAAAAAGATATCAGTAATCAATTAATGTTTAAATAGGAGTCTAATTGTTTACAAATTTTTGTCGTATACTCAAAACGGGAGTCCAGTGATTACACGATCGGTTCCTACAAGTTACATTGGTCCCGTGCAAAGATGTCCGTGCCTCTTACGGGACCCTTTTGTCATTGTTTTACGTTTTCACCCCATGACGGCATGTTTTTAAGCCTAATTCTAACTGTTTATAAATTTACGTCGTATACTCAAATTGAGAGTTCGATGACTACGCGGTCAATTTTTACGAGTTACATTGGTCCCTTGCGAGGTGCTTGTGCCTCTTATGGGACTATTTTGTGATTATTTTACGTCTTCGCCATTTGACGGCATGTTTTTAATCAAAGTTTAACCTTTTGCATTCAAAATCTTTTCGTATACTCGAACCGGGAGTCTGGTGACTACACAATCGGTTCATACGAGTTACATTAGTCCCATTTGATAAGTACGTGCCTCTCATGGGACCATTCTGTGGTTGTTTTATGTTTTCACCCTTTAACGACATGTTTTTAAGCATAAGTCTAATTTTTTGCAAATTCTCCTTATATACTCAAATCATGAATCCCGTGACTACATGGTCGGTTCGTACGAGTTACATTGATCCCGTGCGAGGTGCTCATGCCTCTTACGGGACCATTTTGGGGGGTTTTAATGTTTCCACCCTTTGACGGCATATTTTTAAGCCTAAGCCTAATTTTTATAACCGTTTGCAAATTCTCATCATATACTCAAACCAAAAGTCTTATGAGTACGTAGCCAGTTCGTATGAGTTACATTCGTCGCATGCGAGGTGTTCGTGCCTCTTACAAGACCGTTTGGTGGCTATTTTATGTTTTTACCCTTTGACGACATGTTTTTAAACATAAGTCTAACCGATTGAAAATTCTCGTCGTATTCTCAAATGGGGAGTCTGATGACTACGTTGTCAATTCGTACGAGTTACATTGGTCCCGTGTGAGGTGCTCGTGCCTCTTATGGGACCACTTTGTGGTTATTTTATGTTTTCACCCTTTGACGGCATGTTTTTATACCCAAGTCTAATTGTCTACAAATTCTCGTTGAATACGTAAACCAGGAATCCTGTGACTACGCGTCGGTTCGAACGAGTTACACTAGTCTCGTGCGATGTGCTCATGCCTCTTATGAGACCATTTTGTGGTTATTTTACATTTTCACCCCATGACGACATATTTTTAACCCTAAGTCTAACCGTTTGGAAATTCTTGTCGTATACTCAAATGAAGAGTCCGATGACTATAAGTCGGTTTATAAGAGGTACATAGATCCCGTGCGAGGCACTCGTGCCTCTTATAAGACAATTTTAGGATGTTTTATGTTCTCACCCATTGACGGCATGTTTTTAAGTCAAAGTCTAATTTTTATAACCATTCAAATTCTTATCATATACTCAAACCGCAAGTTCGGTGACTTTGCGGTCGATTTGTAAGAGTTACCTTGGTTGCTTACGAGGTGTTTGTGCCTCTCATGGGACTGTTGTGTGGCTGCTTTACATTTTCACCATTTAACGGCTTATTTTTATGCCTAAGTCTAACTTTTTACAAATTCTTGTTATATACTCAAACCGGTAGTGCGGTGAATACGAAGTCAGTTTATACGAGTGACATTGTTCCCGTGCGAAGTGCTTGTGCCTCTTACGAGACCATTTTGTGGTTTTTTTACATTTTCACCCCTTGACAGCATGTTTTTAAGCCCAAGTCTAACTGTTTACAAATATTCGTCGTATACTCAAACAGGGAGTTTGGTCATTACGCGGTTGGTTCGTACGAGTCACATTGGTTCCGTGCGAGGTGGTCATGCCTCTTACGGGATCATTTTGTGCTTGTTTTACGTTTTCACCATATAATGGCATGTCTTTAACCTTGATTCTAACTGTTTGGAAAGTCTCGACATATACTCAAACGAATAGTCTGGTGACTACATAGTTAGTTCGTATGAGGTACATAGGTCCTGTACGAGGTGCTAATGCCTCTTACATAAGCCTCAGTCTAACCATTTACAAATTCTCATTGTGTACTCAAGTCGGGAGTTCCGTAACTACGTGGTCAGTTTCTATAAGTTACATTGGTCATGTGTGAGATGTGAGTGCCTCTTATGGTACTATTTTATTATTGTTTTCTGTTTCACCCTTTGACGGCATGTTTTTAAGCCTAAGTATAATTATTTGCAAATTACTTCCGCATACTCAAAATGGAAGTCTGGTGAATATGCAGTACGTTCGTACGAATTACATTGGTCCCGTGCGAGGTGCTCGTGCCTCTTACGGGAATGTTTTGTTGTTATTTTATGTTGTCACCTTTTGACGGCATGTTTTGAAGCATAAGTCTAACCGATTGAAAATTCTCATCATATACTCAAATAGGGAGTCCGGTGACTACGTCGTCGGTTCGTACGAGTTACATTGGTCCCCAACGAGGTGCTCGTGCCTCTCATGGGACCGTTTTGTGGTTGTTTTACACTTTCAACCTTTGACGACATGTTTTTATGCCTAAGTCTAACTGTCTAAAAATTCTCGCCAACTACACAAATCGGGCGTCCCGTGACTATGTGGTCGGTACGAACGAGTTACACTGGCCCCGTGACTACACATTCACTTCCTACGAGTTACATTGGTCCCGTACGAGGTGCTCGTACCTCTTACGGGACCTTTTTGTGGTTGTTTTACATCTTCAACATTTGACGGGTTGTTTTTATACCTAAGTCTAACGTTTTACAAATTCTCATTGTACACTCAAACCGGTAGTGCGGTCACAACGAAGTCGGTTCGTACGAGTTACATTATTCCCTTATGAGGTGCTCATGCCTCTTACGTGACCCTTTTGTGGATGTTTTACATTTCCACCCTTTGACGGCATGTTTTTATGCCCAAGTCTAACTGTTTACAAATACTCGTCATACACTCAAACAAGGAGTTAGGTGATTATGCAGTTGGTTCTTACGTGTTACATCGGTTCCATGCTCGGTGCTCGTGCCTCTTACGGGACCATTTTGTGGTTATTTTACATTTTCACCCTTTGACGACCTGTTTTTAAGCCTAAGTCTAATCGTTTGGAAATTCTCGTCGTATACTCAAACCGGGAGTCCGGTGACTGTCCGATGGATGCTTATGAGTTACATTGGTCCCATTTGAGGTGCTCGTGCCTCTTACGGGACTATTATGTGGCCGTTTTACGTTTTCACCCATTAATTCCATGATTTTAAGCTGAGTCTAAATTTTTGTAAATTCGCATCGTATAATCAAATTGGGAGTCCGATGACTACGCGATCGATTTTTATGAGTTACATTAGTCCCGTGCAAGTTTCTCGTGCATCTTACGGAACCTTTTTTGTTGTTTTATATTTTCACCCTTTGACGACATGTTTTAACGTCAAAGTCTAAATTTTTGCAACTTCTTATTGTACACTCAAACCGGGAGTCCGATAAAGATGCGGTCGGTTCCTACGATTTACATTGGCCCCGTACGAGGTGCTCGTGCCACTTATGGGACCGTTTTGTGGATATTTTACATTTTCACCCTTTGACGGTATGTTTTTAAACATAAATTTAACCGTTTACAAATTATCATCGTATGCTCAAACTGGGAGTCCGGTGACTACGCAATGGATTCTTACGAGTTACCTTGGTCTCGTGCGAGGTGTCCGTGCCTCATACTGGACCGTTCTGTGGGTTTTTTACCTTTTCACTCGTTGACACCATGTTTTTAAGACGAAGTTTAAATTTTTGCTAATTCTCATCATATAATCAAATCGGGAGTACAGTGACTACGCGATCGGTTCATATGAGTTACATTAGTCCCGTACGAGCTGCCTGTTCATCTTACAAGACCATTTTTTTTTATGTTTTACCCTTTGACGACATGTTTTCAAGCCAAAGTCTTTTTCAACTTCTAATCGTATACTCAAACTGGAAGTCCAGTAACAACGCGGTTGATTCCTACAAGTTATATTGGCTCCGTACGAGGTTCTCGTGCCTTTTATGGGACCGTATTGTCGTTATTTTATGTTTTCACCCTTTGACAACAAGTTTTTAAGCCTAAGTTTAGCCGTTTGCAAATTCTCGTTGTATACTCAAATGGGGAGTCCGGTGACTATGCGGTTGGTTCGTACGAGTTATATTGGTCCCGTACGAGGTGCTAGGGTCTCTTATGGGACCGTTATGTGATTTTTTTACGTTTTCACCCTTTGATGCCATGTTTTAAAGCCTAAGTCTTTTTTTTCAAATTCTTATCAGATACTTAAACTGGGAGCCCGGTGACTACGCGATCTGTTCGTAGGAGTTACATTGATCCCATGCGAGGTTCTCGTGCCTCTTACAGGACCGTTTTGTGAATATTTTATGTTCTCACCTTTTGATGACATGATTTAATTCAAAAGTCTAAATTCTTTCAAATTGTCATCATATACTCAAATCGGGAGTCCATTGACTATGCGATCGGTTTGTACGAGTTACATTGGTCCCGTGCGAGGTGCTCATTCCTCTTACGGGACCATTTGGTGGCTGTTTTACATTTTCACCATTTGATGGATTATTTTTAAGCCTAAGTCTTAATTTTTGCAAATTCTCATCATATGCTCAAACTGAGAGTTCAGTGACTACGCGGTCGGTTCCTACAAGTTACATTGATCCCGTGTGAGGTTTGCATGCCTCTTATAGTACTATTTTGTGGCGATTTTACGTTTTCACTCTTTGACGACATATTTTCTAAACCCTAAGTCTAACCGTTTGCAAATTTTCGTCGTATACTCGAACAGGGAGTCCGGTGACTATGTGGTCGGTTCCTACGAGTTACATTGGTCCCGTGTGAGGTGCTCATGCCTCTTATGGGATCGTTATGTGGGTGTTTTACATTTTCACCCTTTGATGGTATGTCTTAACACCTAATTCAACATTTTGCAAATTCTCATCGTATACTCAAACTGAGAGTCGAGTGACTATGCGGTCGGTTCCTACGAGTTACATTGGTCCCGTGCGAGGTGCCTGTGCCTCTTACGAGACCATTTTATGGTTGTTTTACGTTTTAACATTTGACGGTATGTTTTAATGCCTAAATCTAATCGTTTGCAAATTCTCATCGTATACTCAAACGGGGAGTCCGCTGAGTACCCGATCAGTTTGTACGAGTTGCATTGGCCCCCTTCGAGATGTTTGTGCCTATTACGGGACCATTTTGTGGTTGTTTTACGTTTTCACCCCTTAATGGAAAGTTTATAAGACCAAGTCTAAATTTTTGCAAATTCTAGTCGTATAGTCAAATCGGGAGTCCAGTGACTACGCACTGGACCAATCCATGGTGGATACATACACACACACACACACAAATACACACACACAAACACACACACACACACACACACACACACACACACACATATATATATATATATATATATATATATATATATATATAAAGAACTCAAATATTTTGTGGGCAAAAATCAAATGCAATTACATGTTCACTTTGTAGGATCCAGTCGAAATGCTTTCAAAGCACGCTTCTTGCATAAAGTTTCTTCCATGTCAATGTACCTGAAAGCAGAAGGTCTCACTATCTGAGGGAAATAATAAACCGCGAAAATTCAGTACTACATATGGATTAAGCACGTGCTTATGAATTTGATGACTGATATTTGGAGGTAATAAAAATTTACCAAATCATGAAAATAATTACGTCATAACAAAATACAATCATCTCAACAAATTGTCATTACGACATAACAAAATGCAATTATTTGTAAGTACCTAATATATATAATCCACAATGAATTCAATGAACTTCATTTTAACTTCATTTAACTCATTCAAATATAATCAACTTCATTTAGCTTATTTGGAAGAAACCTTTCCATGTTTATGTCAACAAGCCCCTTCCAAATCCTCTGTATTTTGGACCAATAGAACAATGGTCCTGTAAAAAACAAGAGTTCAGGACACATTAATGAAAATGAGAAGATACAATGTATTGATTGAAAAACAAATCAAATATATCGAATGAAACAAAGAGAAGAACACAAATAAGGTTACAAGACTTGTTTGTCTCCAAGATTAATAACACCACTCTCAATCATTTCCCCGTACAAATCGTTGCCTTCTCAAGTCCGCTCACCAACACCAACAAACGTAGAAAAAACACCTGAATGAAATGAATAAAAAAGTATTGAGAAAATAATTGCGTAAGTAAAAAAATCTTTAATACTTTCATATCTTTACTATTCAAACATGCATCTTATTTCTTTTGTTACAAACATCTGAATTAATCTCACTAAGATACAAACTTGCACTTTTACAGTCAGCACATTCCAAAAATCACCTAAATACATACCCAAAAAACACAGCTATATATAACAACTATATATAACTATTATATATAATTGTTATATCTAACTTTTGTATATATAAGAGCTATATATAAATTGTTTTGATAAGTATTTTTTGCATTAAAGTATCTCAAAAATCTCAACCTCGCCAAGATACATTTTTTATACTTCAAGAGTCCAAACGAAATGAATATACTAACAAGCACCCTACATATAACATAATTAAATAAGGAAAATAATTGCCTACTGTCTGGAAAAAGTCGGGTTGTTGAAGTCAAACTCGATTCATTGGATTCAAATAAGTAATGGGCAGTCAGGACACATGTTTGAAGACGTAGCATGGATGAAGAAGACATTTGAATATGCGGGCACCGAAATGCCTCTGTTCGGCATTGCAGAAGCATTTGAAGAACTGTGTATTTGTAAAGTGTAGTGGTTACGATCTTCATTTGAAGCCCTTCTGCGATGATTGTTCTCTTGTCTCTGCCCTATTCGGTTGCCCAAGCCTCACTTTCAAATTTGACCAAATGGAGTATGTCTCCAAGGTTCGTGGTCTTACAGAAGCATCAAAGATATATAGCACTCTGAATAACATACTTGATATTTATGTGGACAATGATACAGTGACAACACCAAGAAGCCGTTCATGTAATTTACGAAGAGTTAGTCAGGGTCTTGACCTCATTAGAACTCTATTTTAAAAATTTGTGCCAACAGATGATTGCTCTTTAAAATCATGCATTCAATTTAAACAAGGGGATGGAAGTCAATTGTTCCACTTTGAAATTAATTAGAGAAGAGAAAACAGAACAACATAACCACTGTACAATTTTGGATTCAGGTACTATATGTTGGTTGTATATAGAGAATGGTTCATTCTGCCTTAGGGAACCTGTTGTGGGGAGAGTGAGGTGTGAGGAACACAAAGGGATGATGGTTAATAAGCACAAATCTAAGTTAATTTTCATAGATATGCCTAGTATACCCACTGGATATTCTTTTACGAGCATTAGAATATGTAGCAAGTAGGAGTATAATAAAACCTCGAATGAATCGGTCTCGTGTGGAAATTTTTTTAACAATGATTTTGTTTCCACTTGTGGCGCAATCACGCGTAAGGGATCATTTTGAAGTAAGAGACCAGGTAAAGGTAGTAACTGGTGTTAGCAGCATGATGGATGATGGGAATTTAAGAATCAGTACTTGTATAATAGATATACACATACATATATACAACATAATGAGGACTTGTGGTAGAATAAAGGGGATGGAGGTTTGAATTTGAGATCCCTTTATTCCATTTAGGACATTGTTGTAGTTTCATTTCTCTAATGTGGCTCTCTGCATCACACAACTTAATGTAAGGCCCACATTTTCTACAGCTAGATGCACTCGCTTTCCTCACAAAATCGACGTTTGTGTTTTAAATCACCACAGGCACATTGTTATGCGTGAACGTCTAGGAGAATACTAATTTTATGATACAAAGTTATGCACAACATAATAAAGAATCTTCCACTTATTTTTGTTATGAGGCAAACAGGGACATGTACATTTCAAGTTTACTGTTGTACAAGAATTTTTGTTTGTACATTGATACTATTTTATAGTTTGCTTATTCTTAAAAGTTAAAGCCTTGTTATGTGTTTTCCATTTCATTATATTACTTCGTTATGGTGGTGTGTATGCTGATCTCTGTATTAAAAAAGTGTACTATTTCTCAAATACAATACTTGGAGGCATCAAAATCTGAATGTTCTTTTATCCAAAAATAAAAAAATAATATATATATATGTATATATATATATATGTATATATATATATATATATATATGTATATATGTGTTGATTCTGTTGAAAACCGAGCGTCCGTGTAAATACGCTAGTCATTCTTGTCGTCTTCCAACCACAGTACAAAAAAAAACTAAACTTTAACTACACTCTTGCGGAGTATAGTGGCGAGTCTGGGTATCGAATCCACAGGGAATGTTTGATATATTTTAATTGATTTATTATTTCAAAAAAAAAAGTGTAAAAGATGATGATTGAGTGAGAAAGGAAAAAGGAAAAAATAAAGAAGTTAACTAAAACTAATTGGAAGAATTAAGGTAGAGACATAATCCCCCAACCCTAGTGTATTGATGGTATAAAACTAATCGTAAATTTAACTGATTAATCTGACCCGGAATTTAGTACTCCCAAGCATTACGTATACGAGATTCAAGCCCGCGTCATACTTAATCTGAGGATGAGTAAATCAGTATCACGATAGTAGCACTCGAATTGCACTCTAAATCATCACGAGTACCCAGAGGCAACGAGATATAGAGATCTACAATTGTTGTGTAACTACGCAATACGGTCATAATCAATCACTAAATTCAGAGGACTAATTTTATACACATGCAACTACCACATCAAGTTGGGTTCATGCATCCCAACCTTTAAAAACCTATCCTAACATGGTGAATAATAATAAAAGTGCTGAAAATAAAAGTTACCAGGATTGAAGAACAAGAACATGCAAGAAGAAATCAAAGATTGAAGAAAAACTCGAAAAACTCTTGAATTAATGGTGCAAAATATGTGAATCTTTCTCCTAGATGTTCCTACTTGTTATGGAGCTTTTACATGAATGAAATCTGAATAAAAAGAGTCCTAATGACTAAATATATAGGCTAGAGGTCGTTTAGAAGAGTCCCCAAAACATAAAACTCTTTTGGCTAAAAGATAAGCACAAAATAAAAATCCCGTATCTGCAAGTTTGTCACACTTAGAAAGTGTGACTAATTTTGTAACGGATCTGGAGCATGACTAATTTCGTAACGGATCTGGTGGGTGAAAAATGGGTGGACCGGTTCTTTTTCCTTAGCTTCGGTTCGGTTTCGGTCTGACTGCTTTTTTCTTTGATTTCTTCTCAACTTTAAATTGGCATAACTTCTTCACCGTAGCTCGGATTGAGGTGTCACTTTTTCTAGTGTTCTTGTAATTTAAATCTCTTCAACTTTCCAGTTCGCCCCACCTCCGGACTAAGGCTGCAAAATTATGAAAATGCCCTTCAACTCATCGATTCTTGGTTTCTTTCACTATTTTGAGTTCTCTTTTCCATCTTTCTTGCATGAAATATATGTAAAGCACATAAGAGATACACAAAATACGAAATACTTGCCAAAAAGGGTTAGTATCATAGATATGAGATAAATCCAAGCTATTTACACCGCATGGGATCATAAAAATACCGAAATTAAAGGGATAAATGTGAAGAATTTATGCCTAATCAAACCCCCCTAACTTAGAACTTTGCGCGTCCCGAGCAATGTAAAAGAATGAGAGTGTGAGTTAAGGACCCTTCAAAAACTTTATTGGGATAGAATACCTCTTTCGCGGGCAAGCGATTGCATTTAGCGCATGCAACAAGCCTTTAAACCTCTAGGTTACCCTAGTAGGACGAGTGGTGTCTCGTGAGGGTTTACAGTGAATATACCCACAAAGTTCTTTGTTGACTCAAAGAAAATTCAAAATACTTAAAAATTATACAATTTAAACTCCCCAAAAATGGTCACCTTAAAATCTTATTTAGGAGTCTCAAGTCAGAGTGTGTGTGTGCGAAGCCAAAAATTGAACCGCAAACTTCCACTGATTGATCATTACGTTACTTTTCGAAAATTCGTTTTGATTCAAATGCTGCCGGGATGCTCTCTCAAACGAATCTCTCGGAATTTGGCTATTCTTTCGGTATGCGTGATTTATAAAGAGTAAATATAATGGACACAAAGTCACGCACACAAATTGAAAGACGAAAATTTTTGGGTGAAAAGATCTCTTCATCGGAATACGGTCATAGGGAAATGGGAACCATCATCTCTTTTTCACACCATGTAATCTATTTTATTATCTTTTTGTGTTTTAACTCTCCACGCGGTAACAAATTTCGCAATTCGGACTCAGTTAGGACTTTTTCGGGTTTAAGGTGTAATTGGGTAACATGAAATGGTTGGGAAATTCGGAATTGGAAATTTTTCTTATGATGTCCATTAATGATTTTTTTTTTTGGGGGGGGAGGGGGGCTATTGCTCATTTTCTCTTCTTTTTCTATTTTTTTTATTTTTCACTTTTGTTCTTTTCTTGCTATTTTTGTTGAGAATAACTATTTTTTTCTTGCCCCTTTTTATGCACTTTTCGGACTTAAATTCTAATTTTTTCCATTTTTCTCAATTCCGGGCTATTTGGGTTTTTCGGGTTACTAAACGAAAAAGGATAAATTTTATGCGGCTCACTTGGGTTATCAAAGGGATAATTTTTCACATCTTTTTTTGGCTAATATTTTTGGGTAACAAACCATGGCCTACTTCATTGTCCGAATTACTTATCAATTTACCATATGCGTCTCGAGATTAATTTAATTTAGAGATTTGTAGCGCGCGTTTCGAGACAACATTCCCTTTTCCATAACCGATCAAAATAATAAAATAGAGATCATCAACGACTTTAGTAAAACGCTGAATTAGAACTATGAGTTAACCATTAACTCGGATTGATTTAAAAACTCAAAAAGATCGATAGGCTCGAAATCTCACCGGGTTTTGTTAATCTCCACACTTATTCATTAAGTCGTCAATTTTCGCACAATTTCCATCTTTGGTCAATTTCGGCTTTGTGCATTTGATTTTTACAACTTGAGACAAAATATTTGTGACAATTTTGAAGATTTTAAATTCCAATCTTTATTTATTTTGAAGAAAAATATTTTTGGCTTTTTTTCAAAAATTTTCAATTTTTTTTTCCTAAAAAAAACACTCTTGGAAAGAACATGTGATCGAATCAATGAATCTAAACAATAAATGGGAAGAATATCCCACACCCCCTAACTTAAATGTTTCATTGTCCTCAATTCGAATCAAGAACACAACATAAAGAGAGGAAAAGAAAGATATTACCCAAAATGGAGCGATCCCCAAAAAGTACGAGTCCATTGAATCTACAAATCATGTTAGAACCAAGCATAGCAAAAAGAATAACAAAAACTCTAAACTAAAAAAAATAAGTTAACTATTGTACATGCTACGATTTTCAAATTCTAATAAGTTATACACTAGAAGTCGAAAAATTTGAGGGTCCACCCAAAATACAATATAACTTTGAGGGATTAATGGTGTACCCTCACTAGGATGCATGCCTCTCAAAAAATAAGTATTCCGTTTGAACAACGGAAGGCATGTGTGAGATGGAAAAAATGAACCATCACTAATTAAAAAATTTAACGGGATGATGGGGGGTTTGGGTGCTAGGTGGGACAAGTACAATTGAGATCCAAGAAAAATATAATCACCTCACAAATCTTTTTCAAGTAGTATGGGGAGAGGGGCACACAAAAAGGAAGAGTCCATTTTAGAAAACAATTCTAGCAAAGTGTCTTTGTCGGTAAAAGGTGTAAACGTTTCAGAATTTTCAACTGACTCATAGGAATCTAGCGGTACTTATAATGGTTCAATAACGGTGAACGAAAATGGTGATGAAATAAAATCAATCTCAAGTGATTCATCATCACTTGGAGATTGAATTTCAAGGGAGCAAGACTCACTTTCAATGAGATGTTCTTCAAAAATTTGAGGTGACACACAAGTCTCAACCTCTTCTTTGTTCTCCAAATCAGAACGCATCTCATCGCAAAATGAGAGTATTTTCGTAACAAGTCCAACATCCATTGCACTTTGGGTGGAAAGAAAATCGAGTACTTGTTTAATTAGAAAAAAAATTCTTTCTTCCAAAGTAGGATTCATTGGCTCTATAACCTCGGAAGAAAAATCGTCATTGGATTCGAATAATGCATCCAACTCTTTCTCCCAAAAACAATTTTTTTCCCGATATTTGTTTTCAAGACTTTCATATTCATGAATTAAAAGCCACTCACCCATTTTAATAGGTCGAGGTGGAGATTCTTGAAAATAAAAAGATTGAAAACTATTCCCATATGAACCATTATAATTACCGAACTCACTATAAAAAGACATGATTACCGAATAGTTTGTAAACGGACAATCCACTTAAAGAGGTGTGCGGATAAGGATTCAACGTTTCTTGGCACTCAATTGTGCAAGCCTGCAAAAAAAAATTAAAAGAAAGAAAAAAATATCTTGCGAAATAGTAAATTAATTATAATCTATAACAAAACACTCCCCGGCAACGGCGCCATTTTGATCGAGTCGAGTAATGGCTCCCATTCGTTGGCACCTATTGCATGATTTGCAAGCATCATTCACATCCTCGAAGATTGTGGGCCAATAGAGGCCGCATTGCACAATTTTAGCGGCCATCTTTTTCGTCGAAAAGTGGCCTCCACAAGCTTTCGAATCACAAAACTGTATGACTTTTGGGATCTCGTCATCTGGTACACATCGTCGGATGATTTGGTCTGCGCAGTATTTAAAAAGGAATGGATCATCATAAAAGAACATGCACGACCAAGTAAGAAACCTCTTCTTATCTTGCGGTGTCCAGTCGGGAGGGACAGCTCCCGTGACAAGATAGTTCACTATGTCCGCAAACCAGGGATACGAAGACGTAGCAAAAAGTTGCTCGTCCGGAAAGTATTCGTCTATGGGCATGGGATCACTACGTACGTTGGACGAAAGCCAAGATAAATGGTCGGCAGCGACGTTTTCTACTCCTTTCTTATCTTTGATGGAGAGATTGAACTCTTGTAGGAGTAGGATCCACCTTATGAGGCGCGGCTTGGCATCTTTCTTTGCAAGTAGGTATTTCAAAGCCGCATGGTCGGTGAAGACAGTAATAGTAGAACCAATGAGATATGACCGGAATTTATCAAGGGCAAAGACTACCACTAGTAACTCCTTCTCCGTGGTAGATTAGTTGAGTTGAGGTCTGGTAAGGGTCCGGCTAGCGTAGTAGATGACATGAGCTTTCTTATCTTTCCGTTGGCCCAAAACAGCCCCGATCGCATAATCGCTTGCATCACACATAAGTTTGAATGGTTAGGACCAATCCGGAACTTGCATGATGGGAGCGGACACAAGCATGTTTTTCAATTTGTCAAAAGAGTTTTGGCATGCTTCCATCCACTCAAATGGGGTGTCCTTCATGAGTAAGTTGCTTAAGGGCCTAGTGATGGCGCTAAAGTCCTTAATGAACCTTTGATAAAACCCCGCGTGGCCCAAGAATGAGCGCGTCCTTTAGCGATTTTGGTGGGGGAAGATCAGTTATGACATCTATCTTTGCCCTATCAACTTCTATTCCTTTGGATGATACAATGTGGCCAAGAATTATTCCCTCGGTGACCATGAAATGGCACTTCTCCCAATTCAGCACTAAGTTCTTTTCCACGTATCGGGTAAGTACTTTTTCCATCTTTTCTAAATAATGATCGAAAGAGTTGCCAAAAACGCTGAAATCGTCCATGAACACTTCGAGTCCTCTCTCGATCAGGTCGCTAAATAAGCTCAACATGCACCTTTGAAAGGTCGCAAGTGCATTACACAAGCCAAATGACCTACGCTTGTAGGCAAATGTACCAAAAGGGCAAGTGAAGTTCGTCTTCTCCTGGTCAAGTACATCTACCTCAATTTGGTTATATCCGGAATAACCATCAAGGAAGCAATAATAAGGGTGTCCCGCTACTCTCTCAAGCATTTGATCAATAAATGGCAAGGGGAAATGGTCTTTCCTAGTTCCCGCATTGAGTTTCCAGTAGTCAATGCAAACGCGCCACCCGATGGTGGTACATTGGGGAACGAGCTCTCCCTTAGAATTCTCAATCACAGTCATACCCGACTTCTTCGGGACAACTTGAATAGGGCTCACCCATTTGCTATCCGAGATTGGGTAGATAATCTCGGCATCCAGTAATTTGATGATCTCGGTTCTCACAACTTCTTTCATGTTGGGATTCAGTCTTCTTTTCATTTCTCTAGAAGGCTTGACATCCTCTTCGAGATGGATCTTATGAGTGCAAATCAAAGGACTTATCCCCTTCAAATCAGCTATGCACCAACCAAATGCACCTTGGTGCTTCCTCAGAATTTTCAATAATTTACCATCCTGCCCTTCATTTAGGTTAGAGGAGATAACAACAGGAAATGTCTCATCCTCTCCTAGGTATGCATATTTAATATGGGAGGGGAGTTTCTTTAATTCGAGGGTTGGAAATTTTTCACTGGAGGGAACCATGTGTGTATCCCTCGGCGATAATTCCTCGAATCTAGAAACCCAATTAACATCTCTCACGTCCTCGTCCGACGTACTCTCATCGAGTAGCTCTCTCAACTCTCCAATCTCCCTCTCGAAGTCGGTATACGTCCCCTCACACTCATATCTCGCCGCTAAACAGGACTCTAAAGCGTCACCACAGTAATTCTCCTCAAAGTACTCCTCTACTATCTCATCAATGAGGCTCACCGCGTGAAGATCATCTTCCTCCCCTACATTTTGGGCTATGTGGAAGATGTTGGTTTCCAAGGTCATGTTCCCAAATGTGAGTTGCATTCGCCCATTCCTCGTATTGATTAATATTTAGCAGTAACTAGGAAAGGGCGCCCAAGGATGATGGAAACATGATTACTCAAGTGGAAGGAGGGCTCCGTATCCCAAATGACAAAATCTACCGAAAAGTAGAAAGTGTCAACTTGAACGATCACGTCCTCAACTATACCTCGTGGGATCTTCACTATTCGATCCTCTAATTGGAGAGTGGCCTTCGTGGGCTTGAGGTCGCCCAAGTCAAGTTGCCTATAGATGGAGTAAGGGATGATATTTACGCTTGCTCCCAAGTCAAGTAAGGCTTTTTCAATTTTATTATCCCCAATGATGCAGGATATGGTGGGTGCACCGGGATCTTTGAATTTAGGCGGGAGTTCATTTAGTAGAATGGAGCTCACATTTTGTGCTAGAAAGACATTCTTCTTCACTTTCATCTTTCTCTTAACTGTTAACAAATCTTTGATGACTTTGCCATAAGCTGGAATTTGCTTAATGGGCTTAAGGAAAGGTAAATTCAGCTTTACTTGCTTAAGCACTTCTAGCACGTCTTCACGTGGGTTTCCTCTATGGGAGGGAATCAACCTTTGAGGAAACGGTGCCGCGGAGTGCGGTTTCACTACTACCTCTGGCCCACTAGCATCTTCTTGGTCACTCTCATTTAAGGGGACATCTTCGGCCTCTTTCGTGCCGGGCGAAATCTCCTTGTCTTTTGTTGCGTCGTGTGGGGGAGGTGATAAATTAACGACTCTCCCACTACGAAGAGTGGTTACAGCTTGACATTGCTCCTGATGTTCAGTGGAAGTGGAGCTAACGCTAGTTTGACCTTGGGGAGGTCTTTGGCCTTGGGCAGGAAACTTGCCCTTCTCTTGAACACTCAATGAGGATTGTATTTTTGACAGGTTCGCATTTATGTCACCAATCAGACGATCATATTTGGCAGTGGTTGCGGTCTGGCTTGCGATGAATTTATTCATGGTATCCTCGAGAGTTCTCCGCTGTGGCGGGATATAATTTCCTTGAGGTGGTGGTGCTTGCACATGTCCTTGCATGTGCGGGGCTTGTTGAAAGTGTTGTGGTGGAGGAGGGGCAGTATGTGAAGGAGGGTTCATTGTGGCATGTTGTTGCCCATAGCTAACACTGGGATGATTTTTCCATGAAGGGTTGTAGGAATTCCCGTGCGGGGCACCGAAATTACCCTTAAAGCCTCCTATACCACTAACTTGCTCCTGAAGCATTGCTTTGTAGGCGGGTATTGTAGGGCATTCCTCAGTTGAATGGCCCACCTCACAAATAGCACACACCTTCACGACGGGGTTTGGAATGGGCCCAGCTGGTCCTTTTCCATATATCTCGCATAGATCTCAAAATCATTTCTCAAGAGTCTCCAATCGGCTGTACGTCATAGAATTATTATCTAAATGGAATAGGCTGGACGCCGACGGAGTGGTGGTCGCTTGTCTATTTCGATTTTGAGCGTTGGGATCAGAAGTGTCCCAGGATTGGGTAGTCTCGGCGATATACCTCAAGTGAAGCTCAGCATCCTGGGCATCTAAATCGATAAATGGTCCACTTCCCATTGTTTCAACAAGTTGTTTGGAGTTAAGATTCAACCCATTATAGATAAAAGAGATGACTTGTGCTGAATCAAATCCATGATGGGGGCATGAAGCAACTAACTCGTTGAAACGTTCATAACATCGATGGAATGGCTCATTTTCAGCTTGTCTGAATGCTTGAATTTGAGCCTTTATGGAGATTGTTCGATGTGGTGTGAAGAATTTCTTGAGAAATCTCGACTGTAACTCATTCCATGATGGAATCAAGCTTGGAGGTAAAGACCATAGCTAGGTCTTAACTTTATCTTTGAGCGATAAAGGGAAGAGTTTGAGGAAGATTACCTTTTATGTGCAGGTTTGATCATTGAGAGTATCATACACGTCCTCAAATTCCCTAATATGGAGGTATGGCTTTTCCAAATCCATACCGTGGTAATACGGTAGCATCTGAATCATCCCATTTTTGAAACGGAATTTCCCGGCATTATACGGGAGTATAATGCATCCCGGCGTGACAGTACGCTCGGGATATAAGAATTCTCTAATCGGACGGTATGGGGGCTCTTCCTCACCGGCGGGTGCACTACCGTGTTGCGACATCTCTTCCTCACTTATTGACTTGGTGCTCTCACTAGGCGTGCTCGGAGTGTGTCCTAAGAAGGAAAAGGGAGTGTTATCGAAGATTGAGTGCGACGGTGTGGGAGGTGGGACCCAGAACTGTGGGGCGTTTGGAGTGTGGGGATTATCAGGATTATACTCAACAGTTGGATTTTCGTGAATGTTGGTTGGAGTATTATGGGGTGTGGGAGTGGTTTCAGGATTCTGCATTAATGGCTTATGAGAGATGATGGTGAATCTTTTTGTGCTTTTTTAATTTTTTTATGTTTTTGGGTTTTTGGAAATTTTTGGTCACAGCTTTGGATTGACTCGATCTAATCCTAAGTCTACCTAATTCCCCGGCAACGGCGCCATTTTGATCGTGTTGAAAACCGAGCGTCTATGTAAATACGCTATTCGTTGTTGTCGGCTTCCAACCACAATACAAAAAAAACTAAACTTTAACTACACTCTTGCGGAGTATAGTGGCGAGTCTGGGTATAGAATCCACGGGGAATGTTTGATAGAATTTAATTGATTTATTATTTCAAAAAATAAAGTGTAAAAGATGATGATTGAGTGAGAAAGGAAAAAGGGAAAAATAAAGAAGTTAACTAAAACTAATTGGAAAAATTAAGGTAGAGACACAATCCCCCAACCCTAGTGTATTGATGGTATAAAACTAATCGTAAATTGAACTGATTAATTTGACCCGGAAGTTAGTACTCCCAAGCATTACGTATACGAGGTTCAAGCCCGCATCATACTTAATCTGAGGATGAGTAAATCAGTATCGCGATAGTAGCACTCAAATTGTACTCTAAATCATCACGAGTACCCAGAGGCAAACGAGATATAAAGATCTACAATTATTGTGTAACTACGCAATACGGTCATAATCAATCACTAAATTTAGAGGACTAATTTTATACACATGCAACTACCACATCAAGTTGGGTTCATGCATCCAAACCTTTAAAAACCTAGCCTAACATGGTGAATAATAATAAAAGTGCTGAAAGTAAAAGTTACCAAGATTGAAGAACAAGAACATGCAAGAAGAAATCAAAGATTGAAGGAAAACTCGAAAAGCTCTTGAATTAATGATGCAAAATATGTGAATCTTTCTCCTAGTTGTTCCTACTTGTTATGGAGCTTTTACATGAATGAAATCTGAATAAAAAGAGTCCTAAGGATTAAATATATAGGCTAGAGGTCGTTTAGAAGAGTCCCCAAAACATAAAACTCTTTTGGCTAAAAGATAAGCACAAAATAAAAATCCCGTATCTGCCAATTTGTCACACTTAGAAAGTGTGACTAATTTTGTAACGGATCTGGAGCATGACTAATTTCGTAACGGATCTGGTGCGTGACAAATGGGCGGACCGGTTCTTTTTCCTCAGCTTCGAATCGGTTTCGGTCTGACAGCTTTTTTCTTGGATTTCTTCTCAACTTCAAATTGGCATAACTTCTTCACCGTAGCTCGGATTGAGGTGTCGTTTTTTCCAGTGTTCTTGTAATTTAAGTCTTTTCAACTTTCCAGTTGGCCCCACCTCCGAACTAAGGCTGAAAAATTACGAAAATGCCCTTCAACTCACCGATTCTTGGTTTCTTTCACTATTTGAGTTCTCTTTTCAATCTTTCTTGCATGAAATATCTGTAAAACACATAAGAGATACACAAAATACGACATACTTGCCAAAAAGGGTTAGTATCATAGATATGAGATAAATCCAAGCTATTTACACCGCACGGGATCATAAAAATACCGAAATTAAGGGGATAAATGTGAAGAATTTATGCCTAATCATATGTCTTCGATTTCTAACTTGAAGACCTGGAAATCGTGATTCTTCGGCAAATTTATCAATCATCAAAACCAATATATAAGGAAGCAGTTGCCAAAATAAAAAGAGATCATAAAATGGGAGGATGTGGAAAAGTTCTTGATGGGTAAATTATGTTTTTGATAATTAAAAAAATAAGTGTTATTACTTTTCATCTTGGGATGCTTTGAGAATAAGCCGTTTCGAGCATTCTCAGCTTCATTGGATTTTTCGTCGAGTAACTTCAAGTGAAAAAATATATTACAAATTAGAATTTATACAAATCAAAGTTTACATTCATTCAAACGGAAATTGTAGCAGCAAAGTTATACCAATATTCTATAACATTATAGACCCATCAAAAGGCAACAGTGTTGGATGGTTAGAAAAAAAAAGTAGCAGGGTTGAGAACTAGTTTGATGGTTAAAAAGAACTGGACTCATACTAAACTCGATACCCACGACCCCTATTTTGCTAGATCTGTGGAAAAGATTGGAGGCAGGGCATAAGGTCATACAACCCTCATTATAGTTCGAAATCATGTCCCGACCAATGGAAAAACTTCCCAAGGTGGCAATCAATGAAGTCACTGTGGAAAGATGCAGCTAGCAGGATCAAATCCACTAGAGAGTTACTGATTGTGGTAGTAATATGAGGGAGGTCTAGATACAAGGGATCCCGTATGGGTTGCCAAATTTTTATGATGAATCCTATTGTTGAACACAAAAATTCCGTTAAGGCTTCGATTGCTGCATTGACAACAATCAATGTGAGAGTCAGGAAAAGAAGGGGAAGAAGCTATGGTTGAACCTGCAACCCCATTAACCGAAGTCATATATACAAGGACATGGTCCCCCCCCCCCCCCCCCCACAACAAAATTAAGAACCATGTGCTTAACTCTTGCATGATCTCATCTCATCTCTCATGAGACCTCAACATTTGGATAGGCAACAAAATAAGGAGTGTTGATTTACATTCGACAACAAAAACCCAAACCCCTACATTGGTCAATTACAGAATCCAAAATTGAAAACAACCCATTCTTCCAATTAGAAACATCAAAATATCATCAAACCTAAACACGTATTGGTTGAACATATGGACTTAAATACGTATTAAATCGGCATAAATACACAACTAAAAATATTTTGTCTAAATAGTATAGTTTGCCTAAATAATTAACAACATTAAAAATGAACAACTTTAATACAAAAAAGTGGACAGGTTCAAATCTCAAAATCGAAAAAAAAATGGACAATAACAAACATTCAAATCTCAAAAAATTATCAGCACTCAAATCCAATATATTTGTGAACAAAAAAATCCACAACACTCGTATATTTTGTGGACAATAAAAATGGAAATAAAAAAAAAGCCTTGCCTTTGGTTTGTAGATGGCTTGTCCAGTGGAGCAACAAGGTGAAGGTTGCAAGGGATGGCATCAAGTGGCGGTGCAGGGGTCGAGATGTTTTAGTGGGTGTGGATGCTTAGGGGGAGAGAGAAAATTGTTTCGCTAAGAGAGAGAAAGAGAGAGAGAGAGGTGGGGGTTGTCGTGTGCAAGAGAGAGAGAGAGAGAGAGAGAGAGAGAGAGAGTAAGAGGGAAATTTGCAAAAGGTTGGAAAATGTGTGAAAAAGGTGAGGGGAAATTTGGAAAGGGTTGGGAAAATGTGTGAAAAAAAGTGAGAGAAATAACAAAAGGGTTAAAAAACCCGTCCCATTTGGTATATCAAAAGGGACGGCTTTAAAATCTGTCCCTTTTGGTATACCAAAATGTATATTTATTTTGAAAAAAGGTAAAAATTCAAGGTATATAAAAAAGGACAGATTTTAAAACCGTTCCTTTTGGTATTTATCAAAAGGGACAGTTTTAATATCCGCCCCTCATGATATACCAAAAGGGATGGTTTTTAAAACCCGTTCCTTATATTTTTTTGGAAAAAGATAAAAATTCAAGGTATACCAAAAGGGATGGATTTAAAAACCCACCCTTTTTGCTACCAAATGGGAGAGTTTTTAAAATCCATCCCATTTGATATACCAAATGGGAAGGTTTTAAAAATTTGTCCCCTATATTTGGCCAGGAAAAAAGCACTAAAAATTCTCATACACTTTAAGGGTCGATTTTCAATAACTATCCCATTTGGTATAGAAAATGGGACAAACTTACATGGCCGTCCCAAATACTCCAGTCCCTAATGCCCATTTTTCTTGTAGTGATGCCTAACATTGAGAAGTTTGAGGGTAGAAACCCCCCAATTGTTCATCTTCGAAGCTACCACCGAGCCATGCTTCTCCTAAGTGACTCCGAGGAAATATTGTCCCAGATATTCCAACAGACTTTGAAGGACAACGTTTTTTGTTGGTTTCTATCCCTTGAGGAATCCAAAATGCACAGTTGGGAGGTTCTTGTCCGTGAATTTATTTTGTTGTACAAATACAATGAGTAGTTATAGGTACCACACCATGATCTAGAACTTCTCAAGAAGAACCCCATAGAAACTGTCAGCAATTTCATAGCAAGGTGGAGGGAGAAAGCGGGTACTACGACCAACCAGCCTTTCAAAGAAGAGCAAGTTAGTATTGTGAAGGAAAACTTCTTACCCCATGTCTGAGCAACAATGGGAGGATAGTATTACCCTCATTTTCGAGCTTTTCGAGGAGTAGAAGTGGATATTGAAGAAAGTATTGCCAAGTCAGAAGTTGAGCTAAAGAAAGTATCCAGACCGTTCACACTAAGAAAATATTACAAGCCTGATATAGTCACGACCCTCACCAACACCTCTCAACCTGCTACCTCTTGGGTGCCAGAAAGTCGTACTAATCTAGTAAAAAAAGAGTACATCGAGCTCCATTCCCCTCTCTCTAAAATGTACCAAACCTTTTTGAGCCGAAACCTCATCAAACAGTTGGACCATCATCCACTACCAAACCCACTTCTCAAAAATTTCAAACCCGATGCCAATTATGACTTTTACCAAACTTCCATCCATACCACCGATCAGTGCTTCCACCTTCGGAATGTAATACAAAGTTTAATTGATCGGGGTGGCATCTCCCCACTGGCCAATCCTAAACCTAACGCTGCTCACAATCCACTTCCAAACCATACAAATTCCATCTTCCTATAGAATGACCCAGAATTTGAACCATCTACCCAGATTTTACCCATTAGAGCACCCATCATACCAATATTTTCATCCAAACCCCTTAAAGTCTGCCCATATTTTCTCCTACACCATACCAATTTTACTAGCCCAGCTCTATCACTTCTTATAAGAGAGTGTATATCCATTCGTACCTAGTCTAAAGGGAGGGATATGGAATTTCCAGCAGTACTAAACCAGCTTCTGGAGTTTGGGATAAATTCCCCTCTGAAATGACTATTGACTGCCAAAAGTTTAGCATCCTATTCATGGAAGCCTGGAAGTGGGCTCGAGAGTCAAATAATTGGGTGGTACTCATTGACAAAGTCACTTTGGACGATGCATTACAGATTATGGCAGACTTATTTTGACATACGAATGAGATTTAGAATATATTCGAGTTACTCTATGGCTTAAAGCTATAAGAGCGGTTGGTTCCTTCACTTATGTACCTCCCCATTAAGTGGGAGGATATATATAAAGAAGTCGTTGAGGTTGTGGAATGCATTAACTTCTCATGGAAAGACGACATCGTTTTCATCGGATGGGGGGATGACTTTGATAGCTCAAATGAAGAACCAAGATAAGAAAATGATAGTCCAATAATCAGTATGTGTGGGATGATATCTTTTGAAGATCTACTAGGGTAAGTCAACAAAGTGGTCGTACAACCCGAAATAGATGAAGAAATGGGGTTTTTGTTCTTCCCCTCCTACATGAGCCATATGACTATATCTGGAAGACAATACCAGAGTCCAAATCCTCAGTCAATAGGGATAGATAAAGGAAAGGGAGTTGTCAAGAAACTACCCATGCCAGAAATGACCATCGAGGAAAGAAAGATCCTCGACCAACTTAAAAAAACTCAAGCCAACATCACCTTGTGGGTACTCTTTATGTCTTCCCGGCTACACCAAAATGCTATGATAAATTTGCTTAACGGGCCCACAGTCCCTCCTTCTAGCACTCTAGATGAAGTCGTGAACTTGGTCGGGTCCTTAACCTCGGCCAGATTGATTTCATTCTCATAAGTTTGGTCTTAATCATAATTTTTCTCTCAAAATTTTTGTTGAGGTGATGGGTAAGACAGTCCCACTCTTGCTCATCGATAATGGATCAGCACTCAATGTTTTCCCATTAAGAACCTTGAAATCCCTAGGTTTGAAAGTAAGTGACCTTGCTCCAACTTTATCCCTAGTGTGTGACTATGACAACACTCACCCTGAGGTGATGAGATCCATAACACTCACTATATGGTCTAGACCTGTCAATACCGTTATCGAATTCCATGTTATTGATATACCTGATTGTTTCAATCTATTGCTTAGTCCATCGTGGATTCACAACATCAAGGGGGTATCTTTTTCTCTCTATCGAAGAGTGAAGTTCTTCGATAAGGGGCGGGCCATTACCATCTTTAGAAACGATGACAGTATTAAAAAATCCAGCTCTAGTAATTCGGTACTAAAAATACAACATGGGATGATTGACATACTTTTTTCGGCTTCAGGGTTGATCCACTTCCACTCCTAGCATGGGATGATTTCAAAGACCGAGTCTATCCAGAGTACAACCTTCATGTAAATGCCAACATAATATAGATGTTCAAGAATATGTACTTCATGCTCGGACTAGGGCTGGGACGATGAAAACAGGGGATACTAGAGCTGATAGTCCAGAAAAAGTCCTTTCCTCAATGTGGCATGGGTTATTAACCATCATCTTAGGAACTCAGGCTGCTCTGCCAACCTTAGTTGATGAGAAATTTAGAAAGTGCCAAGACTGTTTTGGGGGATAACTTGAACGGAAGATTCGTTAAAAAGGGTGAATTTCCCTTTTATGGCTTTCCCGAACCATATATGATCATGTAGACAAGAATATGAAGCTAGAGATGGAGATCTTCTTTCAAGACAGTTACTCCTAGGCAAAGACTCCCAACATCAGTGCAACCACTCATTGATAAAGCTATAATTGTTACAGAGGTTTTTACGGGGAGTGACTCCGAGGACTTGTTCAATATGAAGACATTGGGGATGACACTCTGCATGATCCACTCAAGCGCTACATCGTTAGATGTGTCCACTTTAATCAAGGCTACTGATGATCCCCTCCTCAACTGGAATGCTATACCAGTTCCACCTACTGAAATGCAACCCAACCCAAATGTTAATCATATATCTTCCTATTTTGTTGTTCCTCCTTTTTGTGATAAAAATGTAATCGGTACCTCCTTCGATGAGGTTCTCAACACTATTTTTTCTCGAGAATGAAATAAATAAAGACTTTGAGTATCTTGTTATGACTTTCATTAATTGTCTTGACTCTAATCAGACTCTTGATGATGATGATGATTTTTCAAATGAATAATTCTTTAACTTATCTTAATAAGGTTAATAAAAAAAATAACATAACTATGTTCAAATTAATGAGGACGAAACTGTTGTTATTAATCTCGGTTCTAGAAGCCAATTGCACGATATTCGGATAGGGTCCACCCGTGATGAGTATAAGTACGCACAACTCGAGGAACTACTGAAGGAATTTCTGGACATCTTTATATGGTCCTACGATGACATGCCCAATATCGATCTCGAGATCACTCAGTACGAGATTCCAACTCTTACAGAATGCAAACTGGTCAAAAAAACTGCGAAAACTCTACAAATAATGGTCACTCAAGGTTAAATGAGAGGTAATCAAACAGTTGAACGTAGGCTTCATCCGAGTGATCGATTATCCCACGTGGCTGGCTAACATTATACTCATATCGAATTTAGGAGGAAAAATCTTCATATGCGTTGACTACCAGGATTTGAACAAATCACCTTCGAAAGATGATTACACATTATCCAACATCATCATGATCATGGGAAACATGACAAGTCATGATCTCAAGTCATTCATTGATGGGTTTGTCGGATACAATCAGATCAAGATGCACCCTGATCATCAAGAGAAAAACGCATTCATCACCCCTTGGGGAACCTTATTTTATACAGTTATGTCATTTGGTCTAAAAAACATAGGGGCTACCTACCAAAGGGCTTCCACAAATATCTTTCATGATCTGATACACAAAGAGTTCCAGGTATATGTGGATGATATGATCATTAAGTCAAAGACTCAAGAAGGTGATGTTCCCGCCCTTTAGAATTTCTTTGAATGGCTATGGCAATACCAGATGCGATGCATTTTCATCATCACTAATGGAAAGCTTTTAGGATTCGTGGTTAGGATAAAGGAATTGAACCAGGCCCTGCCAAACAAAATCCATACTCGAAATGCCACCACCCCGAATGAAAAAGGAAGTCTGGGTATTCTTGGTAAAATTATAGTATATCAACTGGTTCATCAGTCAGTTGACTTCTATTTGTGAACCCATCTTCAGACTCCTACAAAAGGATTCCTCCAAAGTTTAGAGAGAAGCCTGTCAGGAAGCCTTTGATAGAATCAATTTGTACCTTACCCAACCTCGGATACTCATGCCACTGCAGCCTTGTCTCCCTCTACTCCTATACTTGACCATAACAGACACCTCATCTGGGGCTTTATTAGCCCAATACATTGAAGAATCCTGCAAAGAAAGGGCCATCTACTATGCCTATCATAAATTGGTCAGGTATGAAGTCAACTACACTACCTTAGAGAAAACATGTGTTACCCTTGTCCGTGTCAATAAAAAATTGAGGCACTACATGCTCGCTTTTCCTATTAGACTTGTGTCCCGAATGGATCCTATTAAATACCTACTTGAGAAACCTGCCCTGTCTACCTGGATGGCCCGATCGTTAAAGCTCCTAGTCGAGTTCGATATTATGAATGTCACACAGAAAGCCATGAAATAGAGAGACATCTCTGACTACCCTGCTGACTACCCCATGTAATAAATCGACGTTTGGATCTCCTAGTTCTCGGATGAAGATATCCTTTGCACCTCTCAAGAAGACCTCTGGTGGAAAATATTCTTTGACGGCACTACCAAAGAGAAAGGATACGGTATCAAGGTACTCTTGATCGCCTTTGATTATTCTCACACTCCCATTTTCATCAAGCTATATTTTCCCTACACCAATAATGTGACCAAATATGAGTCGTGCACTATAGGACTCAAATTCACTATCAAGAAAGGTATCCAGTGCCTAGATGTTTACAGGGACTTTGTCCTCATCATCGAACAGATCCTTAGAAGATGGAAAGTCAAAGTTCAAAAACTCTTACCCTTCCACACCCACCTGGAAGAGATTGCCTCCCAGTTCTAAGATAACACCTTCCACTACTTGCCCCGAGCAAGGAATAACTTAGCCAATGCTCTTACTACTCTCGCTTCCATGATCGACATGCCCAAGGGAATAACAATGTCCCCTTTCCTAGTCCAAAAACAAGCTAAACCAACCTACTTCTACCATATTGAACTCGTCCCAGAAGAGGACTCCGATATGGTCGTGTTAGGGTAGTACGACATTTGGCGCCTCCTCAATCATAGTAGGTATCCCCAGGATGACAGCATGAAGACCGATTGACCCTCCATAAATTGGTTACCCAATGCATTGACTGCAATAAATCATTGTTCAAGAGAAACTTTGATGGAACCCATTTGCACTGCATCGCAGGGGCTAACACTAAAGAAATGATGTCGAAGATCCACAATGGGGAATGTGAACCTCACATGAATGACCATATGCACGCTAAGAATATTATTCGATGGGGGTACAATTGGAACACCATGGTTTAGGATTGTACCTCTTATGTCTAGAGATGCCTTAAAGGACAATATTTTGCCAATCTCCAGCACTTGCCTCTGTGAGAATTATACAGCATGACTTCTTCCTGGACGTTCTCCACATGGGGCATTGATATCATAGGGAAAGTCACACCCAAAGCTTCCAATGGGGATGAGTTCATCCTAATTTCCATTGATTACTTCGCCAAATGGTTCGAAGATGAGTCATATGTAGTGTCGAATGCCAAAAAGGTAGCCAAGTTCATCCAAAAGAACATCATCTGTCAATATGGGGTTTGGCATAAGTTATTGTAAGATAACGGGTAACATTTCGAGGAAGAGGTCAAAGAATTGGTCGATAAGTACAGGATTTAGAGATATAAATTTTCTCTCGAACGACCATAAACCAACGGTGCAGTTGAAGCTCCTAATAAGAACCTCAAAGAAATCATCAGCAAGGTGATAGAGAATTGCAAATATTGGGCCAATCGGATCCCTTACGCACTCTGGGGCTACTGCACTTCAATCAAGCATCTAATAGGGCTACCACTTACTCTCTTATATAAAGAATGAAATCAGTTCTAGCTGTTAATCTAGAAATACCTTCATTACGCGTTATGCTTTAGAGCAAAGTATCTATATCATATACGAAGATGACTGGCATCAAAGCCATTTTGACAAATTATCACTCTTAGATGAAAGGAGGCTAAAGTATATATATCATATACAAGGGTACCATCGCCAGATAGCGCGATGGTTCAATCAAACAGTCAATGATCATGGTGTCCAAGAAGGGGACTTAGCCCTCAATGAAATCATAGAACCCGTCTAGGACCCTAGAGGGAAATTAAAGCCAAACTGAAGTGGCCCCCACATTAATAAAAAGATCATGTCCGGTGGAGCTTCTTTGATCACTGACCTTAACGGATAAGAGATGGCACATCCAGTCAACCTGGATCGTCTCAATAAAATCTACCCTTAGTCCGAAATCTCGATGCGGTATGACTCCTCTCACCCCTTAGATTCTAAAAAATAAAAATTATTCATATCCCTCTACTCAGAACTACTTGGGGCCTGATCCTCTAAATGCCTTTTCCTTTCAACATAAAACTCAAAAAAAAATCAAAACCCCCAGAGGTAGGTAGGCAGCTCATATGATTTCCATGGGCACACTCCCCTTTTTTTCACAAAATAATATTATTTTCTTACCTTCGAGAACGATAGTTCATTTTATCATTTACATGAACAAAAGGATTATGTATGCCTTAGAGATTGGTATAGATAATTCATATGTAAAACTTATCAAGAGGCACATCAATATAATTAAAATCCTTTTTTATTTTCATAATGGGAGAATTCAGTACAATTACATGAAATATCAGTGTGGGATAGTCCAACAACTACACACACACACACACACGGGCCAACCAAATTGTCCTTATAAAACACTAAACAAAGCTTCTCGAATTTAATCCCAAAAATCAAAAGCAAACCAAAATAACCAAACACTTATCAATCACAAAAGTTTCACAAGAAATGAACACCATCTTCACAAATATCCTACTTGCAACCCCATCATCATTTGCTCCTCAAGGCCCTAAACTTCGCCTTTTTGTTGGTATTCCGAAGGCGCTCCGTAGAACAATATTCCCTAACTAGCCAGGAGAAAACCAACACCCCATCCATAGTGTCAAATGTGACAAACCATCTATGTTAGGTTTCCTCTGCCAAGATCTTAGCCACTACGCTCTTCCATAGACATTTCAGATAATCCCCAGAGACATGCCAAACCCTACTAACAGATTGAGAAGGACGGGTTGACGACTAACAATTCTCCCACAAAGAACCTAATTGCATGCGCAAGAATTTAGTCGAATCCTCTACAGGAAAGAAATTTAGGGTAGGGGGAGACGCAATTTGCTCCAATCCAACTTAACGTCAAAGCCACCTGGGGAAATAGAATGAGATCGGCTAAAGGCCAACTAACCGAATGTACCGATATTCCCCCAGTTTCAGAATGGGTTGCAGCTCCCCCACCACAGCACCGACCAGCGCAGACATCGAGCTTCATGATCCACGAACCAATTTACCCAATTCTCTATGGATGGGCCAAAGTTGATGAAATAACGAGTGAAGAAATTTGGCACAGCTGCCAAGGGATATTCAAGGGGCCACCAAATGGAATCTCTCAGCCAGCCACATAAACATCGTAATTAGGCCTCCTCTTAAAAAATCATAACGTCTTTCCCGCCAAGCATATAGACCGTTTAGGGTTTCCACTAGTATCACCACCGTAGGATTACAACGATATGACATCCACACTGTAATGGCAACCAATTGAGGGTCCACCATTATTTCCCAGTCACCAGTAATATCTTCGAAGTTAAGCCCAGGATAATAGCTTCGGTATGGGCCGTATTGTTATAGTCCCACAGACGCAAAAAATATAAGACAGTTAGGAGAGAGATCATTCCCCCAGTGACCTATGGACGATCCGTCGAAGGGGAGACGTGGATAATTCCTGTTAATAGCTCCCGAGGAGACCGAGAGAATTCAGGCATAGTCACCGCCACGCTGGGATTAACCCCCAACATAGTTGAAAAGTCCTCATAGATCGGACAGACCTCATCTAAGACAAAGTGGAAAACCTGATCCTCGGGATACCAAATTTCACTGCCGCCGCCAGCATGTTCCAGTCGATGGGATGATTGCGCCACAAAGATACCTAACGTAAGATAAAAGAGTCGTAATCCACATTCCATATTGTACAGACACATAGCTTCTAGGCTCTCGAGATATGAAGCGAATTTTGCACTGATGGGAAGGGCTTTGGGAAATAATAAGACAAAAAGCATGAAATAAATAAAAAAGAAGAGAAAATGTGAATGGATGGAATACCTCACCACCTTATCCCCTTTTTATAAATGAAAATTTTGGTTAAATAACAAGAAATATGAGAAACTCGAATAAATGTCTTCCCCACCAAATACTTTGAAGCAAACGAAAGTGCAATCAAAGCCTTAGGGTCACTTGACTGGACTCACCCGCCGATAGTTAGGACAAGGAGTATGCCTATCGGCAAGCCCCACTTTACAACCAAGCTTTTTTTCCCCTCACCCATATATCAACCAAGCTGCCAAAGGCCTTCCTTTATTCAAAAATTACAAAAAACTCATTTTTCCTACTTTTCTCAAAATATACCCCTTGAAAGGGAAACTCTTTTCCACTATGCCTCCAAGGCCTCTCTTTGTTACAAAAAAATATTATCCCACTTTTTCCCAAAATAAAAACTCATTAGAAAATTAAAGTGCATGTAGAGTAAGCCATTAAATCAAGATAATCAAACAAAATATGCATCTCTTTTTTCCTTTTTAGGTCTCTTTTCAGGTACAATGCCACTAGATCAAGCCTGAAATATGGTCAATGTCAAGCTCCCACGGTCAACGATGAACTTGTAAGAAAATCCCGAAGGGAAAGAACCAGAATTAGATGTCTCCTAGGTACTAGACGTACCTAAACTCACGTGCCATCAACTGCCGCATCTACGCATACTGACTCGTCACCCCCGTATCCCAAGGAGCCATCTCTTAAGGGTAAAAGGTCACCTATAATCCCAATAGAGATTCAGCAATCCTACCCAATGCCACCTTCCCCGCCTCTGGCGTCACACTCAACATACGATCCACCACTATCTGGAAACCCTCACAATCTGTTCGCAGCAGCTACTTCCACCCACCAATCAGTACCTACCTCTTCCCCTTCCCAAGGCAACCCAGAAGACCATGGCGTTGCCCAACCTACAACATGTTGATTGGTAACCCCCTGAAAATTTTGTACAACGAATCCTGAAAACTGCCAAAAAATTCCCAAATAAATATTAGAAAAATTCTTCACCAAGAAAACAATTTTTAAGGATCTCAAAATCCCCAGACGGATTAAAACTAAAATTCTATCCCCAATTTAAACTCTAAACGGCATTCCCCCATCCCCAGAGTCCACTATAATTCCCTAGCAAATTCCCCAAACCTCAAGTCATCAACTGTTTCCCTAACGAAACTTCCAAATCCAACATCCCCGGTGGAGCTATAAGCTAGTTAGATATCTCTCCTCGGTAGCATCTCAGAGAAATAGATTGCCCAGAGAAATCCCAAAACCTTATGTCATCAACAGTTTCCGCAGCAGAATTTCCAAACTGAACTTTATCCCAATCCCTCCACCATAAGAGTTTTAGCTATCCTAACAAAGCTATCTCCTCTCAAAAGGACATAATCCCCGTCCAGATGTCTCTTCCCCAATAGAGTCTCAAAAAAGGTAAATTAAAGGCTCCCCATAGAGAAAACTCTCACATTACAACGTTAGGTCCTCATAATTGACCTCAGCCCATAGAATTGGTCGCCACAACTTTAGGTCCTCAGAATTAACCTCGACCCGCAGAATTGGTCGCCATTACTTTAGGTTCTCAGAATTGACCTAGACCATCAAAATTGGTCGCCACCACTATAGGTCCTCAGAATTGACTTGGACCCGTAGAATTGGTCACCACAACTTTAGGTCCTCAAAATTAACCTCAACCCGCAAAATTGGTCACCACAACCATAGGTCCTCAGAATTGACCTCAAATCGCAGAATTGGTCATCACAATTGTGGGTTCTCAAAATTAATATCAAACCATAGAATTGATCTCCACAACTTTAGGTTATCAGAATTGACCTCGACCTTTAGAATTGGTCGCCACAACGTTAGGTCCTCAGAATTCACCTCGACTCGCAGAATTGGTCACCACAACTTTAGGTCCTTAGAATTAACCTCGACCCGTAGAATTGGTCGCCATTACTTTAGGTCCTCGGAATTGACCTTGACCCTCATTATTGGTCCCCAAAACTTTAGGTCCTCAGAATTAACCTCGACCTGCAGAAATGGTCGCCAAAACTTTAGGTCCTAAGAATTGAACTCGACCAATAGAATTGGTCGCCACCGCTTTAGGTCCTCATAATTGGCCTCGAACCAAAAAATTGGTTGACACAACTGTAGGTCCTCATAATTAACCTCGATCCGTATAATTAGTCTCCACTACTTTAGGTCCTCAGAATTGACCTCGACCCGCTGAAGTCGTCGACACCACTTTAGGTCCTTAGAATTTACCTCGACTTGGAAAATTAGTCACCCCTACAATAATAGGTCCTCGAAATTGAGATCGGCCCACATAATCGATCGTACATAGCATTACCTTATGTCCTCATAATTGACCTCGACCCTGTGAAATGGTCATACTCATCCCTTTGGTTCGCAAAATTAATATATTTCCAAAGTTTCATGTAGTGTCTATTCGACAGCTTTCACTTGTTCGAAGATCACCAGTCGAGGGGCTCTATAGACACCACCTTCTAGGACCTCACTAAGTCTTCACTTAGGTCCCTAGCACCTACCTATTCACCATAAACCCTAGGTCATACTCTATGTACCGATCTAGAGGTCACTAGGAGCCCCCAGGCCCTATTTAACTTCGGTTAACTTTATTAACAGAAAGAAAGCTCAATGAATATACTAAGGGATATGAATCCCCTTTACAATAGTCCACCCCGTGAATGAATCGGCATAACGATTAGGATGAACGGACCATTTTATTATCAAAAACCGATCTAGATGCCACCAGGTGCTCCTGATCCACAATTTGACCTAATTAACTTCATCGTTAGAACAAAATATCAATTAATCTATGAAGGGCTATGAATCCCCTTTCCAATGGCCTGCCCCATGTGAGAATTGACCTTACCGTTCGAACGAACGATTTATTTTCCCCTAAAAAATAATCTAGTGAACATAGGTTACTCCTAGACGTCGTTTGACTCACGTAAACTCTTTATCTTGAAGAAGACTGAACGAATCTTAAAAGGTATATGAATACTCTTTCCAATGGTTCACCACATGCATGAATTAGCCTTACAGTATGGATAAATGACCTATTTTACTTCGAAGGGTCATCGGTTGCTTCCGATCCCTGTTGAACCGAAGTCAACTCTCTGAACTGAACGAAGATCTTTGAAACATCAAAGTGACTCGCATAAACATTCCAAAAGTCGTCCCCGTGCATGATTCGGACTTACGGTTTGGACGAACATTCCATCATCATCTGACGATCTTCTATCCAAAGAATCGATGGGTGCTTTCGAGCCCCGTTTGGCCCAAAGTCAATTCTCGGACCTAGGAACGGCCCAAAGGATTCTCAAAGGTCTCTAAATAACCTTTCCAATGATATGCTTCGTGCACGATTTAGACTTAAGGATTGTATTTTACGATCATTTTTCTAAAAAATCTACATGAGACTGCCAATTAGTAGGTCCATTTCCCTGCTTATTGATAGTGTGTCTAAGGTTACCAGCCAATAGAAAGGGAAAGGACAATTCTGATCGATAGTCCCTCGACCCTATATAAGGAGAGCATGAGCTCACCTCAAAGGAACCATATAAACATCAACTTTAGTGATCTCAGTAACATTCTTCTAAAGCCTGCGAGGTTTCCTTGTTTGAAACCTCTCTCCACCTATCATTTCCATCACTTTCACACCCAATTTAGCAAAATCCTCCTACATTCCTCACCCACTTGCATGTAAGTTCATCAACGATCAAGATCCAAGTCTCCAAAAAAGGTCCAAACATTCTTCTGTCACTTTAAATTCCTTTGCTTTCGCATTAGTTATATAAGTTTTTAATTTAGCTTTTATTTTATAGCATACACATATTAATATTCAATCATTTATTATTAATATTTCACATAATATATTTTCTATAAAAAAAGCCCAAAACAAGAAAAAGAGGGTCACACCTATAAATTCTAACGGGATTTTCACCACATTTTCTCAAAACTAAAAACACCTTTTTCTTACACACATACACTAAAATTCCCGTTTGAATTTATGGGATAAAACCCACCCTAGTGTTGCATGTGAACTATGTAGATTTTGATTCCTTTATAAGCTACCAAGACGTCTCGAGCTAAAACTCGAGACAAGATTCCAATTTTCCTTTTTTTCCTATTTTATCCATATATTATTCACATATTTCATATTTGTGATTAATATATGCTTTTTATCTAACACATATTATCATTTCATCATAAGGATAAATATCGCGATAAGCGCACATATCATATTTTTAATTATTATTTTGGAAAACATTACTATGAATGACCTCACTCCGTCTTTTTCAATGATGCGAATCGAGCGATTTCTAGAGAAATTATTATTATCTCCATTAATATATATACTCGCACACACTTCATAGAGAAATTAAGGAATATAGTAACATAATCCCATTACAGACCGAAAGAGAGGGATGGGTGCCTAACACCTTCCCCTTTCGTAACTTATCCCCCGAACCTCTGATCTGATTGGTTTCGTAAGAATCAGTTTGTCTTTGATGTCGTTCTCTAAAGAAGGCAACATGTTCTTTTGCCTGTTTTGTAATAAATAGACTGGCGACTCTATATCTTTACATCTCCCCACATCGATGACAGCCAAAGTTTTCCTAAAAAGGGGCACGAGACCTTTCTCTCTCTCTCTCTCTCCATCATGCGCGCGAGTGCCCCCGAGATGGAGAATGAGGAAAAACCTGCGGTGGGATGGTCCTAACGTCATTGATGACAATTTCTTTATGATTCCACTTTTCTCATGAATATATACAAAACATAGGGATCTCATTGATATTATTATTATTATTATTATTATTATTATTATTATTATTATTATTATTATTATTATTATTATTATTAGTAGTAGTAGTAGTAGTAGTAGTAGTAGTAGTAGTAGTAGTAGTAGTAGTAGTAGTAGTAGTAGTAGTAGTATTATTATTATTATTATTATTATTATTATTATTATTAGGTACCTTTACCTCTTCAGGGGCTTGTATAATCACTTCAAGGACTTGTGTCTTTTTAGAGACAATAAAATCTTTTGGGGTTTCAGAGAAAGTGAATCTTTTATTCATAACCTCTTCAGGAATGTTATGAGGGCATGATTTTCCTTTTTATCTACGCTTCTGGGGAGTAGAATCTTTGGACCTATAGTTTTGCCATGCTTCTGCCATGCAATAGAATCATTTTCTATTTAAATTGAAGTTTGTTCCACTGGTATATCAATTATGGCTAGCACATTTTTAGCAGGCACATGAGACTTGGTTACTTTTGAAGCATCATTAAATGCAGCGGGTAATAATCGAGTGGAAAAACCGAGCGTCCATGTAAATATGCTAGTCGTTTTTATTGTCTTCCAATCAAAATACAAAAACCTAAACTTTAACTACACTCTTGTGGACTATATTGGCTAGTCTGGGTATCAAATCCTCAGGGAACTAGGACGAGTGAACGTGACGACAAAGGTAGGATTGGTAACCCGAACTTGACACTAAAAAGAAATAAAAATATGATTGATGTGGGAAATAACTAATTAACTAAATGCACACTAAATTAAACTAATGCATTAACTATGTGAACAAAATTAACTAACTAAGAATGAAGGGAAAATAGGTTGGTAATACAATCCCCCAAACCTAAGTAAGTACTTAGCAAAATACTAAAATTATAAATTAGAAGTTTGAATAAATCCAGTCTTTATAGATCCTAAGCATTACATATATGAGGTTCAATCTCGCATCATATGAAATCAAATGGAAATATAAAGCGGTGCTAAACAATTTTACGCACATTATATTCTTTTACATCCTAAGTACCCAGGGAAAGAGAGATTAAAATACTTATAATGATTGTAGAATTATCTTGCACGAATCATTCAAAATTTTAATTTAAATTCTATTTTCTACATATGTAATTTACATTGGGGTGGGTTCATGCATCCCAAACCTAAAAAAAACTTAGCTAGACATGATTTTATTAAATGAAAACAGAATTCTAAATGTGCAAGAAATCGTAGGTCTATTATGCATTGAAAATAAACTTGAATTGAGAAACAAAATTAAAATACAGGAGCAATTTAAACTTACAATATGAAAGAAATGGAAAGTAGAAATTAGCAATACTTGAATAGAAGAAGGAAATATGAACTTAAAACTTGAATCTTGAATAGCTCTTGTTCAACTTACAAACTAGGATTTCAAAATCCGATGAAAATATGAAATTATATGCCAAAAGGAATTCTCTCTCTTCCTTCCTTCATTACTCTAGCTCTTGGATTTTTATAATACCCAAATATGAATTTTCCAATGCCTCTCCACGTTTTACAACTAATAAAAAGGAATTATACAAGAAATTTCAAGAGTTAAAACTCTTCAGCTTCTAGAATTTATTTCAACTTTGACTTGCCATATCTTTTGATCCAGAGCTCCGATTTGACTGTTGTTTTTTCCCGTGTTCATATAATTTAGAGATCTTCTACTTTCTAGTTTTCCCCACTTCCGAAATATATATGTAAAATTATGAAAATGCCTTTCAACTCCCCGTTTCTTGGTTTCTTTCACTATTTTGAGTTCTCTTTAGCACTAAATATCTGTAAAAACAGTAAGAAATACACAAAACTCAGGGTACTTATTAGAATAAGTCATTAGCAATGATACGGGATAAAAACAAATCAATTACATTGTTCGAGGTACTAAAACTACCAACTTTGGAGGATAAATTCAGAAGAATTTATGCTTAGTCAAATCCCCTAACTTTGAACTTTGCACGTCCCGAGCAATGTAAGATAAAAGAGTTGACTTTTGAAATTCCATTTATTAAAATAAAATTCCACTTTCGAAGGCAAGAAATTTCATTGGGCATATGAAATAATGCTTTAAACCCCTAGGCTATCCTAGTAGGACGAGTTTTGTCTCGTAGGGGTTTGCAGTGATTACACCCACAAAATTCTTTATTGACTCAAATAAATATCAAAATGCTTAAAAATTGTACAATTTAAACTTTTCGAAAAATAATAACCATAAATTCATATTCAAATGTGTCAAACCATAGTGTGTGTGTGCAAAGCCAGAAATTAAACCTCAAATTTCCATCGATTGAGCATTACATTACTTTCTGAAAATTCGTTTTGATTCAAATTCTTATGGATGCACTCACAAACGAATCACTCATATTGTGACTGTTTTCTCTCGGTATGCATGATATAAAGAGTAAATATAATGGACACAAATTCACGCAAACAAAATTGAAAAGAAGGAAATATATGGTGAAAAGATCTCATCATCGGAATAAAGTTATTAGGAAATGGGAAACATCATCTCTTAATCACACCATTTTATTATCTTTTCATGTCTTAGCTCTCCATGCAGTAATTAATTTTGCCATTCGGACTCGGTTAGGACTTTTCGGGTTAAAAAGTGTAAAGGGTAAAAATGGGAATGGATGGAATGTTCGAAATTAGAAAATGTCCTTATGGCGTCCATTAGTGATTGTTCGGGCATTTGCTCATTTTTCTCTTTCTTTTTCTATTTTCATTTTTTTTATTCTTCTTTTTTCTAGATATTTTTCTTTTCTTGCCCTTTTTTTACACACTTTGGACTTACTTGATGAATTTCCATTTTTTCACAATTCCGGGCTATTTGGGTTTTTCGGGTTATCAAACGAAAGGGAAATATTTTATTAGGCTCAAGGTGGGTTGCAAAGGGATAAATTTTTCACAACTTTATTATGCATAATATTTTTGGGTTAAACAAAAGAGGGCCTACTTCATTGTCCAAATTGCTCATCACATTAACATATGCATCTCGAGATTAATTAAGTTTAGAGATATATTTAGCACGAATTTCGAGACAAAATTCCACATATTTTCCATAACCGATCAAAACAAAGGATTGAGATCATCAACGACTTATTAAAACACTGAAAAAGAACTTTGAGTTAATCACAAACTCGGATTGATTTAAAAACTCATAAAAAATTGAAAGGCTCGAAATCTCACCGGATTTTATTAATCTCCACACTGATTCGTTAAGTTGTCAATTTTCTTTCAATTTCCATCTTCGGTCAATTTTGGCTTAGTGCATTTTGATTGTTAACAATTTGAGACAGAAAAAATGAGACATTTTCTAAGCTTTTAACTTCCAATTTTTATTTATTTTAAAGAAAATTATTTTTAGCTTTTTTCAAAAAATTTCAATTTTTTTGAAAATTTTGAAATTTTCTAAAAAAACACACTTGGAAAGAACATGTGATCAAATCAATGAATCTAAGCAATAAACGGGAAGAATATCCCACACCCCCTAACTTAAATGTTGCATTGTCCTCAATGCGATCAAGAACACAACATAAAGAGAGGAAAAGAAAGTTATTACCCAAATGGAGCGATCCCCGATGAGTGCGAGTCCATTGAATCTACAAAACATGTTATAACCAAGCATACCAAACAGAATAAAAAAAACTTTAACTAATTACTCTAAACTATAAAAAAAAGGAAAAAGAAAAAGCTAATTATGTACAACCTACGATTTGAACTTCTAATAAGTTATACACTAAAATTTGAAAAATTTGAGGGTCCACCCAAAATGCAATTTTACTTTGAGGGGTAATCAGTGTACCCTCATTAGGATGCATGCCTCTCGAAAATAAGAATTTCGTTTGAACAACGGAAGGCATGTGCAAAGCGAAAGAAATGAACCATCACCAATTAAAAATTTTAGGGGGATAATGAGGGATTTGAGTGCATAGTGGGACAAGTACCATTGGGATCCAAGAAAAATAGAATCACGTCCCAAAGATTTTTCAAGTAGTATGGGAAGCGGAGAACACAAACAGAAAGAGTCCATCTTGGAAAACATTTCAAGCATAGAGTCCTTGTCCTCAAAATCTACTCCCCCAAAATTTTCAACTGGATCTGGTGGAGTGACACGCCTAAGTGTATGGCCGGTAAGATGAAGCATCTTAAAAAAAATTCCTATACAAGAATCGAATCAACATCCTCAAGACATTCATCCAGTTCTTGTGATGGATTTAATGGTTCTATAATAGTGGGTACACAAGGAGAAAAATGATCTTCAACCTCAGTAGATTTTGCAATATTTATAAGTGGTCGATATTCAAAAGAACTTGGATCACTCTCAATGATTTCATCCTTAAAAGTGTTAGGTGAAGCGCATGTCTCGACCTTCTCTAAGTTGTCCAAATAATCATTAAACTCCTTGCAAGTTGCTCTAATTTTCAACTCTGTAGAAGCAAGGTCATCAGATTGCTTTTTGCTAATAATCCAGAGTCCTTCCAAAGTAGTCTTCCTTGGTTCTAGCACCTCAGATTCCTCATTTGTTCGAAAACTTACTTCATCTTCAAAAATATCGGAAGAAAAATCCTCATTGGATTCAAATAATGCATCTAACTCTTGCTCCCTAAAACGATTTTTTTCTCGATATTCTTTTTCAAGTCTTTTTTCTTCAAGAAATTCATTTTGATAAATGTGGATGGCCTTATAACTGGGCTTATATTTATGAGACTCATCTTTAGTGATATTGATCCAATGTTCATAAGTCTTGAGAGCCTCCTCCTCACTATTATCATAAAAATTAAAGCCACCAAAAGAGTTAAAGTAAGATATTTCAAATTGGACAATTCAAGAATGTGACACCCATATTTCTGATTTTTTTTTTTTTGGATTTTTTAAGGTCAAATTTGGAATTAACCAACCTAACCTTAAGTCTACCTAATTCCCCGGCAGCGGCGACATTTTTGATCGAGTGGAAAAACCGAGCATCCGTGTAAATACGATAGTCGTTGTTATCGGCTTCCAATCGCAATACAAAAACCTAAACTTTAACTACACTCTTGCGGAGTATAGTGGCTAGTCTGAGTATTGAATCCTTAGGGAACTAGGATGAGTGAACGTGACGATAAAGGTAAGACTGTTAACCCTAACTTGACTTTAAAAAGAAATAAAAAGATGATTGAGATGGGAAATAACAAATTAAATATATTCACACTAAATGAAACTACTGCATTAACTATGTGAGAAAAATTAACTAACTAAGAATTACTTAATAAGAATGAAGGGAAAACATGTTGGGAATACAATCCCCCAATCCTATGTAATTACTTAGCAGAATACTAAAATTATAAATTAGAAGTTTGAATGAATCCAGTCTTTATAGATCCTAAGCATTACATATATGAGGTTCAATCCCACATCATATGAAATCAAAAGGAAATATAAAGCGGTGCTAAATAAATTTACGCACATTATATTCTTAAACATCCCAAGTACCTAGGGCAAGAGAGATTAAAAGACCTATAATGATTGTGGAATTATCTTGCACGACTCTTTCAAAATTTTAGTTTAAATTTTATTTTCTACATATGTAATTTACATTGGGGTGGGTTCATGCATACTAACCCTAAAAAAACATAGCTAGACATGATTTTATTAAATGAAAACAAAATTCTAAATGTGCAAGAAATCATAGGTTTATTATGCATTGAAAAGAAACTTGAATTGAGAAACAAAATTAAACTACAAGAGTAATTTAAACTTATAATATGAAAGAAATTGAAGGCAAAAATTAGCAATACTTGAATAGAAGAAGGAAATCTGAACTTGAAACTTGAATCTTGAATAGCTCTTGTTTAACTTACAAATTAGGGTTTCTAAATCCTAAGAAAATATGAAATTATATGCCCAAAGGAACTCTCTCTCTTCCTTCCTTCATTACTCTTAGGCTTGGATTTTTATAATACCCAAATATGACTTTTCCAATGCCTCTTCATGTTTTACAACTAATAAAAAGCAATTATAGACGAAATATTAAGATTTGAAACTCTTCAGCTTCCAGAATTAATTTCAAATTTGACTTGCCATATCTTTTGATCCAAGGCTCCGATTTGACTGTCATTTTTTCCAGTGTTCTTGTAATTTAGATCTCTTCAAGTTTCTAGTTTTCCCCACCTCCGAAATATATATGTAAAATTACGAAAATGTCCGTCAACTCCCCATTTCTTGGTTTCTTTCACTGTTTTGAGTTCTCTTTGGCACTAAACATTTGTAAAACAGTAAGAAATACACGAAACTCAATGTACTTGTTAGAAGAAGTCATTAGAAATTATATGGGATAAAAATAAATCAATTACGTTGTTCGAGGTGTTAAAACTACCAACTTATGAGAATAAATTCAGAAGAATTTATGCTTAGTCCGGTAATTTATTTCCAATATCTTGAAGATGCAATATCCTTTGAAATTCATGCTCACATTGAGCAGCAAAAGTGGAAGTTTTCCATGTTAATTCTCATTGTTCTTCGAGAATGGACCATACTTCTGGTATGTTCTCTCCCCTTCCTAATGAGGTAAAGAGTGTCTCCTCAAAATGAAAAACTGCAAATCTAGCGATAAAGGTATCACCGATCAGTGGCTCAATATAACAAATGATTGATGGGGAATAATAACCAATAAATATTCCCAGACAACGTTGGGGACCTATTTTTGTACGATGGGATGGGGGGATGGGCAAATGCACTATACAACCATATTTATTAAAGTGTGATATATTTAATTGAAATCTAGATATAAGTTGAGAGGGTGAAAAAGGATGATAAGCAGTAGGTCTAAACTTAATTAACTTAATAGCGTGTAGGATAACATGTCCCCAAGTAGAGACTGTGAGTTTCGATTGCATAAGTAAAGGTCATGCAACAATATGTTGACATTTAATAAAGACTCGGCTAAACCATTTTTTCTATGGACTTGAGGGAGTGGGTGCTCAACATCAATTCATTGCAATAAATAATAATCATTTAAAAATTGAGAAGTAAGTTCTCCCGCATTATCTAAGCATATCGATTTAATGTCTTGATCAAGAAAATGTTCTCTAAATTTTATGATTTAAGCAAGTATTTTGCAAAGGACATATTATGAGTAGATAACAAACAAACATGTAACCAATGAGTGGATACATCAATTAAAATCATAAACTGTTCAAAATTTCCACTACAAGAGTAGATGGGCCCACAAATATCCTCTTGAATTCTTTGTAAGAAGGACGGTGACTCAAAAGCTAAATTTAAGAAAAGATGGCTAGCAATTAATTTACCTTGAGAACAAGGGATGCATAAATGATCGTCGAGTAGGGTAAGTTATTTGTTTGTTAATGAGTGACAATATGGGTTGTTTATGATTCGACGCAACATGTTTGATCCAGGGTAACCCAAATGGACATGCCACAATATTAAATTATTATGATCATTGAGTTTCCGACTCATGACAATATGTGATTCTACAACATTAATTGTTGTATGGTATAACCCCATGGAAAGTGCAGGAAATTTCTCTAGTGTGAGCTTCTGGCTTCCAACACTACAAGTACTGCAAAGAACTCTTTATAACCTTCATCACATGTTTCCATATGATACCCGTTCATTCTTATGTCCTTAAAACTCAATAAATTTCTTCTAGAATTTCTTAAGTATTTAGCATTATTTATGAATAATTGGGTACAATTAGGTAACATCACGTGGGTCTTTTGGAGCCTTCAATGATCTTAGAAGGACCAGCTATAGTGAAAACATACGTTGTAATGTATACCAAGTTTGAAAAAAACTTCTGGTTTTTCAAAATGGTGTGGGTTGTCCCACTGTCTACCAGACAAGTATCATTTCTTCCTCTTACTTTCGAATCCATACGTTTAACATGATTAAATATAATTTGAAATTCAATCCACCAATCATATAAGCATTGTAAAAAAAATGATCAAAACCATTATGTTAACTAATAAATGTTGAAATAAAGTTATTAAATAAATTTATTTATGCACTAATGTTAAACTACTAATGTGATAATAGTAAATATGAAGTAGATAAATAAATAAAATCATTTAGGTTTGGTTCTCCAAGCATGTTATCAAATGTATCATCATCAATAGTATGTATATCCTCGTCTTTATAAAAATAATCAAAATTGATATCAGTATCATTAAGTCTCCAACGGTCTTCAGGACTTTTGTCTCCACTCCATTTTTAGGCCTGATATTTTTTCACTAACTTCTTGGACGAGTGACAGGTACGTGTCCAATACCCACTATGGCCACATCTATGACAAATATCACTTGGATTTGGTGGATTTGACTTTTGATTCGATTTATTATTATGATCGTTCCACTTCTAGTGGTTCTTGAATATTGTATTCTTTCTAGGTCTTTTATTATGGTCGCCACCTCTTTTGGAGTTGTCACTATACCGTTGCATATTTCCTCAACCTCTTTTATTATTCTAAATAGAGTTAGCTTTCACTTCAGGGAGTGCTACAGATTTAGTGGATCTAAATGTATGATTCTTCATCAGTAATTCATTGTTCTGCTCAGTAACTAAGAGACATTATATTAGTTCCGAGTACCTTTTAAACCATGTCTCTCGATATAGTTGCAGGAGAATATTTAAGGCATGAAAAGTTGAGAAATTTTTCTTCAACATATCTGAATCCTCTAACTTTTCCCCACATATCTTTAGGTTGAAGGTAATTTTGAACATTATAGAATTGTATTCAGACATAGTTTTAAAATCTTAAAATCTCAAGTTGAGACATTTATGACGTGCAGATGGAAGTATAAAAATCTTTTGGTGTTCATAATTATCCGTCACGGTGTTCTATAAATCTATAAAGTCTTTCACAATCAGGCACCCACTTTTCAAATCATTGTGTATGTGATGCCTAAGGAATATCCGAACCTTATCTTTGTCCTGTTGGGACACAATATTTTCAAGTTTTATTGCATCACCAAGGTTCCGATATTGGAGGTAGAGGTCAGCATCTTGAGACCAATTAAGATAATTCACCCCATAAAGTTCAAGTGCTTCAATTTTGAGTTTAGAAATATTTGGCATTTTTATACTATTCAATTAATAAATTAAAATTAGAAATATATAATGCATAATAAAGAAAAATAATAACTCAATATTAATTGAAATATCATGTATGCAATTAGGACTTTAAATCTTTGATTTAATAAGTAAAACTTCAGGCTCGTGCTATTTATTTGTAGGAACTTCAGGACAACACATAAAATAATTGAACTACGGGTCAATTTTATTAAGCATAAGGACTTCAAACTCCCTACCCTATTGTGTCAAAACTTCAGGTTTGGTAAAAAAAATTAAAAATTACTTAGAACTTGAGGTCCAAATTATAAATTATTTAGGGACATATAATGTCCCGTACTCTATGATACAAATAATCAAAACTTTGGGTTTTGTTTGAGGGTATATAATATGTGGAAGTTCAGGTCCATAATTTAAACAGCTATTCAAGTCCCAAATTCAAATTGAAATTGGGAACTTTAGGCCCTAATTACTGAAAAATTCAAGTCCCAAAATTTATATCAAAACTTCAGGTTTGATTAAAGAAAAATTTGTTGGAACATCGGGTCCAAATGTAAATAATTGTTAGCATAATTTTAGTATTCATTGACCTATTACAGAATATAATCAAAACTTTTGGTTTGATTTTACGGTACATATAATTATCATGTCTAAAATTTTAACATTTATTGCTAACATCAGGCCACAAAAATTTAAATATGAATTGTGACGTTCAGGTTTTAAATTCTAAATAGTACTTGGGAACTTCGGGTCCCAAAAACATAAACTATTAGAGAACTTCGGGTTTCAAGATTTAATTATTTGTGTATAAACTAATTTGATTAAAAAAAATAATAGTAATGAATACAAATATATGACAGCTACCTAAAAAATTTTAAGAAGTGCATGAAAATGAATAAAATTTTCACAAAGGAAATATTTATATGATACAAGCCTTGCTAGTCATCATTAAAGCATTTGATACCATAATTTTAATACTTGAAATGTGTATTCTGATATGTAATCATTGAATTCAAGCCTAATGTGAAAACAAGTATCATACGTATTGTTAATCATGTGGATAACTCATTATTATACCTAATGTGAAAATTAAGTATCATACCTTTTTGGTGAGAAAGTTGAGACAGTTATTGAGAAGTTGTGCAATCGTACTGATACGCGTGAAGAGAAATAGGGCACATAGAGAATTTCAGAGAGAGGAAGAGTTTTTCATTGATTGGTATGTCAATAATGGGGGGGGGGGTCACACCTTATTTATAGTACAAGTTGGTATAGTACTAATAGGAGTGGACATCCACTTAAATAGGATAAATATAAATATTTATATAAATATATAATATGCATTTATGGATGGGGTGGGGGTGGGTGTTTTAAGCTTGTTGTTACGTAATCGGTGTTACTTTATTCTATCTCCCAGGATCATAGATCAAGAAGTGAAGCAACATATTTGAAGATCTTATTCATGTTTGTGTGAGGAATAAGTATTTAACACTATTTCCATTCATCATTTGAATATTTTAATATGTTCTTAATCCATTATAAATTCTTGTATAAAGGTAAATTTTTCCCAAGGTTTCTTTATATCAGTCATGGGTCATAAGTTAATGGAGATTGCACATATTGTAATAAAATATATTGTCAACGATTCCAAATGTATAAGATAAGGCGGGGGTAGGTAGCCACTTATTGAAAATTTGGAAAATGAAACTGGTTTTGAGAAATATTTTCCAGTAGAAGTTTTTTTAACTAAATCCTTTGGGTTTTTATTGTATTTTTGTACAACTTGAATAAAATAATTTCTTACAGATAATGAAAATTACGATAAAAAATAAATGTTAAGAATATATTTTTTCATGTTTCAATAAGTTATACATTATACATGTGTGGAAAGATTTTTGCTTAATTTGTTCAATTAACACACCATCCTTCAAATAAAAATATAGTTCCTACAGTTTCTAGTCTAACCTCATTTGAGAGTTCGTATATCAAAAGAAGATGCTTGCAAAAACAGTCTTAACGATTTCACATAGAATTATTTTTTCCCATAACATGTGAAATTTAATCTAATATAACTATTTAAAAAAGAAGTATCTTCGTGGTTCTTCGACGTGTCCCAAGTTAATGTTTTACACATTAAATCCAAGCTATAATACAACTACCTCTTATCCAATTACACAAGTGCCTTTTGGATCCAAAACCAAAATGAGAAAGTTCATTTTTACTCTCCCAATCGTCTCTTCATCTACATCTCCACCAGCTCTCCCCAATTTATTCCCTCTCATATTCACCTATTTTCTATTTATTATACATTAATTCCAAGTTATACAATTTTTGTAAGCAACCAAGCGACTTAAGATATCATTCATTAGGAGGCGTTCTGTAAAATTTTCAAGATCTATTATCATTATTTCTAACTCTCTTTCATTTGGGCATAAGAGGTTGTATTTTTCTAAGGTCATTTGGATTCCTTGAAATCCTAATATAATTTGCATGATCTATCTTCGATGGATCTAGTAAAAATGTAAAACGATTGTTCAATAAACTTATGGCAATACCCTTGTTAATGTTAAATACCTCACTGTTCTTAATGTTAAATACGCAAGTAATTCAATCGATTCAGATAGTTTTCCAAATCCTTCACCCATCTTTAGATCTTTGTTAATTGATATAAAAAAAATTAGATTGCTTAACAAACTTTAAATATAATTTTTTTATGTTGTCATTGTTTGTTAAATAAGTATATTTTCAACAACGTATTCAATAATAATTTCTTAGTCTTATGATTTTTGACATTTCTTGAATTCCAAATGTTTGATAATAGGAGAATACTAAAAAAACATATATGGTATGGTGTTATCGAATGCCTTTTTTTTGCATTCTAGGTGTTTGGCAATATGTAATGCCTCAACATATACATTGTGGTGCCATTTCATGGTTCCCATATTTTAAAATTGTGGGTATACTCTTTATATTGTATGGTTGAAGTAATAAATAGGCACAATCTTCCACATAATTCATTGTCAATTTTAATGGGTTGATTATGGGAGCTTAAAATTGTGTATTAGATGTAATTTTATCATGTCATGGTGATTTTTACTCCCTGTACTTTTTTCTTTGTTAATTTGTTTGTTGTTATTATAGATTTTATTGTTCACATTTATTTCACTGGAAGCTTACGAAGACATTCCTATTACAAAATATTTTGTAAATGAATTGTTATTTCATTATTTCTATCTCAAAGAGTTATAACTCATTCTTATCAAGAAACTCCAGGTAATGGTTAGAATAATATGGTTTAATGTGATTTTTTTCTATTTTTTTAACTGTGAGATTTACTAAAAGATGGTTGAAAATACTCTACGACATGTTTGAAATTTCTATTTTGTTAATCGCATTAACTTTAAGTTAAATTTCTTTATTATTGTACCTTCTTTATGCTTATAAAATATAAATACATGTTCAAACGTTATTTGCTTCATGCCTAACAAAATGTCTTGATTGTCTTTTTGGTTTAAAGAGGTAAGGGGTATATAATCTTCAAATCTAAATATTTGGACTCGATGAAAACTTACAGTCTCATCCTAATTCTAAAATGTATCACGCAATTCAAAAATGTTGTTGTCAAACTTTTAGTAAAGAGTTATTTCTCCAAAATTCAAATTGTGGAGATTTTTTGAATTTTGGATTGCTATCACTTCATGTAAGTCAAAGAAGGGTTGACAGATCACCCTTAAAAGATACAAAATCTAAATGTTTGTATACAACTCCAAGCAAGTCAGATAGGAAAATAGTGTAAAATGTATAATGTTGTAGCACATTAAGAGATGTAGATGCACATTACATTTCGCTAACTTAGATTAAATTCATCTTTTCCTCATTATTTGTCATCTTTGTGTCAATTGTAAAAATTAAGTTATTTTCTAAATTTACTACGCATCAACTATTTGAAGTTTTCACACATGTTACACTATTGAATTTCTAGCAACATTAGAAATTCAAGGACATACGACACATTAACTGAGGTAGATTGTCATTACTTTTGAGTTAATTGCCCTTTTCCAATTTTGTAGATTGAAAGAAGTACAAGGGTAAGAGTTGGAGAAAGAAGAGAAAGCATAGGTGCAGAAAATCAACAAGGTCCCAATATTTAGAGACCATGATTGTTGCGAGAACTGTTTGTGGTTTGTTATTTTTGAACTATTGTCGTATTTTAATAGGTGAGAAATTTTGTTATAGTCAAATTATTATATAATTTGTCTTTCATTGTGAGAAATTTAAACTTTTTAAAATGGTCTAGTTAACAACTTAAAATTTATATAGAACATATTGTCACCAATAAATTTTGTGTTATAGGTGTTATAACATATTCTTACTTTTTTGGGGTGAAATCTTGAAATTTATGACATCTATTTACATTCGAGCGTTATAACTACAATATTGAATAATGACCACGTGTTTGTGCTATTTTACTTTTGCATTTTCATTCGGTAATTAAATATTAATTTATTATTTATATGTGTTCAATTGTTACCGGTGAGGGGTATTTTTAGATGGTTCGGTACTAATTGGGTGGTGTCGTAATCTGAATGGATGTTTGGTAATCTTAAGTTTGTAGAAGGAATAATTTACCGATCATGTTGATAGGCGAATGCTTAACCCTCCAAGGTGAATGCCCTACCTTCATCAATTGAACTATCTATCATCGTCAGATAATTGATCGACTGAGTAATTTGAACCTATATGACTTAGACAACAACCTGTTGCTTGGAACGGCTAACACGTTCCTTATTAACATGGTCAGGAATATCAAAGAATAGGAAATATGGAAACATATGGAGCCATTAGGGACAAACACACGTCTTCTTCTAATTCAAACTCCTTCAACGTGCATGTTATGAAATAGGAAATATGTTATAAAAGATGAGTATATAAGGCCTGATGTAATGCATAATAAGGTATGTGATTAGGCTACCATAATTTTTGTAATTATAAACCAGTCCTAAAAGTAATAAAAGAGCTCCCACCCCTTCATCCCATGGACATAGGTTGAGCCTAACCGAACCAAGTATATCTCGTGGCAATGTACTTATTACTCTCTTCATTCATTAAGCAATATAAACCGTTATTTTATCTTTCTTTTTTTTGTATGAAAGTTAAATTTCTCCCCCGACAAAATTAGTGTCGTCTATGGGAATGAAAGTTTCTAAAGTCATTAACAAGAATCAGGCAACTCAAGCCATCCATGGACTCAGAGAACAATAATAATCCCTCCAAGCATAACTCATCGAGATCTTGATTTGTCTACATCTTGATCCACCTCAAGATATGGAACAATAAATGGATGAGGACCCTCCAATGGAATAAATTATAGAAAATGAGGTTTGCCTACCTCCTCCTCCTCCACCGACGCTTTCATCCCCCATTCACTAGGTATTGGTGGCTAGATAGTGTGATGCTCCGCGAGTTATTGCCAATATCAGTGACATTAGGCGAGCATCTCCGTTCTATAGAGAAGTGATAGATTGCCCCATGTCTTCAAATTTCAAAATCTAAGGATGTACTCATTCGACTGGATAGTAGACCCTAGGGACCACGTGGATCATTACAAGTTCCACATCAACTTCCATGTCAGTTTGGACTGAATCAGTTATCGAGCAGTTTCTACAATACTAAAGGGTTCAACAAGGATTTAGTTCAACCATCATCTTCTCAACCCCATCGCATGTTTCAGATAACTCTTAAAATGTTACATTAGGTACTTCATTAGGAGTAGAGTCCATAGAAAGACTATCGACCACATATTCAACATTGTCTAGACCAAGGATGAGAACCTCAGAAAGGAAGCTAAGAGGTTTAACAATGATCTCCTCCCCATCTACCGATCGGACGAGATGGTAGTTTTTCCAACCTTCTTGAAGGGGTTATACAACTAAAATACCATATATTCATTGTCAAAGAACCTACCCATCAACATGATCGAGCTGATGAAGAAAGTGGATAAGAATATCCATGTGGAGGACACCATCAGCAATCGATAATCCACTCATCATACATGGGATTTCTAGGAGATAAGAACAAATGACGACCAAAACAGGAGGATATTTGCTCCAAAGGGGAATTTTTGAGTAAATCGAATCCAAACTGATCACTTTTTGCATTTGAACACAATCATAGGTCAGGTGTTGAACATCATGGTAGACCCTGCACTACACAAAAACTACCCACTTGTCAAGGTCTAATATCATGACAAGTTTTGGTGTGACAAAGACATTTGTCACTGACTTATCACGGTCAACGTTCGTGACAAATCGGTTAGATTTAAAAAACAATTATTGGGCAGTATGGCCACTGCCACTGCCCAGCAGTATATTTGTACCTATTATAGAAAAATTTAACATATCCAAATAGAATATATATAAAGCAACCAAACCAAAATGTAAATATCCATAACTAAATACAAATATCCACAACCAACATGTAAATATCAATAACCGAATACAAATATCCATATCCAAGCAAACATGTACCAAATTAAAAAAATACAAATAATATCCAATATCCAAATAAAAGAAATATAAATAATGTCATGGAGAAAGGTCTACAACATATTGGAGGAGAAGGAAGGCCACACGACTTATGCATTGAGACACCCATCAATTCACCTAACGCCGCATTATTCTTGAAATCATAAAGGTGAATTCTCCTTTGCGGCCAAAATATGTGTGATGAGCACCTTTGCCTCAATGCCTTACAGGGGAGGTCCATGCACCACCATACCCAGGTGGGTGCCCAATCCCTCAAACCCCTCGCTATCGGCTCCCCACTAAATACGTCAATTAAAAACACGCTCGATCGACTGATTGTTTACATAGGTCATTCAACTGGGGTCAAGATGGGAAATGAATCATATAAGGGTGGCGAGTCCATGCGTATCAACAATGAAGCAATGACATCCTCTTCTACCCCCTTCCCCTTCCTCTTGCCCTTGCCCTTATAGGAGGTGCCCTCATTGGAGGTGGACCCCCACTGACGCTTCATAAAGGCTTACATATCAAGGATTGTCGCCTCCAACCTTAATATCTTATCGCCATAGGTGTCCACCTTACAAGCCAACTTAGTGTTACTCGTCTCCATCTCGGTGATCCTCGACTTCCCCATCCAATAGCTCACCCCCTAGTCCTTCACTTGCGATCCACCCCGAGCACTTGGATGAGTGCGTCCGTGGCCAAAGATGCTTTGTTGACATCAGACTTCTTTTCATGTACTTCCTTAAGCTTTGCCTCAAGCAATAAAATTACATGATTAGTTAATTAAGTTAATAAAAAAAATTAAAACATAATTAAAAAAATTAAACAATTATAACTTACAATCGTGGTTGCGACGCTCGAGGCCACCTCCTTATCCTTTCCTTTCTTCAATCGAATTGCCACATAGGAAGCGATCCTATGTGGACTACCCCTAAGGACACTCTCTGTCTCATAAAATAAAATAATACAGAATTAGTAAGTAACTCAAAGTAATGCTAAATTAAAATAACATAAAACTAAAATTAGAAAAAAAATAAAAACTTACCATCCCGTGCTTCACCTTGGCGTAAGACGTCCGCCCGGAGTACCGCACGTCCACCTTTTTTGCTTGGTTTTCCCTCCCTGATTGATGAGATCCTCATTGCCTCTCATCGATCTCATTGTCCACAAACTACTGCCACTATGTCAATGAGATCAGCTCTTTCAATGGGACGGTATCATCCACTCTCAGAATGAACTCCCGGGCCTTCCCAAAGTACCATGCCCGTATGTTTTTCTTCCACATATTATATTTATCCTTCAACTGTTCCAACTTGGAGTCGCGAACTTGTGGGGGAAGGCCGAATTGATCCTGTCAAACAAATACAAACCAAAAAGAAAATAAATGTTAGTTGTATATAAATATAAATATAAATATAAATATAAATATAAATATAAATATAAATATAAATATAAATATAAATATAAATATAAATATAAATATACTACCTGTAGTGCCCCCAGATGGACATCTTGAGCTCATTTGGCACGACCCTCCAATCAGTGTACCGTTGGCCGATGATCACCTTTAGCAACTCCAGGGATCGAGATAGTAATGCCGTATTGTTCTCGACAACATATCCCAATTTTCCCCGTTTTAGGGGCCTAGTGGTCGAGAAGCCCTCGTCGCCTCCGCTACCACGCTTCCGTGATGAAGACAATTTTTGCAAAAATTGTTGTTATTAGTACAAACATGTATATGATAAAATGATCAAATTCAAATGAACTAGATAATAACAAATTAACATATTCACTAACCATATTATGTCAATATGATTCAAATCCGATAATAACAAAGCTTTAGAAGAATACAAGTTAATGACATTATAAATCAAAATATTGTTTCAATATCGAGTCATATCATGGACTTTTAATTAATGCTTAAATTGATAAAAAACCATATTAACATATTGATTAATGATAAAACCAATTTTGATTCAAATTCGATAATAACAAAGCACTAGAATAATACAAGTTAACGACATTATAAATTTTAATATTATTTCAATATCGGGTCATGTCATGAACTTTGAATTAATGCTTTAATTGATTAAAATCCAAATTAACATATTCACTACCCACAAAATCAATTTTGATTCAAATCCGATATAACAAAGCACTAGAAGAATACAAGTTAACGCCATTATAAATCTAAATATTGATTCAAACAGTAAACGAACTGGTTATTACAAGAAGTAAACTGATCAAGTACAAAAGAATTAAAAGCATTAAACTGTCGTCCAATAATAATAAAGCACTAGAATAATACATCCACTGGTCATTACAAATACTTATTACAAATCTAAAAATTGTTTTAAATTTAGGTCATCATCCAAAATGGATTGATATTTGGTAGGAGCATCCAAGTTATCCACGCTATTGTTTAGAAGCTTTGGCGCATGTAGGACGATTGAACACATTTTTTTGTTGATATACTCCGAGTAAAACACTTGCTTGACCGTTTGAAAAGCACAATAAAATGGCTAATCACTCATGTGTTCGTTGCTCTTCAACTTGGACAAGTTAACCATGACCAAATTGGTGGCACAATTAACTTTACAATTATTTTTATCCTAAACTCTTACCCAATCACAAAAAAACACAACCTCTTTGAAGCTTATATGGTTCATTTCAAATATATTTTGAATTACACCATGGTAAGTCATTTCAGCTTCAGCAAGGTTTCTATCTTTCCTGCCCGCTCGAAAATAAGTGAGAGCCCTATATGAAATGACCAAATTCTATACATTTGTATTTTCCTCGTACACCTTTGCACTGAATATGTAACTCTTCAATCAATACTTTTTGTGATTTTGTGCCATGAACAAGGGTCTAGTGTCTAGATGAGAAAACCTTGATGTCGCATCACCCGTCTTTAAGAGCTCAGAATATATATAAATTAATTATGTTAGTTGAAAAGATTTCTTGTAATGTGACATTTAATAACAGACATTTTCATTATAATTACCTCGTATGACAACCACAAACTAAATTCGCTGTCTGATTGTCCCATTGTTTTTCGTATTTTATTATTCCCACACGCTTCACATTTTATGCATTGATCATGACGAACGTATTACAAAATTGATCATGTACAAAAATTATAATAATTTTAAAGTTAAAATAATATAAACTTACGTTTTCCATTATTTGACATCTTCATGTGTGTCAAATAGATAACGATCTACTTGTTCATGTTGTAAACTCATTAATTTCACTCGTTTTCCCATCACATGACCACCCTCATTGACTAACTCATCACTGTCACCCACGATGCTTGAGTCAGGCATATATTCCCGAGTGTAGATTTATGAATCCACAATGATGTATTCATCTATAATTGATCCTTTAATATATCGTGTATTCTTGGCATAAACTTTGAAAACTTTGTTCAATCTTTCAAACGAATACATCCACCAATATCCTAACTGGGCCGCAAAGCAGTGCCTCATCACATAGGTGTACCAAAAAGTGAAAACTTATGTTAAATAATTATGGGGGGAGGTACTTATCCAACACACAAATAGGACACCCCAAATAACCATGTATTACACAATCGAATAATATACCATAATCTAGAAAATCATGAATTTCCCACATCAACATAGCTTTCAGCATAAACTCTTCTTTTCTAAAAGAGTCAAATTCTTGAACACCCTATTCCCACAACTCATTTAATTATTCTACCAAAGGATCCGGGTAGACATCGATGTCCTCACTGGGTGCCTTTGGCCCAAGTATCAACAAAGACATTATTGAAAATTTAGGTATCATACACTATGAAGAAAGGATGTTAAGTGGGGTTAGGATCACCGGCCATACACTCTGATTGGTTCTTAGATTTTTAAATGGATTGAAATCACCTGCTGATATTTCCAAACGAATGTTACATTGTTCTCGAGAAAAATCGAGATACTCATAACTCTTCCAAGCTGTAGAATCAATAGGATTACGCATGAGATTATCCCAAGTTTCTTCCCTAGCATGACAAGTCATTGCCTCCGCTATCCATAGTACTATGAAAAACATCTTCAACACTTTTTGAGGTAGTTTTGAGCTTGTTGCATCCTTGACAGTAGATTGGACATATCTAGGTTCATCGCATACCGGACACCGATCGAGATTTTCATACTCTTTTCGGTATAGTATGTAGTTATACGCACAAGCCTGAATTGATTTATACTTCATTCCCAAACCTTTCAAATTGTTCTTCATAGTAGGATAAATATTTATAAGTGTATTCTACTTGGTTATCAAGCCCTTCACCCAATTCAAAATTCATATCACATTATTTCCAGACAAACCATATTGGGTCTTCAAAATATGCAAACCAGCCTTGGCATGTAAAGTTGTTTGATCTTTCTCATAGCGAGAGTATAATGGTTGGGTCACCTTAAATTTTAAACTTTGGTAGTCATCGTCAAGGTTTATCCCGATATCTTCATGAGCACCTAAACCTTGTACATCATCAGTGACCTCATTCTCTTCCACTTCATGAACTCCATATGCATCATCAACTAAATCCTCTAGCATATTATGATAAACATTATTATCTTCCCCTTATAAATCTATCCTATTTATTGAAGGTTGTTGTGAAGGTTGCTCGGGGACAAAAGGAACTTTTGATTTCCCGTGAAAAATAAAAAATCGATAACTATCTTGCATACCCAGTCTTAACAAATGTAGTTCAACTGCTTTCCACTCAAACACCTTACCATTATTACACTTAGCACATGGACACGGGAACTATTCATCATTATAACATCTTTGTGGGTATTTCACTAATTCATTAGCACCTCTACAAAATACATCCCATAATCTATTTGTCGCACCCATTCACTCTTTCTATTTAGGATATCCCATCACAGCTACTACAAACAATCACCTATTATGAGTAGAAGCGTATATTCATGGATTAGTATAAACAAAAGTGTGAACATTTAGTTCCCATTAAATAATTTACTACAAGACTGACATTTCATCTTTAGGTGTTATATTATAAAAATAATATAATTCATATTTCCTCCATCTCCTATAAAGGGTGAGTGGTCATATCCCATTCAAGATCGCGTATTTTTGCAATATACTTAACACGTCATGTACATTGTTTCGATTTGAGAAAAATTCGATAGAATATCCCCACAGCTTACTAAGTACACGACATAGATTCACAAGTGTAATTGTTATTTCAATTTATCAATTGAAATAACACTTAACATCGCATCATCTAGTATGTACCCAGAGAACATTAAGATACGGCAGCAGAACTTTACCCAAAAGTAACAAGTTTAAGACACCAAGAATATTATTATATAGAAACTATGCAGTCCCAAACTGTCAAAATGGGACAATTCGAGAGATCTCGTTACAGGGATAATGACTCTCGAACGGGTCTAAGGGCTATGGAAAGCGTACGTTTAAGAACTAGAAGTCTAGTATCTATACGCACTATATGCAAGGGCTATAGTATATGTAACACCCCGTATTTTTAATGACTTTTAAAAGGGATTAATTAGAATTAATTATGCTCTAATTGAAAATTAATCCGGATTTAAATATTACCCGTGAGTAAAGTAATATGTGATTTATGTTGAGTATTAATTGGTGATTAAAAGTAATATATATGATTTTGACTTTACATATGATTATGAAGTTATTAAAATTTTTGCGACTGAATAATATGATGGTTATAGAAATTAAGTCGGGACGCGCGTGTGAGTCGTATCGGGACTAATTTAATGGAATAAAAAGTGAATTAATTCTAGGTCACTCGTATGGTCATTTCGAGTGCTACAATGTGTCCGAAAGGGTCAAGATAGTCAGAAAAGTGTACACTAGAGTTTAGTTTGGGTCGTAGGACTATTTTAGGCCTAACCGGCATCCCGGGAGGGCATTTTGGTAATTTCCATTTTAGGACCTTAATTAATTACGAAATTATCAAGGTGTTATCAGATGGTATGTCGAGGAATTTGGGGTTATCAGAATCAAAAAGTGAGGGAAGCCATAGGAAGAATAAGGAGAGAGCTTTCCAAGGTGTTCAAGGCCAAGGACCACCCATTTTGCACCTCCACCACTACCAAAGCATAGATTGGAAGAAGAGGATCGTTCCTCTACCACCCAAATTCATCGGATCAGACCTGCAACTTTAAGGCAAGTATTTATCTTGCCGATCTTGTGTTGATACAACATTTATATTAGAATAGAAGGAAAACTTATATGTTTTTATGGAGATTTAATATATTTGGAAGACTAGAATTCACATGTTTGAATACAAACCATGTTAGGTTGATATCCTTATTACACGTAGAACATTTATCACGAATTTTAATGATTTGTAGAGGAAGAAATCTTAAAAGATTATGTGGTTCTTGAAATAATATGGTAGACTAGGGTTTGAGACAAATTCATGAATTTTACCCATTTAATGATGATTCATTAAGGAGTTAATCAAGATTTTACGTCAGAAATCGTCCAGACCTATTACTATCATGTTTGTGATATTTGGTTGGGATTTTGGGGTGAATTAATAGAGGTTTTGAGGATAAACTTTGATGAAACCCATAAGCAAAGAGTTGCAGAAACTAGGCTAATATTTGATCAATCGATCGATCGACTCAAGAATGTTGATCGATCGACTTTATCGATCGATCAACTATTCCCATCGATCGATTGACTCCTCATGGAATTTGAATTTTGTTGACTTTTAATGTTTAATCTAACCCTAATTTATAAGAACCCTTAGACATAAATTAAATACCATGATGGGACTTAGGAAGGACCAGTAGGGTTGTGGGTAAGGTTCGGATAGTACGATTTTATATGAGATTTAACCGTGGGGTATGAGGGTATAAAATGGGTTATGATCGTGTGTGTAATAAATTGGCCGTTGTGCAAGTTAATGGCGACTTAGGATAATGGGATATCGAGAGTACATTTATTTGTATTAGACATATCAAAATGATACACTTCGAGGGATGAGAAGTACTTGGGAACTTGTAGTCAATGAGAATATAAAAGGATGACCTAATTATACATAGAATTTGGGTGTTACGTGCCATGTATGGTTAGGATATGTTATGGGTCGTGGGTGTACAGATATGAATAATGTAAATATATATATATATATATATATATATATATATATGAGTGTATGTATATATATTATATGAATATCTGATCTTAATTATACCCGCGCTACTTGCTATCACGGAGGTTTTCGCGTCGGGACTGTCTTATTCTGATGTGACCTTTATGGGAAATATGGACTTGTACCCTAGAATATAGAACCTTGGTACAACCTATCTATGAGTGGTAGATCAGACGGTCCTAAGAGGCGTGAGGGTATGTTCTGACCTCTTAGAGACTTGGAACTATGATTCACCTCCAATTTATGTGTTTTGTGTTAATACAGTTTGGGGGGTGATCCGAACTAGTATTTCCCTTATTTGTACGAAAGGTACAAGGGACTTTATATCAGAGTATGCCTGCGACATAATTTAGTATTGGGGTTCCTTATTAGTATATATATCCTAAGTGATATATATATATATATATATATATATATATATATATATATATATATATATATATATATACCTTTGATTCATCTACTGTGCTTGTAAGTAGATAAAATTGAATAATGATATTAAATAATTTAAGTGTTTGAGAACTTAAGACCATATTGAGATGTATATAGCTGACTTGGTTAGATTAAGAAATTAATTATGTGTAAATTATATTTAGGCGATCACGAGAATAAGGATTGACGAGAGCAGACCTGATTTAGACTGGTTAATTGAGTCAGCATCATCTAGAATAATTTAGTAGTATGTTAGGCGTGCACACTAGATGAGAGATGATAATTCCCAAGTGAGGGCCGCGTAACTAACATGTATGGAGTATCTTCTAGTAAGCATTTTAAATACTTGCTAAACTATTTTTAAAACTATAACTATTCGGCTCTAACCCTTTTCTTGTCATCTCTTCTTTCTCTTGTATATATGTATATATATATATGTGTGTGTATTAACAGGTGCCCAACCATAGGGGCGTCAGACTTAGATCGGTGGACTGTTTGACGTGCTGCAGAAAGTGTGGGAGTTGTAGGTCCTTGCATTTAGATGACTTCATTCTTGTTCTCTCATCTCTTCACTTAGTCATGTTAGATAGGGCATGAGTTGCTCATTCTTAGTCTTTATTTAGTTAAGAGAGACATTGCACTTCTTTATTTTCGATACTCAGTTTTTGGTTTGGATTGTTTTAATTATTATATTGTCCTTGGATTTGAGATATTTTATTGGGAATGATTAATACATCCTATTTAATTGAGTGGGATGGTTTGGTACTCATCATTATATTTATGTTCATTAAAATGGTGTATGTTTAACAATTCATATTGTCGGGACTTAATTCATACAATTAAATATTTTGACACTTAGCTTAATTATTTATTAAGTGATAAATAAAAATATTGTTTTTCAACAATGATGCTAAGAATTAATGAACCAACCAGATAGTTTGCTTTAATTTAATAAAGGATTGATCATCCAGTATTTAATTAGGCATGGTGTCGCAGTATATTTCATTTAATTATGTCTTATTTATATTCGATTTTTACAAAGTTCTGTTTCATTTCGCATCACAACCCTCGTTACTTATTCCGTTATAATGTTTATAGTGATGATTTATACATAGTTATGTTCCATTTCGCATTTCTAATTGCTTAACAACAAGCTTTTAAAATTTATAGTATCTTTCATTTACTTGTCTTATTTATATTCGGTTTAATCACAACCCTAAATGTTAGAAATTCCAGGGCCAACCAATTTAATGGCCATCTAAGTGTTGAAATCCACTAGTCAACAACAATTCAAGAATCCAAAATAACAAAGCAAATAATAATGTGATGTATTAGAAATTCCTAGGGCCAACTAACTCAATGGCCATCTAAATGTTCAAATCCACCAATTAATAACAATTCAAGAATCCCAAACAATTCAACAATATATATATATATATATATATATATATATATATATATATATATATATATATATATATATATATATATATATATATATATATATATATATATATATATACACGTATATGGTTTTAGATTTCAATATACCCAATTGCGTATATATAAAAAAACAAATGTACAAAAATTACACAACATCAAACCTAATTTCAGATTTACACAACACTATACCCAATTTTTTTTTATACCCAATTTTAATTTTAATTCCACATTTACACAACAATATGTCCAATTTCAGATTTATACCCAATTTTTATTTCATATATACATAACAAAATGGGTCCAATTTTAGATTTGTGCCCCATTTTTATAGTAGAGAATTAAGGTCAAGGTCATGTTCCTTCCTATATTAGGATTTTTAGGATAGCTGTTTTCAGGTTTATAAACATAGTCCCTGTGGTACAATAACATTTATTTGTGTGGTCGTTTTAGAGTTAGGAGTACACAAAAATAGGTAATTTCATGTGTTTTAGTTAAAGAGGTATTTATATTTTTACCCTAAGTCATACTTATTTAAAACTCATTCTAAAAATAAACACATAACCCAACCTCAACCCCACCCCACCCCACCGTAATTCTGTTGGAACGTAGAAATCCTCACCGGAGACCGTCAAAATTCTCGCCGGATTGTTTCTCTCTCCTCGTTACACTCTCCCTTTGTCTATTTCTTTCATTTTTTCGGTTCGCACCAGCGCCACCACTGCCCGTGCAGGAGAAGAAGGTTTTTCCCAAAAAAAATATAATGTTCGTCGAAAGAAATCGAGTTTTCACAGGAAAAAATGGAGGTTTTAGTGAAACAGTAAATTTATCGGTTTCGATTTTTTGTCAAAAAATATCAAATATGAGTGTCATTTGATAGATCTCGACGAGTAGATTTCAAATGTATAAATTTTGTGAATTATGAATTTGTAGATTTGTAGATTTGAAGTTATGGACTTTTAAAAATTTGATGGTTTTTTTTGTATGAGTTGTCAAATGGCATATTTGTCATTTTTCATGGTGTTTTTAGTATAAGGACTAAAATTTTAAAATTATGTGTAGTTTCCTATTTTTATACACTTTGAGTTAGATTGGACCTTTCCCCAAAACTCCCTTTTTATAAACACCAAATTAATCACACACACGTGCAAAATCACGCGCGCACACACACACACACACACAAACACACACACACACACATATACACATATATAAAATCATACACACACACAAAATCATACACAGACACACACATATACAGAAAAAAAAAACACACACACGCATACACACACACACACACAAAGGAGAGAGAGAGAGAAAGAGGGAAATGAAACGGGGAAAAAAGATCAACTAGGGTTTTTACTTAAGACACTTGTCACGGACGTGTCAAGGTCTTTGACCGTGTCAACGGTGGTCGGGTAAAGGGTGGCATTTTACCCTTTTTGGTGTAGTTCTAAGATGTTTAGGTGGACCATTAAATGAATAACATGCCATTCAGGTTGAAGTCCAACCTCTACTATCAATTCCATCGAGATTACGGTTGTGACACCAATGATTGTATCCACCTGAAAAGTGAAATTAAAGTTTTAGTGAAGAGGGGGAACTTACATGAGTTTATGCAGAAAAGGGACGACAGAGAGGATTAGCATGACAACGAAAGAAGGGATGATTAGCATAGAAGTTGATCAAACTAAATGGATTAGAGGTTAGAAGAACCGAGGGAAGTTATTATTGCTAAGTAGTGGAGAAAGATCAACATGATCTTTGACGGTTTTATAGCTGAAGGAACATCAACATCGACTCACAGGGAATACATGAGCAAAAAATGAGAGCTGATGGAGGTGCAAATGGAAAATCTTATTAAAGACTTGGAAATATTACGTTGCACTAAAGGACTTTCAGGATTTGATCATTCCCCATGATGATCCCCTCCTAATCATGACCTTTATATCCCATTGGACCGTTGAAAGAATCATAGTCGACACGAGGAGTGCAATGGATATAATTTATTTTGAATTTTTTGAGAAAATGAAACTAGGGGGAACGTGACTGAAGCTGGTGAAGGGCCCACTCTTGGGCTTCTCTGGAGGGATTGTATACACGAAGGTGTGAATTGATATCCCATTTCCAATCGGGAAAGATTCGAGGTCAACCATTTTGTAGGTATAATTTTAGTTGGTAAGGTCAACGTAAGCCTATGATGTGTTGATTAGATGAACGAGACTGAGCATACTCGATGCAGTTTTGTCAATTAAATCCCTTACATTTCAGTTACCAACATCGAACGGGATGGGAACAGTGAAAGAAAGACAATCGTACACAAGGAGGTTTTATTTTTCATATTTGAAGAAGAATAAGGAAACATTCAATATTAATGGCATGGATCCAAAGGAAGAGAGGACCATGGGATCTTTAGTTGAAGACTTAATCTCGATCCCACTATATGATAATCATCCGAAGAAGGTTGTGTATGTTGGATGATTACTGGATGATATGAATAAGGAGGAGATAGTTTTGTTTTTGAAAAAGAACCATAAAATATATGCTTGGATCCATGAGGATATGTCAGGCATTGATGCCTCAGTAATGACTCGTCAACTGAAAGTGGATTCAGATAGTCGACCAGTGAGGCAGAATAAGAGAGAATTTTCCCCCGAGAGGAACCAAGTTTCCCACATTGAAGTGGGAAAATTACTTGATGTAGGTTCTGTTGTGGATGTTAAATATAATGAGTGGTTGTCAAACGTTATCATGGTAAGAAAGACGAATGGTAAATGGCCATTGTGTGTGGACTATTCATATCTGAATGAGGCCTATCCAAAGGACTCATACCCACTAACGAGAATCGATGCACTGGTGGATGCATATACGCCTACTCTGGGTATAATAAGATCTAAATAAACCCGGTGGAAAAAGATAAGACCTCATTCGTGGAATATAGGGGGACGTATTATTACAGGTCAATGTCGTTTGGTTTGAACAATGCGAGGGTCACTTATTCGAGGCTCATCGATTGATTGTTTGGGAACTAGATAGTAAAGACCCTAGAAGTGTGTGTTTATGATATGTTGGTGAAAAGTTTGATAGGGGAGGATCGTGTGAAAAATTTGGAGGAAACTTTCAAAATCCTTTATTGTTATCGAATGAAATGCAACCCAGAGAAGTGCAAGCCTTCGAGAGAGTTTTGGGGGTTTTATAGTGACATAGAGGGGAATAGAGGCCAACCCTGAGAAAATACATAATATATTGAACATGAGGAGTCCGAAAAAAGTGAAGGAAGTCCAATCTCTAACAAGGAGGGTCACAAGTCTTAACCGATTCTTGAAAAAAGTGACCGATAGGTTCATCCCGTTCATTTAAACTCTAAAGAAAGAGTTCAATTGGGCAGAAGAATGCGAACAAGCATTCAAAAACTTGAAGTCTTACCTGACAGATGTTCCACTTATCTCAAAACCAATAACAAGAGATGAATTGTACCTCTAACTTATTTTTTCATTAATGACCATATGTTCAGTGATATTTAGGGATAACATGGGAGTTCAGTGTTCGATATATTATATTAGTAGAGTATTTAGGGGGGTCGAGTCTAGGTACCTGATGTCCTTTACATTGATCATATCGGCCAAGAAACTAAGACCCTACTTTCAATCCCATACCATAATAATCCTAGATGACAATCCGCTCTAATAATTCCTCCACAAGTCGAAGGTTTACAGACGGCTAATAAAGTGGTCATTTGATCTCAGAGAGTTTGACTTACACTACAAAGAAAGGTAGTAGTTAAGGGGGGAATGGGTCACCGACTTTATAGATGAATTTATAACTGTGGGGGGTGGTGACACTCCCGAAAAAACCACCAAAGGGAAGTAGGTTTGGGTGGTTCTTGTGGACAGATCCTGTAACAAAGAGGTCTGTAGAGTCATATTGATCGTCGAAACACCCGATGGATCGAGTGTGGAATATGCACTACATTTTAATTTCAAATCATCCAATAATAAGGATGAGTGTGAGGCCTTAATTGAATAAGCACATCTTACCCTATCCCTTAAAATGGATCGAGTGGAATTCCTCAATAATTCAAATTTGGTCATCCAACAAGTAATAGGAGAGTATACAGAAAAATGGGAAACTATAATGACCTATGTGAAGTAATTTCAAGAGGTAGGAAAATAGTTCCAAGCATTTAGTATCAGACATATCCTAAGGGAGGACAATGTAAGGGCTGACCACTTACTTAGACTCACATTCACTAATAAAGTAAATCCACTCGTAGAAATATTAGATCATCCCGGCATTCAGGTAGACAAAGGAAATATGGTCAACCTTACAGAACAGGGACCTAGCTGGATGGATAAATACGTCCAATATATAAGATAAGGGATCCTCCTAAAGGATCGGATAGGAGCCAAGAAAGTTATAGTAAAAGCAATGAAGTATCTTTGTTACGAAGAGGTTATGTAATGAAGGGGGTATTCCTGATAAATCCTTTATTGTGTTAATCCCACTGAGGTAAAAATAGTCTTAGGAAATCTCCATGAGGGTGCCTATGGGGGACACCCAGGGAAAAGGAGCCTGGAACAATAAGCACTAACTCAGGGCTACTATTGTCTAACGATGAGAAAGGATGTCGAATGCTATGTCACGAAGTGAGAACGATGTCAAAGGAGTGGGACCGATATTTATTAGTAGGCTAAGGATTTGTCTGTGATCATCTCACCATGGAATTTTTCCTTATGGGTAATGGGCATCCTTGGTCCATTCCTGACCGAAAAGGGTCAGTGTAAGTCTTTATTAGTTGAAATAGATTACTTTACAAAATGGGTGGAGGTAGAACCACTGGCCAAGGTCACTTATTAGAAGGTGCATTCGTTCATTTGGTGGTTCATCATCAGTTGTTTCGGAATTCAACAAGCCATCATTTAAAATAACAGACTACACTGTGATATTGTAATGATAGATAAGTTATGTGAACAGTTCAGGATCAAGCACTATTTTCTGGTCCCTAGGCACCCCAGATGAAACAGTCAGGTACAAGTGATGAACATAACTCTCATTCATGGAATTATGACAGAGCTAAAGGGTTATGGGTGGAAAAGATAATCTCTATAGAATGACGACGAGGGGACTAATGGAAGAAACACTATTCACTCTGACCTACGATACAAAAGCTATGGTGCTGATCAAATTGCAGATATCAAGTTTGAGGGTTCACTATTTTGATAGGATGGGAGAACAACGAACGACTTGGGGTTGGTCTAGATATCATCAAAGATAAGAGAGATGAAGCAACATTTAAGATGATTACAACCCAACATAAATCAAATCGATATCACAACAAGAGGGTCGAGAACTAAGCTTTCTAGGTCAGCCATCTTGTTCTCAGAAGATGATGCAATTAATTTAGTACCCTGGTCATAGGAAGCTTGATGACAACTGGGAAGGTCTGTATGTGGTGGCACGAATCATTCGAACGATGACTTATCGACTTATAGATCACGAAAGTTATACCTTGGAATATTGAAAACGTGAAGCACTACTACTAGTAGGATGATCGCCACACCAGACGAAGCACTAATAAAAAATCAACAGTTGTGATGCAATTTCTTATATCCATTATTTTTTATTTTACAGGAAATTTGATTCCCTTATTTCTTTGTATTACATCCTTAAAATGCATCTCTTCGCAACATCATTATCGTTAATAAAGGAATAGTTTCTCTAATGATTTTCTTACTCCAATGATTTATTTCTCCAAATTTTATGATTCTCCAATAACATACTTGCTCTAGTGGCATGTTGTTCTCCTAAACTCACCTATGCTTTCGGTTCATACCATATTATGAACCAACCACTAGGCCAAAAGAGGGCTCATACCAAGGCCACATCTTAGTACGCCTTATCCAGACTCGTATATCTCTAAAGAACCACTCGGTTGGTCACCGAGTTAAATCCCCCCCTTAAGATCGGACTTGGTCCACACAACATGGTCTATGTGAGTATAAATTGGGCTAACTTTGAGTCAAGGACGAATGTCACCGATCAATTAGTATTTTCAAAACAAAATAGGGGATGTATGGAGGGTAATAAGGCTGTTATAATATAATTCGGTGCACAATTTTCTTTTAAACAAAACTAATGATTAGAACATAAATTATTATTTGCATCACCTTTTTCTAATTAACCTTCGGAGTATAAAAACCTCAGTTCACTAACTAGGTATAAACAACATGTTTGGCTAAATTTTGTATCACATCAGATAAAGACTGAATAATAGACGTCGACTAAGTTCAGGTACGAAGAAATAACATAATTTTTCATCAAACAGATGGAGAAAATTTACCCACAAGAAAATAGAAGCATATCAAGTTTGAAAGCAGTCAAAATAAAGATTTCAAAGTTCAATACAACCATTGTATTCAACCTCAATAATCAGATATAATGTCCTGGATACAAACAAACACATAAGTAGATATCTGAGACTGGAGCTAATATTACAAACATTCAAACATTTAAATATTTGCTAATAAAAATAGAGAGAAAGATTATGAAGTCGTAAGATAATGAGCGGGACAAGGTACCTCTCTTCTTTGAATGCCTCATCCTTCTCATTATTTTTCTCATACAGAAGATGCCTCAGATCGGTAACCTCAGTCAGCAGCTGATGCTTTAAGTCGGCTACTTTGATCAAATAAGTCTCTTTGGAAGCCTTTTTGGCATCACGCTCTCTTTGGGATTCCATAAGGGCGTCGTTAGCTTCGATTTTAGCTTTCTTCATAGTCTCAAACTCCGCCTTCAGTCCGTGAATGGTTCTCGATTCATCTTTTCTTGGTAAGCACTTATGGGATATGTAAGTCCCCATAAAGCATAAACAAAAGGCATTTTAAGAAGAAGGCATTCACTTACTCTTGAACCGAGTTGGATCATCTCCTTAGCACTGCCGATTGGGGCCCCACTCAACCTATTAAGATATTTATGAAGGTAGACATCCTAGAAAGATAAGTAGTTTTCATATGGAGAATCATACCAAAGATGGGTAACTCCAAACCTTTCCCAGACCATGGGTAACTCCAAACCTTTCATTGTCCTCTTTATAAATGATCGACGTCCTCTGAGTAGAGGTTAGAGTAATTTGGGTCTCTCGGGGTATTTTCCCATCTACTTAGAAGAACCTCATCATCTACCAACTGGATGTAGGATGTCTCATTGATTGCATTAATAGGATGGATAACTTCATCATCCCTAACCAATTGCTCTCAGGGGGGGGGGGGTCACATTATCTAATGGAGGGATCGATAAAGCAACTTTAGGCTAAGGGGAGGTTGATGCTTGGTTCAACCTTCGGAGTGCTTGGTGGTATCCTTGGTGATACATTTCTCAGGAGTCTACAAAAATAGACAAAAGGATAAAAAGAAATTGACATGTTTGGGAAAAAAAGTTAAGGGGTCGTTCAATATGTGAAAAGTATTCTTGAGGAATGAGGAAAGAACCAACGTTGGAAATGAATGAGAAGGAGTCGTCTTTCAATCTCATCTCGAAGACAAAGATCATTAAGATCACGAACTTCCTTTTCTTTAGTAATGAAGCCAACCTTCTTCATCCTTTTGAGATCGCATAATTCTTTAAAAGTCCGACCCTTGCTCATGACTTCTCGAACTCTCTCCTTTCGGGGCTCAAGAACATCAGGCAGATCATTGAAAATACTTTCATAACACCAGTATGAGGAAAAGTTAGTAATGATGAACACTACACAAGAAAATGCTCTAATATTGAAAATACTAAAATATTTCTCACTCACATCACTTTTATTCCAAATAAGGGGAACAGTGAATAGATGACCGATGAGGCCATTTTGATTATCACATTCCCATCCCTCCACTTTTATGAAGAAAAAATGGTGCCTCTAGTCATGGTTGGAGGAAGGGAGTTAAGTGACAAAGCCTTCGCTCTTGTGCCTATAGGCTAGGGTATACCAACCCCCTTGAGATCCCATGGGCGTCAGTAATTCCCCCACTGTCAAAGGATTGTCAACACTGAATAAATCATAAAAATGCACCATAGAGCTGATCAGGATTCCCAAGGCATTTGTTATAAGTAGGGAAATGCCAATATTGGTAAAAGAAAGCACATCATGAACATATATCATAAAGGAAATTCGAAGACCTACTTGACAGTAGTGCTCATAAAACCAAACTTCCCCTTCACAGGTATTCGATGCCCAATCAATTTTCATCAGCAAGATGAATAGGCAGAGCCTTGGGGAGGGTAAGGTGTTTGCCCCACTCGTTAATAGTCTCTTCGATCATATAGCTTATGGCCTAGCAGGGGACTAAAGGGGGTTATCTTGATAAGGTACGACTTAGGGAGGATTTGATGGTCCCACTTCTTAAATAGTATTTTGGGATCCAGCTAGATGATTTGGTTTACTAGCAATTTGTGAAGAAGCCCCTTGGATGCAAGCCCTTCATTATGCTCAGACCCAAAGACATCAATAACCATGTTTATAAGAGCCTGTTGATGTTGAAGCCTCTTATGCTGGGCCAGATTGAGAGATGGTCCAAATGGTTTAATCCACTCAAGGTATTAAAACAGAGGGGAATCAAAAGCAACAAATTTTAAATTGTGTGGGTTGCCCTGGAAATTGAGACACAATATTGTTAATCCTAGTAAAGTGAAAATCAAGCCTAAACCATGATACTCCAGAACTACAGAAGTTTGAACAAAAAAAATGGATGAAGAAGTGTACCAATGAGAAAAATGAAAAAATGATTAGACCACGATATCTCCAAAGAAGCGCAAACACAAGGTCCTGACGTGAAAGAACAAATAGTTCATAGGTGAAGTCTAGTAAAGGTTTGGGGAAGGAAAGGGGATTTGAAATAAGGTTTTTAGAGAAGAAGAGTAAAGAGAAAGCACTAGTTGCGTAGAGAGTGTAGAACACAAAAGTACAAAATGAGGGTTTGGGAAGGATTTTATACCAAATTGGAAAAACCCATTCAAATTCAAGATATATATCTAAATAGATCAAACAGTTTGTGGGGGTTCGGTGAAGAACACATAGGGTCAGAGTGTGTGGGGTGGGTTCAGATTCCCAGGTGCACCTTAGGAGCCTGTGCGTCATCAGACATGCAATGATTACAACTCTTCACCCAAATGGTGTCTCACATTACAAATAATTCATGCTGAATCATGATCCCTTCAAAGATCTTGATGTTAGCAGAAGATCCTAAACAGATCACAATAAATCAGATAGATGGAATAGATCCCATTTGGCTATGTGCAAGACTTTTTGGATTAACCCTGCGAACACACAGAGTTTGGGGTAATTGGTGGTGGGTATTTTAAGATGGTTCGGTACCGAATGGGTGGTGTCGTAAGATGAACATGTGTTTGGGAATCTTATATTTGTAAGTATTACTTCACTGATCAAGTTTATAGTCAAACGCTCGACTCTCTAGGACGAACGCCCAGTATTCGTCAATTAAACTATTTATCATCGCCAGAAAATTGACCAATTGGGTAATTTGAACCTATATGACATTGCCAACAGTTAGTTTCTTATAACGTCTACCACATTCACTACTAATGCGGTAATGAATATCGAAGAACATGAATTGCGAAAACATATGGAGCCATTGGGGACGAACACGAATTTTTCTCTAATTCAAACTCCTTCAATGTGCATGTTATGAAATAAGAATGACGTTGTAAAGGTTAAGTATATAAAACCTCGTGTAATGAATAGTAAGGGATGAGAGCAGGCTCCCATACTCTCTGTAATTCTATATCAGTCTTAAAAGTAATAAAAGAGCCCCTCCACCCCTTTATCCCATGAACGTAGGTCTAGCCCAACCGAACCATGTATATCTTGTGACAATCTTCTTATTAGTCTCTTCATTCATTAAGAATCATAAACCATTATTTTATCTTTATTGTGTTGTGTGGGAAAGTAAAATTTCTCCCCCAAAAGCTACTTCCAAATATTTATCTTTTATGTGTTTTTTATCCTAATTTCGAATCATGTTTTTGTTATTGTACTTCTTTTGCAATTACACGTAGATCTATTTATCAATGTAAGCTTACTTATTCATGTTAATATATATAATAGAAACATTACTAAAAAAGCATGTGCATCGCCTAAGGTTCAAAACTAGTCTATATAACTATTATAAACCGAACTACACCATTTTTATCTTCTATTCAACAAACCCATACACGTGACAACCATTATTCTTTTCTCTATATACCCACATTTAAAATTTTCTCTTGCGTCTCTTACTATATCCGTCCTCTGACATTTCCTCATTTATTTATATATATATGAGGAAATGTTGTTATTGAAGAGTAATTGAATATTCATTTTCTCTTGCCACTATTTAAGGGCATGGGATATATTTACTCATCATTATCGGTTAATATCTCATTGCTTCCTAAATTGGTGAGCTATTCGCTTCCCATCTAATTTTCTATAATTTGTTTTGTTGTTGTTTTGCAAAACAATTGTTTGTGGAATTTCCCACGGGGGCATATCGTATTTTATTACAAAAAATATCTCTTCACACTTTTTTTGTCGTGATACATATGTCTGTATCAGCGTGTGACTATTCTCCCACAATGGCTTACAAACAAATTGATCATGGTAGTAATTTTTTTAACTAGAGATAAAATTGATTATTTGTTCGTGTAATACTATTGATAGTGTTTATATAGATATCGATCGCTCCTACCAGTTCCCTTCTCGTCGGTGCAAAGTGCATTAAATTTTCCAACAGTTTTGCCCATAGTGTCGGTGTCAAGATCCATCACGATATAACCGGTGGTGTACCGCTGATTGATCAAGGTAGAAACCAAGAGTTCGTGTAAATACGCTAAGCGTTGTTATCTGATTCCAACCATAATACAAAAAAAAAACTAAACGTTAACTACACTCTCGCGGAGTATAGTGGCTAGTCTGGGTATCGAATCTTCAGGGAACTAGGACGAGTGAATGTGACGACAAAGGTAAGACTGTTAACCCTAACTTGAATTTAAAAAGAAATAAAAAGATTATTGAGATGGGAAATAACTGATTAACTAAATGCACACTAAATTAAACTACTACATTAACTATGTGAGCAAAATTAACAAACTAAGAATGACTTAATAAGAATAAAGGGAAAACAGGTTGGGAATACAATCCCCCAACCCTAGTGTGTATGCCAAGTAAAAAACTAGTCATAAATTAGATAATTGATCAAAACTGATCTTTAGTACTCCCAAGTATTACACATATGAGGGATCGTAGCCCGCACAGTAAGGACGAGTAAAGCAGTGTCGTATTAGCTACAAGCGCGTTGCACTCTTAAGCATCCCGGTTACCTAGGCCAAACGACATCAAAAGTCCTAAAACGGTTGTGATCACCATACTGCACGATCTAATCAATTATTAAATATATAGAACTAATTTTATACCCATGCAAACCACATCGGGAAGGGTTCATGCATCCCAACCTTTAAAAACCTACTCTAACATGGTGAAATTAATGAAAACTACGATATCTGTGTTGCATGAACTCATAAATTTTTGGAAATAGAGATTAAACATGAGAAATAATAATAAAAGTTATGAAAATAAAAGTTACAAAGATTGAAGAACAAGAACAAGCAAGAAGAAATCAAAGGTTGAAGAAAAATCGGAAAAGCTCTTGAATTAAAGGTGCAAAATATGTAAATTCTTCTCCTAAATGTTCCTACTTGATTAGGAGATTTTAAATGAATGAAATATGAATAAAAAGAGTCCTAATGACTAAATATATAGGGTAGAGGTCGTTTAGAAGAGTCCCAAAAATATAAAACTCTTTTGGCTAAAAGATAGGACAAAATAAAAATCTCGTATCTGACAATTTGTCACACTTAGAAAGCGTAAATAATTTTGTAACGGATTTGGAGCGTGGCTAATGGACGTTTCAAGGTTCCGGACTGGACCAGTTTCGTTCTTCTTCTTTTTTTGTAATTTTCTCTCAACTTTGAATGACCATAACTTCTTCACTCTAGCTCGGATTGAGGTGTCATTTTTTTCAGTGTTCTTGTAACTGAAAGCTCTTCAACTTTCCAGTTGGCCCCACGTCCAAATTAAGGTTGAAAATTATGAAAATGCCCTTCAACTCCCCGTTTCTTGGTTTCTTTCACTATTTTGAGTTCTCTTTTTCATCTTTCTTCTATGAAATACTTGTAAAATACATAAGAGATACACAAAATGAGAAATACTTGGCAAAAAGGGTTATTAGCATAAGTATGAGATAAATCCAAGCTATTTACAATACACGGGATCATAAAAATACCAAAATTAAGGGGATAAATGTAAAGAATTTATGCCTAATCAAACCCCCTAACTTAGAAGTTTAAATGTCCCAAGCAATATAAAAGAATGAGAGTATGAGTTAATGACCCTCAAAAACTTTATTGGGATAGAATAACTTTTTCGCGGGCAAGCGATTGCATTTAGCGTATGCAACAAACCGTTAAACCCCTAGGTTACCCTAGTAGGACGGGTGTTGTCTCATGAGGGTTTGCAGTGAATATACCCACAAAATTCGTTATTGACTCTAAGAAAAACTCAAAATAATTAAAAATTGTACAATTTAGACTCCCTAAAAATGGTCATCGCAAATTCATATTCAAGAATCTTAAATCATAGTGTGTGTGTACGAAGCCAAAAATCGAACCGCTAACTTCCACCGATTGATTACTACGTTACTTTCCAAAAATTTGCTTTGATTTCAAAATCTCACTGAATACACTCACAAATGAATCACTCGGATTGTGGCTATTTCTCTCGGTATGTGTGATATAAAGAGTAAATATAATGGACGCAAAGTCACGCACACAAATTGAAAAATGAAAATTTTTGGGCAAAAAGATCTCTTCATCGGATTGCAATCATTGGGAAATGGAAAACATCATCTCTTTTTCACAACTTTAATCTCTTTTATTATCTTTTTGTGTTTTATCTCTCCACGCGGTAACCAATTTTCGCAATTTGGACTCGGTTAGGACTTTTCTGGTTTTTAAGGTGTATTGGATAAGATGGGATTGGTCGGAAACTTCGGAATTGGAAAATGTCCTTATGATGTCCGTTAGTGCTTTTTATGGATTTTGCTCATTTTTCTTTTCTTTTTATATTTTTCACACTTTTCTTTTCTTACTATTTTTGTTGAGCATTCTTCTATTTTTTTCTTGCACCTTTTTATGCAGTTTTCGATTTTTATTTGATGAATATTCGATTTTCATAATTCCGAGCTAATTGGGTTTTTCGAGTTATCAAACGAACTTGGCAAAATTTTATTTGGCTCAAAATGGATAGCAAAGGGATCATTTTTCACAAATTTTTATGGCCAATATTTTTGAGTGACAAATGAGGGCCTACTTCATTGTCCAAATTGCTAGTTACCTTATCATATGCGTCTCGAGATGAATTAAGTTTAGAGATATTTTCAGCGCATTTTTCAAGGCAACATCTCACACATTTCTCATAATCGATCAAAACAAAGAAACATAGATCTTCAACGACTTTTTAAAATGTTGAAATGAAGTTTGAGTTAATCATTAACTCAGATTGATTTAAAAACTCAAAAAAAATGATAGGCTCAAAATCTCACCGGGTTGATTAATCTCCACACTTATTCGTTAAGATGTCAATTTTTGCTCAATTTCCATCTTTGGTCAATTTCGGCTTAGTGCATTTTGAATTTTACAATTTGAGACAGACAAAATGTGACATTTTGAAGCTTTTAAATTTTAATTTTTATTTATTTTCAAGAATATTTTTTTGGCTTTTTTCAAAATTTTTTAATTTTTTTGAAAATTTTGAAATTTTCTAAAAACAGCACACGTAGAAAGAACATGTGATCAAATCAATAAATCTAAACAATAAACGGGAAGAATATTCCACACCCCCTAACTTAAATATTGCATTGACCTCAATACGAATCAAGAACACAACATAAAGAGAGAGAAATAAAGATATTACCCAAATGGAGCGATCCCCGATGAGTGCGAGTCCATTGAATCTACAAAACATGTTAAAACCAAGCATAACAAAAAGAATAACAAAAACTTTAACTAATTACTCTAAACTAAAAAAAAAAGAAAAGGAAAAAAAGAAGAAGCTAATTTTGTACAACCTACGATTTGAACTTCTAATAAGTTATACACTAGAAGTTGAAAAATTTGAGGGTCCACCCAAAATACAATTTGACTTTGAGGGATTAATGGTATACCCTCACTAGAAAGCATGCCTCACGAAAAATAAGAATTCCATTTGAACAAAGGATGGCATGTGCAAAGCGGAAGAAATGAACCATCAGTAATTAAAAAATTTAGGGGGATAATGAGGGATTTTAGTGCACAGGGGGACAAGTACCATTGGGATCCAAGAAAAATAAAATCACGTCCCAGAGATTTTTCAAGTAGAATGGGAAGCAGAGCACACAAACAGAAATAGTCCATCTTGGAAAACAATTCAAGCATAGAGTCATTGTCCTAAAAATCTTCTCCCCCAAAATTTTCAACTGGATCTGGTGGAGTGACACGTCTAATTGTATGGCCCATAAGATGAATAATCTTAAAATAACATTCCCATACCAGAATCGAATCAACATCCTTAAGACAGTCATCAAGTTCTTGTGATTAATTTAATGGTACGATAATAGTCGGTACACAAGGAGACAAATGATCTTCAACCTCAATAGATTTTGGAATATTTATAAGAGGTTGAGATTCAAAAGAACTTGGATCACTATCAATGATTTCATCCCCAAAAGTTTTAGGTGAAGCGTAAGTCTCGACCTTCTCTAAGCTGTCCAAATAATCATTAAACTCTTTGCAAGTTGCTCACATTTTCAACTCTGTAGCAGCAAGGTCATCAAGTTGCTTTTTGCTAATAAGCAAAAGTTCTTCCAAAATAGGCTTCCTTGGTTCTAGCACCTCGGATTCCTCATTTGGTTAAAAGCATTCTTCAACTTCAAAATATCGGAAGAAAAATCCTCATTGGGTTCAAATAATGCATCTAACTCTTCCTCCCAATGGCGATTTTTTCCCCGATATTCGTTTTCAAGTCTTTCTTCTTCAAGCAATTCATTTTGATAAATTTGGATGGCCTTAGCACTGGGCTTGTATTTATGAGACTCGTCTTTAGTGATATTGATCCAATGTTCATAAGTCTTGAGTGCCTCCTCCTCACTATTATCATAACAATTAAAGTAAGACATTTCAAATTGGGCAATTCAAAAACGTGGCACCAATATTTTTGGATATTTTTTTTAGATATTTTTTTAAGGTCAAATTAGGGATTAAACAACCTAACCTAAAGTCTACCTAAGTCCCCGACAACGGCGCCATTTTGATCGAGGTGGAAACCACGCATCTGTGTAAATACGCTAATCGTTGTTATCGGCTGTTGACCACAATTAAAAAAAAACTAAACTTTAACTACACTTTTGCGGAGTATAGTGGCTAGTCTAGGTATCGAAACCTCAGGGAACTAGGATGAGTGAACATGACGACAAATGTAAGACTGTTAACCCTAACTTGACTCAAAAAAGAAAAAAAAAGATGATTAAGATGGAAAATAACTTATTAACTAAATGCACACTAAATTAAACTACTACATTAACTATGTGAGCAAAATTAACTAACTAAGAATGACTTAATAAGAATAAAGGGAAAACAGGTTGGGAATAGAATCCCCCAGACCCTAATGTGTATGCCAAGTAAAAAACTAGTCGTAAATTAGATAATTGATCGACCCGGTCTTTATTACTCCCAAGTATTACACATATGAGGGATCGTAGCCCGCACAGTATGTAAGCAAAGGACGAGTAAAGAAGTGTCGTATTAGCTACACGCGCGTTGCACTCTTAAACATCCCGGTTACCTAGGGCAAAAGAGATCAAAAGTCCTACAACGGTTGTGATCACCATACTACACGATCTATTCAATTATTAAATTTAGAGAACTAATTTTATACCCATTCAAATCACCGGGTTGGGCTCATGCATCCCAACCTTTAATAACCTAGCCCAACATGGTGAAATTAATGAAAACTACGTTATCTACGTTGAATGAACTCATAATTGCTTGAAAATGGAGATTAAACATGATAAATAATAATAAAAGTGTTGGAAATAAAAGTTACCAAGATTGAAGAATAAGAACATGCAAGAAGGAATCAAAGGTTGAAGAAAAATTGGAAAAGCTCTTGAATTAAATGTGCAAAATATGTAAATTCTTCTCCTAAATGTTCCTACTTGATTAGGATCTTTTATATGAATGAAATATGAATAAAAAGAGTCCTAATGACTAAATATATAGTCTAGAGGTCGTTTAGAAGAGTCTTTAAAACATAAAACTCTTTTGGCTAAAAGATAAGGACAAAATAAAAATTTCGTATCTGGAAATTTGTCACACTTAGAAAGCCTGACTAATTTTGTAACGGATATGGAGTGTGACTAATGGACGGATCGGTCCTCTTCAAGAATTTAGACAGTGAGTTTCAAGGTTCCGGACCGGTTCAGTTCTTTTTTTTTTTTTTTTTTGCAATTTACTCTCAACTTCGAATGATCATAACTTCTTCACCGTAGCTCGGATTGAGGTGACGTTTTTTCAGTGTTCATGTAATTGAAATATCTTCAACTTTCCAGTTGGTCCCACCTCCGGATTAAGGTTAAAAATTTATGAGAATGCCCTTCAACTCCCCGTTTCTTGGTTTCTTTCACTATTTTGAGTTCTCTTTTCCATCTTTCTTGCATCAAATACCTGTAAAACACATAGTAGATACATAAAACAAGAAATACTTTCCAAAAAGGGTTAGTAACATAAATATGAGATAAATCCAAGCTATTTACAATACACGGGATCATAAAAATACCAAAATTAAGGGAATAAATGTGAAGAATTTATGCCTAATCACTGATTGCCATGTCAAATAAGACCTTAGGTTTGACCATCTTTTTTTCTTTGTCATTATTAATTTTTGTCAAATACGATGAGTAGGGTTTAATGTGTTTTACATCACCACGAGTCAGTAATCAAGACCAAAATTATAAATTTAAGGTTTATAAAGTTTTCTTATTGGAATATATTAATGGGTTTATGATTGTACATGTTTATGGTTCGGTGATTGGGTATTTGGCTAAGACTGTTATTGTAGTATTGTCGTCTAGGTTTAATTGTATGGTCTTAAGGTTTGATAAAGACGAGGCTCTTTTAATTGGTAGCTCTATTTTGAGTTATAATTGCAGAGTATAACAGAGGGTGCCGATGGATTATCTAACTTTGTTTTGCAAGCGCTACAAGCAATCCTCAATTCTAGACGTAGAAAAAGATATTCTGAACCTGTGGATTGTTCAATATCTTAAATTTACCATAATATCAATGAATAACTATTTTGTTATTGACTTCTTCCAAGTAACGCCTAGGGTTGCGCCAAAAGTTTTACTCTGATTCCGAATATATTACATTTATTCAATTTCTAAAATGGGTCTGTCCATTTTTAGAGAGAGTAAATGGCTACTCTATTGACTTTGAAAATCTGTTGTAATTCAAGTTAAGAGTCATGGGTGCCATTATATTTTTTATATTGGATCGTGAGAGATAATTGAGTAACAATGACCTTTACAGAATTACATCTATAATGTTAAATTCAAAGATTATATTGCACTTTTAGTACAATGCTTGATTGCATTTTTTGTATTGTATATTATGTTAGACATATTTATTGTATATTTTTGTTTAATTTTTTTTTTTAAAGAAGTTCAAACTTTGTGGATTATGTATATTTTGTATTGGTATTGTTAATTGATGGTTACAAGTGTTTACAAATGTAAAGTATTGAAAATTATCAACTCGGTTATCTAACTCAATTATATTTATTGGTCTCTTATTTAGATTTTTTGAAACATAATTATATAAAATCTATTATTTTTAAATGCGCCCACGCATCGCACAGGTTGATATCTAGTTAATGATAAAATGTAGGGGTGAAATTAAGTTTTTGACATGAAAAGGACCTTCTAAACACCAAAATTGAACACGATCCATGTAAAACACAACACGACTCAGCTAATATAATTGATAATTATTACACCCAGATACACGATAATACATAAAAATATGAGTAACAGGACAAGACACAATAGCACGAGTAATAATTTTGCGAATTAATTTGTTGACCATATTCAAAGGAGGGTTAACATGACCATATAATATGATAAGTTGAAACATGAATAACTCAATAATAAACTCATACTTTTTAATGAGTTGTTTATAACTTAACCAATCATTTTAGATGATCATGTAAACCGTTTTTTTTTATTTTTAAATATATATATATATATATATATATATATATATATATATATATATATATATATTCAATCATAACATTACACCACACAAATTCATTTTTCATGACATATATATTCAATTTCATATAGTTACTCCTAATAATAAAAATATGCTCATGTAACCCTAGGTAGTCACTGCCTATGGCGTGTCGTTCCAACTTTGCAACACATCAACAATTTTAGAGATCCTATGCTTTTCAAGGTAGTCCACGAAACGGTCGATGTATCCCTGGTGAAGCTTCTCATTTCCAAACATTGCTTTCATATCCTTTGCTTTCTCCCTATGACTCCTTCCCTCCACATCCACCATCACCAATCTCAACGTCTCACTCACCGACTTCCTACTCATCGAACCATCCCCTTCATCCCTCGGTATTTCAACCGCCACTTCTTTCTCCACCATAACTCTAGCATTCAGCCCTTGATCTGACATCAACGGTAACATCATTAGCGGCCTCCCAAATTTAAGCCCCTCTATAACCGAACTCCAACCACAGTGTGTTAAAAAACCACCCACCGACTCATGACTCAGTATATTCAATTGAGGTGCCCAACTACTCCAAACTAGCCCACGATCTTTTATCCGGTTCTCAAACCCATTTGGTAACTCCAAAGAGTTAGAATTCCTCAAAGCCCAAAAAAATGGCAACCCACATAACTCTAACCCATGAGCCAACTCAGTGAGTTCACTTTTACTCAGTGTCACCTCACTTCCAAGCGCTATATAAATTACGGACTCTTTATTCTGCTTATCAAGCCACCCACTTATAGTACGCCACGTTTCGTCACATTCGCTATCATGCGCCGTGGGCGGCAAGAGACCCACTGGGAGAACTTGTTTTTGGTGAAGATCTTGCATGAGGTTTAACCAATCAGGTTCTAGCTCATTGCAGCTTCTTATTAAAAAAACATCGCAGCCCATCACTGCCGTACCGAAACGGAACCAGTCCGAAACGCCAGAAACGTTTTCATCAACGGAGTTTTGATGAAACCTTATTATCTCATGCAAGCGATACGCGATTGTTGAGGGAAAAGGCACCCAGTTGGGTGGGACAGTGAAATCCTCTAGTTTTTTACGGTAATCATCGCCGTTCACCATAGTAATTGATGAACCAAAAAAGGCACCACACCAAGCGTTGAATGTACTAAAGAAGGCCCGTGAGATATTAAGTTTACGCGCAATGGATGGGAGCCAGTAAGCGGCAAAGTCGTAAATTACCCAATCAGGCGATGATGTTTCAAGAAAGTGAGTTAACTCGGTTTGGAGACCATCGAATGCTTTTTTGAGGTATTGGGCTTTGTTATGGGGTAGGTCAGTCGTGGCCTCTGCATGCTGCGGTATGTTGTCTACGTGAGGTAATGAGAGCTTGATTAAATGTAAGAAAGGGGCTAAACTATGTGGGATTTTGGGTAGGCGATCGATGTTTCGAGGGGTGGATATGAATGAAACTGTATGACCCTTTTGTGCTATCATCTTTGAGAGCTCTAGGAATGGTATCATGTGACCAAAGGCCAGCCATGGGAACACAACTACATGAAGTTTATCACCTTCGGCCATGGTGGTCAACCTAAATCTCTCTCTTTCTTTCTCTCACTAATGGCATTAAAGAGTTGGTCGAACAAGGGGAATATAAATACGAGAGCATGATCACATGAAGTTCGTTTCAGGGCGGGACGGAGAATAGGACAAGTTACTTTAATAGAAAAACGAACGTGGGGCTCTTGATTGCTTGTTTTGTAAGAAAATAATATTTTGATGAGAATGTGTTGCACGTTTTCGTTTAATTAAGGAGTTTATGTTTGTAAATTTCGTCCATATTTGTCATTATTTTTCAATTCACTCATAGTCCATTGTGGTACCACTACTTGAAATATTATTTCCGTACTTGTAATTTCCTGATATTCCCTACCAAGTAACCTATCTACCGTACTTTTAAAATTGAAAGTTTCTGTCACTCCTGTTCAAGGATGATTTTTATCTCATCAATCCTTAAGTAATGTTTTAATTTATTTAAATTAATATGTAATCAAAATTATAATTAATTTATGATTTAAATAAAATTTATATTAAATTCAAATGTTCTTCATAGGGGTGTGCAAAATCCAAACCAAACCGATTAAACCGACCGATCCAATCCAATCCAATCCAATCCAGCTACAAAACCGACCTCAATTGGATTGGATTGGATTTTGATTTTCAAAAACCGATTTAATTGGATCGGTTTCGGTTCTTGGATGCAAAACCGATTAGAAAACCGAGCCGATCCAATTAAAATGAATGTGGTTATAAAAAATACCCATTCCCAATAATACCCACCCGATTTAATACCCATTATATATATTGCTTTTAAAAAAAAAACCTAACCATTCCAAATAACCCTTAGGCGGCGGCTGATCCCTTACCCCATTTCTTTCCCTTCACTTTCTTTTCCTCTCATTTCCTCTCTGACCTACGGCGGCGACGACGACCGACCATTAGCTGTTCCCTGATTCCTGATCTCTCCGCCTAACATGGCGACGGCACTCAGCTGATACCACGCCGATCTTCTCCCACGGCGGTAATTTCTCTCTCTCTCTCTCTCTCTCTCTCTCTCTCTATATATATATAATACATACAGAATACCACCTGTTTTCTGTTGTTGTTATACCTATGAAATCCGAAAATACCACCTGTTGTTATACCCATGAAATCGAGCCCCATTATGTATGTATTATCCATGAAATCAAAGTTTAATGGTTTGATAATTGGATTGGATTGGATTGGATTGGATCCAAATCCAATCCAACTACGAAAAAAATGGGACCCAAATCAGATAATCGAAACCGATTAAAAAAACCCGATCCAATCCAATCACAATTGGATTGGATTGGATTGGATTTTAACTCAATGTCGGTTTGGATTGGATTGCAAAATATAAAAATCGATTTTAATTGGATTGGATTCGGTTTGATCCAAATAGGTCGGTTTCGAACCGATCCACACCCCTAGTTCTTCATGTGTACATGATATTTTTATTAATTATTTATTTACATTAATAATTATATAATGCTTTTGTTCAATACTTTTTTTTTCAAAAGGCCATGATTTATTCGTACATTACTCGGGTACATTACCATACATACTAAAATTAATATGGTAATGTATAAATTCTTACATAAATTTACAAATAAAATTATATTTTTACTTTAAATGATATTTATGTGTAGATTATGATATGTTAATATATAAAATTGAATCAAAATTTGGTCAATAATTCAATGTTTGGTAACCTTTAACCAACACAAAGATAAAAAAATATAAAGTATTTCAATTGTATGTCAAATTTAACAAGTTTATATATATAAAAATCTTGTACGCGACTACATGAGTTCGACGATATTTTTTTCATAATTTTTTGAATTCTATATAGTGTCCTGTGTAATTTGGGTTGTATTCATGTTAGGTAAAGACACATGTTCATGTTTAATAAAAAAAAAATGCATTTAGTGTCGTGTGCAATTTGGGTTGTCTTCGCATTAGGAAAAACAAATGTGCCTTTGCCTTGTCGTGTGGCAAAAAAATTAAAAATATGTTGGACAAAAAATTAAATCATGAGTTCCTCCAAACAAATTTCAAACTTAAAAATGACTTTTAGTCATGAAAATAACATTAACACGCAAATAATGACTTTAACTATGTGCCCAACACAACTCCATTGGCATTATATTTAATAATTTTTACAACGCGAAAACATACACCCAAGTAGACTTTTTCGACTCCAAAGTGTCTGAAATACGCCTCCGGGGTGTCCTTTCGATTCCAAAGTGTCTCGATACCCAAATCAAACACCCAAGTAGACTTTTTCGACTATTTGAACCCTTTCGGACACTTTGACGCAGTCAAAACGACCATTTGGATGCATAATAATAATAATAATAATAATAATAATAATAATAATAATAATTTACTCTTATTTCATTAAATTATAATCCCGACACGACTCAAATGCGCGTTCCGACTTAATTGCCATAATTGTCGTACACATAATTCGCGACAATTATATAAGGTTATAATCAATTGTAAAGTCATAATCATATAGTAATATTCAACATAAATCACATATTACTTTATTCTCAAGTAATATTTAAATTCGAATTAATTTCCAATTATAACACAATTAATTCTAATTAATCCCATTTTAAAAGTTATTAAAAATATGGGATATTACATATATAAAATATGGGAAGCGTACAAGCTATATATGACAAAAGAGATGAAAAACAAACTCCTATAATGAAGTTACTTTTCCTATAAGTCATCTATTAGATATACAAAACTAAAAGCCCCAAATGATCAAGATTCTAATTAATTGAGTCATTGCTTGATTCTTGGTGATCCATTCGTCCTCAACTTGGAAGGAAATCTTTTGGCTTTCAATGTAAAACCGTTTTTAAGAACACCATAATATTAATCAATAATACATTAATTTGATTAAATTTTCACATACAAATGTTCTTAATAAAAGGATCTTGGATCTACATGATTATCACATATAAGCATTCTGTTGAACATAAATGGTGTTAAAATAGCTTACCTCCATATTGACGGATCAGTCAATCATAACGATGTCTGATCGGGCTGAATTTTGGAACCCAACTTCATCTTGTATATTACAAGAACATACTCCAATTTCAACTTATTACAACGGTTAGATCTCCTTGTATATCCAAAACACTATTTCAAAATTTACTCTCCTTGAGAATTTAGATTTCTTTCCCTTTCCTATAATTTCATTATGTTGTCTTTCAATGTCTGAATGATGGAAAGCATTCCCTTATTTGTAGGCAGGGACAGTACATAAATCTCCGACAGTCACTTATTATCAACCGTCCATCAAGGTAGATGCCCAAGAGTCGTTTTGACTCTTGTTATTTGGAGTACCCTTTTATTAACCAAAGTTACTCTTAGTATTAATATAATTATGGACCACATAATGTAGAATTATATAAAATAATTCTAATAGTCTTCCCCTTGATCCATAATTATCATAAAGTGCGAAATAATCTTTGAGTCACCCTTATATGGTTTTCCATAAACACCTTCATCAAACAACTCATTAATGCGAGTCATGGCACTCACACATTAATTCAAGTTCATGATCTCTTCCATGTACCACAATATTAACAATTCATCAAATAAGGTATATAAATAGGGTTATTCAATAATGGTCCAATAATGTCTTCGTAAAAGACTATTTCTGTCACATTCTTTCATTCACATGCATGTGTACAATAATGAAAAAAATAAATGATTCTGAAACATTGTATGATATCATATGGTAGTGTCAAAATAATCACTAAGAAATCCACAATATCAAGATTTTATCGGCTATACTTTAAGACTCGTATCTTAAACATGCTTCATTAATTCTTTCATAATAGCCCAATCATGTGGATTTTCTATGTCCACACTTATACAAATGTGTTAAATGAGACTTGTTTCAGAATTTCTTCTTTAAAAGGTATTTTCATTCAATGTGCTTAGTTAATCACATAATACCTAATGTATCTTAATAAAGAAGATTGCATCGATATTATCATAATATTTCGGAAACTTGGCAATAACGTAGACAACTTCAAGTCTCAAAATTTAAATTACGTTGCCATAATCAATAAGTTGTAGCATCAAAGCATGATACAAATTCATATTTTCATAATAGTCAATGGATTGTGTTTCACTCATTTATTATATTGGTTGTTATACCAAAATAAACATAAGTAGATAAGAGTAAACTTCATATTTTCCATAAAACCAGTAAATCTGAGTTGTAATAACTAGATATGAGTTGTAATAAAACATAAGTAGATATGAGTTGTAATATTTCGTCGTCCAAAAATGAACAATCAACTTTAATGTGAGCATATAATCCTTTAGTAGCTCATAACTTCATCCATTACATATTGAAAATTCATGCAACATTTTATTTCTCTACTTTACAATAAATTGAACATATAAACTTACTCCCACTGGTCATAAGTTGTATAAATTGAATATACAATATAATAGTATTACTTCTAAAAATACCATAGGTCAAAAAATTATATAAGTTTATACAACCATATATTAATAACATGTGTAAAATATCATAAGCATAATAGTCGTCACATACACTAAATGTAACTCTCATCATAATGAGTTACTCATCTCATTGGAATTTTACATCCTTGGAAAAATGAGAAGGTTCATTTATAACCTTTTCCTCATTACACATAAAATATTTGTCTACAATTTAGCTTTATTCATTTAATTACAATTAGCGTCGTGTTTGGTCTTGAAGACCCCTTCATACCCGACTTAAATGTAATTCAATGAGATCCTTAACTTAATTATAGTCCAGTAAGTTTAATTCTTATAATTTGTGAAAACAAAATCAAATATTTATTTATCTTTATGCCAAATTCATATTCCTGTAGATACACCACATAATAATTTGGAATAGTAGACTCCATTCAGGATCTTCTTAATACTATTCCTTATGATTTTATCTACATTTGTCTCATAGTGACAATACCATGATTTAGTGGTTGATCATTTATTTGTTCTCTATTGTTTAAACCATCCATCAACTAAAAGAACAAGTTTTGAAGAAAGTTATTGGTAATGGGATAAGTACCTTACCTTCCTTTATAACCATATTTCATGATTTTCAAATCCCACTAATTTCACCATTCATAATGAACTTGACATTTGATTTTCTTTAATGCAATAAGTAAATGCCAATGACGATATCTGATCTATGTAGGTCCATTTTAAGGGAATTTTCTCATAATATCCCACGTGGGCATAACTCGACTATCAATATTTATAAGAGATATTACAAAATCTTGTCCATAAAAATTATCATAAGAAGTCTAGATTTAATTTGTTATAAGATTAAAGAATTTCATCAATAATACTATGATTATGATGTAGGATTAACATAATATTTAAAAGAAATATATCCAAAGGTTGTTTTATACAAAAGGTCAAAGGAAAACCGTAACCTTTGAGAAGGACTGAAAAATGCTTTCAAAAAAATTCCTCACAATCAAGTCTAGACAAATATTTTTCAAGAATATTGGAAGCATTGATGTTTTATTAAAAAATGACTTGATTCCCCAAGAATAAAAAAGAAGAAATCTTATTTTCATTTCTAGTTAGGGATATCAACGGGGCGGGTTTGGCAAAACCCTAGCATTCCCCATTTAATAAACGGGGCGGGGCAGGGCAGGTTGGTTTTTATTTAAATTAACTCCTAACCCGTCCCATTGTGACACCCCGATTAATAAAATACCGGGTGATCAGTCATATACCAAATTGAACATGAATCTCATCTGGTTCATTCTTAGCATCACTTTCGAAAAACTTTTTTATTACTAATCACCTAGTCTTAAATTAAGCTGATGTTAAATTTTATCTTATGAATTAAATCAACCCAACCAACATACTAGGAAACCAAATTAACTAATAAAAGAAGGAAACTAAACATGCCATAAAATAAGTACAAGAGTTTGTCGAGAAACATCGACTACAAGCAATCCATAAAGTGCAAGTATAAAAGAATACCGATACATGACAAGACTGAATATAAAAGTACAAGCCCAATAGTACACCGAGAAAGACCCCATCTAAAGATATAATGAAACAAGCATCTAAACAAAGATTCCTCAGCAATCCACATAAGTTGCAGCTATGCACCCGGTAGGAAGGATCAGGCCTGTCGCCCTTGTGGTGGGACACTAAAAAGGTTTTTGGAAAATATTTATAGCAAGGGTTAGAACCCAAAACATTTGAAAATATTTAGCAAGTGTATTTAAATGCAAAAGATAAAAATGAAAATGCTCTTCATATTTAAATTAGAGGCGTGCACTCCCTTGAGTATACCTCACCCCTCAACTAATGTGCATGCCTAACGAAACTATATATGAACCCTCTAGCTAATCCTCCCTAAATAGTCTTGTCACATGTATCTCACTATTTCCACTATTCCAACCCGAGTGAGTATAATATACATTTTATAGGTTATTAATCATAATAACTTGTTTAAATCATTTCTCATTTAATGACATATAACACTATCACGAGTTATATCCTTATACAATTCACATCACGTATACGAGTCATAAGTTATATTTCACACTAACTTATTTATATCCATATCCAACTTGATACTATATAACCATTTCACAAGTTATATTATTTATACATTTCACACCATGTATATATATAAATTCCCGTATATAATTCTGCACTATATATGCGTATCCATATCTCGACATTCACATCCATGTCAGATAAAAATACTATCACTGAACCCATAGGAGGCGACCATAGTTCCCCTGGAAAGTTTCCGCTCCATACTATAATGGTCCCACCCCTAATTACAGACTCTATGGCTTGGGGAATATACTCACCCTTCATTCGCTAGTTAGGGGACTCACCTACATCGTGCAACCGCCTATGATAACATTCATATTTGTATGGCTTTACTGTATATTATTCACACACACACATATATATATATATATGCTCTTGTGCGGACTAGTTTGCATTTTAAGAATGCGGACCGAACATGTGTCACATAACGGTTCCCTTAGAAATTATTGCCTAAATTATAGGCACACTCTCTCTCTTTTCTGGGCTCACCACGAAGTGACACATGTCCGGTCTGCATTCTTAAAATCCAGACTAGTCCGCATAACAGCAGGACTGTATGTGTATATATATATATATATATATATATATATATATATACACACACACACACACTACACATCAACATATATACGAAAATTTACGCTACCGGAGTATTATTCCCATACTCAAGCCTAAAACACATATAATTCTATGGTCTAACTTCATTTTTTGATCAATTACACACTAATTAATTATCATTATTTTGGTGTAACCCTTTCATGTATACCCAGACTCTCTATCTCTAGGCCCAAAATTCAATACTTTCAATCTGCCCTTCAATTTCATGCAATCAAGTCTAATCACTTAAACAACAAGATTACAATATCCTAAATCATGAACTACATCTTCAATTTCATTAGTTATCTAATTAATTTCAAGGTTAGGTATTCCCAAGTTAAACCATAATCCAATACTCAATTTCATAATTCAGTTAGAGCAAGAACTTTAAATCTCCAACACACAACAAGTCTGATTTTGAGGAATTGCAGATCTGACAGACATCACCAGTGGTTCGAACGAAGAGCTATGTCGTTCGAACTTTAATGGGTCTCGTTCGAACGAAATACCAGGTCATTCGAATGACCCTTGTATTTCTCCTCCATCTCTCTTCTGCTAAAAACCCAGTCCACTATTAATAAGTTTTTAACCTATATTCTGAACAGATCTCTGCAAGAAAACATCCCTAAATGCATCCTAAATCCATTCTTTTGTTATTATAAATATAGCCCTAACAATTTCATCAATTCAATCGTCAATTTTATCAATTCTCAAAACCCCTATAGATTTATAATTCCATTAAAAGGAAATCTCCAATTTGCTCAAGAACAAACCCTAAAATTTAATTGAATTATACCTCTTTTAATATGAAAAGATAGATGCAGTTTAATAAACACAATTTAAACCAGTTGCCTCAAAATGAAGATTCAAAGCTTTGAATGAAGGTGTTGAATTGCAATTGAATCCATCTCTCCAAGATCCCCAAGATCCTCTTCTCTTTGGCTCTCCCCTTAATCTTTTTTCCTCTTTAAGTCTCCTAATGTGATTTAATGTTGCCTAACCCATACACATTTGGGGTGAAAAATCCTATTTACGTTTTTGGGCCTACGAGCCTTATAAAAAAGGTCCATAATCTCTATATGGAGCTCAAATATGTTTAATTAGGCGCCAACACCCAATATATGCATATAAGCACTCATTTCGGGCTATTTCGACTCTGTCGGACTCAACCGAGTGCTTAAAATTGTTATCCGGAATAAATTTCTAAAAATTAACTCTCACTCGTTAAATTATTTAAATATTCCCATTAATAAATTCTCATTAATTTACGACACACGTGAATTACTAATTACCAAATTAATTAATTAAAAATATTCACCCATAAATTACAAGGTGTTACATAGGTTCTAGTGTCCTTAGGATCTGTGCGACTTTTCACTTTGATATAGAGCCTTATTATAGGATTGGTGTATTCTTTCACGTATGAGATTTTCTTTCTCCTGCTATAGGGTATAGTTCATGTGATTCATATACGATTTCGGTCGAGCGTGGTAGATCGAACATCATAGAACAACCAACGTGGGACGTTAAAAGGATTGCAGGAGGGAGGACTCAACAAAAACCATGGGGTTTTCTAGAAATAGTGATGCGATAAGAGTAATCATGATAATTTCTTGAATAATTGAATTTGAAAAAATCGCAGTAATTTCCCTAAGAACCGTTGGGAAGGACGATGGAGCAAATTTAAAGCCCCAAGTGTAGACGATAGGGGGTGAGGGTTGAAGAAAATTTTGTTTCAGAAGAACAATCCGCTAGGATTTGAGGGAGGTGCGAAAGAATAATTTACTAGTGGGTAGAGAACATCCAAATGGGATTACATGTGGGGGAGTGTAGTGTCACTCAAGTCAAAATTTTGGGCAAGGAAGTTTGCTCTTAGAAGCAGTTTGGGGTAACGGGATCCAGTCACCACACCCATGGTGGGTAAATTGTGATAATGTAGTTCTTAAGGACTAGCTCCTTTGAGAGGTGATAATTGAGGTATGGTTTTATCTGGGGTACGGATAGGTTCGAAATGGTGGGTGATCATAGCAAGGCTATCGTGGTTGTTGTTTCAGTGCCGGATGTATACTCTTGAAATGTCTCACCTGGAAGAGGGTGGGTTGAGCAATATCACATCGAAAATATTATGTAAAGTAGGATTCATAGAGTGCAGTTGTCTAGTTATGGTAGATCCCAGTGCGTAGAACTTCTACTGATGAGATTCAAGGGATGTAAGGTTGCCATGGAGCAGAGAGATGTAGCTCGTTATTAATACTTAGCACTGAGAGCTTAGTGATAGTACGAGTGCAATAGTATATGACTCCTTTAGAGACGCGAGAGTCCATGATAGAGTTGTGAGTACAGGGGAAAGGTTTGAGAGTCCCGGGGGTATTCTTTGGGTTCTGTGGAAATCAAGGACCGACGATGCTGAGGAATTCTGCTTAGGGGAAAAAGTTATTTTGGGCTTTACGAGGAAGTGTCATACGTATAAGCCTGGATGAAATGTCAAAAGTGTGGAAACGTTATTTGAGTTTAGGTCGTTGGATTTTATGATAATTAGCGAACATGTGGAGAAAATACGTTGAGTGGAAAACCACTAAGTGATAGGGCTAGTAGAGCTGAAAAGTGTTGTGAAAGAAACACTCCGAAGCTTTGGCATCACAAGTTATTAGCTTGTGCATATTGTTATGTGTTTTGTGTGATTTATTTTAGCCACTTTTTCCATTGCATGGACCCTTAGGTATGGGACTAGGGGGCATTTTTAGGATCTCACATCGATAATAAAGGTGGGGTAATGCCGGGGAGAATTGAATAATGATGAATAAAGTCATCGAAAGTATTTGGAGGATATATCCACGTCGAGAAATGCGGGGGCCGAAAGTTAGATAAATATGGTTACGTAAGTGATGATCGAAAGTTTGTGCAATTATGCACGAGATATAGGGTGTATGGGCACCCTGGTAGGAGACATAGCCTCTAGTATGTATATCCTTAGTAAATTTTGGGAGAAGACACAAGGGCGATGATGTTGGGTATATTCCCGGAGGATGGGAATAATTTATCTCCTGAATTATGGAATGATTAAGCATGGGTGTGTCTGGAAATGACAGTGAGTGCGCCACAACCGATGGTGTGCTACCACTCTGATTTATGAGTGAGACGGATATTAGTGGACGTGTTGGCTGTAATAGCCATAATATATATCTAAGTACCATGGGATAGTAGATATTCCTTGGTGTTAACTACGTGACCGGGGGGGGGGGGGGGAGGGGGGTTACAAGAAGAGGATGGTTGCATTATACGAGAGATTTCTACTTTCGAGGATTATAAGAGTAGTATGGATGTTTGTTTTTCCAAGTTTCCATTATGTAACTATAAGTTGGGGCTATAGTGAATAACCATAGTAAGACTGGGTGTTAATGGTACCAGAGTATGAATTATCATTGCTAGGTATAACCTGAAATAGGGTCTAGCATATATATCGGTAATGTGTGATAAAATGTGTTTCATGCTAGTGTATTAATATTGTTAAAATTGAAATCTCGGAGAGTTGGGACACCTCTGATGTGATTCCGAGTGGTTGGACTTATTATTGAGTGGGAAGATATAGCTCAGGTTTTACTTTCGCGCAAGGAAGCTAATGATGGTAAGGCGCGGTAATAGGTGTTGTCTTTTTACATAAGAGTGGATACGTATAATTTTATGCCGAGAGAGGGTTATTGGGAATGTTATAACTGTGGTATTAAAGTTATATTATGGTTTAAGTGTTGGTAAATTACGGTCTCATTTCGTGCGGTTAAACACGGGCACAAGGTGTATGGGCGCCCTTGTTAATTAATCCAACTGTTACCAATAATTCACGATTAGAAGTGGGGGAGGATGGAAGCAGTACAGTCCTTTGGTGGAGTTCATGTATAACAACTCGTACCAATTTATTATAGGCATGGACCCATTTGAGGCATTGTACGGTAGGACTTGTCGCTCACTAGGTTGTTGGTTAGAGGTGGGGGATAACAAACTTTTGGGGTCAAAAATGATTCAGGATATGTCCGCTAAGATTGAGTTAATTCAGGGACGTATCCGTATAGCCCAAGATAGACAAAAGAGCTACGCGGATGCGAATCGAAAGCATGTAGAGTTAGAGATCGGGGATCAAGTGTTAGTGCGGGTATCCCCTATATAAGGGGTGATAAGATTTGGCAAAAAAGGTAAGTTAACACCAAGGTATGTGGACCCTTTCCCCATTATTGAGAGAGTTGAACCGGTAGCATACCGTTTGGGTTTGCCCTATCATCCTCAACATATCCACGATGTATTTCATGTAACGTCGTTGAACAAATATAATAGTAGTCCAAAGGTGTTTTATCATGTTCCACTTGAGAAAATAGATTTGCAGCCCGATATTTATTACGAGGAGAGGCCAGTAGCAATCTTAGATCGCAGTGAGCACTAGTTATGAGCAAAAGTAGTACCGCTTGTCCGGATGTAGTGGGATTATCATAGTGCTAACGAGTCCAATTGGGAGTGTGAGGAGGATATGCGGGAACTATATCCAAAGCTATTTATTGGAAGTACTAGGCTTATCTGAATTTTGGAAACAAAATTCCCTTATAGGGGGGGAAGTATGTAACACCTCGTAATTTCTAGGTGACTATTTTTAATTAATTAATTCGGTAATTAGTAATTCACTTGTGTTGTAAATTAATGATAATTTATTAATGGGAATATTTAAATGTTAATATATTTAAATAAGTTAACGGGTGAGAGTTAATTTTTAGAAATTTATTCCGGATGACTATTTTAAGCGTGCGGTTGAGTCCGGTAGAGTCGAAATAGCCAAAAATGAGTGGTTATATGCATATATTGGGTGTTGTAGCCTGATTAGACATACTTGATCTCCATATAGAGAGCATGGACATTTTTATTAGACATGTAGGCCCAAAAATGTGAATAGGGTTTTTAATCCCAAATGTGTAAGGGTTGGGCAACATTAAATCGCATTAGAAGACTAAAGAGGTAAAAAACTTAAGGGGAAAGCCAAAGAGAAGAGGAACTTGGGGATCTTGGAGAGGTGGATTCAATTGCAATTCAACACCTTCATTCAAAGCCTTGGATCTTCATTTTGAGGCAAGTGGTTTAAATTATGTTTATTAAACTGCATCTATCTTTTCATATTAAAAGAGTTGTAACTCAATTAAATTCTAGGGTTTGTTCTTGAGCAAATTGGAGATTTTCTTGTAATGGGAATTATAAATATGTAGGGGTTTTGAGAATTGATGAAATTGACGATTGAATTAATGAAATTGTTAGGGCTAGATTTGTAATAACAAAAGAATGGATTTAGGATGAATCTGGGGACATTTTAATGCAGAGATCTGTTCATAATAGAGGTTGAAAAATTATTAATGGTGGTTTGGGTTTTTTACAGAAGAGAGAGGGTGGAGAAATATCAGGGTCATTCGAACAACCTGGTATTTCGTTCGAACAAGATCCACTGTCGTTCGAACAATAGGGATCTTCATTCAAACCATGTGTGATGTCTGCCAAATCTGTAATTCCCCTGATTCAATCCTGTTGTGTGTTGGAGATTTACAGTTCCTACTCTAACTGAATTATGAAATTATGTATTGAATTAGGGTTTAACTTAGGAATACCTAACCTTAAAATTAATTAGAGGACTAATGAAATTGAAGATGTAGTTCTTGATTTATCATATTGTAATCTTGTTTTTTAAGTGATTAGACTTGATTACATGAAATTGAAGGGAGGATTGAAAATATTGAACTTAGGGCTGAGAGATAGAGAGTCCGGGTATACGTGAAATGGTTACACCAAAATAATGAGAATTCATTAGTGTGTGATTGATCAAAAAATGAATTCGGACCATACACTTAAATGTTTTAGGCTTGAGTATGGTAATTATACTTCGATAACTTGGATTTCTATATATATGTTGATGTGTAGTTTATATATGTGTGTGTGTGTGTGTGTGAATAATATATAAAATAAAGGCATACTAATATTAATGCTATCATAGGAGGTTGCACGATGTGAGTGAGTCCCCTAACTAGAAAATGCAGGGTGAGTATATTCCCTAGGCCATATCATCCGTAATTAGAGGTGGGACCGTTATGGTATGAAGCTGACACTTTCGGTGGGAACTATGGTCACCTCCTATGCATTTAGTGATAGCATTTATATCCGACATGCGTATGAATGTCAAGATATGGATACGCATATATAGTGCATAATTATATACGGGAATTTATATATATTCATGGTGCGAAATGTATAAATAATGTAACTTTTGAAATGGTTATATGGTATCAAGTTGGATATGGATATAAATAAGTTAGTGTGAAATATAACTTATGACTCATATACGTGATGTGAATTGTATAAGGATATAACCCGTGAGAGTGTCATATGGCACTAAATGAGAAATGATTTAAACAAGTTATTATGATTAATAACCTATAAAATGTATACTATACTCACTCAGGTTGGAATAGTGGAAATAGTGAGATACATGAGACAAGACTAGTTACATAGGATTAGCTAGAGGGGTCATATATAGTTTCATTAGGCATCAGTTGAGGGGTGAGGTATACTCAAGGGAGTGGGTGACACTAATTTAAATATGAAGAGAAATTGCATTTTTATCTTGCACTTAAATACACTTGCTAAATATTTTTAAATATTTTGGGTTCTAACCCTTGCTAGAAAATATTTTTCAAAAACCTTTTAGGTCTCCTACCACAGGGGTGCCAATCCCGATCCTACTTCCCGGGTGTAGCTGCAGCTTATGTGTCTTGCTGCAGGATCTTTTTTTAGACGCTTGCTTCATTCTATCTTTAGATAGGGACTTTCTTGGTGGTACTATTAGGCTTGTACTTTTCTATTCAGTCTTGGCATGTATCGGTATTATTTTATACTTCTCGACAAACTCTTGTATATTTTTTGTGGCATGTTTAGTTTCCTTCTTGTATTAGTTAATATGGTTTCCTAGTATGTTGGTTGGGTTGATTTAATTCATAAGATAAAATTTGACATCAGCTTAATTTAAGAATAGGTGATTAGTAATTAAAAAGTTTTTCGACAGTGATGCTAAGAATGAACCAAATGAGATTCCTGTTCAATTTGGTATAGGACTGATCCCCCAGTATTTTATTAAGATGGGTATCGCACCCAATTAATAAATGGGGCGGGGCGGGGCTCCTACGGGTTAGGTTAATTTTAAAAATATTAAAATTAAAATTATTACATTATAGTCTTAGAGGCCTATAATGGTTCATATTTCAGTATGTGAGACAATCCCCCAATTGTCAATCCATATTTTCACATAGATCTTTTACAAAATTAACATACAAATAAAGGTTTTTTTAGTGTGTGTGTGTGTGGTTTAATTGTAATTAACATACATATAAAGTGTAATTATACAGGCATAAGTTAAACGGGTCGGGTCAGGGCGAGGCGATTTTATTTAACTTGACTCCTAAACTTCCCCATTTAATGATTTTTTTTAAAAACCCATGCCCGCTCCTAATTCATTAATTGGGTTTTAAAACCCGCCCCATTAGGGTCGGGGCGGGGCTCCTACGGGTCGGGTTAAATTGTCATCCCTATTTCTAGTTTGTTCTCTAAACAATACTTACATCAAAAGTAAATACTTTATGTAATACAATAAGTTTAACTTGCAAATTCTACTAAGATGAAAACTCGTTTCAAACCATAAAAGATACATATTATCTCTATCATTATTAGTCCGAGTGTGCAATATGTAAATAAAGTTAATTTGTTTAATTGCTTAAAACTTTATATGGAGTGTTCCACACAATATTGATAATAAATAATGGGCTAAAAAAATAATCCAATATAATAATCGAGAGAAACAAAATCATATCATAACATGTTAAAAATCTGAGATAAATAACTCACTACATTAATGCTTTGATTGGATAACACATAAATACATAATGTGCATTTTATTTTTCTCATTAGTAACCATTGATTAACAATGATATGATGCTTGTAGATACTTGAGTATTTAATATACATAATAAATACTTGAATAATGTATATGATATATAGAGTTCATTCAATAAGTTAAAATCAATTCCCTGGAAGGAATAATCTTGTTTGACGATTAAACTCAATATACTCCAAAGTTATAAGCTTCAGAGGTTACCACTGCTATAATCTTTACATTTAATATTCATTTTCATTATTGTTGGGTCACTGTGGTGACTACCAAATATTTTATAATATGAATATTGCATTAAATAAATACTTACATACACAAGTCAGTAAAAATATCGAATGAGAAATGAACTAAATTATTCATGTTTAGGTTTCATAAACTTAATTGGTTATATTATGATGAAAGAAACAATGATAACTGCATTTGATGACTATTATTGCCATATCAAAATATATATCACCACTTAATATTTGCTCCAAAATTGTAATTGGACCTGTAGGCTACCGAATCACAATAATTGAATAAACAGTAATATGTAATATCATAAAACTTAGCATTCAATATCATATATGGACCGGTAGGAAACCAAAATATGCATGATATAAATGCATTAGTCCAATATTTATCTGTTATGGAATGGAGTACTTTAACGAACATCAATCCTTACATTATATAAATATTATAGATAACAATACGTGTGTAAAATACCGTAATACATGAATAAATTATAAAATTATCTATTTCTAAATTTGAAATTCACGAAAAAATAGACATAATGTGAAAATCAAATAGACAAGGAGTTTGCATGAGATATTACACAAATAATAGTAAATGAAAAATATGAATCATTTACTTTCACTTTATCATTTATAACGTCAAACCTTATGTACGGCAAACAAATCATAAATATTGATCCAAATCATTCATGGTCATACTAATGCACAATACGGTTATAACATAAATCTAGTATCCGCACATATGAATTGTAGCATCCTCTTGGAAATTAATTCAACTTAATGGGAGTACTAGCACTAGAATAAACAGTAACTTTGATATTCAACTACATGATTCATTGACCTGAGTTTGACATGGGACTCATTAAAATACGAATATTAATAATAACATAATATTCAATAATATGAATCATTGGCATGTGTTTGGCACGAGACTCAATAAATTACGAATATTAATAATAACACAATATTCAATAATATGAGTCATTGGCCTGTGTTTTACACGAGACTCATCAAAATATGAATAATAATAATAATAACACAATATTCAATAATATTAATCGTTGGTCTGTGTTTAGCACGAGACTCATAAAAAATATGAATATTAATAATAACTCAATTTTCAATAATATGAATCATTGGCATGTGTTTTGCACGAGACTCGTCAAAATATGAATATTAATAATAACATAATATTCAATAATATGAATCGTTGGCTTGTGTTTGGCATGAGACTCATAATCCTACCATATGAAATATGTTGGCCTGTGTTTGGCAATATTCAACTAAAATAGGATCATGATCATTAGAACAAGGTTTTATTACAGTTCTAGATAAAACATACATGAAATATGGGGAAACTTAAAATTTTCTAATAAAACGAAAAAATGAGTTATCATCATGGATCTGTAAAAAATTAATCCAGAATTGCAAAACATTCGACGGAATTAAAAAAATAATTTTTCTGCAGTCATAAACATTATTTATGTAAAATCAATGCCCACAAAAATACTATACTCAAAATTTAATCTATAATTAAGGATCCAAATATAGATGCATGCACAATAATCTAATTTATCGAAATGTTATTGTCAAACACATAATCATACATCTAATATTCAAAATTTTATATTGAACCTCTTTGTCAATAAAATAATACATAACATGAATATTAGAAAACCCATTTAAAAAAATATATATATTTAGTGATTTATACCATAAAATACCAAAAAAATGTATTTTTCCGAAAATGAAAATTTTTGAGTTATCACTACAATAACATAAATAATCTTTTTAGGATCACTCTCCAAGTTGCAAAATCGTAAAATCAAATCTTAAACGAGAGTTATAAGTATTGACATTATTGCAATAATGGCAAAAATGCATTTTTGAAGGTTTAACGACGTCGAAATGCAAAACTGGGGTGGGTCCCATTGTATATAATGGGTTTTGTTTATTTCGACGTTTTCAGTCGACCATGTGAGTTTCAGAAAATTTCGATCAAGTTTTGACCTCTCACATTTCGACTAGTGAGTATAGTAGATAGAAGAAAAATGTCACAAAAATTGATTTAATGTAGAGTCTATTATAGGCAAACACCAATAAAGGAAAATCATGAGATCTTAAACCTGGCTCTGATACCACATGTAAAACTATTTTTAAGAACACCATAATATTAATCAATAATACATTAATTTGATTAAATTTTCACATAGAAATGTTCTTAAGAAAATGATCTTGGATCTACATGATTATCACATATAAGCATTATGCTGAACATAAATGGTGTTAAAATATGAAAAGTGTGATTGTGTGATAATTGATTAAATTAAATTCGCAAGTTTCCAATCAACCTTTATTTAATTCAGTCCCTAAACATGCATCTATATGCGATTGAATAAGATGATGAAACATGTAAGAACATTCAAACACACATATATGAGGAAAAATCCCCCAAAGGGGCAAAACCATTTATTTTCACTATAATTTTGTAACATATAATTACACAGATTACAATGAAAATACAGTGACACAGAAATACCCACAGACGTCGATTATGTAGTCGGCGGCTTGAACTTTCCCTTTCTAGGAGGGCAGCAGTGAAGAAGAAGGACGGTCTTCTCCACAAGAGTATGAACAAACACACGGTTGCGTTCTTGGGTTACAAAGGATTCACAAAGGTATGAAAAGTTGTGTGAATCAAAACATGAGTCTTATGACTCAAAAAAGATGAAGACTACTGTAATTAGTACTCTTAAATTCGTCTCCAAAAGTCTCCTAAAAAAATCCCCGAAGATGGTTTATAAAGGAAACTCTGATCCGGTAAAATCTCAAGCTGATCTGTTCAATTTTATCAGAAGCGTATCGGTCCGTTTTTGGAGTCGGATCGGTCCGTTTTTGGAGTCGGATTAGTTCATTTTTTGAAATGGCTTCTTCGATTTGGCTTCAATCCGGGGTTTACTGGTTCTGATGCAAAGCGGATCAGTCTGGTATGGAGGCGGATCGGTCTAGAGGCGGATCGATTCTTTTTTGAAAATGGGCGGACCAGTCCGGTTTACCAGAAAACTGATTCCAAGTTACCAGAAAATTGATTCCAAGATGAAGATGCTTTGATATTCATATCCGTTGATGTAGATGCGATCTTGAATTTCTTCAACGGTGTAACGGCTTACGACATACAAATTGATAATGGACAAAATATCCTTACAAATCTCCCCCTATGTCTATGCCGGTACATACATAAAAATACGAATTATTTACTATCAAATTGCCTATACAAATATACCCTGCCATGAACCCAAAATGGGAAAGATACAAATGAATAAGACTTCATCGCTTGTTCTTCAAATCTTCAGGAATATCAACGCTTTTCTCATCAGGGTGTGTAAGCATATGATCATGAATGTAGTACCTACACACATGAGATAAAGTAAAATACCAAGTGACATATCGAGTTTGAAATGAGATAAACATAGATACCAATTATGAGAAAAAACTCAAAATTTCAAAAACTCCCCCAAAATATGATAATTCTTTCTCCCCCTTTTTATGATGTCCCCAAATAGACAAAAAGAAGAAATCAAACAACCAAAGTCGGGGCTGTCACAAGGAATAAAATTCTATTTTTGAAATTTTCAAAATTTTTCACACAAAATATATAAACAAAGAAAACACACCATGAACGAACACAAAACAACCAAGTCTATGATAGCGTAAATGTATGGGTGTGATCAAATTCGATAGGAAAATCAATGCATACAAGCATAACATATGTGCACGATGAATATCGGATACTCCTAATGAATGAACTCAAAATCTTCCTTTGGTGTAAAAAAAATGGAAATATGAGACATTGACTCAATCAAATGAACAAATCAAATCTCAAAGTGATTTCCATACCAATAACGTCCAAAACGATTTAATGTTTTTTCAAGACTTTCAAGGAAGTGCAAACCCGTTTAAATTCTCTAACCAAACTCTCTCATATATATGTTCTTTTAGAGGTAATATAAATTCTCAAACTTTGAAGAATTTATGGGAAAACTTAATGGCCCATATTTGGCATGTATAGCTTTTTATTGCCTTTAAATTTTTTTGGGCTCTTTTTACCACTTTGGATCTCGAAAAATTAAAATTTCCCCATTTTTAGGTCCTTTTTAACGGTGGCTTAGTATCGCAAAGGCAAAATAAAACTTTCGCAACCCTTCCCCGTTTTCAAATAATCACACAGTCTCACCAAAACAGTTTTTACATGCATTCTAATCTTGTCAAGTTTTATTACATATTGTACGTTTTATGGACATAATTGAGATGTAAACACTCATGCCAATATGAGATAGACAAGTACAATAATAAAATAAAGCCGTGCATATGTGCAATAAAGGAGATAGGAGTCAAACATGTAGAAGGATACCACTAATCACATCTCAAAGTCTCCAAACAATATAAAGCACATAGATAAAATGATGTAGCATCTCAAATCTCTATCAAACCGTCACATGGATAAATGAAATGAAATTATGACTTGGCTATCTTAAATGCTCATCCACAAAAGGTGCAAAAAAATACAAAAATATTTTTTTGCTTTTCTAAATTTGTTATAAAAGACAATCTTTTTGGATGTTGAAAAAAAAAATATCTGTACAACAAATCAATAATACATATAAAATAAACTAGCAATAGGAAGCATATGATATGAACATGAAAAAGCATCCTATCCTAGATACAGACCAACCCCTCAGTCAACTGTGCAAATCCCCAAAGACTTCTTAAGACTCTCAAATCTAAGGGCATCTAAAGGTTTTGTGAAAATATCGACTAACTGACGGTCAGTGGGAACGAAACTCAGGGATACGACCTTCTCCTCAACTAACTCACATATGAAGTGCTCGCATATCCTGATGTGCTTTGTGCACGAATGCTGGACTGGATTGCGGGATATGTGTATCGCGCTCGTCTTATCACAGGAGATGGTCATGGTGTCCTGTGAAATCCCATAATCCTCCAGCATCTGCTTCATCCACAAGAGGTGCGTGCAACAATTCCCGGCGGCGATGTACTCAGCCTCCGTAGTGGACAAAGAGATGGAGTTTTGCTTCTTGCTCAACCAGGAGACAAGAGTATAACAAAAATAGAAACACCCACCATAAGTGCTCCTACAACCATCTACATTCCCGGCCCAATCGGCATCCGAATAGGCGGATAAAGGGTCATTGGTATCAAAGGAATACCAAATACCATATGAGAGATTCCCACTCACGTATTTGATAATACGTTTTATAGCGAGTAAGTGTGACTCTTTCGGGGACGCCTGATATTGCGCACAGACTCCAACACTAAATGCTATGTCGAGATGACTGACAGTCAAGCAGAGAAGACTACCTATCATACTCCGATACAAGGTTTGCTATACGTCCATGCCTGGAGTGTCCTTACTAAGCTTGATAGAAGTACTCATAGGTGTCCATGCATTCTTAGAAGAGTCTAAACCAAATTTCTTCACTAGATCTCTAGCATACTTAGATTGGGAGATGAACATCCCATCCTCTAGCTAAAGAAAGTGGAGACCAAGGAAGAAAGTAATCTCACCTACCATGCTCATCTCAAACTCACTTTTCATCTCCTTATCAAAGTGGTGATCATGCTAGGAGCATGTGTATCGAAAGACTATGTCATCCACATAGACTTGGGCAACCAAAATAGCACTGTCATCTCTCCTGACGAACAACGTCATATCAACTCCCCCTCTCTTGAAGCCACGGGCTAAGAGATAGGAAGTAATACTTTCGTACCAAGCACGAGGTCCTTTCTTCAAACCATACAAGGCTTTCCTCAGATAATAGACGTGCTCTGGGTCTTCAAACCCTTTTGGCTACTCCATGTAAACCTCCTCCTATAGAGTGCCATTCAGAAAGGCACTCTTAACATCCATTTGATATAACTTAAAGTACATATGACATGCGATGGCGAGTAGTAAGCAGACGGACTCAAGCCTCGCAACAGGAGAAAATTTATCCCCAAAGTCTACACCATATATTTATGTGTAGCCTTGAGCGACTAACCTAGACTTGTTTCTGATTATGGTACCATTTTTATCCATTTTATTTTTGAAAATCAACCTGGTACCTATCACATTCGTCTCACTAGGTCAGGGAACAAGTTCCCAGACATTGTTCTTTTTAACCGGAAGCAACTCATCTTGCAGAGCAGAGATCCAATGTTCATCCTTAAGTGCTTCTTTGTGATTATTGGGATCAATTTTGGACGTATAGCAAAAGTGGCTAACGACGTTCTCTAGTTGGGCACGAGTCTTGACCCAAGAGTGGGATTGCCTAAAATGGAGGTTGGGTCATGACTCTTGTGAACCCAAGCAGGTGTGTCCCCTAACATAGGAGTAGGGTCCACAGAGTGTGGTGTGACAACCCGCCATCCGAAATAGGGGGTGGCCAGCCCGATACTCCAAAATAACGGAATCATGGATGGAATCATTCTCAGCATCAAAACCAAATAAGAAGTATACGGGATAACCACTCCTTATTCCAGAAAAATAGGTTGCCAAAAATTTTGATTTATAAAGTTAATAAAAGAAAACAACTTAACAACCCAATAAAAGAAAGTGGAAACCCAAAAATGTAATATTAAATACATCCCAAATATACAATAAAGGAACCGAATATGCTGTCGGTCACAGACTCATACAATAAAATTAAATAAGTTAATTAATTTACATAATACATTACATTAATCAATTACAAAAGCTTGGGCCTCTCGCCCGAGTAAAAAGACCCTATCTTATCTAGAGCGCAAGGATAACAACGTCTATTTCAAAATGTCTCGTAATACCCGCAAAGCATCATGTCTCACCAAAGACACCGGGATAGGAAGTCAGATCAGGTATCCTTACGGCAGAGTACCTGAGCGGATACAAGATGCATGCACTACAAGAAATAGGAACGGGTCAGGGCCCGGTTCTATATGATTACCAGATAAATAAAAAGTATGACAGTTATGAATGATAAATCATGATGAAAGAGAAATAAGAAACTAACTACACAATTTAAAACATAAGCTAAGCAGGAAAATAAATGAGTAGCATTAACCTAAAACTTCATCACGTGCACCAATTATCTCACATATCTTTTCCTTAACAGGAAGTATATATATAATCATAATCTTATGCTCTTTATGGAATTTTTATCTCACTTTTACATTTTGTAAAAATCCTTTCCTTATTAGGAAAATAGTCATTTTCAAATGCTCTTTATGGCATTTCAATGTGCTCTTTGTGGCACTTCATTATGCTCTTTATGGCATATCTCATACATCAAGTCCCACTTGATTATGAATAGTTATATTTATATACATATAACGATTCTAAGACCGCCCGTCCATATTTCCCCACTATGCGCACCCCTAAATGACCATCATCTTCCAGGGCCTATTTTTAAGACAACCTGGGCACCTATAACGCAAAACGTTGGGAAGCGGCCATGTGCCTGCGGGATAGTCAAGACCACACCCGAAATCTCCTACCCATCGCAGAAAAATATATAGCAACAAACGCTCACATGGCCTAGGACTATATCCACCCTGCATTCATTAGCCAGGGGGTTTCACCTCGCGCGCGAACTTCCCTTATGATGTCATTTAGAGAAGTGTTTTTAAACCATTTTATTTATCATTTTCAAAAATCAAGTAAATTATCATTTACCATATTCATGATTAAGTAAGTTATCATTTACCGCCATCATTACCATTTCTATTTCATGTTCATTCACCATTATTCATATGCAGGATTCATTTTATCCGGGGCCATACGATAAATTATATCGTTGCTACAACCTCAGAGGAGTAAATAAACTCTTAATTACCTCCAAACATTTTAGGGTGTTAATTTAAAACCCCAATACTATCATATATCAAAGGAATGAATAAACTTCCAATTTATTCTCCCTACATTCTTTTATGGTGTTATTATAAACCATCAAGATTAACATAGCTCAATTGAGCTTCTAAGGTCTCCCAAGCATAACACTACATCTCCTAGTTTCATAACAATCAACTAGAAGAAAAGAATGCCCTAACATTAATAGACATAACCCCGGAAAAGTCCTCACATAACCATTCCTAGTGTAGGGAAAGTAACTAACTCAATTAAAACTCTAGGACACTTAGTTTACTTCATTAAAGAAGGTTCCTAGGCCCTAGACTTAAAGAAAATGAATTGGATCTAAACTAAGAAAATCACTCAAAAATCCAGGGTTTTCGAATTGATTTGGCCTGGCTGAATCGATTCGGTCAAAAAGAGAATCGATTCGGACCATCCAAATCGATTCGGTCAGGAAAACTTGACTTCTGCATAAATGTTGAATCGATTCGGCCAGGACGAATCGATTCGGTCCACTCAGACCTGGACACTGGCCCTCTAGCGAATCGATTCGACCAGGCCGAATCGATTCGCCCCTGTGAATTTTCCAAGTTTTGTTTTAAGGGTTATGAACCCTAAATTTCTCCCAAACTCAAATATCTTCATTTTTATACACATCTGACAACCTTAATCTACCCCAAAACATCCTACATGATGTATAATCACTATAATCCATAATTTTACCATCAAAAACTAAGATTAGGGTTAAATCACCACAAATTTCATTTTTGATCCATAAATGCAAATACACAACTATCAAACAATTTATTCATCTTAAATCATATATTAGCAAGTAGAAAACTTGCCTTAGGGTTGAAATATCAGATTTCTTTTGGGTAGAAGCAATCCAAGCTCCAATCTCTCTCTTCTCATCTTCTTTCTCCACCTTTCTCTTCCTCTCTTTCTCTTTCTTTTTATCTCTAAGTTTAAGACATAAAATGAGGAAATGAAATAAGGGGAAAGACTTAAAATCGTGTCTTAAGTCAAAGGTCTCCAACTTAAGTGGTTAATACCACATTAAAATTACTCCCAAATACGCATTTAAGTTCAAACCAAGTAAAAGTGCACGAAACTCAAAAATACAATATGACACTTATTTTGACTGTCTCGGACATTCTGGGACTAACTGCGCCCTCTAAATTGGCATCCGACAATTTTATAATTTATTTCGAGTTCCAATTTTCATGTAAATCAAAGTGTCATTTTAAATACACGACACAATAAAACATACAACATGAGGATATTTACCTACACATGCGGTAAATATGCAATATTCCAGTAAATATTAACTTCTAAGTCATTAAATTAATATTTACTCCAGTCCCAACATTTTATATAAATAACTTATACGGTAAACTAATATAAAATTAGCCTCCTAAAAGCGAGGGTTGTTACATGTGGGTGAGGGACAAGTAAATCACTGCCAGAAAAATCCTCATCCTCACACTAAAGGTTAGGATCAATAGCCATCGGAGGTTCGTCATCTTGCTGTGACACCCCGACTAATTAAATACCGGGTAGCTACTCCTTTATTAAATTAATTCAAAACGCCAAGTTGGCTCAGTTAATAGCATCACTGTCGAAAACATTTTATTTTTACTAACCACCTAGTATTTAAAAAGTAAGTTGCCAAATTTTAATTAAAGTCTGATTAACATGCGACAAGTGTAAAAAGAATAATAACACCATTCACCATAATGAAGTAAATAGAATAACCGTCACATGATATAAATGAGTCTGGAGGAAAAACTCCTCATAACATAATCCCATAACTGAAGTAAATAATGAAATACTGAATACTGAATGAATACATGCCAACGTCTGAAAAACTAAAATGGAAATGTATCTAATAGAATTTGGGCAACATGCCCTACAACTGAGGAATACTGAATAAGGAATCCAAATGATATAAGCGTCTAAAAGCAAATCCCTGTAGCTTCCACAAGCAGCTATAGCTCGTCATCCAAATGAGAATCCTATGCATGGTGACCTTGTGGCTGGGCACCTAAAATGGTTTTACAAAAAGATAGATTTGAAAGCAAACGGGTCAGAGCCCGAATGTGGAGATATTTTAAAAACCTGCAAGTGCTTTAAAAACATTTAAAACAGTATATGCAAAGTACATGTTAGGACGTGCTCTCACATGATATATTCACCTCTCGTTTAACTGTGCACTCCTAACGTTCATGTACCCATTCATGTGTTATCTCATAACTAACTAAAGAGTTTCTAACACTACTACTCGGTTCACGTTTAATTACCAACCTTAATAATTAGATAGAGAGTTCTACTTTAATTCCCGGATTTCCAATTATTAATGAAACCATTTATTGATAAAAGTTCTCTTGTTATCTTTTCAAAACATTACCATAACTATACTCATAATTTAACATAGTAAATTCCTTCTCATTTAACCGTATATTATCACATCATAAATATACAATACGAGCACCCAAAGGCTAAGCTGCGGTGCACACATACTCTGCTATCCATCCCGGTACATCACGTACATAAGGATCACGCATTCCGAATCTCTCAGGAATCGTTCAGATAACAACATCACAAATAGTGGAGGCGAACACAATCACCATCACATGGGTCACGCACATACCTACGCTCCCACGATCAGCAGACTTATTAATATCACAATAAGTCATTCTATGACCTATGTTCATCGAGGTAACCAATCTAAATCCGGGAAACACAAGGATAAGAAGGCCCTAAGCGAACGTAAACCTCCCGTGATAGCAAGTATGGTAGGTATGTCGTACACATAAAGTCATATACTAAGCATTCACACATCTTAGATATCTCAATATTAATAAAGGTATACTCTACTTCATCATACCATTATTCCAAATTCGTGTATTTCAAGTATCCCGAAAATATATAAATAAAATAGTCGACACGTCTCACGTCGTAATTTCTTAAACTTAAAACCTATCTCAAATAGACTATTAAGTTCCCATTATTCCCACATATAACATCTTAATACCTAAGGTCTTTACTTCTGCCCCAAACCTTATTCCATCAAATTATTCAAATTTGCACTATTTGCCCAAATTTTATCTCACATAACGAATTTCATTAATTTAGAATAATTCCTCAACTTAGATTCCAATTAAAGTCCAATCTCATAATCATGCCTACTGGTCTTCCTTAAGGTTAAGGGTATTCACAATGTCTCCAATAATATTATCCAAGGGTTAACACCATTAAAATACAATTAAGGAAAAATTTATTCATTCTGGGAAGGTCGATCGATCGACCTTTACCTTCGATCGATTGATGGTGGTCGATCGATCGACTGATGAATGTTGATCGATCGATTGCACCAGGTCTGTTACGGACTGCTTCGTTTTGCAGTTACAGTTTCGTCCCAAAACTCCATTTTTAAGCATGAAACTCCAAGACAAGGTTACTATAACATTATACTATCATCCTACAACAGTATTATCATTCTAAGTCCCATAATTCATCATTTAAAGGCTTAGTTTAGATAAAAACTACATCAAAATAATTTCCAGAATTCTTCCATTCAAGAACATCATTAAACTCCTTCTAACTCCATTTTTAAATCATCAAAGGTTCTGTTTAGAACATAAATTTTGTCCAGAATATTACTACATGCAATTCCTAACATATATCCAAGATTTTAACTTCCAATTTATGGGCCTAAATCATCTCCCAAGAATAATTTCGAAAATTCCTAAACATGAAAACATATCTTGAATCAAATGAGTTTAAATCACTTGCCTTAATTAATCTCTGAATTTGGTGTTGAATCTTGAAGTTAAGTCTGTCCTCTCTCTTTCTTTCTGCAGAATTCTTTCCTTCTCTCTCTCTCTCTTAAGCTCTTCCCAAGGTTGAAGACAATGGAGGTATGGAGGTGTGTTTGGTTTTTGGTAAGTTGGAATTGTATTTCAACTTCTCCCGTATCCCATGTTGTCTCTTAGTGTAGTTAGTGGGTTAAAGAAATAGTCAGATTGTATTTCCAATTTTCGTCACTTTTTAATTCCCAAAAATACAAATTACCGAAATACCCTTTATGATGCCGGTATGGCCCAAAAATACCCCGGGACCCAAACTAAACTTCCGGCTAGTGTTTTCTGACTATCTCGACCCTTCCGGACGCGTTGGCGCACTCAAAATGACCATACGGTTAATGGAACTAAAATTCAATTTTTAATTTAATAATAAAATACCATGACGCGGCGGTCACACGACACGCGTCTCAACAAAATTCCCAAATTATCGTATTTCAATCTCGTGACAATTTCAATATTACCAATATTCATATAATGCCAAGTATACACATTATAATAAAATACTAACTCACATCTCATTAATATTTTTATCCGGATTAATTTCCAATTAATAAACATTTAATTCAATTAATCCCCAAAAATACATATCACAGAAAATACGGGGTATTACGTACTTCCCCCCTAATAACTGAATTTCGTCCCGAAATTCGGAACTAGAAAGTACCTGGTAAGAATAACTCTGGATAACGTTCGTGCATCTCATCTTCGCGCTCCCATGTGGACTCCTCGACATTATGATGTCGCCACTGAACACGCACTAATGGAACTATCTTTGACCTCAGTTTCCGCTCACTTCGGTCCAGAATAGCAATCGGTCCCTCCTCGTAGGAGCTATCTGGCTAGAGATCAATGTCCTCCACAACAATGAGAGAATGAGCCAAATTATCTCTAAGGTATTTCCTAAGCGAGGAAATATGAAACACATCATGAATCCGATGCAAATGCTTCGGTAACCCAAGTCTATACGCAACCGGTCCGATCCGCTCAATAATAGGAAATGGTCCCACATATCTCGGTGCCAACTTCCCTTTCTTCCCGCAACGCATAATCCCCTTCATAGGAGATACTCTGAGCAAAACCTGGTCCCCCACTTGGAACTCTCTGAAGAATCTCTTCGCATCAGCATAGCTCTTCTGCCTATCCTGAGCTACCCGAATGCGACTCCGAATCAATTATATCCTTGCCGAAGTATCCTGAATCACTTCCGGCCCAATTAGTTTGTTGTCCCCCACCTCCAACCAACATGCTGGGGAACGACAAGATCTACCGTACAACGCCTCAAATGGAGCCATGCCAATGGTGAACTGGTAGGAGTTGTTGTAAGAAAAATCCACCAGTGGAAGATACTGTTCCCATCCACCCTCAAAGTCAATGGTGCACATACGTAGCATATGCTCCAACATCTGATTTGTGCACTCGGTCTGCCCATCGGTCTGCGGGTGGTACGCCGTACTCAACCGTAACTCCGTGCCCATGGCCTGCTGAAAACTCTCCCAAAATCGTGAAACAAATATCTTGTCTCGATCAGACACGATATTTAAGGGCACCCCGTGAAGTCTCACTATCTCTGCAATAAAGAGCTGGGCATACTGTCCCGCAGTGTAGTCTGTCCTTACGGGTAGAAAATGAGCGACTTTTGTCAACCTGTCCACAATAAAGTCCATAGAGATGCTCTCCCACATCCACATCGGGACTTCTAACGGCTGTAGTAGTCCTTCCGATCTCTGATGATCCACTTTTACGAGCTGACAAGTGGCGCATTTTGAAACAAACTCGGCAATATCTCTCTTCATCCCGCTCCACCAATACTGACGTCTCATGTCTTGGTACATTTTGTTCCCTCTGGGATGTACCGCGAACCGTGAGCCATGCGACTCTGCCATCACCTCATGCCGCAATTCCTCCCCTTCTGGAACCACCAATCTCCCATTGAAGCGTAATCCCCCGTCTGAGCTAACGGTATAGGATTCGAATCCCTCTGCCAATAATCGAACTATCTGCTCCTGACAGAACGAGTCAGTTGCCCGGGCCTTTACCACCTTCGTGACAATCTGTGGTTTAACAGTCATCACAGACATGAATGATCGGGCCACTGCATCCTGGTGTCCCAATTCCTTCCACTTGGCCTTCCACACATCTTCCACCTCCTCTACCGGTCTACGGCTCAACGCGTCTGCCACCACGTTAGCCTTCCCCGGGTGATACTGGATATCGAACTGATAATCTTTCACGAATTCAAGCCACCTCCGTTGCCGCATATTCAACTCCTTCTGCGTGAATAGGTACTGTAGGGACTTGTGATCCGTGAATAATCGAAACTTCTCCCCCAACAGGTAATGTCTCCAAATACGAAGGGCAAATACCACTGCCGCTAACTCCAAGTCATGGGTAGGGTAATTCTTCTCGTGAGGCTTAAGCTTACGGGAAGCATAAGCTATGGCCTGACTCTCCTGCTGCAGTACACCTCCAAGTCCTTATAAGGACGCATCGGTGTAAACAAGATACTCAACTCCCGGTCTCGGCAATGCTAACACATGTGCTGAGGTTAACTTGTCCTTCAACTCATCAAATGCCAACTGACAGGCATCACTCCAAATGAACGGCACACCTTTATGGGTTAGGTGTGTCATGGGACCCGCTATCGTGGAGAAACCCCGAATAAACCTCCTGTAGTATCCTGCTAGGCCCAAGAAACTACGGATCTCTGTCGGTGTCGTGGGCTGTCCCCACTCCCTCACCGCGGATACCTTCCCCGGATCAACCGATATTCCCCGGTCGGAAATAATATGCCCCAAAAACTGATCTTCCTTCAGCCAAAACCCGCACTTCTCATATTTTTCATACAACTCATTCTGGCACAGTGTCTGCAAAACTAGCCTCAAGTGCTCGGCGTGCTCCTCTTCAGTCTGGGAGTAAACCAAAATATCATCGATGAAGACAATGACAAACTGGTCTAGGAAATCCCTGAACACCCTATTCATCAAGTCCATAAATGCTGCTGGAGCGTTGGTCAAACCAAATGGCATAACCCGAAAGTCGTAGGAACCATATCTCGATAAGAACGCAGTCTTCGAGACGTCCTCCTCCCTGATACGCAACTGATGGTATCCAGATCGCAAATCAATCTTTGAGAAGAAAGAAGCTCCTCTCAACTGGTCGAATAGGTCATCGATTCGAGGCAACGGATACTTATTCCGTATCGTGACCTTGTTTAACTCCCGGTAGTCCACACACAATCTTAGTGAACCATCTCTCTTCTTCACGAACAACACAAGGGCACCCCACGGTGAAGTACTCCTCCGAATAAACCCCTGACCCAAAAACTGCTCAATCTGATCCCGTAACTCCCTCATCTCAGCTGGAGCCATACGGTACGATGCTCGTGCTATAGGTCTCGTATCTGGTAACAAGTCTATAACGAAGTCTATCTCTCGACTGGGGGGTAGGCCTGGTATCTCCTGAAACACATCCGAATACTCCCTGACGACTGGGATCGAATCTAAAGGAATCACAACCTCCTTAGAGGTATCCACCTCAATGTAATATAAATGAGCGGTCGAGCCTCCCTCTGGGCGAGGCATCGCCACTACAAACATCTCTTGCCCCGGAATGGTAAAAACAATGCTCCCACCGAAGCAATCAATCATGGCTCTATAATCAGCGAGCCAATCCATACCGATAATCACATCGTGAACATGCATATCTAATACTAACATGTCCGCAGGTAATACCAAACCATCAATCTCTACCCCCACTCCCCGACATATAAAGAATATAAGCGACCCACTCCCCAATGGTGAGTCGACACACGTAACTGTGCTCTTCGCGGTGGCTAACAACCCTAACGCCTTCGTGAAATGTGTAGCTATAAACAATGTGTAGCCCCCGTATCAAACAGTACCCGACCCATAGTGCCATGGATAGAAAACGTACCCTCAATCGCGGGCGGTGCCTGTGGGACTGCTGCCTAGTGGACGTTGTAGACACGTCCATACTGTAGCTGCCCCTGTTGAATCGGGACTGCTGGAATGGGTGGCAATGCTGCCATCTGTGGCGGTGCGGGAAGAGCGGCGGGAAACATAGGCCTCTGCGGCTCCTGGCGAGCTCCCTGCTGCTGCTGCGGGGCCCTGTCCCTATCAGGACAGTCCTGGCGTTTATGGCCAGTCTTGTCACAAACGAAACACTTCCCTGGGAAGTTCCCTCCTCTCTGCCCCTGCTGTCCCCGGCCCTGGTGGCCGTTACCGTTCCTCCCTTGGCCCTGCTGAAACTGCTGATGTTGACCATTATGACCCTGCTGGCCCTGATGGCCGTTATGACCCTGTTGGCCTTTCCAGAATCCTCCCTGACCGTTCCTGAAACCCCCTGAACGGAACCTCTTATGATCTCCCTGCTGAGAACCCTGCTCTACCTGTCTCTGCCCCTGAAAAGATTGTGCCCCACCGGCACCATGTCCTCCAATCCTGCCCTGATGGCTAGACACTCCCGATCGCTTGCCCTCAGACATATGAAAGTGGTGATCCTGGCAGTGTAATAAAGCAGCGTTAACCACATCAGAATAAGTGGCCAACGAAAGGTTCCCTAACAGATGCTGACGGATCCTCCATGTCAACCCGTCGGTGAATTTCTCAATCTTCTTCTTTTCTGTCGGTATCTCATCAGGAACGATATTCAACAGATTAGTGAACTCGGCCTCATACTCGGCCACGGTCTTGCCCTCCTGCCTCAAACTCATCAATCTCCTCCTCATTTCCGTATGAACAGCTGACGGAAAGTACTTGCGGTCGAATCGCACCCAGAAATCATGAATCGTGAGAGTATCCCTCTCCTCTACGGTGGTAATAGACTCCCACCACTGCAATGCAGATCCAACTAGCTTGAAAGTAGCTATCACCTGCTTCTGAACATCCGTGCACTCATACATCCTCAAGTTCCGCTGTATATCCTTCCTCCACTGGCTCGAGACTACCACGTCTGAGCTACCTGCAAACTCTGGCGGATGCGCCTTCTGAAAAGCGTCACGTACACGTTCCCAAGCAGACAGGAATGAATTTGCCTGTACTGGTGCGGCAACCGGCGCCTGAGGCGGTGCCTGCTGAACTACTACAATGGCGGCATTTACCGCTTGGGCTACTATAGCTGCAACCTCAGCGGCGTTCATCATGCCTTGAACCGGTGCGAGCTGTGGTTCTGGCGCCGCATTCCTGGGAACTCGTGGTGAACGTCGTGGAGGCATTCTGAAATAAGAATAAAGTCTATAAGTTCGCAGTTATAAACTTAAAATAGCTGAAGAACGTAGCATAAACAAAAGAATACAACAGTCCTAAAATATAGGGCTCTATATCAAAGAAAGCTCAGCGGAAACATAATAAGACGTTCAGATCCTAAAGGACACTAGAACCTGATGCTCTGATACCACCTGTGACACCCCGACTAATTAAATACCGGGTAGCTACTCCTTTATTAAATTAATTCAAAACGCCAAGTTGGCTCAGTTAATAGCATCACTGTCGAAAACATTTTATTTTTACTAATCACCTAGTATCTAAAAAGTAAGTTGCCAAATTTTAATTAAAGTGTGATTAACATGCGACAAGTGTAAAAAGAATAATAACACCATTCACCATAATGAAGTAAATAGAATAACCGTCACATGATATAAATGAGTCTGGAGGAAAAACTCCTCATAACACAATCCCATAACTGAAGTAAATAATGAAATACTGAATACTGAATGAATACATGCCAACGTCTGAAAAACTAAAATGGAAATGTATCAAATAGAATTTGGGCAACATGCCCTACAACTGAGGAATACTGAATAAGGAATCCAAATGATATAAGCGTCTAAAAGCAAATCCCTGTAGCTTCCACAAGCAGCTACAGCTCGTCATCCAAATGAGAATCCTATGCATGGTGACCTTGTGGCTGGGCACCTAAAATGGTTTTACAAAAAGATAGATTTGAAAGCAAATGGGTCAGAGCCCGAATGTGGAGATATTTTAAAAACCTGCAAGTGCTTTAAAAACATTTAAAACAGTATATGCAAAGTACATGTTAGGACGTGATCTCACATGATATATTCACCTCTCGTCTAACTGTGCACTCCTAACGTTCATGTACCCATTCATGTGTTATCTCATAATTAACTAAAGAGTTTCTAACACTACTACTCGGTTCACGTTTAATTACAAACCTTAACAATTAGATAGAGAGTTCTACTTTAATTCCCGGATTTCCAATTATTAACGAAACCATTTATTGATAAAAGTTCTCTTGTTATCTTTTCAAAACATTACCATAACTATACTCACAATTTAACATAGTAAATTCCTTCTCATTTAACCGTATATTATCACATCATAAATATACAATACGAGCACCCAAAGGCTAAACTGCGGTGAACACATACTCTGCTATCCATCCCGGTACATCATGTACATAAGGATCACGCATTCCGAATCTCTCAGGAATCGTTCAGATAACAACATCACAAATAGTGGAGGCGAACACAGTCACCATCACATGGGTCACGCACATACCTACGCTCCCACGATCAGCAGACTTATTAATATCACAATAAGTCCTTCTATGACCTATGTTCATCGAGGTAACCAATCTAAATCCGGGCAACACAAGGATAAGAAGTCCCTAAGCGAACGTAAACCTCCCGTGATAGCAAGTATGGTAGGTATGTCGTACACATAAAGTCATATACTAAGCATTCACACATCTTAGATATCTCAATATTAATAAAGGTATACTCTACTTCATCATACCATTATTGCAAATTCGTGTATTTCAAGTATCCCGAAAATATATAAATAAAATAGTCGACACGTCTCACGTCGTAATTTCTTAAACTTAAAACCTATCTCGAATAGACTATTAAGTTCCCATTATTCCCACATATAACATCTTAATACCTAAGGTCTTTACTTCTTCCCCAAACCTTATTCCATCAAATTATTCAAATTTTCACTATTTGCCCAAATTTTATCTCACATAACGAATTTCATTAATTTAGAATAATTCCTCAACTTAGATTCCAATTAAAGTCCAATCTCATAATCATGCCTACTGGTCTTCCTTAAGGTTAAGGGTATTCACAATGTCTCCAACAATATTATCCAAGGGTTAACACCATTAAAATACAATTAAGGAAAAATTTATTCATTCTGGGAAGGTCGATCGATCGACCTTTACCTTCGATCGATTGATGGTGGTCGATCGATCGACTGATGAATGTCGATCGGTCGATTGCACCAGGTCTGTTACGGATTGCTTCGTTTTGCAGTTATAGTTTCATCCCAAAACTCTATTTTTAAGCATGAAACTCCAAGACAAGGTTACTATAACATTATACTATCATCCTACAACAGTATTATCATTCTAAGTCCCATAATTCATCATTTAAAGGCTTAGTTTAGATAAAAACTACATCAAAATAATTTCCAGAATTCTTCCATTCAAGAACATCATTAAACTCCTTCTAACTCCATTTTTAAATCATCAAAATTTCTGTTTAGAACATAAATTTCGTCCAGAATATTACTACATGCAATTCCTAACATATATCCAAGATTTTAACTTCCAATTTATGGGCCTAAATCATCTCCCAAGAATAATTTCGAAAATTCCTAAACATGAAAACATATCTTGAATCAAATGAGTTTAAATCACTTGCCTTAATTAATCTCTAAATTTGGTGTTGAATCTTGAAGTTAAGTCTGTCCTCTCTCTTTCTTTCTGTAGAATTCTTTCCTTCTCTCTCTCTCTCTTAAGCTCTTCCCAAGGTTGAAGACAATGGAGATATGGAGGTGTGTTTGGTTTTTGGTAAGTTGGAATTGTATTTCAACTTCTCCCATAGACCATGTTGTCTCTTAGTGTAGTTAGTGGGTTAAGTGGGTTAAAGAAATAGTCAGATTGTATTTCCAATTTTCGTCACTTTTTAATTCCCAAAAATACAAATTACCGAAATACCCTTTATGATGCCGGTATGGCCCAAAAATACCCCGGGACCCAAACTAAACTTCCGGCTAGTGTTTTCTGACTATCTCGACCCTTCCGGACGCGTTGGCGCACTCAAAATGACCATACGGTTAATGGAACTAAAATTCACTTTCTAATTTAATAATAAAATACCATGACGCGGTAGTCATACGACACGCGTCTCAACAAAATTCCCAAATTGTCGTATTTCAATCTCGTGACAATTTCAATATTACCAATATTCATAAAATGCCAAGTATACACATTATAATAAAATACTAACTCACATCTCGTTAATATTTTTATCCGGATTAATTTCTAATTAATAAACATTTAATTCAATTAATCCCCAAAAATAAATATCACATAAAATACGGGGTATTACACTTGCACGGGGACGTTTATTGATTCCATAACCCTAGAACTCTTCAGGTTAAAAACCCGATAAGCTTTACTATTTGATGAATATCCTAGAAATATTCCCTCGTCGCTCCGGGAGTCAAACTTTCCTAATTTCTCTCTATCTCGTAGGATGTAGCATTTACTCCCCAAAACACGGAAATTTGCAAGGTTGGGTTTCTTGCCAGTCCACAATTCATAAGGCGTCTTAAGTGTGTGTGGACGCAGGTAAACCCTATTCACCGTATGGCATGCAGTAGACACTACCTCTTCCCAAAATCTCCTAGAAACCTTACGACCTAGAAGAATAGATCTAGCCATTTTTGGGATCGCCCTATTCTTTCTCTCAACAATCCCATTCTGCTGAGGAGTCTTCACAGCAGAAAACTCATGTTTGATCCCAAGGCTATCACAGTAAAGATCTACCTTTTCTTTCTTAAATTTTGTGTCGTTATCACTACGAATCCTATTAATAGTAACTCCGTGTTGATTTTGCAGGACATGACACTTGGTCATTAAAAATTCTACAGCATCAAATTTCTCCCTCAGAAAACCTATAATTGAATATCTGGAGAAATCGTCTACCATCACGAGGATATACCTCTTACCACCCAAACTCTCAGTATGAGTAGGACCCATAAGATCCATGTGAATCAGCTCAAGTACTCGGGATGTGGTAATGGAATGCAACTTCCTATGGGGGCTCCGGATTTCCTTTCCCAACTGACAGGGTCCACAAATCGTGGAAGTTGACTATCTAAGTGACGGTAAGCCATGTACTAGGTCCTTTTTGGCTAAACGAGTCAAATATCTAACGTTCACGTGACCTAGACGTTGGTGCCACAAATCCATAGGAGTGATCGTGGCGCTGTTGCAGACATGTGAGGAAGTGGGAACAGTCCTATAACAATTATCCTCGGTCCTCACCCCTTGCACTAAAAGTTTATCGGCTTGATTATAGACATTACACGCGTCCCGATCAAACTTTACTGCAAAGTCAGCGTCGCACAGCTGGCTAATGCTAAGAAGGTTTGATTTCAAACCTTTGACGTACAAAACATTCTCTAGCTTAGGAAATCCTTGTAACTTTACAGTACCTCATCCTACAATGCTATACTTGCTCCCATCTCCAAAGGTGACTCTACCTTCCTTATACTCCTCTAGGTAGGTGAAAAATGAGACATCACTTGTCATATGTCTGGAGCACCCACTATCAAAATACCACTGTGAGGTATTATGTTCTTTGAGAGCAACATGAACAATAAGGGCTTTCTTATCTTTCTTAGGCACCCAAGTAGTGGTAACTTTTTGTTTACCCTTGTTGTTGTTGGTTTTAGCCGAGATGTGAGAAGCATTCATTGACGGCAAAGACATCCGTCAGAATTCCTCCATTAAACTCTGTGATGTGGAAGCTAAAAACTCAACACGCTCTCTTAGACTGGAAAACTCATTAGTATGACGTGGTGGAGCAGTAGTACGTCGTGTCCGACCCAAACTATAGCAAAACTCCCTCAGGTGGCCTTTTCTTTTGCAATATGTACAAAAGAACACAGTCTTAGGCGGACCTTGGTTTGCTTTTCTTGGTCGAACTCTCCTTCGTGGATTTTGGCGATGGCCATAAGGAGTTGTAGTAAACTCAGGGACTGGTATAGGTGCAATTTGGGACATGGAGGCACCATCATAACCAATTCATTTCCTATCACCAAAACCTAAAGCGGGGCCGAGGAGCATCTTTCCCATCTTCCCAGATCTGTCCTCGATTTGAACCTTGATTTCCCGGGCTCTCTCAAGATCATGAGTAAGCTGGGCTACAAGGGCTTCAAGTTTCTTCCGAGTCTCCACGGAGGAATGGAGATCACTTGTAAGACTATCCACTTGTTTAGTCAAGTCCCTTTTCTCTTTCTCAAAACAAGTCTCTCTCTCTAAACAAACTCTCTTTTTCAATACAGGCACTCTCTTTCTCTTAAGGTAGTTCAGGTGGAGGACTCTCTCTCTCTCTCTCTCTCTCTCTCTCTCTCTCTCTCTTTTCTTAAGTCTTCCTCTAAAGCGGTGATCCTAAGAACTAACGCTTTGTTACGCTTTTTAGTTTTAAGGGACTCAGAATATAGCTCGGCGTCGGCGCGTTGAAGATCACTCTCGCTCTCACTTGTGTCATCATCCCCCTCACTCACATCGATCTCACTGTCGAGGTGTCCCTGTGATGCATCATCCTTTTTGTCGTGAGGAGTTCTAGAAGTGCTCACATGACAATCCATGAATGCGGTGAATTTACAATCATGCGGTGACTCGTCTCCGAAATCCACCGACTCGACCTCTTTTCGTCACTAAGGGTCGCATTAAGGACAACTTTTCCCTTTTCTCTGTTCAGCCTAGTAGAACACTCAAAAGATCTATGACCCCTATCGTCGCACTCAAAGCATCTCTCACTTTCTTTCTTAGGAGGATCTTTAAAAACTTTTTCATTTTTCTTATTTTTCTCAAACTTTTTTTTATCTTTAAAATTACCATTTTTCTTGAATTTGAGAATTCTCTTGAAATTTTTAGCAAAAAGGGACAAATCTTCTAAGTCAAAATCACACTCATAATCTAACGTATTTGTCTCTCTTTTTCTATATGACTCTCCCCTCTTTCTTGTTGCCTCCTCACTCTTTCTTTCTTGGGCATTAAGTGCAATTACCTTATCTTTAGCCTTAGCAGTTTTAGGAAACATATCAATTTCATATGTTTGCAAGTCTCTTACAAGTTCCTACAATTTTAGCGTATTTAAATTACCCATATAATTTAGCACAGTGACTTTAGGGATAAAACGCTTAGGAAGGGAACGAAGAATCTTTTTAACAACTCTAGCATTAGGAATGTGTTCACCAAGATTAAAGTTAGTATTAACAATATCAGATAACCTAGCATAAAAATCATCAAAACATTCAGTTTCATGCATGGTGATGGTTTCAAATTGAGTTGTTAATTTTGCAATTTAAACTCTTTCACAGCATTAGTTCCTTCACGGATGAGTTGTAAAACATCCCATGCCTCTTTTGATGTGGTGCACGCCATTATATATTTGAACTCATCAGGTGTGACAGACCCATAAATAGCACTTAGACCCTTATAATTAAAAGATGACCATTTAAATTCTTCTTCCGTCCAAGTGGTGACAGGTTTTAAAATGTTCACATTTTCAACAGTGACAGAGGGAGGTGTCCACCCTCTTTCAACCAAAATCCAGACACGTTCATCAATGGCTTTTAATGTAGATCTCATGCGGACTTTTCAGTATGCATAGTTTGTCCCGTCAAAAACTAGCATTTTATTATATAATTTCTCCATTATGAACACACTCGTTTTCAAAAATCATTTTTTCTGAAAATAGATATCTTAGAAAAATTTTGCGGAAAATTACACAGTAAAAGTTGTGTAATTGGCTCTGATACCAATTGGAAAAGTACGACTGTGTGATAATTGATTAAATTAAATTCGCAAGTATCCAATCAACCTTTATTTAATTCAGTCCCTAAACATGCATTTATATGTGATTGAATAAGATGATGAAACATGTAAGAACATTGAAACACACATATATGAGGAAAAATCCCTCAAAGGGGCAAAACCTTTTATTTTCACTATAATTTTGTAACATACAATTACACGGATTACAATAAAAATACAGTGACACAGAAATACCCGCAGGTGTCAGTTCTGTAGTCGGCGACTGGAACTTTCCCTTTTAAGGAGGGTAGCAATGAAGAAGAAGGACGGTCTTCTCCACAAGAGTATGAACAAACACACGGTTGTGTTCTTGGGTTGCAAAGGATTCACAAAGGTATGAAAAGTTGTGTGAATCAAAACATGAGTCTTGGGACTCAAAAAAGATGAAGACTACAGTAATTAGGACTCTTAAATTCGTCTCCAAAAGTCTCCTAAAATAAATCCCCGAAGATGGTTTATAAAGGAAACTCTGATCCGATAAAATCTCAAACTCATCGGTTCGATTTTATCAGAAGCGGATCGGTCCATTTTTGGAGGCGGATAGGTCCGAGGTCGGATCGGTTCTTTTTTTGAAATGGCTTCTTCGGTTTGTCTTCGATCCGGGGTGTAATGATTCTGATGCAAAGCGGATCGGTCTGGTATGGAGTCGGATCGGTTCTTTTTTAAAAATGGGAGGACCGGTTCGGTTTACCAAAAAACTGATTCCAAGTTACTAGAAAATTGATTCCAAGATGAAGATGCTTTGATATTCGGATCCGTTGATGTAGATGCGATCTTGAATTTTTTCAACGATGTAACGGCTTATGACATACAAATTGATAATGGACAAAATGTCCTTACAAAATAGCATACCTCCATATTGACGGAACAGTCAATCATAACGATGTCTGATGGGGATGAATTTCGAAACACAACTTCATCTTCTATGTAGCAAGAACATACTCCAATTTCAACGCATTCCAACGGTTAAATCTCCTTGTATAGACAAAACATTATTTCGAAATTTACTTTCATTGAGAATTTAGATTTCTATCCCTTTTCTATAATTTCATTATGTTGTCTTTCAGTGTCTGAATGATGGAAATTAGTCACTTATTTATAGGCAGAGACATGACCTAATTCTCCATTAGTCACTTCATATCAACCGTCCATCAAGGTAGAAGTACCCTCTCATTAACCAAAGTAACTCTTAGTATTAATATAACTAGGTGTAAACCCGTGCGATGCACGAGTTAAACAATTGTAAGAGTTATTTCGCATAAAATATATTTAAACATGAGATAAATTGAAATGTAGAATATATATATAGTTGAGTGAAAAACTTAAACTGAAAAGGCGTAGGCCCCTAAATTTAAATGCTTTTACTCTAAAACGTAATTTCCTTTTATGAGATGCGAAAGCGTTGATGGTTCAATTAAACAACAAATTTTAATTTATTTTTAAATTAAAATTAAACACATGAAATTAAATTAAAATGCACACACAATTTAAATTTCACTTAAACACAATTAATTCACTTCAAGTCCTAGAAATTTTCCTAAGTCATATTTTTAATATTAACAAGTTAGGCGAAACCAAATTTATCAAATTAAGTGATGACTTTATTTAAATTAACATTTACCCCATTAATTATGTAGCACCAAATTAAACACAACTAGTGAATTTAAACCCATTTTATCTTTTTACCTACGCTGCGTTCTAGGTAAGTTTTGCGAAAGATAAAATAAACAATGAATCACTATGCCGCGATGTATGAGGAAAAATCCACAACGGGAAAAAACCTCGGATGACCCTAGCCTTAAGTTCACTAAGTATGGTTTTACAATTACAAGACAAATGACTTACTTCCTCGACACGACCCCTTTCAAGGCTTGACGCATCTTCTTGTAAAAACCTCCGCCTATTCGACAATCCCGGAGCTCCACTAGAATCTTAGAATCACCAATGAGACATACGTACAACATCAACCACACATGGTGCCTTTCACCATGTGAGAATGCCGCAGCAAAACAAACTTCCTCTTTTTTGTGGGATTTAGAATCAAACCCAAACTTCTCTTCAAATGGTAGAGAAAAATCGGTGCCAAAACTCCAAGCAATATATATATATATATATATATATATATATATAAATGAACTTGGATAAACAGACTATGGGTGTGTAAACCTTTATTTTGTTCCAAGGATTAAAACATGCTAATAAAAATTCAAGGGGACTTTTTCTTTGGAAGAATTCACTCTCAAAACACTCTTAGTGAGGAAAAGGTTATGAAAAAGTCTTAACAAAAATGTTGTTCCTGCACTAGTTAAATCTGTCAAAAAGTTAGTGGGGAAAAGTAGTGGAAAAAGTGGGAAAACTGTCAAAAACTGCCCAAAAAACTGTTCCCGCCAAATCTCGTTCGAACGAGATTTTCATTCGAACGAAGTCTCGTTCGAACGATACTTCTAACGAAGTTCTAGTGGCAGGCCGTTGCAAACCTTGTTCAAATGAAATTCTCGTTTGAACGACAAACTCATTCGAACGAAAAACCAGAAAGCTAAAAATTTTATTTTTAGACCAGAAACTTTATTTTAAAGTTTTAATGAAATTTCCTAAAATACAACAATAGTTTTAAAGCAAGATACACCCAATGAAAAATGTTCCAAGTTCTGATATATATATTCAAAATGCATTCATACCGTAGGAGCAATGGAACATTGTTGATGACGTAGAAACGAGACACAATAAACTCGGCATTTTAATTAATCTTTAAACGTGGCCGCTACGTCTTCAACTTTTAGTATGTCATGGAGGATGGTCAAAAACTCTATCCTATGTCACAAACGTTTTTGTCCAGAATTGAGGCAAAATTACGAAGGACTCAATTGGAAATTTGTGTCCTTACCAATCTCCCCTTTTGGCTATTCCGGGATAAAAACCAATAAAAATCCTAAAGGGCCATCAAGCTCTACTATACTCACAGAAATGCCCCACCGAAAAATAAAAATAAAATGATTTACTCAAGCAACCCAAGGATCAATATCTTTGCCGATGATGAAAGTTGCCATATATAGAAGAATTCCTACACACTTAAGCAAACTGTCAAACACATAGGGAATATCAAAATATGAAATGAAATTAAATGAAGGCTCCCCTTTAATTAATTCTCTTCTTTATGAACTATGATCAACTTAAGAAGATAACGCTCTCCTCCTAAGTTAAATCTCCCAAACTAAGATACGATTACAATAGGATTAGATACCACTTCTCCCCCTATCATTCTCCCCCTTTTTGTTCAGGACTAGACAAAGGATAAAACTAATTTAAACATGATGCATAAGGTGATAAGAACATGAAAGCATATGGGTAACAAAATTATAACTAATCCAACAAATACTAATGGATACCAACTAAGATTCAAGAAAATGATACCAATATATATAAAGTATTAAGCATGTGATATCAATAAAGAATGCAACAAGATAGATACCAATTATGAATTAGAGCATAGATGGATTAGAAAGCAATGCAAAGACCAACAAAAACAATATCAAATATATGTATACAAAATATAAAGCAAATAGACACGAGTACACATATATAGATATAAACACCAAAATGACACAAAATAAACTAAGCTTTTCACACTCGTATGATAAAAATGTGTCATATGGAAACATAAGTGTTGGGGTGTCAACTAGTAACGATTAAATTTAGACCCAATCACTTAAAACATGTTCACGAAGTTCTCAATTGATTGCAAACTTCATCACAATTGAATATAACCACATGTGACTATAAGGACACAAATTTCAAATTGAGTCCTTTGTAGTTTCGGCTTAATTCCGGACAAAAATGTTTGAGTTATATGATAGAGTTATTGATCATCCTTCAAGCCTCTGATGTGTTTGTTGAAGACGTAGTGGCCAAGATATTAAAGTTCATCAAATGCCGAGTTTAATGTGCCTCGTTTCTATGTCAAAAACATTGGTTCCATTGCTCCTAAGGTATGAATGCATTGATCATCCTTCAAGCCTATGACGTGTTTGTTGAAGACGTAGCGGCCAAGATATTAAAGGTTCATCAAATGCCGAGTTTAATGTGACTCGTTTCTATGTCAAAAATATTGGTTCCATTGCTCCTAAGGTATGAATGCATTTTCAATATATATATAGGAGCCTGGAACAATTTATATTGGGTGTACGTTTATTTAAAACCGTTGTTTAATTTCAGAAAGATTTTATTAAAACTTTAATATAAAGTATCTAAAGTTTTTGGGCTAAAAATAGAATTTTTTAACTTTTTGAAAGTTCGTTCGAAGTGTCATTTGAACGAGTTTGTCGTTCGAATGAGTTTGCCAATGAGTTCCCAAATTAGCCACTGGAATGTCGTTCGAAGTATCGTTTGAACGAGAATGATGGATCGAATGAGATATCCAACGAGATTTCTAATGAGTTCACATTAGAACTTCGCTAGAAGCTCGTTCGAATGAGACTTCGTTCGACTGAAAACTCTCATTCCAACGAGATTTGGCGAGAACAGTTAATTGACAGTTTTGAGCAGTTTTTGACCCACTTTCCCACTTCTTTTTCCACTATCTTTTGACACAACTTCTTAAGTGCGGAAATGAACTTTTTCGAATTAACTTTTTCATAATATTCTAACTCCTAGAGAGTGTTTTAAGAGTTCATCTTTCCTAAGAAAAAGTTCAAGTTTAAGTGTTCAATTTTCAAAGAAAAATCCTTTAAAACACTTTGTTTCACCCATATTGTTTATTCCAAGTCTTCTTTATTTATATATATACATTGCTTGGAGCTTTGACACCATTTTACTCTACCTATTGAAGAGTTCGTTTGGGTTTTCTTCTAAATCTCTCAAAGAATAAGAAGTTCATTTTTAGATGCGGCATTGTCACATGGTGAAAGGCACTGTGTGTGGTTGATAATTGCTTCCTAGTTCCTCATTGGTGGATTCCAAGGTTCTGGTGGAGTCCAGGATTGTCGACTAAGCACGGGTATTTTCAAGAAGATGCGTGGGGGCTTGAAGGAGTCGAGTCGAGTGTTTTCAGTCATCTTACTTGCAATTGTAATTCCGTACATAGTGGACTTAAGGCTAGGGCCATCTGAGATTGTTTCCCGTTGTGGGTTTTTCCTCGTACATCATGGCGTAGCGATTCATTATTTAATTTTATCTTGCTATATCACCTAGAACGCATGCTTAGGAAAGAAGATAAAATTGGTTTAAAATCACTACTAATTGAATTTGGTGCTAATTAAATATTGGGTAATGTGTAGTTAATTTAAGTCATTAATTTAATGTGTTAAAATTTGGTTTCGCCTAATTTGATTAATTGGAAAATATGACTTAGGCAAATTTCTAGGACTTGGGTTAATTAATTGTGTTTAGGTGAAATCAAAATTGCGTGTGTGTGTTCCATCATATTTCACTTGTGTTTAATTTTAATTTGAAAAAGAAATTAAAATTTGTAATTTGTTGTTTTGTTGAACCATCATCATTCGCTTCCGCATATTTAACAAGGAATCTGATTTTAAAGTATATGAAGTTTTTTTAAAATCGGGGGCCTATTGTTCCAACAAGTGGTAACAGAGGTTTGATTGAGAAAAGCTACTGCTTTCAAATTGGTATCGGTGCAAAAATGATAAATTATTTCATTAAAGATCCTTTAATTATTTTTGGTTAAAATGGAATTTTCCCCATTTTCGAAATTTCCTATTTTCGATGGTTCTATCTATGCGTATTGGAAAACGCGAATGAAATTGGCACTTAAATCTATTAATGAGAGGGTTTAGTTATCTGTTGTTAACGGGTGGTCTCCACCAACTCATTAAGTAGCTAATGAACGTGTTCCCAAACCGATCGGTAGATGGAGTGAGAATGAATTTAAATGATCAAATTTTAATTCTCGAGGTTTCAATGCCTTGTTTAGCATGGTCACACTGGATGAATTCCGTCGTATTATGATGTGTGAAACCGCTAAAGAAGCTTGGGATATTTTATAACTCATTCATGAAGGTACAAGTGCCATTAAAGCTTTGAAACTCCAAAATCTCACCACTCAATTTGAAACCATCAACATGAACGAAAAAGAAACTTTTGATGAATTTTATGATAGACTTTTCGATATTGTTAATACATCTTTTAACTTGGGAGAGAAAATACCCAAAAACTGAGTAGTAAAGAAAATTTTTAGGTCCCTACCCGATAGATTTATTCCAAAAGTGACCGTTTTAAATTCTTTACCAACTTTAGCCTCTACAAAATTAGAAGAACTTGTAGTTGATTTACAAACCTATGAACTAGACATGTTTCCCTCTAAAATCAAAAAGAAAATTGAAAAGGGCATTTCTTTAAAATCCCGAGAAGGGAAACAACAAGTAGTAGAGAGCGAGAGCGAGAGCGAGAGCGATAGTGACTCGGAAGATATGACTTTGTTTGCTCGAAAATTTCAAAAATTTCTTAAATTTAACAAATATAAATTTAAAAATAATTTTGAGAAATTTGAAACTTCTAAGCATGACAAAGCTGAAAGGATCCCAAAAGCTCCTAAAAAAATTTAAACAGGGATGAGTCAGATAAGTGTTTTGGTTATGAAGGTTATGACCATAGGGCTTTTGAGTGCCCCACTAAACTAAGGAGAGAGGGTAAGAAACAAATTTATTTTAATTCAACCCTTAGTGATAGTGATATTGAAGAGGGACCCGATTCCCTTACTAAGCCCAACTTTGTGGCTTTTATGGCTAGTCATATGAGCAATAGTGAGAACTCATCTATTGATAAATTTTTAACACATAATCCTTCCAAGGTCATAGTTTATGATTCCTTTGCTTTTGATGGTATTGAGAGTAAAGAAGAAAGAGAGAGTGAAAATGAAGAAGAGGTTAATGTGAGTGAACTTCAAAATGATTTTCAAGAACTTTACGAAGAATATATTAAATTAAAAAGAGCTAATTTGAAGTTTGAAGCTTGTTTAAAAGAGCATGTCAAGGTCGTTGATGATAGTGCTTTAGTGGAAGACCTTAGGACACGTGACAAGACTCTTCGAGAGAAGATTAAATATGTAGAAGGCTTTAATGGAATCCTTGAAAAAGGAGCTTTTCGAGTTTGAAGAGAGAAATATTTTATTAGAGTCTAACATACTAGAATTAGAAAATAAATTAAAAGACTCTAGTAAAGTCAAATTTTATTTGGACTGTTGTTCACAAAAATTAGATAAAATCTTAGGCACGGTCCAAATAAAAAATGACACTTGTGGTTTAGGCTTAGATACTTGTAATGAATCTACTCATAAATACAAAAAAAAATTTTTAAGAGAATCACCTAGGAAAGCCTTTCGAGATCAATCCTTAGGTCCCAATTTTCGATGTGTTTTTACTTGTGCTCATTGTGGTTGAAAAGGTCATCTTAGGAAATTTTGTTTTGATCTTAAACGAGTTCCTAGAAAAACCAAATGTAAGGCAATCGAGATAGTCAAGATTCCTACACCCCTAGATCGTCATTCATCATTAGTTTGGGTTAGGAGAATCGACTTGGTAGCTTTACAAGATAGGGTTTTTGATTCTCATTTACTTTCACATGCTTCCTCCCTTGTAAAACCTAAAGGTTGAATGTTTATTTTTATTTGCACACTTTAACTTTTGTACTTCATGATATATCATCATGCTAAATGTAAGCTTGTTTAATCATTTTCTAGTCTATGCTCCATGCTTAATCACATGCTACAATAATGATTTTTTTTTATCTTTTGTATTATATTTAATTTTATTTTTGTTTGCTTTAATGAAAAATAGAAAAAGATTTTTGTTTATCATTTGTGCTTTACCTTTTAGTAATTTAGGCTTAATGAAAAATGCAAATAATTTTTGTGTGTCTTTTGAGTATATATTTTTATTTTTGGTTAAAAATTTGATAAACTCAAAAAGATTTTTATTTTGTGTGTATTTTAGTTTGACACACTTTATGTGGCACAAAATTGTGTTAGAATCCCATCTTTTACACTCTCATATGGCTAGAACTTTTGGTTTAGATTGTCAATCCTTATTATGTTCTTTACCATGCTTACATGGAGTAGTCGGATTTTGTGTTGATTTAATGAATTCTATTGTTATATGCCTCTATTCACACATGCACGAGCTCTTTTTGAAATTTAACTTCATATGTATATTTGATCTTTGTGAGGTGTTATCCTACCAATTATGTCATCTACATATTTGTGACCTAGGAGGGCTAGTGCACGTCAAAATCCGTTGCACGTGAGATCTGTGTGAGAAATAAAAAATGGTAAATATAAATGTGCACGGGGAAGGGATCCGAAAGGATTTATTATCCTTTACGAATATTAAGCCACCGTTTGTTTGGACCTAAAAGAAATACGTGGTCCAAAGGCATAAAAACGGAAAATATGGCATTAAAAATAAAAATAAATTGCCAAGGCCTATGTTTGATTGATATATTCATTCAAAATTGGTATATGCTTATTGAGGGAGATTGGATGGTATATCAACGGTTTGCACAATGTCCGTTGATCCTAGTTGTACTTTCAATGTCATGACTCTATTGGTTTGTAGAATCATCAACATGCTAGGTGTGTATGCATTGTGTATGTTTATTCATTGAGTTCAATCTATATTGTCATATGAGGTTATATTCAAATATGATGAAGTTTGCAATCAATTGAGAACTCCGTGAACATATTTTAAGTGATTGGGTCTAAATTTAATTGTTACTAGTTCACACCCCAACACTTACGTTTCCATATGACACATTTTTGCCATACGAGTGAGAAAAGCTTATCTTATTTTGTGTCATTTGTGTTTTTATATCTATATATGTGTACTTGAGTCTATTAGGTATATATTATGTATACATATATGATATTTTGTTTTGGTCTTTGCCTTACTTTCTAGTCCATCTATGCTTTTATTCATAATTGGTATCTCTCTTGTTGCATTCTTTGTTTGATATCACATGCTTAATACTTTATGTATCATATTGGTATCATTTTCTTGCATATTAGTTGGTATCAATTCTTATTTGTTGGATTAGTTGTGTTTTTGTTGCCCATGTGCTTTAATGTTCTCATCACTTTATGCACTAACGCATGTTTAGCTTGTTATCCCATTCTATTTATCCATTGTTTAGTTTAGAGGGTGTATATGTTTTAATTGGGGGAGATAAGTTAATGTTTTGATTCCTTAGCCTTTGTCTATTCCTGAACAAAAACAGAGAGAATGATAGGGGGAAATGGTATCTAATCCTATTGTAATTGTATCTTAGTTTGGGGGCGATTTAACTTAGGGGGAGTCGCTATCTTCTTAGGTTGATCATAGTTGATAAATGGGAGAATTAATTTAAGGGGAGTAATTATTTAATTTCATTTAATACTTTGATATTCCCTATGCGTTTAATGTGTTTGCTTAAGTGTGCAGGAATTATATTCTAAGTGGCAACTTTTAGCGACAAATATTTTGATCCTTTGGGTTGTTTGAGTCAAGCATTGTATTTTTTTTTTGGTGGAACTTTTTATTAGTATAGTAGAGCTTGACGACCCTTCAGGATTTTTTTGTTTGTTCTTGTCCTGGAATAGCCAAAGGGGGAGATTTGTAAGAACACAAATTTCAAATTGAGTCCTTTGTAGTTTTGGCTCAATTCCAGACAAAAATGTTTGAGTCATAGGATAGAGTTATTGATCATACTTCAAGCCTATGACTTGTTTGTTGAAGACGTAGCGGCCAAGATATTAAAGCTTCATAAAATGCCGAGTTTAATGTGCCTTGTTTCTACGTCAACAAAATTGGTTGCATTGATCCTAAGGTATGAATGCATTTTGAATATATATATATATATATATATATATAGGAGCTTGGAACAATTTATATTGGGTGTACGTTTATTTAAAACTGTTGTTTAATTTCAGAAAGATTTTATTAAAACTTTAATATAAAGTATATAAAGTTTCTGGGCTAAAAATCGAATTTTTCAACTTTCGGCAAGTTCGTTTGAAGTGTCGTTCGAACAATAATGTCGTTCGAACGAGTTTCCAACGAGTTCCCAAATTGGCCACTGGAATGTCGTTCGAAGTATTGTTCGAACGAGAATGATGGATTAAAAGAGATATCCAACAATATTTCTAACGAGTTCACACTGGAACTTCGTTAGAAGCTCGTTCGAATGAGACTTCGTTCGAACGAGATTTGGCGGGAACAGTTAATTGGCAGTTTTGAGCAGTTTTTGACCCACTTTACCACTTCTTTTCCCACTATCTTTTGACAGAACTTCTTAAGTGCGAAAATGAACTTTTTCTAATTAACTTTTTCATAATATTCTAACTCCTAGAGAGTGTTTTGAGAGTTCATCTTTCCTAAGAAAAAGTTCAAGTTTAAGTGTTCATTTTTCAAAGAAAAATCCTTTAAAACACTCTGTTTCACCCATATTGTTTCTTCCAAGTCTTCTTTATATATATATATATATATATATATATATATATATATATATATATATATATATATATATATACATTTCTTGGAGTTTTGGAACCGATTTACTCTACCTATTGAAAAGTTCGTTTGGGTTTTCTACTAAATCCCTCAAGGAAGAAGAAGTTCGTTTCTGCCTGTGGCAATATCACATGGTGAAAGGCACTATGTGTGGTTGACGGTTGCTTCCTAGTTCCTCATTGGTGGATTCCAAGGTTCGGGTGGAGTTCAGGATTCTAGACTAAGCAGAGGTATTTGCAAGAAGACGCGTCGGGGCTTGAAGGAGTCGAGTCAAGTGTTGTAAGTCATCTTGCTTGTAATTGTAATTTCGTACTTAGTGGAGTTAAGGCTTGGTCCGTCCGAGGTTGTTTCCCGTTGTGGGTTTTTTCCATACATCGAGGAATAGTGATTCATTATTTAATTTTATCTTTCTATATCACCTAGAACGCATGCTTAGGCAAGAAGATAAAATTGGTTTAAAATCACAACTAATTGAATTTGGTGCTAATTAAATATTGGGTAATGTGTAGTTAATTCAAGTCATTAATTTAATGTGTTAAAATTTGGTTTGGCCTAATTTGATTAATTGGAAAATATGACTTGGGCAAATTTCTAGGACTTGGGTTAATTAATTGTGTTTAAGTGAAATCAAAATTGCGTGTGCGTGTTCCATCATATTTCACTTGTGTTTAATTTTAATTTGAAAAAGAAATTAAAATTTGTAATTTGTTGTTTTGTTGAACCATCGTCATTCGCTTACGCATATTTAACAAGGAAATTGATTTTAAAGTATACTAAGTTTTTTAAAAATCGGGGGCATATTGTTCCAACAAGTGGTATCAGAGATTTGATTGAGAAAAGCTACCGCTTTCAGTGACAATATAGATTGAACTCAATGAACAAACATATACAATGCATACAAGCCTAACATGTTTATGATTCTACAATCCAATAGAGTCATGACATTGAAGTACAACTAGGATCAACGGACATTGTGCAAACCGTTGATATACCATCCAATCTCCCTCAATAAGCATATATTATTTGAATGAATATATCAAACAAAAATAAGACATGGAAATTATTTTTCTTTTAATGCCATAATTCTATTTTTAGGCTTTTGGACCACGTATTTCTTTTAGGTCCAAACAAACGGTGGCTTAATATTCGCAAAGGATAATAAATCCTTTCGGAGCCCTTCCCCGTGCACATTTATATTTATCATTTTTTATATCTCACACAAATATCACGTGCAACGGATTTTGACATGCACTAGTCATCCTAGGTCACAAATATGTAGATTAATAGATTGATAGGAGAAAACCTCACAAAGCTCAAATATAACATGTGACGAATAAATTTCAAAAGAGCTCGTGCATGTGTGAATTGAGGCATATAAAAATAAAATCCATTTAAGCAACACAAAATTAAACTACTTCATGTATGCATGGTAAAGAACATAATAAGGATTGACAATCAAAACCCAAAGTTCTAACCATATTAGAGCGTAAGATATGGGATTCTAACACATGTGTATGCCAAATAGAGTGTATCAAACTAAAATACACAAAAAATAAAAATCTTTTTGAGTTTTTACTAATATTTAGCGAAAAATAAAAATATTTACTCAAAAGACACACAAAAGTCATTTGTATTTTTCATTAAGCATGGATTATGAAAAGGGTAAAACAGAAATGATAAAAAAAAATCTTTTTTTATTTTTCATTTAATGCAACATAAAATGAAATAATAGAATACAAAAGATAACTAAAAATCATTATTCTAGCATGTGATTAAGCATGGAGCATAGACTAGAAAATGATTAAACATGCATACACCTAGTAATGACATATAATATGAAGCACAAAAAGCTAGAGTATGCAAACAACTAACACATTCGACCTTAAGATTTAGCAAGTGAGGTTTCATGTGAAAGCAAATGAGAATCAACAAATCTAATATCTAGCGCATCTACAAATGATTTTCGAACCTATATAGATGTATATTTAAAATGATGGGATTTGGAAACTAATGAAATACTAAACATAGACTTCGTAGGGCTTCTTTTAAGATCAAAACAAAATGACCTAAGGTGACCTTTCCTACCACAATGCAAGCATGTTAAAACATGAGGAATGATACCTACGGTGTGACCTTTTATAAAGTCCTTGAATAAAGTCGACCCTCTAAAACAAACAATGGTCTTAGCTTTAGTAACGTAAGTATTTTAACTAGATGAGCTAGAATCATTACAACTACTACTCGAGTCATGTCAATCATTTTTCATATTTAAAATTTTGGACTCAAGTAATAAATTAGACTCCTCAATTTTACGAGACTTCTTCTTTAAATTTTCTATAACTCCTAGAAGGTTATCACGCTCTCCCTCAATGTGAGCAAACTTGTCCTTAAGAGTATTTTCTCGACTATCACTCTCTTTCTTGGACATTTCTAAAATATTATAATTGTAATTTATGTCCATGAGCTTTTCAAGAAATATATCTTTTTAAGATAGGGAGATTTGCAAAAACTCAACCTTAGTTTTAAAACAAGAATTTTCATTATCAAGAAATTTAATTCTTTTGCAAATCTCAAATTTAATTCTCTTAATGTTTCATTACACTTATTAAGCTCATTAAATTCCTCTCAAATAGCAAAAATTTCATTATCATTAGAAATGGACAAATTATCATTAAGGCGTCCTATCGAGAAATACAAAAAAAATGAGAGTGAGTAACAAAAATGAACCACTTAAAAATGCAAGGTGCACAAAAATTATAAAATCCCAAAAATGGATCGTCGACGCGATAAATTAGCGCTCCATCTCTGATACCACTTGTTGGAACACGAGGCCCCCAAATTTAAATTCTTTTACTCCAAAACTTAATTTCTTTTTATGAGATGCGGAAGCGTTGATGGATCAATTAAACAACAAATTTTAATTTCTTTTCAAATTAAAATTAAACACGTGAAATTAAATTAAAACACACACACAATTTAAATTTCACTTATACACAATTAATTCACTTCAAGTCCTAGATATTTACCTAAGTCATATTTTCAATATTATAAAGTTAGGCCAAACCAAATTTATCAAATTAAGTGATGACTTGAATTAAAAAACATTTACCCAATTAATTATGTAGCACCAAATTAAACACATGTAGTGATTTTAAACCCAATTTATCTTTTTACCTAAGCATGCGTTCTAGGTGAGTTTTGCGAAACTAAAAAAAATAATGAATCACTATGCCGCGATGTACGAGGAAAAACCCACAACGGGAAAAAACCTTGGATGGACCTAGCCTTAAGTCCACTAAGTATGGTTTTACAATTACAAGATAGATGACTTACTTCCCCGACTCGACCCCATTCAAGACTTAGCGCATCTTCTTGTAAACACCTCCGCCTAGTCGACAATCCTGGAGATCCACCAGAATCTTGAAATCACCAATGAGACAAAGGTACACCTTCAACCACACATGGTGCCTTTCACCATGTGAGACTGCCGCAGAAAAACAAACTTCTTATTCTTTGTGGGATTTAGAAGCAAACCCAAACTTCTCTTCAAACGGTAGAGATAAACCGGTGCCAAAACTCCAAGCAATTTATATATATATATATATATATATATATAAATGAACTTGGATAAACGGACTACGGGTGTGTAAACCTTGATTTTGTTCTAAGGATTAGAACATGTTAACAAAAATTCAAGGGGAGTTTTTCTCTAGAAGAATTTACTCTCAAAACACTCTTAGTGAGGAAAAGGTTATGAAAAATTCTTAACAAAAATGTTGTTCCCTCACTAGTTAAATCTGTCAAAACGTTAGTGGGGAAAAGTAGTGGGAAAAGTGGAAAAACTGCCCAAAAAAACTGTTCCCGCCAAATCTCGTTCGAAAAATATTTTCGTTCGAACAAAGTCTCGTTCGAACGATACTTCTAACGAAGTTCCAGTGGAAGGTCGTTGCAAACCCCGTTCGAACGACAATATCGAACGAAAAACTAGAAAACCAAAAATTCTATTTTTAGCCCAGAAACTTTATTTTAAAGTTTTAATGAAACTTTCTGAAACACAATAACAGTTTTAAAAGAAGATACACCCAATGAAAAATGTTCCAAGCTCCTATATATATATTCAAAATGCATTCATACCTTAGGAGCAATGGAACATTGTTGATGACGTAGAAACGAGGCACAATAAACTTGGCATTTTGATGAAGCTTTAAACTTGGCCGCTATGTCTTCAACTTTTAGTATGTCATGAAGGATGGTCAATAACTCTATCATATGACACAAACATTTTTGTCTGAAATTGAGCCAAAACTAAAAAGAACTCAATTAGAAATTTGTGTCCTTACATAAACAATATTGGCGAATTATATTCGAAAGCCCTTATTTTGTTTGGATTTATTGGTTGTATTTATGTAGCAACACACAATTTATTATCTTGATTGTAGGAATAAATGTAACATGATTTTGACTCTCATGTTTAAGAGAAAATTTTGAGTATATAAAAGGAAATTCATGAAAAAAAATGTACAAAAGAAACTTCTATTTTAATGATATATAACAAGTCATAAAACTGAATCCATAAATTGTTAAGAGAGAAGAAAATAGTAGCGATTAGAGAAGAGGGACAATGTAGATTAATGATTTGTATAATTTAAATAAAAAAATAACATCCTGAAAGTTACAATGTTTCACCATATCAAAATAAGGGAAGCTAGGTTGTGTGACAACCCTCTCACCAAAATATGGGGTGGCCAGCCCGATACTCCAATATAACAGGAATCATGGATGGAATCATTCTCAGCATCGCAATAATATAAAAAGTATCCAGGATAACCACTCAATATTTCAGAAAAACGGGTTGCCAAAAGTTTTGGTTTTAAGGTTAAGGAAATAATTTAAACAACCCAATTTAAAAATAAAGTGGAAACCCCGAAGAAATTATATTACATACACATCAAAATATACAATAAGGGACCGAATATGATGTCGGTCAACAGACTCTTACAATAATATTAAATAAGTACAGTAAATTACGTAATACATTACATTAGACAATTACAAAAGCTTGGGACTCACTCCCGAGTAAATGACCCGATCATAACTAAAGGAAAAGAATGACGACGTCTATACCAAGTATCCCTTAATATCCGTAAAGTATCAGGGCTCCCCAAAACACTGGAATAGAAAAGTCAGAACGGGCATCCTTGAGGCGGAGCACCTGAGCGGTTACAAGATTCATGCACAACAAGAAATATGAATGGGTCAGGGCTCGATTTTAAATGATCACCAGATGAATAAAGAGCATGACAGTTATGAACAGTAAATCATGACTAATAGTAATAAGAATTTACCTACAAAATTTAATGTATAAGTTAAGATAATCTAAATAACCATAAGTTTAATTTAGTTAAGTATGAGAATAAGAATGATTAACAATAAATTAAAAGCTTTCGTCATGTTTCATTTCATAGTTCCGTTCCTTATCAGGAAATACAATCACAATTATATGCTGTTTGTGACTTTCCATTCCTCATCCGGAATATAATCATTATCATATGCTCTTTGTGGCATGTCATTATGCTCTTTATGGCATTTATAATACATAAGGTCCCACTTGATTAAGAATTGTTATATTCATATACAAATAACAATTCTAAGACCGTCCCTCCGGGTTTCACCACTGGACGCGCCCCTAAATGACTATCATCTTCCAGGGCCTATCAACCAAGACAACTTGGGCACCAATAACGCAAGACGTCGGGAAGCAGCCATATGCCTGCGGGAGAGTCATTACCACACCCAGAATCACCTCACCAGCACAGAAACATACAATAATCGCTCATATGGCCTAGGAATATATCCACCCTGCATTCATTAGCCAGGGGGCATCACCTCACGCGCGAACTTCCCTTATGATAGCATTTAGAGAGGTGTGTTTAAGTAAATTATCATTTACCATATTCATGATTAAGTAAATTATCATTTACCATATTCATGATTAAGTAAATTATCATTTACCCTAATCATTACCATTTCCCTTTCATTTTCATTTCCATTTTACATATGTATGTTTCATTTTATCCGAAACCATAGTCATTTACATTTTTATAAATACCTCATATTTTACCCGGAGCCATACTTAATACATCTTATCATTGTAATGTCAATGAATGAATAAACTTTTAATTTATTCTCCCAAGATTTGATTGTGGTGTTATTGTAAACCATTAAGACTAACATTTCTCAATTGAGCTTCTAAAGTCTCCCAAACACAACCCTACAACCCCTAGACTCAGACAAACTTACTAGAGGAAAATAACACTTTATCACCTATTTGTAAGTCCCCAAAAAAATCCCCATCTAATGCATTACTGATCGAGGGTAGATAACTAACTCATATAGGACTCTAGGAGTCTAAGTTTACTTCATACAAGAAGGTTCCTAAGTCCGAAGCCTAAAGAAAAGGGATTGGAATTGAGTTAGAAAAATAACTCAAAATTGCAGCACTTCCGAATCGATTCGGGCTGGCAAGCGAATCGATTCGGACTAGCTGAATCGATTCAGAAAGGAAAACCTGACCTTCTGCAACCTACCGAATCGATTCAGACCATTCGAATCGATTCGGTCCCTTCAGACCTGTAAGCTGCCCTTATGGCGAATCGATTCGCCCTGACCGAATCGATTCTCCCCTGCGAATTTTCCAAGTATGAGTTACGGGTTATGAACCCTAATTTTTCACCAAAATCAAATCTCTTCCATTTTTACCCACATCCAACAACATTAATCTACCCCAAATCATCCTACATTATTATTAACTGCTATAACCCACAATTTCATCAACATAAACTAAGATTAGGGCTAAAACACCATAAAATCCATATTTGTTCCACAAATTCTAATACACAACTATCACACAATTTACTCGTATTAAATCATATATTAGCATGTAGAAAACTTGCCTTAAAGTTGAAATCTCAGATTTCTTTGTGGTAGAAGCAATCCCAATTCTTTAATCTCCAATCTCTCTTATTTCTCCTTTTTTTCTCCTCAATTCTCTTCTCACACTCTCTCTCTAGGTTTGGTAACACACAAATGAGAAATGAAATAAGGTGCAAGACTTAAAATCGTGGCTTAAGTCTAAAATTCCCAACTTAAATGGTTAATACCACATTAAAATGACTCACAAATACGCATTTAAGTTAAAACCAGTCAAAAGTGCTCGAAACATAAAAATACAATATGGCACTTATTTTTACTCTCTCGCACATTTCGGGACTAACTACACCCTCTAAACTGGCATCCGCAAATTTTATAATTCATTTAAAGTTCCGGTTTCATTTAAACCATAATGTCATTTAAAACACATGACACCATAAAACATGCAACATGATGATATTTACTTACACATATAGTAAATATGCAACATTCTAGTAATTATTAACTTTCAACTCATTCAATTAATATTTACTCCATTTCCCACATTTTATAAAATTACCTTATGTAGTAAATTAATATAAAATTAGCCTCCTAAAAGTGAGGGTTGTTACATACTCCCCCCCCCCCCCCCCCCTTATGAGGGAATTTTTCCCTCAAAATTCAGGCGTACCCTAATCACATAAAGGGTATACTATTCTAAACTATCATTCTATCACCCTTAATATAACCCTCATTATTGTAGCGTCCGAAATAGACTCGGACTAAGGTCGTTACTAACGATCTCAATCTACATTCTTTGTGCTCTAACATAGCACCAAATCATTCCTTATGAACTATTGACCCCACCTTCCTACGGCGGAAGACGATACCCACATGTCTTGACACAAATTGCCTTACTTCCTGAATCACGTTACATCCCTCCTCGGGGATACCGACACCAACGCTAAATGGCTTAACCCCAACACTTCTCAACTTCTCTTCGCATAGGCGTATCCCTTCAAAGTATATGGATCAATAAGCCCAATCATTAAAGAAATTGTTCGGGACCACTCCAAATCGAAGGAGCATATTGTCTGCTGGCTCCATCCAACGAGTATGCAAATTACTCAACCAGTTACACCAGGCCACTCGCGATGCCATACCTTAGGAAATGATCCGAATTATTGTACGGGAATTTCCATCCATACAAACTACTTCTCCCATCCATCCATTTATCCTAAGACGCACATTCAAGATATGCCTTTCGGCATTAGGTTAACTTCCTCCATTCATTCATCCACTTTAGGGTGGTAAGATGTACCCCATTTCCATACGGTTCCCATTACTTCCTGAAAACTTTACCAAACCTTCGACACGAATATCTAGTTTCGGTCCACCACTATTTTGATAGGCACTTCATACGTTTTTACCACTCCTCCATACAGAGAGGGGCGTACTACTCTACATTTAGTCCACCCATAATGGCCGAAGAAGCAGCGATTTGGGCGAACGATCAACAATTTTCTTAAATAGGATCATGACCAGTTCCGTGCTGACAATTCAATGAAGACGTCTATGAATATACCCTTCTTCGTTCCACTACTACTCTTCTTCACAGGAGTAGGTGAAATGGTCAGTCGTAGACATGAATGCTCTTGCTATAAAGTCTTCCTAGTTATGCTCGTTCTACTTAGCTTTCCATGCCTTCACTAATTTCTCCGACGGGTTTTATACTTGACGCATCTACTACCCCAATCTCATTCCCTTAGCGAAAGGGAATATCCAATTGATAGTCCTTTATAAACTCATACACCAACTCTATTCATCCCACAACATATTGCAACAACTTGTTGCTAGCGAGAAAGACCAAATTTCCTGCCCAGGAAGTAGTGCCTCATTTCTTTAAGGCGATCACTACCGCAATGAATTTTAAATCAAGCATGGAATAATAGTTCCCTCAAGGTTTAATTTTTTGAGACGCATAAACAATGGGTCCATGCTCTAGTATTATTACTTCCCGTTCCTGGCAGAGACTTATTCCCACCCTCGAGCTTAACAACATGGGCTCAGGGGTAAAAGTCAACTCATCCTTTTAACTCCCCAAAAGTTAAGTTACCAACGTAACACTCTATCTAAGAGAGGCCTCATATCCTTCGACCTAACCTTCCAAACCTCTCGAGATTCCATACTTCTCGTTCCTAGGGACCTAATCCCTCTTAGAGTTAACCCACAACCTATTCGTGGTCAACTCCCTACATCCTTCCTAAATCAACGTCACATGCCCTAAAGGCCTTACGTCCTAATAATCCTAAAGTCGATCTACATATATTTTATCTAATTCATATACGTATTATACTAAGTATATCCCTAGTTCCCAAGACCTTTCTCAACTTCCGACATTCACTCGATTTCATACGTGGGACGTCTCGCCAAAGCGAAATCCACACAAGGAACCCTCCCATTACACTACTACCTCGCATCGTCGGTCATCAAGATATAACGGTCTAAGACACATGGTCAGGACCAAAATAATTCTAACTCACAACCCTACTAATAAGATTCTACTTCTATGTCTTACCATACAAATAATTGAGGATTTCAACCAATCGGACGTTTACTTTCTGTAAATTTTCACAAATATTTATCCCACTATATACACATCTTTGTAAATGGACTTCTCATCAAGGCATAACCATAAGTCTCAATTCGACTTCATATTTCAGTCTCCCTCACATCGATTAGAGGAGAGAACCATATTCAATGCTTCTATCTCACACTTTAGTAGCCCCTAATCACTCAATCACGTAATTCTCGGCTGACCCTTCCAACTCACCTTCTAACAACAAAAAGAGAGAAGGAAATAAAAAGAAAATAATAACATCTCTCCACTCCCAACGTCGTTAAGGTTCACGCGTGGAGCGTCTCACAAAAGCAAAATCCAAATAAGGAACCCCTCTAATGCATTACTACTTAACCTTGTTAGTTGTGGAGATAAGGCACAACAACCACAAACAAAGAAAATAAATAATCAAACACTCAACCAAGATAACGCAACAAGTAATGAAAATATCCTACCTACCTCAAACCACCTCTATAAGGTCTCAAACTGTATCCAGGAGAGATATTATAGAACAACTAGTTCCATCCTGAAACTAGACGTAGGATAGCCTCGTAATCTATTCGCTTGCTATCACCTCAATCAAACTAAAATATCTTTACTCGTATAATACACATAATACAAATAGCACATAACACACATAACACTCTTTAAAAATATCATCACTCTCCCTATAACGAGTGAAGGAAAAGATAGAACTTCCATACCACGAAAGTCATATAGTTACTCTTTTTATAATAGCGTCAATACTACCTCAAGATCGATATGCACACCCGAATCTAGAGTAAACACAATACTACTCCATCTTATCATAAGAAATGCACCACCCACTACTAAGGTATAATTCCCGCCAACATTCCTGCCAATCACCCCAGGTTAATACTAATGGTTCTCAGACACTGTACTCGAGTCTTAACCGAACCAATATTACTTCCATCAATGCCCCAACTAGGCACCTTATCCTTACCCTTGTTCTCCAATCAACAGAATCAAAATGTGTGGTTCTACATTAAACGTCAAAATTTCCCACGCAATCCCTTTCACTTTCTCAACAAAATAGAGCACACTACCGGCCTCCCCTTCTTTAGTTCAATGAATCCTCCCCGGGCGGATATCCACCAATGGGGTTTCATGAACACTGTTCCTTCACAAGTGTTAACGACACTTATTCTGAAGCCTATCATTCCACAGAAGGGATCTCTCTTCCTTATACCTAACTTATTTTGGTGTACGGCCTCCCTAACCGTATAGCTCTTTATTCACTATCGGCCTCAGACCGAACCTCGTGTGAATGTTTGAGAATCCACCTTCTCATCATTCTAGTTATCCCATAGATTCTCGCTGTTGAAAATGTCCATCGGGTTTCTCCATGGGAAAAACTTCCTGCACCCATAATTATTGTGACTACGTTCCCACCATTTCAACACTACTCCTATGGGTGAAGGATTTTCCTCCATCCTTTTCATCTGGGCACTTCTATACCCCTCTCTAGGGCAAAGTCTTGGGCCTTATGCATCCACCAAATGGGGATGCATCTCCTCTCCCTTACTTCAACATGTGGCCCTTATCATGGGCTTTTCTCCAATTCAATTTAACGCCGATTGGAATCCCAAGCTTAGTACCACTCTCTACTTCTAGCGGTACTTGGAAAACTATATCTACTGTATTTAGTAATCGCGGTAGCAAGATAAGAAAATGCTACAAAAGGGAGCGACTTCTAAAGCGGTCTTCATTCCCGACCACAACTCACAGTTCCTAGTAAGCCTATATCGTGATGCCTTCATAACGACCTTCTCTAGCGCCCTTCTTCAACCGACCTACTAATCTCACACGAACGCGCAACAGATTCTATGGGTTCTACCTCGTGGCAGGAGAACGAAATCTCACAAGAGAAATCAACGATCTTAATCCTAAGGCTCCATGCCAAATCAAAAGTAACGCTGAAAACGTAATGCGTCCACACAGATTCCAAAGGACTCTAGAACCTGATGCTCTAATACCATCTGTGACAACTCGCTCACCAAAATATGGGGTGGCCAGCCCGATACTCCAATATAACAGGAATCATGGATGGAATCATTCTCAGCATCGCAATAATATAAAAAGTATCTAGGATAACCACTCAATATTTCAAAAAAACGTGTTGCTAAAAGTTTTGGTTTTAAGGTTAAGGAAATAATTTAAACAACCCAATTTAAAAAGAAAGTGGAAACCCCGAAGAAATTATATTACATACACATCAAAATATACAATAAGGGATCGAATATGCTGTCGGTCAACAGACTCTTACAATAATATTAAATAAGTACATTAAATTACGTAATACATTACATTAGACAATTACAAAAGCCTGGGCCTCACGCCCGAGTAAATGACCCGATCATAACTAGAGGACAAGAATGACGGAGTCTATACCAAGTATCCTGTAATATCCGTAAAGTATCACGGCTCCATGAAACACTGGAATAGAAAAGTCAGAACGGGCATCCTTGAGGCAGAGCACCTGAGCGGTTACAAGATTCATGCACAACAAGAAATATGAATGAGTTAGGGCCCAGTTTTATATGATCACCAGATGAATAAAGAGCATGACAGTTATGAACAGTAAATCATGACTAATAGTAATAAGAATCTACCTACACAATTTAATGCATAAGTTAAGATAATCTAAATAACCATAAGTTTAATTTAGTTAAGTAGGAGAATAAGAATGATTAACATGAAATTAAAAGCTTTCGTCATGTACACTGATTCATTTCATAGTTCCGTTCCTTATCAGGAAATACAATCACAATTATATGCTCTTTGTGGCTTTCCACTCCTCATCAGGAATATAATCATTATCATATGCTCTTTGTGGCATGTCATTATGCTCCTTATGTCATTTATCATACATCAAGTCCCAATTGATTAAGAATTGTTATATTCATATACATATAACGATTCTAAGACTGTCCCTCTGGGTTTCCCCACTCGACGCGCCCCTAAATGACTATCATCTTCTAGGGCTTATCAACCAAGATAACCTGGGCACCAATAACGCAAAATGACGGGAAGCGGACATATGCCTGCGGGAGAGTCATTACCACACCTAGAATCACCTCACCATCACAGAAACATACAATAATCGCTCATATGGCCTAGGACTATATCCACCCTGCATTCATTAGCCAGGGGGAATCACCTCACGCGCAAACTTCCCTTATGAAAACATTTAGAGAGGTGTGTTTAAGTAAATTATCATTTACCATATTCATAATTAAGTAAATTCTCATTTACCCTAATCATTACCATTTCCCTTTCATTTTCATTTCCATTTTACATATACATGTTTCATTTTATCCGAAACCATAGTCATTTACATTTTTATAAATACCTCATATTTTACCCGGAGCCATACTGAATACATCTTATCATTGTAACGTCAATGAATGAATAAACTTTCAATTTATTCTCCCAAGATTCGTTTGTGGTGTTATTGTAAACCATTAAGACTAACATTGCTCAATTGAGCTTCTAAAGTCTCCTAAACACAACCCTACAACCCCTAGACTCAGACAAACTTACTAGGGAAAAATAATACTTTATCATCTATTTGTAAGTCCCCGGAAAAATACCCATATAATGCATTACTGATCGAGGGTAGATAACTAACTCATCTAGGACTCTAGGAGTCTAAGTTTACTTCATACAAGAAGGTTCCTAAGTCCGAAGCCTAAAGAAAAGGGATTGGAATTGAGTTAGAAAAATAACTCAAAATTACAGCACTTCCGAATCAATTCGCCCTAGTCGAATCAATTCGGACCAGCCGAATCGATTCGAAAAGGAAAACCTGACCTTCTGCAACCTACCGAATCGATTCGGACCATCCGAATCGATTCGGACCCTTCAGACCTGTAAGATGCCCCTATGGCGAATCGATTCGCCCTGACCGAATCGATTCTCCCCTGCGAATTTGCCAAGTATGGGTTACGAGTTATGAACCCTAATTTTTCCCCAAAACTCAAATCTCTTCCATTTTTACCCACATCTAACAACATTAATCTACCCCAAATCATCCTACATGATTATTAACTACTATAACCCACAATTTCATCAACATAAACTAAGATTAGGGCTAAAACACCATAAAATCCATATTTGTTCCCCAAATTCTAATGCACAACTATCACACAATTTACTCTCCTTAAATCATATATTAGCAAGTAGAAAACTTTTCTTAAAGTTGAAATCTCAGATTTCTTTGTGGTAGAAGCAATCCCAATTCTTCAATCTCCAATCTCTCTTCTTTCTCCTCTTTTCTCCTCAATTCTCTTCTCACTCTCTCTCTCTAGGTTTGGTAACACACAAATGAGAAATGAAATAAGGTGCAAGACTTAAAATCATGGCTTAAGTCTAAAATTCCCAACTTAAATGGTTAATACCACATTAAAATGACTCACAAATACGCATTTAAGTTAAAACCAGTCAAAAGTGCCCAAAACATAAATATACAACATGTCACTTATTTTTACTGTCTCGCACATTCCGGGACTAACTACGTCCTCTAAACTGGCATCCGACAAATTTTATAATTCATTTAAAGTTCCGATTTCATTTGAACCATAATGTCATTTAAAACACATGACACCATAAAACATGCGACATGATGATATTTACTTACACATACAGTAAATATGCAACATTCTAGTAAATTTTAACTTTCAACTCATTCAATTAATATTTACTCCATTTCCCACATTTTATATAATTACCTTATGCAGTAAATTAATATAAAATTAGCCTCCTAAAAGCGAGGGTTGTTACAGGTTGCTTACTAACACTTTTGTGCAAATATTTTATAAAAAAGGAGTGTTAATTAACTACAACCAATCTTTTCACAAAGTTATTTTTTCACAACTTAATAGGATGAAATCAAAGATTTCATAATGGAAAACTCAGTACTTAATCTAATTTGATATTCAAGAATTATAAACTTTTCTGAAAAAAGGTTATTTATTATCTAACATCCATTTTATACTTTTTGGTAATATGTACATATTTTGGAACTAAAATATATTCTTGATTTTATATGGGTCGTAAGATTATTGTGATTAACAACCTGAATAATTTTTTTCTTTTCTAATAAAAAAATTAACATACAATGATAATGATAAGGAAAAGGACAATATCCACAATAAATTTAACAATCCCCATGCTATGAATGAAAAGTAAATAAATACAAATATATATCCCCAAAAATTAAGATTGTACATAATAACAAATAAAATATAATTTAGACAATTAACTCAGTTCAGATAGTTCTTATGAATCTATTTAAATTTCAAATACGAAAGCAAAATAGTCCAATAATCCATAAAGAGAACCACATAATTTTTTTTTTAAAACGCATCCTACGTAAATGAATATAGGAAAGAGAATAATAAACTCGTTTTATTATAATAACAAAAATGAAAGGTAATCTTTAAATTATAATAGTGCAATATGAAAGAAATGAGTAAGTGAAATTCATAGCCAAATTCTGAATAAATTTTAAAGAATATTGTAAGCGCTACATTCTATTGACAACATTTAAAGACCACCCAACCTTAAACATATTATAGAAGCAACATACAAAACTCATTATATCAATAAACAATTTGCACTATTGAAATAACATCAAATTATAACATGTGAAGTATTCAGCATGGACAATTTTGAATAGCACTAATATGTAGCAAAAAAGAGTAAAAATAAAATAAAAAGTAGGAAAAAAATACCAAATTAAAACTAATTAAATTGAATATGTGTTACATATGTCCCACATTTTAAAGATAATAATTTTGCATGTACATGTCGTGCCTTTATTGATATTGAGCACGAACACGTGGTGCTTAAGTGCATAATACTTTTATCTCAATTAACTTATATATAGACATTGGAGTCTTCAGTTTACAAAAATTAACAACATAATTAATTACCATAAAAAGTGTGAAAATTTGCAAAACAGTGGAGGAATGATGAAGGGATCTTGCACTCTCGTTGCTTCTTCATTCGTCGCATCTACCGTAGCTATCATCCACCCATGATTTTGATCTCATCTACAATGCTTGTTCTAATGAGAAGGGGATCTCTTCGTCTTATTCGCGTAAGGAGGGAGAGAGTAGTACGCGATTGTCTTTTTCAGAGAATAATAAATTTGAGCCAAGATTCGACGGCTTGAGGTTCATTGAAACTTTGATTACAGCCCACATGTTAAGATATTAATATGTCGTCGTTTTTGTTGTTGTCTTAATGAATCACTGTTTTTGTGAAAGACAATAATAGGTATTCTTCATTTGTTAGCTTGTCATGCTGTTGTGTGCTAGGTTCGGTTGTGGGTTGTTTTCGTAATTTGTGGACAAATTAGTGGTTTGAACCCTTTGGGAGGGGTTTAAGAACCTGTTTTTTAGATGGAAATTATTGGCCTGTTTATGATATAATATAAAAATATATGAACGATTTAATTAAAAAAATAATTACAATAAATTTTCAAAAACGTGTAGCTTGTATCACACTAAAGAAAAGAGGGGTATGAGTATAGAACTACTAAAAAAAAGTTCTCACCACATGAAAAAATTAGGGTAACTTAAAACTTCAATTCTAACCATTTTTCAAGAATTTCCACATAACAAATATTGGAGTCGAGATAACACAAATCACTTAAGAATAAAATGTAACACACTAATCTTTGAAAGCCCATTGAGAAAATTTCGTTCTTCTCCGGTCCAATTTCATAATACCCATAATAGGTAACACCAATTGAACATCAAAAAAGGAGGAAAACGATAGGTAAACACCAAATACATATAATGGATCATTAGATATAAGATTCAGTTATGGAAGAATATGTAGACACCATTTCTTGAAAATTTAATAGACTCATTTCTTTAAAATGTAAAAGGCACAACACAATAAGGGAGTGGAGAGGTTAATGACTACTTGAGACAAAAACTATAAACTTTGAGAGAGAATGTAAAAGGTATAAACATAAGAGAGACAAATGATTAATTTATTTTTTGGCTCCCATCTTGAAACTGAATTTCTGACTGTCAAAACTTTGGTGGGATACGAATATTAAACATGATATTTACTTATATAGTATTCCTTAAAAGCACCAAAACTCCCAAAACTCATCTTTTGACTGACGTTGATGTCATTTTTTCGGGCCAAATCTCTGTAAAAATAACACTAATTTTTTTGACAAATATGGGTATTTTTTGGTTTGGGGATCTAGGGTCATTTTTTAGTTTGGGGATTACGTCATTGATGAGAATCAGGGGAAGGAGTGTTGAAATACTTATAATATATACATATATATATATATATATATATATATATATATATATATAGAGAGAGAGAGAGAGAGAGAGATAAGGATAGAGAGTTTGGCTCATATGCGCGCCATTTGGCGCGGACAGTAAATTGACCACCCCAAAATGACACCTCCTGTAACGTTTTAAAATTAACACCAAAAACCCAATTGGCTCAATTCGTTACAAAAATCGATTTCAACCAAATGGGTATTTTAATAGCCTATGAGAAAAAACCCCACTCTCCATTGATATTTGGGTTAACTGAAGTAGGGTTCCCTCGTTGAAAATCAAGACCCAAAAAGGTTGGCAAGTATGCGCATATGTGGTGCTTTCTTTTTGTAGGATAGCATTTATTCTCTCCTTTTATTATTCATTGCAAGATAGCATTTATTTGAACCCAAATATTATATATCGGGGTATAAGACTTGCAGTAAGAATTTCTATTTAAAGTTTTTTTTTTAATTAACCTATGATAGGGAATAAACATAACTAATTTACATGTAATGGTTGAGTCAACAAATAATTATTTTGTAGATATGAATTCAAAAAATTAACCTATTATTTTTTCCTAATAATTTTGCGGTAAATAGATAGCTCGAGCATTAACAAAGAATTGTGGATCGGAGAAAATATGGCTTTTGAGTTTGAGATTGAGTAAAATGTCATTTTAGATATTCAGGGTGATGGAGGGGAACAATGTGTTACATTAAATTCGAATGATAATGATAAAGATTTCAACCCACAAGTGCACGATGAAATTAAGCCATAAATAGGCCGAGAGTTCGAAACACTTGAAGAAGTGAAGAGTTTTTACAACGTATATGCAAAGGCAACCGGGTTTAATGTTCGTAATGGGACTGAAAAGTAGGATATAGAGAGTAATAAAATTATAAGGAAAGAGTATGTTTGTTTCAAACAAGGAAAGGGCAAGGTTGTAGAGGTTCTGGGGACTTCTAGACGTCGAGGTTCCATTAGAGAGGGGTGTAAGGCAAAAATTGCTGCTACGATGCATTCGAGTGGTGCATACGATGTTATATCATTTGTGGAGGGTGATAGCCATCCGTTGTCAATGCTAAGGAAACACATTTTTTGAGATCTCATCGGAGCGTATCGACTGCTCAAAAGTGCTTAACTCAATAGCTTGGAATGATCAATATACCCCTCACTAATAATACATTCTTCTTTGAGTGCAAGCGGGTAGCTTTGAAAATATTGACTTCACGCAAAAACATTTGTTCAACTAGGAGAGGGATAGACGCAACAAAATGAAGGGGCATGGCGAAGATATGTTGCACGAGTTTTTTAAACTCAAAGAAGAAACTAATGTGTCTTTCACTTACCAAATCGCAACGGATAGTGAATAGATAATTAAGCATTATTTTTGGGCCGATGCAACTAGCAGACGAGATTATAAGTGTTTTGGTGATGTTGTCATATTTGATACCACGTACAATACTAACCGGTATGGTATGATTTTTGTGCTACTAATGGGAGTGAATAATCATGGGCAAACTATTTTATTTGGTTATGCTTTTATAAGTGATGAGAGCATAGATTCATTTATTTGGCTTTTTAATCATTTTTTGGAAGCAATGTCGAGCGACGCGCCGAAGATGATTATCACCGATCAAGATCTAACTATGACAAGAGAAATATTAGAAGCCTTCCCACACACCTATCACAGGTACTGCAATTGGCACATTTTAATGAAATTTCATGAAAAAATTGATTCGTTGAAGTTTAGTGCGTATTATAAAGAGTTTTCTGATTGCTTATGGGATTCTGAAATGAGAGAAGAGTTTGATGCTAAATGGATTGATATTGTTGACAAGAGTGGTTTAACTGATAATAAGTGGCTCTGTTCTATGTTTGAAATCCGTGCCCAATGGGTTCCCGCTTATGTGAATCATATTTTCTCGACTGGAATATCAAGTGCCTATGCATTTAAAAAAATATGTTTCGAAAAGGAACTCGCTTGTGGATTTTATGATCCAATTTGGTAGGGGGATTATGCATCGACGTCATGAAGAGTTGTTTGCCGATCATAAAGACTTGACTGAGAAGCCAAAACTAAGACTATTTCATGATGCTTTGGTGCAGATGGTTGGTATTTATGCAAGTGAAATGTTCTATAAATTCCAAGATGAGATGTGTGAGATATTGAGTTACAAGATTGAACCGGTGAAGGTGGAAGGAAGTAAAAAAGTCAATTCAATTCGAAAGAAGATTGGTGACACAAAAAAGGTATGAGAAATTATTTACGACACTAATTTTCAATTTTCCTCGTGTACTTGCAATATGTTTGAAAGTGATGGGATCCCATGCTGACATGTTTTGGCTTATTTGAAAAAGTATAATGAAATAGATGCTTTACCGAGCTAATACATTTTGAAGAGATGGACAAAAATACCAAAGTCAGTAAATACAAAGGTCATTGATGCCAGTGGAATCAATATAAATGATGACAAGTCATATCTTCTTCAGTGAAGTCAATTAATACAAAGGTCGTTGGATGTGGTTGATAAGGCCCTCGCTAGTTCCAAAGGAATAAAAATTTACAACGAAAGTATGGACGACATACTTGAGAGAATTAACAAAGTTGTCTATATTTGTTCGAATGCTAGAGTTTGTGTCAACCCAACTGTAGGCGTTTCAGTGAACATGAGCTTCAGTTATGAAAATGTTTATAAAGAACCACACAAAGTAAGACCAAAAGGATGTGGTAAAAGGCTTAAAGGAAGGGAAGAAAAATTAATGGGTAGAGTGAAAAAGTCCAATGTACGTCGCTGCAATGGGTGCGACATGGTTGGACAGTCGCATGATAAAAAAAATTGTCCATTGATCAATAATAGGTAAATTCTCCATTAATATTAAGAAATTTCCCATTGATCAATAACGTACGTTGCTTAACTAATTAAATTTTTTTCTTTATTTTGTAGGACCAAAGATGGCGAAGGTGGAAATGTTGACGAAGAAAGTGATGATTCAACGAGTTGATGATGCTGGTGTTGCTGTTATGGATCTTTCTTTATTTTGAATCAAGGAGTTGTGTAAAGAAAACTATTGTTGTGTAATGCAAATTGTTGGAGTTGTTGTAACTGTAGGAGTTGTGTAATGAAAATTATTAGAGTTATTGTAGATGTGTAACTGTGTAAATATTTGAGTTGTTATTAATTGTGTAGCTTTTAAATGTTAACTGCTTTTAAATGTTAACTGGTATCCCATTTTAATATTCGTTTTAATTATTATATTGAAATAATACTAATTAGCGTGCATAAATGTTATAACAATTTTAACAGTTATAACAGTCTTAACTATTTACCAATTAAGATGGTATACCAGATTAAAAATCCTATAACAGTTTTAACCTATTATTAGGGCGCATAAATATTACCTGTTAAGATTTTTATGGTACTAAGTACCTGGTAAACAATTGCTATCCCATTTTGGTATAACAGTTTGGTAAACAAGTACTTGGTATAACCGTTTGGTATAATTGGTAAACAAGATATTTTTATAACCAATTGCTATCCTTATAATTGGTATAACAGGTATCCTATTTTAAATGGTATAACCAATTTCTATCCCATTTTAATTGGTATAACTGGTATAACCAAATTTTATCCCATGAATTGTATGTCAAACAAATGGAGTGGCCGTTTAAACTGTCCCATTAACAGATTTCATTAAATAACATAATTTAAAATGTTCATTACATAGCTTAATATAAAATGGGACATTACATAAGTCCTAAACCTAGTTCCTAAACCAACATCCTAAAAATTACCACTGCTACAATAACAACAACAATACAACTCCAACAAAAATAGAACTTGTTAAACTTATTTTTGCACTTGTCAACTTTTACGAAAATCTTTTTCTCTTTTCGAGGAAATGTTTTGTCAAGCTTCTTCTCTAATTCGTCAATTTTTTTGCCCAACTCCATTATCATGATGACAAGATCGCGATATTCAATTTCCTCTGAATTTTTATTGTCCACCAATGTTTGGGCATCCATGCGCTTCTCAGCATTAACCCATAAAAATACCTCAAAAGAATTAATTTTATAATTAGGGCGCGCAACAAAATGTCGCCCCAGATTCATCCTCATTTTTTAGGTTCGTATCTCCACACGATCTCTACAATTGCATAACATATTAGACTCAAATGAACTATGTTGGGACTCCATTACCTGAAAATAAAAATACATAATCAAACAAAAACTGGGGGAAAAATGATATGAAAGACGATAAATTCTTTTGTCGAGTTCAAACCTAAATTTTTATTCGAGATTTTCATTTTCCAATTTTCATGCCTAAATTCAACAACAAAATTTTTATTATGTGCACTGTGGTTTCATAGTACGAGGTTAAGGTTTTTCGATCAGGCAAATGCCAGTTTCAGCCTTTCGAGAATAAATGGAGAGAATAAATACAAACAAAGTGCACTAGAGACTAGTGTTTTTTCGCATACCTGCTGCTGTTGATTGCTGTCATTTTTGGGTCTTGATTTTCAGTGAGGGAACCCTACTTCAGTTAACCCAAATATCAATGGAGACTGGTTTTTTCTCATAGGCTATTGAAATACCCATTTGGCTGAAATCGATTTTGGTTACGAATTGAGCCAACTGGGTTTTTGGTGTTAATTTTAAAATGCAGCATGAGGTGTCGTTTTATGGGGTCAATTTACTATCTGCACTAATTGCTCACCAAATGGTGTGCATATGAGCCAAACTATATATATATACTATGCCAACAACCTCTCCATGGTGGACACTTGGATCTCCGAAATGGAAAGCATACATCCCCACCACCTCATAGTTGGCCTCGACATCGAATGTCACCCCACCTTCGATCGTACAACTCAAAACCCACCCTCCACCCTCCCACTCTGTGTCAACCACCACTATCTCATTTTCCAACTAATCCAGTCCCAAGAGTCCTCCCCATATTATCATCGGCTTTCTATCTGGCAAGGGTTACACGTTTGTTGTGGTTGGAATCACAGAAGGCGTCAACAAATTGTACGTCTTTACCAATGAATTACACGAACATAAATATTAGGGGAAAATTACTCTATGTATTCCATTAATTAAGGATAGTAGCGGAATCGATTGGAGACTAAGGGACTATGGCACAACTGTGTATAATAAATATGGGCTATCAATGTTTCTTATGTGGATAGAAAATCTCAGAAGAATGGTTTAGAGGGGATATCAATTTTAATCCAACGTGGATAGCGTGGATGAATTGGACTCTAAATGCTTGTATATCATTTTAGAGTATTATAAAGATTATGGAGCACATAATGTAGAATTATATAAAATAATTCTGACATTCAAAACACTCCCCTAAAGTTTGTGAGTGGATGTTATAAATAGCCAACTTGTTCAATATGGATAAAAAAAATTCTTTCCCTATGGCCTTATTCAAGATATCAGCTAACTACCTTGAAGATGGAACGAGACTTGCCATCCTCAATTTTGTCTCACAGAATGTGTGAGTCTATTTCTATATGTCGCGTCCTTTCATGGAATACCGTTTGGGCTGCAATGTGAAGAACTGCTTAATTATCACAATAAAACACTGCCGGTCCCATGTCACCCACATGTAGGTCTCTAAAAAGACTTTGTAACCAAGTCAACTCGTAGAAAGTTCCTACTATGGAATGATACTCAACCTCAATTGAAGATAAAGATACTGTTTTTGTTTCTTAACTTTTCATGATATCAATGAATTCCCATAAAAGACAAAATAACTTGTAGTTGGTCGCCAAGTTATTGAACATTTTTCCAATCACCATCATAATAAGCCCTTAATCAAAAAGGACTTTGTGGTGGAAAAATACCTTATCCCGGTGTACTCTAAAGGTACTTAATAACAAACAATGTTGCATAAATCTGCTGAGAGAGTGTACAAAAAAAATAATGCCAGGCCTAGTAATGGTAAGATAAATTAGCCGACCTAATAATCTTTGATATCTTAAAGGATTATGTATCAAGTCACATTTATTTGATAGTAGCTTCAAGTTCTCTTCCACGGGAAAACTAGTAGGCATTGAACCTAAGAAATGTACATCCTTAAAAATATTTAACAAGTATTTTCATTGAGAAAAAAAATTCCCTTTTTGGAGCGTGACACTTCTATTCCTAACAAAAGACTAAATTTTCCCAAATGTTTAATACAGAACCTTGTATGTAAGAAATGTTTGATATCTTTAATACCCTTTGGGTTATTTCCAGTAATCAAAATATCATCAACATAAATTAAGAGCACTGTGAAGAAATGACAACTTTTCTTTTTGGAAAGGGAGTAATCTGACTTATATTGAATGTACCTAGTAGCCTGAATAGCTTCATACAATTTAAAGATCCATTGTCAAGATGTTTTCTTTATGCCATATAAAGATTTATCCACACAACACACCATATGCTCCCCCTGCCGCACAAGACTAGGTGGAGGCCCCATGTATATTTCCTTACGGAGATCTATATTGAGAAAAGTTTATTAACATCCAACTGATGGCATGGCCAGTGCTTTGAAGAAGCAAGAGTCAAAAGGCATAAAAAAGTAATCAATTTCACAGTTGATGAAAAGTATCAAGATAATCAATTCCTTCAAGTTGTGTATAACCCTCAGATACCAAAATAACTTTATAGCGCTCAATAGTTCCATAAGATTCATGCTTGATTTTGTACATCCATCTGCAGTTAATGGGTTCCTTACCGGGATGCGGAGTTGTATGAGTCCATGTATTGTAGGCCTCCAAGTCCTGAATTTCATAGGCTATGGTCGTTTGCCAATTCGTATCTTTGACATCCTTTGCATAAGAATTGGGTACAATAGTGAGAGATCAAATATATTAGAAATAAAATATTGATAGGAAGGAGAGAGATTTTATTAGGTGATAAAGTTATAAAGAGGGTGGTGAGTACCGAAGTGGGAAGAACTTAGTGAAGACAATGATGCATTGGAGGAAGAGGGCAACGAAATAACCGGACAAATATAATCATTGAGGTGGGTCTGGTGGACCACCGCATAGAGACTTACGAAATTAATAAGGGATGATCCAGGCTAGAAAGAACTAGGTTGGTTTGGTTCAAGCACAGTGGTAGTGGATAATTGAATGTGGGCTCAGGAAGTGAGTTATCAAGAAGATGTGATGCATCCAGGATAGTTTGAGAAAGACAAATGGGTTCAGTCATCGAGTTATCAAGAACATGTGATACATCCAAGACGAATTGGGAAAGCGGAATGGATTTGATATCCATGTCAATTTGAGGATGCAGATTAATGGCGAAAGGAAATTGATACTCATGAAAAACTATTCCCGGATAGTGGAGACTTGTTTAATTATATGGTTATACAACTTATATGCTTTTTGTCCCAGATGGTAGCCTAACAATATGCACTTATGTGATCTCATACTAAACTTATGTTACATGTGAATATTGGTGACATAAGCTAAGCAACTAATGGTTTCAATGTTTTTATATGAGAGAGAACAATGAAACAGTTTCTCATGAGGGGATGTATTTGACAAGAGAGGTGTAGGTGACCAGTTGATGAAATAATCCACAGTAAGAACAAAAACAAATACTATAAAGTAATTGAATTTCAAATGTAATCACTCTCAGAATCGGGCATGTCCTCCTTATGGGTATTCAAATCTAAAATCTTCTCGTTTTTCCTCAGGGGATGCATATTCATCTCCTGGGTTTGGAGACAACCTAAAAGTTCTTGGACTGTAAAAGTATTAACACCACCAAGATAATGAAGGACTGTAACCTTAGTAATAAATTTTTTAGGCGAGTACCTTAAGATTTTTTGAATAACTTTAGGGTCATAGATAGGTGATTCATCGAAAATATTGTATTTTATACCCTTTTATTCTTGCGCATTTTAGCCCCCTAATGTTCATTAGTTCCTATATTTATTCCCATTAATTATAAAACCTATATTGTTGATTTTTATATGCTTTTCGAGGTATTATTGAGTTTTTATAGGTGTTATGGGTGCATAGTGCAAAGTTGGATGCATTTCGAAAACGTTTCGTTGCAAGATGCAATTTCAAGGTAAGTTTGATCTTTTCAAACTCTATATTTTTAATGGTATAAAAGTAGCAACATGTATATCATAAAACTATCTTCACGTGGTCGTCGACCATGTGTCATTCTGATCCCGAATGAGGAAGTTATGGTTATGTTTGAAAAGTTTTGCACGTTCTTCTGTTTTATGGCTAATTTGGTAATTTCATATTAAATAATTTGGATGGAACACCAACATTTATATCATTAAATTATCTTTGTGTGGCTTCTGGACATGAATCATTCTGAATCCATTTGAAGATGTTATGGGTTTTTACGTATAGAGTGTTAGAATTGGACCGGAATGAGAAAGAGGACTGTTGGAGATCGAATCGATTTGATAATTTTTCAAATCGATTCTAGTTAGTGTGCACTCCTGCAAATATCTATTTTTTGGGTTATTTTTCTTTTTTTTCTTTGTATTTTCATTTTTTAAGTATAATAGAAAGATATGGCTTTAATTTTTTAGGGATATCGGATTTTGGGAGATATTAGTTGCTTTTTAGGAGCTCATATCTTTCTCTCTCCTAGGTTTCCACTCCTTTGTATTATAATATCACTGTTCATTATATTCTCCATGTATATAAGTTTCATTTCTTTGTTTTAAGCTTTGGTAACTAGTTTTCTTACTTTGTTAACTTAGTTACTTTAAATAATTACTTACTTTTTTTCATTGCTTTCTTTATATACATGTTTTACCATGTTTTGTAGCCAAAGTAGATTACATTGATATGATTGAAATCACCTTGTATTACTTGGTCGCTTCGCCATGGTAATGGATTATAGTAGTTTAAATGGGTTGGGTTGTTCTTGATTTTAAGCCTAGAAGATTTAACGGTGTATACCATGAATGCACTATATTTATGACCTTGAATGCGTAATCTCGGGGATATTTGTTGACGCCAAAATTAATTAAGATTTTATTAGAATTTAGGGTGGGAGAATAGTCAAGATTTTATTAATTGTGAAAATGATACTTGTGTAACACCACGTATTTTTAATAATTTTTATATTTGGTTAAATTGTGAATAAAATTGTGATTAATTAAATTATATTGGAATAATTAATCCGGGATAATAAATAATATTTAGCGAGATAAGTGTAAATCATATTGGGAGTTGTAGAAGTTAGGGTTACATGAACCAAACTTAGAGAGGTTATCAAGGGAGGAAGAAGGAGAGTCCTGAGAGATCCCCAAGACTGTCAACCACCATTCTTGAACTAAAATCACCTTCGTTGCGTATATCGGAGGGAGAGGAACACAACCATATCAGCAATTTCGTGGAATTCATACCTACACACAAAGACATGTATTTATCTTGCTTAATTCGTGAAGGATATATCATCCATGTTAGAATAGGATGTTTATTATCTTAATTTCACGTGTTTTGATAACTCAATTGGGAAATTAAATCATATTAGGTTAAATCAATACTGGAATTTAATCCCTTATGTAATATGATGAGTTGGATGAATTTCTGATGATTAAACACAAAGAAATTTGGGTTTTATAGAGGTTCTTGACGATGCATGATAAACTAGGGTTTTTGGAAATAATTCTTGATTTATTTCCAATCATATGATCTTTGTTTGATGATTTGGTGATTATAAAATATTAGAAATCATATATATAGGTTGGGATAATGTTTGGTAGTTTTGGTTGGGAGTATTGGATCGTGTAATTTAGGTTTCGATTTGTAAAAATGGTGAACCCCGTAGCAGATTAAGGAAGGAGACAAAGACCTGCTACTGCGAATAGATTTTTCTCCTTGGCCCAATCGATTCGGCAAAACAAATCGATTCGATCCAAGGGAGAATCGATTCGGCTTCCCAGAATGTGACAGCTTCTCCCTTTTTAATTAGAACTCACGGGAAAAGATTGAATTAACTTTTGAGATGATTTCCAAAAATAAAGAGAATTATTTCAAAAATACCAGTAGGACCATATTGTGTATTAGACTTTGTCACATGAGTGGGATGCGAGGGCTAAGTTTAATTAAGTATTAAATAATGGAAACTTAATCCAAAGAATGGTATCTTGTCCCGCGATTTCTATGGAAATAATGACTTAGACCAGTATGGAATGAGTCAGATAGCTACTGAATAGACTTAAGGGACAATCGGTAACTTCCTAAATAAAGGGAAACACTCGAGTTGATACAAATAAGAAGTTTATCAGAATGCCAATAATACGTAGGGTATAAGAGAGTTGTGTAGACTACGTAAAAAATATATTAAGGGGTAAGGGCTTACCTTAATTAAATGTATATACATAGGTTAGGTGAGTACCTAATGTGCGACTTATTATGTGTATGACATACCTATGTTGCTTGCTATCATGGGAGGTTTGGAAAGGAAAATGTCTTATCTTGATGATCCATCTTGGGGGATTTTAACTTGTACTATAAAACATAGAACATAGGATGATCACCACTTGTGTGAACGAGGGTGTGCCCAGTCATTTGGGTGCGTAGGTATGTGTGAAGCCCAAAGGCCTAGGACTATGTTCGCCTCCAATGTGTGTGATTTGTATTTATGGTTCGAGATTTATCCTGGACTATTAGTCCTTTATTTGTACATGATTGACCGGGACTTGATAGCAGAGTGTGCATGCATCCCAGCTCAGTCCAGGGGTGCTATATTAGTGTGTGTGTATGTGTGTGTGTGTGTGTATACTTGTGAGTTAATTCTACTGTTTGTGCTTAGTATATGAGAAAGATAGTGATATCTAAATTAGTTTAAGTATGTGGGAACTTAACCCTAAATGAGAAAATTCATAAATTTCTAATAGACATAGAACTATTAGTAGTTATTGTATGAGAAGGTGTGGTAAAATATTCAACTCGAACTAGTTAGACAGGGTAGCATAATCGGAACGGGCTAGGAATATACGTTAGGTGTGCATACTAATTGAGGGATGAGGACCTCACGTGAGAGCCGAAAAACTAACATGTATATAATATCTATTGATTATGCATTTTAAATACTTGCAAATATTTTAAAACTGTTTTACTCAAGGTCTGACCCATTTTCTAAATCTATTTTGTAAAGACCATTTTAGTTGACCAGCTACAGGGAGGCCCAGCTTAGGAGTTCATTCTTATTTGATGTTGTTGCAGTTGCTGTGCATGAGTGCATGACTTAGTTGGTAGACGCCTCCATTTCTTTCAAGTCACATGCATCCTTTCATTTATCTCAGTCGGGCATGTCTCCCATCTTCTACTAGTAGTTGTTTCCAAAGACTTTGTACTTCATTTATTTTTAGTTGTGGATATAGTTTTCTTTATGGATTATTGTATTGAAGTTTCAGACTGGGGTGTTTACTTCCGTCATATCTTATTTGATTTAGATATTTCACTATTTGTGACGTCGCTTAATTTAGTATGGTGAATGTGACTTTTAAATTAGTCATATATTTTAAATCATTGCATGTTAATTATAAAGATAAAATTTGACACCATCTTTTCAAATACTAGGCGGTTAGTAAATCTTAAAAAAATTTGACAGTGATGCTCAGAGTGGGCCAACTGGATATTCTATTTTTAATTTAATAAAGGACTGATCACCCGCTATTTAATTAGATGTGGTGTCTCAGATGGTGTCAGAGCATCAGCTTCTAGTGTCTTTAGCATCTGTCCGACTTATTGCTTTTCAGCGTTGCCTTCTTTGATGTAGACCCCTATTATTAGGACTCTTGTACTATTTATTACGCATTTACGTCTTCAATTATTTTACGACATATTGAATTGTTGACTGATGGAAAATTCTTTCTCGCTTCAGATGCGTCCTCGACGTGCCACATGATCCAACCTAGATGCATAACCAGAGCCTCAGCCAGATCCATCTTAGTGTACCGTTAATGTTGCAGAGGTGGCCGCCATAGTTGCACATGCGATTAATGCAACATTGGATGTAGTACAGCAGGCACCAACCCAGGCCGAGGTTGTGTCCCCAGCTTAGATTTAGGCATTCCCTTCTACTTGGGAACGAGTTAGAGATACCTTCCAAAAGTTACACGCTCCCGAGTTTCAGGGGATTTCACACGTGGTAGTTGCAAGCTAGTGGAAGAAAGACATCCAGAGGCATCTGAGGATGTACAAGTGCACAGACGTTTAGAGGCCAATTTGAGCTATGTTTAAGCTAGTTAGGGTGACACTGCAGTGGTGGGAGTCTGTTACCACCACGGAGGAGAGAGATAGTATGCCAATACAAGAGTTCAGGGAGTGGTTTAACCGTAAATATTTTTCATCCTCCCTCCGAATAGAAACTACTAGATCTCACCCAAGAGAGGAAGACCGTTGCTGAGTATGAGGAAGAATTCATGAGATTGACTAACTTCATTAAAGGAGAGGTACCGACTGAGGAGAACAAGATATAATTTTTTTACAGATGTCCTCACTTGGAAGATCCTACATCACCTATTGGGTAATCTAGCTATGAAGACCTACACGAAGGTACTGAATGCTACATTGTTACGTTTTCAGGATCACCGCTTCCATGTTAAAGAGAGAAAGCAAGTAGGAGAGTCCATGCAGCAGGGCAAGACTGGGGGTAATAGCACCGGTGGGGCACATCTGGCATAGAGTCAATAGAGGTAGGGTGTGCAGGGACCCCACCAGGGTGATACTGCTAAGAGGTTCCGTTCTGAGGATTACAGGTAGGTACATGGTGGATATAGGAAATGCCAATAGTGATTTCATCAGGGCCAGGGTAGGGGCAGTAATGGATAGCAGGGTCGAGGCCAGCAGGGTCGAGGTCAGCAGAGCCAGAGGGGAGGTAATTTTATGGGTAGGTGTTTCATTCATAGTAAGACTGGCCACAAATGACAGGATTTCCCTGATAAGGGTTGGGTTCAGCAGTAACATGGAGGCCACCAGGAGCCTTAGATAACTATCTTCCTCTCCACCCTCCCAACACCAGCACCCGTAATAGCCTTACCTACAGAACCAGTAGTTCCAACATCCCCATCCTAGTAGGGGCATGTATCACATCCACCAGGCTGTAGCACAACAGACTCCAACCGCTGTTGAGGGTACATTTTTTATCCATGTCATTTCTGGGCGCATTTTATTTGACACTAGGGATTCACACTCATTCATACCCACTATATTTTCATGACCCCTTCGCGTTATTAGATACTGCAAACTATACAGTTACACGTGTAGACTCCCCATTGGGTAATGGGACGTTGATTTTCTTTATCCATCGGGGAGTGAGTATAGATATCAAGAGATTTATTTTACCTACTGATATGCTTATATTAGATATGTTAGAGCACGACGCCATCGTAGGCATCGATTGGCTAGCTGAGTACAGGGCCATGATTGACTGCTATAGTAGGAGCATAGTTTTTGCGATCCCCATACAGGAGATGCTTTTAGTGGAGATGCCTCGTCCTGAGGGAGGGTCGCCTACTCATTTACACTACATATATGAGGAGACTTCTCAGAGGGTGATGATTTCACTTGGCTCGATCCCAGTCGTATGTGATTTTGCCAATGTGTTTCAGGAGATACCGGGGCTATCCCCTAGTAGAGAGATTGAGTTCTTCATTGATTTGGCACCGGGTACTCAGTCAATAGCTCGTTCACAGTATCGTAGGGCTCCTATGGAAATGAGGGAGATACGAGATTAGATTGAGAAGATCTTCGGGCAAGGTTTTATACATCATAGTACGTCGTCATGGGGTGCCCCTATATTATTTGTAAAGAAGAGAGATATGACTTTACGCTTGTGTGTGGATTACCGGGAGATGAATAAAGTTATGATGCGAAATAAGTATCCATTGCACCTAATCGATGACTTATTCGATCAGTTGATAGGAGTCTCCTACTTATCAAAAATAGATTTGAGATTCGAGTATCACTAATTGCCTATCAGGGAGCAGGATGTCTCTAAGACAACCTTTTTGACGAGATACGGGTCCTATGAGTTTCAAATTATGCCATTCGGGCTAACCATTACACCAGTTGTGTTCATGTAATTGATGAACATGATATTTATAGAGTTCCTATATTAGTTTTTCATTGTCTTTATAGATAATATCCTGAAATATTCATAGATTGAGGATGAGCATGACGAGCATCTTCGTAGAGTTTTACAAACACTGCGTGAGCACCAACTGTATGCAAAGTTTGCAAAGTGTGGGTTCTGGTTACGTGAAGTGTAATTTTTGGGGAATATTATTTCGGAGTTAAGGACATCGATGGACTCGAGTAAGGTGTCATCAGTGAGTACAACCCACGACACCAATGGAGGTATGTAGTTATTTGGGTTTAGCGGTATTACAGGCAATTTATTGGAAAGTTTTTGAAGATTGCGGATCCTTTAACTAACTTGACTCACAAGGGGGTGTCATTCATCTAGGATGACGCTTGTCAGTTGGATTTTAATGAGTTAAAGGATATGTTGACTTCATCACCAGTTCTCATTCTACCCATACCAGGAGTGGAGTACCTAGTTTACACTAATGCATCCCTATAGGGACTTTGTGGAGTACTTCAGTAGGAGGATAAAGCTATAACTTTCACTTCCCGTAAACTTAAGCCTTACGAGAGTAATTACCCCACGCACGGCTTAGAGCTAGCGGCAGTCATGTTTTCCCTTCGAAATTGGAGACATTACATATTGGGGAGAAATTTTTCTTGTTCACTGATCACAAGTTGCTATAGTATTTGTTCACTCAGAGAGTGAATATGCGTCAGTGTAGGAGGCTTGAATTTGTGAAAGACTATCAGTCGGAGATCTAGAATCACTAAGGGAAGGCCAATTTGGTGGCCAATGCATTGAGCCATAGACCAGTGGGGGAGGTGTCCAAGGTGTGGAAGGCCAATTGGAAGGAGCTGGCTCATCAGGATACATTTTCCAGATTGTTCATGTCAGTTATGATCATTACACCCCTGATTGTCCCGAGGGTGGTACAGGCACAAGCGATGGATCCATTTTTTCAGGAGAGGATTAGATAGTTATTACCTATCGCAGTCTAGTCATACTCCATTAGTTCATAGGGAAGTTTGCGATCCAACGGGAGGCTGATAGTTCCTGGGGGTGGGGGACTAACAACACGTTGTGATGGCAGAGGCACACGGTTCCTGATTTGTGGTATATCGTGGAAGGGATACGATGTTTCAAGACATGAGATGATAATATTGGTGGAGTGGGATGAATAGAGACATCGTTGAGTTTGTCTCGAGGTGTACCACATGTCAGCTAATAAAGGTGGGCCATTAGAGACCAACAGGAGTCCTACAGCCGTTGGAAATTTCTATGTAGAAATGGGAGAACATTTCCATGGACTTTATTACTGGGTTGCCTACTTCTTAGAGGGATCATGATTATATATAGGTAATAGTGGATTGGTTGACCAAGGTAGCCCACTTCCTATCAGTACGCATAAATTACACTACAACTTAGTATGCACACAATTTTTATTGCTAAGATTGTACGGTTACATGGAGTGCCTATCGATATTGTGTCCGACATGGACAATATTTTTGTCTCTCTTTTGGGAGTTCTTCTAGGAGGCCATGGGCACGGAGTTGCGGTTGAGAATGACCTATGACCCATATATGGACGGGAAGACTGAGTGAACTAATCATATGTTGAAGGACATGCTACAGATGTGCATCCTGCATTTTACGGGAGGTTAGGATCCGTACCTTCCACTGGTGGAGTTTGCCTATAATAAATCCTATCAGTTCACTATTATCATGGATCCATTTAAGGTGATGTATGATAGACCGTGTCATTTACCTGCTTGTTCGTTGGAGGTGGGAGACAACAAGCTACTTGGGCCAGAGTTGATCTAGCATACTTCAGACAGGATAGAGATAATATAGAGTCGTATACGAATAGCTCAGGATAGACAAAAGAGTTATGCCGATGCTAAGCGGTCCTTTATGGAGTTTGGTGTGGGGGATCAGGTGCTACTTCATGTATCCCCTATGAAGGGGATAATGATATTTGGTAACAAGGGGAAATTAGCGCCAAGGTACATTGGGCCATTTCCTATCATCGATCGGATTGGACCAGTGGCGTATAGACTCGGATTGCTGGAGCACATGCACTGTATTCATGATGGGTTCCATATTTCTTCGTTACGATGATGCCTATGGGATGAGTTGTCTTACACTCACATTTCACTGGAGGAGATAGACTTATAACCTGATATTTTGTACGAGGAGAGATCAGTCATTATCTTAGACCATAGTCAGTGTAGATTGAGGTCGAAGGTAGTACTACTTGTACGTGTTCAGTGGGGGCATCATAATGCTGAGGAGTCCACTTGGGAGCATGAGAATGAGATGCGAAAGAGATACCCAAAGTTGTTCATACCAGATATTTTCTTTTTCCAAAATTTGGAATAAAATTCTGTTGTAAGAGGGGAAGTATGTAACACCCCGTATTTTCAATGATTTATATATTTGGATAAATTGTGAATTAAATTGGGATTAATTAAATTATACTTGAATAATTAATCCAGGATAATAAATATTAATTAGCAAGATAAAGGATAATAATTATTTATATTTAATATTACTTAATGTATGAGTAATAATAATGATATGAAAATATTGTAATTATCGTGAGTGAGAAATACGATTGTTACAGTAAATTAGTCAGGACACACGTGTTAGTCGTGCCAGGACATAATTTGACAAATAAGATATAACTTTATTTTTCATATTTCAAATGGTCATTTAGAGTGCACCAATATATCCGAAAGGGTCAAGATAGTCAGAAAAGTGTACCCGAGGGTTTAGTTTGGGTCCCGAAGCAATTTTAGGCAAAACCGACACCTCGGGAGGGTATTTTAGTCATTTGTATTTTTAAGGAAGGGAGACCCATGAATTTAATAAGTGTAAATCATATTTGGATTTATAGAATTTAGGGTTACGTGAACCAAACATAGAGAGGTTATTAAGGGAGGGAGAAGGAGAGTCCTGAGAGAGCCCCAAGACTGTCCAACACCAATTTTGAACCAAAAACACCACCGTTGTGTATATCGGAGGGAGAGGAACACAACCATATCAACAATTTCGTGGAATTCAAATCTACACACAAAGGTAAGTATTTATCTTTCATAATTCAGGAAGGATATATCATCCATGTTAGAATAAGATGTTTAATATCTTAATTTCATGTGTTTTGATAACTTAATTAGGAAATGAAATCATGTTTTCGATTGAATCAATATTGGAATTTAATCCCTTGTGTAATATGATGAGTTACATGAAGTTCTGATGATTAAATATGATGAAAAAATTGGGTTTTATAGAGGTTCTTGATGATACATGATAAACAAGGGTTTTTGGAAATAATTCTTGATTTAATTCAAATTATATGATTTTGTTTTGTTATTTGGTGATTATAAAACGTTAGAAATCAAGTATATAGGTTGGGATAATGTTTGGTAGGTTTGGTTGGGAGTATGGGATCGTGTAATTTAGGTTTGGATGTGTTAAAATGGTGAAATCCATAGGAGATTAAGGAAGGAGACGAAGACCTTCTACTGCGAATCGATTTTTCTCCTTGGCCGAATCGATTCGGCCAACGAATCAATTCGGTCCAAGGGAGAATCGATTCGGCTACCCAGAATCTTACAGATTTCTCCCTTTTTAATTAGAACCCGAGGGAAAATATTGAATTAACTTTTAATATGATTTCCAAAAATAAAGAGAGTTATTTCAAAAATACCAAGAGTCCCATATTGGGTATTTGACTTTGTCACATGAGGGAGATGCAAGGGATCACTTTGATTGAGTATTATTGAATAATGGAAACTTAATTCAGATTATGGTATATTATCCCGACATTTCAATGAAAACAATGACTTAGACCAGTAGGGAATGAGTGAGATCGCTATTGAATAGACTCAAGGGACAGTCAATAACATTCTAAATAAAGGGAAACACTCGAGTTGATACAAATAAGAAGTTTAGCGGTATGCCAATAATACGTAGGCTATAAGATAGTTGTGTATACTACGTACAAAATATATTAAGGGGTAAGGGCTTACCGTAATTGAATGTATACACATAGGTTATATGAATACCTAATGTGTGACTTATTATGTGTATGACATACCTACGCTGCTTGCTATCGTGGGAGGTTTAGAAAGGGGACAGTCTTATCTTGATGAGCCATCTTGGGAGCTTTTGAGTTGTACCTAAGAAAATAGAAGTTAGGGATGATCACTACTTGTGTGAATAAGGGTCTGTCTGATAATTTGGGTGCGTAGGTATGTGCGGAGCCCAAAGACCTAGGACTATGTTAGCCTCCAATATGTGTGATTTATATTTCTGGTTGGAGTGTGAACATGGACCATTAGTCCTTTATTTGTATGTGATGTACCGGAACTTGATAGCAGAGTATGTATGCCTCGCAGCTTAGCCTAGGGGTGTTATATTAGTATGTGTGTGTGTGCATGTGTGTGTGTGTGTGTATATATATATATATACATGTGAGTTAATTCTACTATTTGTGCCTAGTAGATGAGAAAGATGGTGATATTTAAATTAATTTAAATATGTGGGAACTTAACCCTAAATGAGAAAATTCATAAATGTCTAATAGAAATGGAACTATTAAAAGTTGTTATATGGGTAATACGGGTTATCATAAAGATTTGGAAGGTGTGATAAATTATTTAACTCGAACTAGTTAGACGGGGTAGCATAACTAGGACGGGATAGGAATATACGTTAGGTGTGCAGACTAGTGGAGGGGTGAGGACCTCTAGTGAGAGCCCCGCAACTAACGTGTATATAATATCTGCTGATTATGCATGTTAAATACTTGCAAATATTTTAAAACTGATTTACTCAGGCTCTGAAATGTTTTCCAAATCTATTTTGTAAAAACTATTTTAGGTTCCCAACCACAGGGAGGCCCAACTTAGGAGTTCATTCTCATTTGACGTTGCTGCAGTTGTTGTGGATAATTGCAGGAATTATTTGGTAGAAGTATCCATTTCTTTCAGATCAGATGCATCCTTTCATTTATCTCAGTCGGGCATGTTGCCCATCTTCTATTTGTAGTTGTTTCTATAGACTTTGTACTTCATTTATTTTTAGTTGCAGATATAGTATTGTTTATGGATTATTGTATTGAAGCTTCAGACTGGGGTGTTTACTCCCGTCATATCTTTTTTGATTCGGATACTTCACTATTTGTAATGTTTGTGACATTTAAATTATTCAATTATTTTAAATAACTGCATGTTAATTATAAAGATAAAATTTGACACCAACTTTTCAAATACTAGGTGATTAGTAGATATTAAAAAGTTTTCGACACTGATGCTAAAAATGGAACAACTAGATATTCTATTTTTAATTTAATAAAGGACTGATCACCCGATATTTAATTAGAGGGGGTGTCACAATTTGATCTTGAAAATATTTTCTTCCCATGTAACCATTTTATGCTAAATATCATTATCAATTTGTAGTTTTTATTCTTATTGAATAAAATAGTGGTGATATTTGTCTAGTTTAAAAATTGTACAAGTAATTTTAATACCAAAGATCATCTTTTACAACTTTATTTAAGAATCAATAACTCAATATAAATCTACAAACATTCCTTGTGGATTCGATACCCAGATTAGACGATATACTCCCATAAGAGATTATTTAAAGTTTATGTTTTTGCATAGCGATGGGAACAATAACAATAACTAACTCATTTTGATGAAGCGCGATTTCCCTTGGGGTATTAATTAGCACCGTTTTTTAGAAGAGTCTTTCTTGAGAATTTCATCGATTTCGTATTTCATATATATTTGTATGTTTCTCCAATTATTATTTTTTTGTTTTGTAGACTTATACATTTGAGGAACAAAATGCTTGATTTTTTGGTCGCACACCTCTCTTCATGACTTTTCCATCTTCGAATGTTTCGGTAATTATGTCTTATTTTAGTACTCTTAGTAATTATAATGATTTGAATCTGTATCGCAATGATAATTGTCAAAATCTCTCACAACCGGGGATTTTTGGTGATTACTTACAAATAGAGGCAATTAAAAAGCCTATGACTTTGGGTGAGTATTACCAAAGTCACATAAAGGATGTGGAGAATTTTGAGAATAACTTTTCTAATATCAGGCCTCAAAATTATTACAATAATAATGTTGTTTCATATTATGATAATAGTTATCTGACCTGTTATTGCAATAACTTTTAAAATTCTTGTACTAATAATTTTGAAAGTAGTTATGATAATATTTCTCTAACTTTTCATTTTGAATCATTTGTGCCTCTATATATGATATTACATAAGGGCTTTTTCATTCTTGAGAATAAAAATCTCCAAAACCGTTATTGGGACAAAAATCATTATTTGGAACAAGAATTGGATGCATTATTCGAATTCAACGATGATTTTTCTTTCGAGACTTTTGATGTTGAAGAATATTTTTAACCAAGTGAGGAATATGTGGTTCTTGATCCAAGGAAACCTACTTTGGAAGAAACCATGCCTCTTTTGGTCGAAATTGTAATTAAGAATGTTAATGGTGAAGATAAGAAAATTGATGCACTTTGCAATGAAATCATTTTTTCTTTACAAATTAAAGATGAGTTTAACGCTTGTGTTTAACCTCAAATAATTTTTAAAGAACATTTAATTGAAAGTGAGTCTTTCTCCTTATTAATTTTATCTTTGATGAGTCATCTATCGAGATCGAACTAATTTTTTTCCACTTTCATACACCGTTATTGAACCATTACGAGTACCACAAGAATCAAATGAATGTTTGAAGGACTTTGATCCAATTCTTTTCAATGAAGATTTTTTGAAATGCTTTCCATAATTGTATTCTCCTTAGGTGTTCCCCACCCCTCATCCCATTTGAAAAACCATTACGGGGGATTCATTTTTTTGTAACCCATGTGTACTTGCATCCCTTAGAATCCAAACCCCCCATTAATCCCGAAAAACTTTTAATTGGTGATGGTTCATTTCTTACGCTTTATACATGCCTTATGCTGTTCAAATGGAATTCATATCTATCAAAACCTATGCACGTAAATGAGGGTCCACTAAGTTAAACGTATTTTGGGTGGACCCTTAGAAATTTCAACTTATGGTGTATAGTTAGTTAAAAGTTAAAATTGTAGGCTGTACATATTAGTTTCCTTTTTCTTTTTACGTATTATCGAGTTTAATTAGTCAAGTCTTTTTTTCCCATGCTTTACGCTAACATGTTTTTTATAATCTTTGGACTTGCATTATTCGAATATCAGTCCATTTTGGGTAATATCGTTCATTTGTTCTCTTTACTTGGTTCTTTATTCACATTGAGGATAATGCAAGGTTTAAATTATGGGTGTTTTATATTCTTCCCATTGCCTTTTGAGTTCCACTGACTGATCACGTGTTCTTTCCATGAATGCTTTTGTTGTAAAAAATTAAATAATTTTAAAAAAAATCTTTCTTTTTTCCCTTTGACGGGCATTTTGCCCTTATTTTCGATGATATGTTAAACAATTTTCAAATCCAATAAATGATTCAATGATGCATGTTCTCAGTTTTAGAAGTTGTTGGACTTAGTTCCTCGAATCATTGATATTAAGAAAAACTTGATCAATTAAACTTTAAAACCATGAGCACATGTGCTCTTCTTGTGTAAGTAATTTGGTTTAAGATTTTTATAACTCAATAATCTTTTGTTCCATTGTATATACTACACCAAGTGATCTTTGCACTTTTCTTTACTTGTGAGTATTTATACATTACTCATATCTCCTTAAAACTTTAGAGTCGATGGTCGTCTAACTATTCTTTCTTTGATCGTTAATTAATTGAGTTCCTTATGAAATGTGTTACTTGAGCATGATTTTCAAAGTTTTTTTTTTCAACTGAAGAATGGAATAAATTTTAGTAATGAATCATAGTCCCTCTTTATTAATTAAGACATATTGACCTTGAACTCACCCTATATATTAACCCTAGTTAACTTCTTTGAGCCTAAATATAGCCTTTCATTTCATAACTCAAAATCACATAATCAACTCCTCATTGGAGTTCTTAAACCATATATACACCTTTTATAACTTTGTTTAGAATGATACTTGGGATTTAATTATGTTCTTGTTATATGGGTGCAATTGAGCATGTGAAAGTGAGAATAAAAGAAAAACAAAAGAAATAGAAGAAAAACAAAAGGAAAAACAGAATCGAAAGACAAAAAAAAATATGAGAAAAATAAGTAAAGAAAATAAAAAGAAGGTATTTACTTTTATGTACTCTTCACGTGGCAACCGACCGTTCATCATTCCAATCTCGAATGAGGAAGTTATGTTCATGTTTCGACATGTTGTTCTATTTTAAGGGTAATTTGGTAATTTCATACTGAATAATTTGGAGGGATTCAAAACACCAACAAATAGATCATTGAATTATCTTTGTGTGGTTTCCGACGTGAGTCATTTCGAGTCCGTATGAAGATTTTATGGATTTTTATGTATGATGTATCAGAATTGGATCGAGTTGACAAAGAGGACTGTGAGGGACCGAATCGATTTGGGTTAGTGTAAGGTTTCGTAAATGTTTATTTTGGATTATTTTTCTTTCATTTATTTGTATTTAAATTTTTTAGGTATACTAAAAAGTGAGGACTTTCATTTTAGAGGGATATGAGACTTTGGAAGATGTTGGTTGCTTTTTGGGAGCTCGTCACTTTATCTCTCCTAGGGTTCCATTAGTTTTGTATTGTATGATCACTATTAATTATCTTATCCATATATATGAGTTTCATTTATTTGCTCCAAGCTTTGTTAACTAGTTTTCTTGAATTGATAACTTAGTTGCTATCAATAATTATTTCTTTTCATTCATTACTTTATTTAAATACATGATTTACCATGCTTTGTACCTAAAGTATATTAAGTTAAGATGAGTGAAGTCACCTTGTATTAGTTGGTCACTATTCTTTTGTAATGCATTATACTATTTTAAACGGGTTAGATTTTTCTTAATTTTACATCTAGGAGATTTAACGGTGTATAGCATGCATGCGTCGTATTTATGACCTTGCCTGTGAAATCTCAAGGATATTCGTTGATGCCAAAATCAATTAAAATTTCATAAGAATTTAGGAAGTGAAAAATCTAGATTTTATTAATTGTGAATGTAGACACCCCATACTAGGACCCCCCTAAGAACCTCCTTAGCTTCATAGCACTCATTCATTCATCATAAACCCCAGGTCATGCTTCGAGTACCAATTTAGAGGCCACCGGGTGCTCTCAAGCCCCGTTTAACTCCAATAAACTTTCTTACCTCAGTAGAAGATCAATGATTCTTTAAAATTCTATTGATACCTTTTCTAACAGTCTACCCTGTGCGGGAATCTGCCTTATGGTTCATATGAACAGTTTGTTTCTTTATAGAAAACTAGTCTGAAGGATATCAAGCGCTCCTAGGCCCTTATTAGCTTTGGTCAACTTTCTCGTCTGACTAAAAGCTTAATGAATTTTTGAAGGGCACTGAATTTCCTTTTAATCGGTCCATCCAATGTGTGAATTAACCTTACAATTTGGACAAACGGTTCATTTTACTATGAAAAACTGATGTAGAGGCCATTGGGGGCTCTTATGCCCCTTTTGACTCTGGTCAATTCTCGATATTGAGCAAATCTCAGTAAATATTCAAAGGTCTTTGAATCCTCTTTCCAACGGTCCTCCTCGTGCGTTATTTGGCCTTACGATATGGATAAACAGTCTGTTTTGCTTCAAAAATTGATCTAAAGGCTATCGGGTGCTCCCAGGCCCCATTTGACTCTGATAAACTCTCCATCTTGAGATAAAGTCAATGAACCTTAGAAGGGATATGAATCACCTTTCCAATAGTCAACCCAGTGCACGAATCAACCTTACGATATGGACGAATCAACTATTTTACTCCAAAAGGTGATGGGTCGCTTTCAAGTCCCATTTGACCTTGGTCATCTATCTAAACCAAAAGAATATGAATGAAATCTCAAAAGACACTAAATACCCTTTCTAATAGTCCATCTTGGGTGTGAATCGTCCTTACGGTTTGAACAAACAATCTATTTTCCTCCAAAAACTTCTTGTTTAGTAACCAATGGGCACTTCAGGTCCCTGTTTGACCTCGGTCAACTTCTGAACCTGAGAGTGTCTCAATGGATTCTTAAAGATATTTGAATACCCTTTCCAACGGTCTACCTCATGCGCGATTCTAACTTACGGTTCACATTTTACGATCATTTTTTCGAAAAACCTTTCCCAGACTATCGAATGGAACCCTTACGCCCCTGCCTATCAGTAGTGTGTATGGGGTTCTATGCCAATCGAAAGGTCCAGGACCATGCCAATCGGCACTCGCGTTGTCCCTATAAATACAGTCCATGATCTCACTTTGAAAGTCACCCTTAAACATCCCTCTTAGTAATTCATAAAACATTCTTTTGAATTCAGAGTTGTTACATTCCTAAAAAATCCCATTTACCACATTCCATTCCATACTTTTCATACTTTATTTAGTAAATTCCCCCCATCTCTTCATACCAACTTCATCCCATTACAGGATCAATATATTTACACTTAAGATCAACATCAAGCATTCATAAGGAGGTCCAATTCTCCACAATGCTTTCTAATTCTCTCATTTTAATATTAGTTTCTTTATTTCTACTGTGGGTACCTCGATTTATCACCAAGGGCCTAGACGAGTAGCCCAGTAGAAGCGACCCATAGTCTGGGAACCTTGTGTGTCAAGCAAAATCAATTATTACTTAGTCTGTTCCTCAAATATCGTAAAGAGATATTCTAGGAGTGGCGCTTTGACGTGGGGAAGTCCAACATCCCCACTCCCCGAAAACAAGAATGTATATAACAAACCCTAGGCCTGGGGCCAGAGGCACGTATTATATTTTCTGTGAAACACTCCCCGGAGTATAGAGAAATAATACTGAGAGAACCACCGTGGACGTAGGCATTCTTGCTGAACCACGTACATATTATGTTGTGTGATTGGCATTTCATTACATTCTTTATTTGCTTTGGTGATTGCATTTTCTTGTTAATTTGTGTTGAACATAATTGTCACCACAATTGGCGCCATCTGTGGGAACGTTTGTCTTTCACCAACAAAGGATTTGGAATGTCTAGACACAGTAGCAATGCCCCTCAATCAGGGGATATCCAAGAACAGCCTGCCCCTCACAAGATCAGATCTGAAGTTCTACATTTAGATCAAAGGGGTCGCCCAGAGCGGCAAACCTCAGAAGAAAGTCAGGGACCAGCGAGGTCCACACAAATCTCCAGGTTGATCGATGACTATGAGGCAAGGCTCCAAGTGAAAGGAGAGGACAATCGCAAGAAATAGGCTGAGAACGCTCGCCTCAAAAGGATATTAGAGAGAATGGAGAGGGAACTCCATCGCAGTACCAGGCGACGTCCATATCACACTCCTAGTCCTCTGGAGAGCAAGTCTCGCAGCCGAGGAAGGAGCCCTAGGCGCGGATCCCAGAGATTTTAGGAGTACGAGTCGAATGATGACTTGCTCGAACAACAACAACCAGTTCACCATTACAAGAACCCAGCTCGAACTGATGAGGATATACGAAATTTGGTCCGAAGAGAGATAGCCCAACACCCAGCTCATCGGGGTGCTAGATCAACCAGAGAGCTTGCTCGGTGAACTCTTAAGATCTAGATGAAATCCCCTTTTTCAAGGGAGATAGAAGAAGAATCCCCTAAGAAATTTTCTATTCCAAGATTCAAGATCTATGATGGAAATATTAACCCTATCAATCACGTTAGGAAGTACAAGCAGGCCATGAACCTCTAGAACCACAGGGATGCACTAATGTGCTGGATTTTTCCTTCGAGCCTGCATGATGTGGCCCATAAGTGGTTCGAGAGGCTCCCTCATAGGTCCATCAGGAGCTTTGAGTCCCTGGTCGAGCTCTTCACAACTCGCTTCATTACCAGCAGCTCCCATCCAAAGAGGATGGATGCTTTGCTAATAATGAAGAAGACGCCTCAGGAGAGCCTCTGGGACTACGCAAAGAGGTACCTTGGAGCTTTTCAACGAGGTCAAGGACTGTTCGGAAGAGGTAGCAGTGGCCTCTTTCAAGATTAGCCTACCCAACTCTTACCTTCTACACCAGTCCCTGGCAAAGAAGGAGGCCACAACCATCAATGATGTGATGGCTCGCATCGAGAAGTACGCCAAGGTGGGAGATGTGACCTGCCTAAGTTAAGGGGAGAATGGTCGGGCTAAGATCAGTGCCAAGGGCAGCGATAACACCTAAAACCAGAAGAAAGGAGGCAAGAATGGGGGCAAGGGTAGCTCCAAGAATGGAGGAAAGAATGATGTTTCGAAATAATTTCAGGAAGTAAACACTGTCTTCAAAGAACCAATCTATAATATCCTAACAAAGATCAAATACGAGTCGTTTGTTAAGTGGCCCAGAAAGATAGGGGGAGATCCCTCAAAGATAAAAAACGTGCTGAGATGCGTTTTTCACAAAGAGGGCGGATATAAGACTGAGCACTACAAGGCTCTTAAGTCTTACCTTGAAGAATTATCCCAGATCGGGTATCTGAACGAGTTTGTGGAGAAGAAGGAGGAGAAAGTTGCCTCCAATGGAGACGCGAGGCCCGATAACGTGCTCGAGGATGATGTCCGCCATGAATTTGTAGTGATTCATGGGGCATCCGATATGAAGCATATTCAAGGGAATTCGGCTCGGATGGAAGTGAGAAAGCTTATAGTGGTAATGCAAGCTTTTCAGATCTATCCAGCAAAGACACAGTCAGAAAAGCGTCGGTGAGAAGATGACGTCGATTATAAAAAACACATCATGTTCATAGATGAAGATCTGGTGGGAGTAAGAACCCAAAATCATGACGCCTTGATCATTACCCTCAGGATAGACAATTATGACATCGACAAGTTGCTCGTCAACTAGGGAAGCTCATTCGAGGTAATGTATCTTGACCTATTTAAAAAGTTGAAGCTAAGCGTTACCGACCTGAAGGAAGACACTGTCCCTCTAGTTGGCTTCACTGGAAAAGTAACTATCCCATTGGGAAAGATCGTTTTTCCAGTAAGGGAAGGAAGTGTCTCCAAAATGATCGAGTTTCTAGTAGTCGACATTGACTCGCCATACCAAGATATCCTCGACAGAGGATGGCTACATGCAATGAGGGCAGTCCCATCGACCTACCATCAGAAACTCAAGTACGTGACTGAGCAAGGAGTAATAGAGATTCACGGAGATCAACCGGTGTCAAGAAGGTGCTTCATAGCGGCTATCCGCCCGAAACCATAGAAGAAGGTTGAGAATGCCTAAGATAAGATCGAGGAAGAAGAAGGTTTGATACCTTCAAAATAACAACTAAAATATGAAAGACCCGGGGTGGAGGAGACCAGGCTCCCCCCCTCTGAGCTGGTTGTTAAAAACTTGGAAGATATCACAGTTGATGGGAGCAATAAGAACATGATGTTCTTGATTGGAGCTTCTCCAACAGATCAAGAAAAGAAGGAATTGGCGGTATTATTGAGAAGTAATCTAGACGTTTTTGTGTGGGAACCATACGAGCTGCCTGGAATTGACTCCAGTGTGGTTTGTCATCGATTGCACATCGACCCCACTTTCAGGCTTATCACGCAGAAGGCACGGCGAACTGCGCCCGATAAGGTTAAAGTTATAGAAAGGAAGTAGAGAAGCTGCTGGATGCAAGATCCATACAGGAAGTTCAATTACCTAAATGGATTTCCAACCCAGTAGTAGTTCCAAAGAACAATCGAAAATGAAGAGTTTGTATAGACTTCACTGACCTTAACAGGGCATGCCCTAAGGACAGTTTCCCCTCCCAAAAATTGACCAGTTGGTGGACGCTATAGCAGCTCATGAGAGGATGAGCTTCCTAGAAGCATACTCCGGGTATCACCAGATTCCTCTGTATGCGCCAGATCAATACAAAACAGCGTTCATCACCACCGTTGGTTTATACTGTTATAAAGTTATACCCTTCGGGCTCAAGAATGTAGGAGAAACTTGCCAGCAGCTGGTGACCAAGATATTTAAAGGCCAAATGGGAGATACCATGGAAGTCTACATTGATGACATTCTCGTCAAGATCAAGTGCAAAGAGGACCATCTCTCAGACCTATCACGGACCTTCAAAATCCTCAGGAAATACCGAATGAAACTCAACGTGAGCAAATGTTCTTTTGGTGTCCAGTCAGGAAAATTCCTCTGGTACTTGGTTAGCAAGAGAGGCATTGAAGTCAACCCGAACCAGATCGACGCAATCAATAGGGTACAGCCCCCCGGCACGATACGAGACATATAGAAGCTCATGAGCATGCTCGTCACGTTGAGTTATTTCATCTTAAAGTCCTTCGAGAAGTGCAAGCCATTCTTCCAGCTCCTGAAAGGAAATAAGACAGTAGAGTGGAATCAAGATTGCTGGAAAGAATTAGAAAAACTCAAGGCTTATCTCAACACACCACCTTTGCTCGTCATACCTCAAGAAAATGATTCCATGTACTTATACCTCGCCATCTCCAGCCACGCCGTCAATTCTGTACTGGTATGCGAAAAATCAGGAATCCATCACCCAGTCTACTATGCGAGCAAGACCTTATCAGACGCTGAGGAGAGGTACCTACCACTAGAGAAGCTTGCCTTTACACTGGTGGTATCCTTGAGGAAACTGAAGCACTACTTCGAAGCTCACACTATCATCGTCCTTACATCACACCCCCCTAAAGCAGTCCTACAAAAAGCAAATTTATCTGGCACACTCTCCAAGTGGTTAGTCGAGCTCGGACAATTTGACATTCAATTTTAACCAAGGAATGCAATCAAGGGGCAGGTGCTTGTCGACTTCATCTCTAAATTCATAGGCGAGCAACCTCATGACAAACTCCAACCCATGGAACATAGTGAAAATCCCTCAAGAGGAGGAATTTGGAGACTATTTGTTGATGGACCCTCCAACTCAAAGGGGGCAGGAGTAGGCATTGTGCTCATTACTCCAAAAGACACAATCCTCGAGCAGGGCATCCGACTTGGATTTGAAGTCTCCAATAATGAGGAAGAATATGAGGCTTTGATAGAAGGCCTGCAGAAGGCACATGCATTGGGTGCAAAATTGCTACAGGTGTTCGGCGACTCACAATTGGTCTCCAATCAGATAAGTGGGGACTTCAATGCTAAGGATGAAAAAATGGCGACCTACCTCACTTTAGCAAAAAAGTTAATGTCCGACTTTGAGGAAGTCAGTGTCTAACAGTTTCCCAGAGGAGAAAACAGTCATGCCGACGCCCTAGTAGCCTTAAGTTCAGCAATCGACTCCACTTGAAGGGAACAATCCCTATTGACTTCATCTCCTAGTTGAGCATCACCCAGAGCGAAGAGCTGTGCGATATTGGTTGTATTCTCCAGATCGAATCAGCACCTAGTTGGATAGACCCCCTGAGGGATTATTTGAAGGATGGTGCACTACCAAGCGACAGGAAGGCTCCTCACCAGATAAGAGTCAAAGTTGCCCGCTTTCACTTATCTCCTGAGGGCAAGCTATATAAGAAATCACTCACCGGCCCTTACCTCCAATGTGTTCACCCAAAAGACATCGAGCAAGTGTTGCACGAGCTCCATGAAGGAACCTACGAGAGCCATATTAGTGGGAGATCACAAGCTTTCTGAGCAATGAAGGAAGTCTACTGGTGGCCATACATGCAGAGAGATTCTGGAGTATACGCTCGCAAGTGCGAAAAATGTCAACTACATGCTCCTATGGTCCACCAGCCTGCCAGCGACCTAGATCACTTACTAGCCCTTGGCCTTTCACCCAATGGGGAATGGATATCATGGGCCCTCTTACTACCATTGTCGGTAATCGCAAGTATTTGTTGGTCGTCACAGACTACTTCACCAAATGGATCGAGGTAGAGCCACTGGCAAACATCAGGGATGTAGATATGATGAGATTCATATGGAAAAACATAATTACTCACTTTGGGATCCCCAGAACCATAATCACTGATAACGGAACACAGTTCGAGAGAGGCGCCTTCTAGAGTTTTTGCAGTGACCATGGGATCAGGCACCATTTTAGCTCGATTGCCTACCCCCAGAGCAACGACCAAGATGAAGCTTCCAACAAAATAGTGATCGATGGGTTAAAAAATGACTTGAGCAAGCCAAAGGCGCATGGGTGAGTGAGCTGCCATACATTCTGTGGGATTACCGCACTACCCCATGACGAGCAATGGGGGAAACCCCATTCGCACTAACATATAAAATGGAAGCAATTATCCCTCTAGAAGATGACCTCCCAACCATGAAATCCACCTTGGTCAACCAAGGCCACAATGATGCAGCATTACTCGCTGAACTCGACCTAGCCAACGAACGTAGAGAACTAGCCCTAGTGACATTAGCTAGCTATCAGCAGCAGCTCGCAAAACACTATAACAGAAAGGTCAATCCAAGGACATTCCACGTTGGGGACTATGACCTAAGTAAAGTTCTTGGAAGCACAGTAAAACCATCTGATGGCAAGTTGGGTCCAAACTGGGAGGGACCATTCAAGGTGACAAGGTATGGCCTATAAGGAGCCTACCACTTAGAAACGCTGGAGGGCAGAGTTATACCCCAAGCTTGGAATGCAGCTAATCTGAAAAAATTCTACTTCTTGTTTTTTAATTCATCTTTTATCGCATTTTTGGAATTGGCAACTCAGTTTTTATTGCTTGTGATTAATAAAAGATTGTTTGGCAGTGACATTCTATGAAATGTTAATTTTGTATTATGAACATTATAACTTGCACACATTTTCCAAGTGATAGGTGATGATGCTTGGATTTAGCACCACCGGATAAGTGATAGTGAGCTCAAACAGTAGCATCCATGGCAGCCGTAGAGATGCATAAGTGAATAAGTATGTAGAAGGGGATGAGTATAAGAGGAATTAAGACAATGATGTATAGTGGTTCAGCCAATTTGGCCTACATCCACTGTGAGTGTGTGATCCACTAAGTATGGGCACTAATGGTCTTGGATACAATGCACATAACCCTCTCTCTCTCTCTACTGTGTGTACAAGCAGAGTTTTGCTAGGGTTACCAATGAAATCGATCCCTTGTAGGGTTGTAGGTGACAAGTATATATAGGTTTTGGGGGGTGTAGTGTACCCCCCAAGTAAGCATGGTGCATGTGATTGATGATCTAACCAATCCCCTGTTGACACCTGTAGATGCCAAATGATGACATAATATTCCCTCACGTGAGGGTGTGATTCGGTTATAACGGTCTGCAATGTGTCATATGAGCCTGACGCGCACTGTTCCACGCGTGTCCCAAACCACGCGTTGTCATGATGTCACCCTCGGCCTATGAGCCGAGGCCGAGGGTAAAGGTTCTTACGGTAGTGAGTCTGGCTTGATTCTGGCCTCGTACTGTCGTACCCTCGTAGGGTCGTCCGGAGCCTGGGGAAGGGTCGGCCCCTCGTAGGGTCGTTCGGAGCCTGGGGAAGGGTCGTCCCCTCGTAGGATCGTCCGGAGCCTGGTGGAGGGTCGGCCCCTCGTAGGGTCGTCTGGACCTGGTGGTGGCCAGCTGGGGCCTATTGAAGGGTCGGCCCATCGTAGGGTCGTCCGTATTGGAGGTAATCCTCATCCAGTCTGAGGGTATAAATGGGTATATCAATCACCCCCCAGCCCTTAGCCATAGGTGTCATTGAGATGGCTGAGGGATATTTGCCGAAATTGAGACACGTGTGATCAGTTAGGTGAGTGACACCTATGGAGATACTCATTGTTGTTCCAGTTTCCAAGGCAGGGCGGCTGTGCAGTGTGCTTGGGGCCTTGTGCCCTAATTATAGCTTTCTTTGGTAAATGGGTCCACTCATTACCAAAGTATTTAAGAGATTTTCAAATTCTCTCTCTCCATCTTCTTCTTCTTCGCGCCCAAGTCTATTCTCTCTCTAGAACCAGTAAGCTTCGCCACTTGCAGCCTTCGTTTCGTCAGGCCTCGCAGCGCTCTTGTTCTCTTCTCATCAGGTATCCTTTTTCTCCCCTCGCCTTCTTTTGTCTTCATTTCAGTGTATTTTTTAGGGTCGTAGATCAGCACTTTCTTAGAGTTCCCCCATTGACTTTTCCGGTGTTTTCTCCGGTTGTTAGTTCTTGGACATTCTTGACGAAAAATGTTTTAGTTCCTTGGTTTGATCCAAAAGTCAAACCTGGTCAGTCCCTCAAGTGTTTGTAGTTGAATTAGTCAAGTCTAGTATAATTTCTCCAAGTGTAGGGTCTTCCCTTTAATGCTTAGGAGGCTTTACAACCTAGTGTCTGAATTCCCACCTTTGAGAGAAAAACTCTTTGTCGAGATCAGACGAATAGAGGAAGAGGAAGAGAGGAGACGAGGGGCCGACCCTAATTGGGTACGACCCATCTTTCCCATTCCTCTTGCCACCATAAGACCATCTGAACCCTCTGAGTCTTGCGGGACGTCATCTCGTCCGGACGAGACACCCAACCCAAGTGAAATGGACGAGAGGACCTTTTCTCCAACTGGTGCCGGGACGTCTGGTAGAAAGGACACGTCTGATCTTAGCCCTCCCCGAGAGGCCGAGGGTACGATCCCCTCTGAGGCTGTCCCTGTGACAACCCTATCCCCCAATGCCTTCCAAGTGGCTTTTCCTCAGGGTCCTCCTGCAGGTGATGAGGGGGAAGGGAATGAGGACGAGGACGACGATACAGATGATGAGGTTAATACCTCCCATGCCTCGTCTTTTATCTCCTCTGTTAGGGATAGGGACCTTCTGATATGGAGGCATATTTATGGAGTGCCCTCTGGGGTAACTATGAGGGTTCCCTCTGAGGCCGAGAGGGTTTTTGGGGGTTAAGAGGGAGAGGTTGCAGTCTACGAGCAAATGTTCAAAGTAGGTGTCAGACTTCCCTTCCACCCTGCCATTGTAGATATTCTATCGGCTCTGGGCGTCTCCCCCTCTCAACTTCCACCCAACTCTTGGAGGACGATTCTGGGTTACATTTCCTTGTGGAAAAATTCTTTCACTAATGAGCCCTCGTCCGACGTATTCTTGGCTTGCTATAATATCACCTCTTCATCTAAACAGCCCGGATATTATCATCTAGGAGCGAGAAGGTCTGAGAAGAAACTTCTCCACATGGCTCAAACTTCCAATCATGATTGGAAAAAGATATTCTTCTTCATATCTGGGGCGTGGGAGAGCTCCGTCGAGGCGTCCCCTTCTGTCGATGCTCCGAGTGTCCTTAACAAATGGTCTAATCCCTCCATGAAAGCTAGGTCAGACCCCGGACTTAGCCTGGAGGAAAGGGATATTGTTGAGTATCTGAGGGGACGAGGGAGAGAGGGTGAGATCCCAAAGTTCGAAGATTCAATGACCCCTCGATTCCTTAAAGAAGTTGGTCTGAGGGTCGGCCCTCTGACAGAACTATGTGAGTTATACTGAACATTTTCCCTTCTTTACTTATTTTTGAAGTGTTATCTCTTTATCTCTGAACTTTTCTGACATGTCGTCCTCTTATCAGATCGTCCTGCAGGTACACCAGACTACCTCTGGGAAATGACTGTTCCAAACCTACTTGCTGGTTTGTCAAAGAAGAAGGGGAAGGAGCCTCAGCAAGCTCCAAAGAAGACGAGGGCCTCAGGGCCGACGGTTGTTGAGCCGACAGCCGATAGCCACAAAAGGAAGGAGCCAGAGGCTCCTGTTGAGCATCGGCCTGATCCTAGGACGAGGGCAAGGGTCGAAGCCTCTGAGGGGACGACCTCTTCGTCCAGCATGGGGGCCTTCTGGTCTCAAAATCTGTCCCATCTGAGGGCCGACCCCTCATCTCTTATTGCCAACCTGAGGGCAGCCAAGGCCTCGATGTTCTCTGCACCGTCGGCCTCTGACTTCGAGTTTTTGGCAAAGATGCCTCCAGCCAAAGTGTACGACTACGGTCTACACTCCCTTGCTCAGGTATTGGTCTTGACCTTCTTTAATTTCGTTCTCATTAACTGTTCCCTCGGCCCCTCTTGATATTTGTTCATTTTTCTTGCAGTCTGTCTGTGCCCTCACCTCAGCCACCAAGTGGATGGCTGAGAACCAACAGAAATTCCATGAAGCTGAGAGGGCCATTCAACAAGAGGCTGACCTACGGACAGAGCTGGACACTGCTAGGGCCGAGCTGGAGAGCACAAGGACTGAGCACGCTAGAGTCCTTGATGAGCTGAGAAAGCAACATGATGCCGATCTGCAGGCTAAGGACTTGTTGATCAAGGACAAGGACTTGTTGATCAAGGGCAAGGACGAGGCTTTAACCAATATGGAGGCCAAACACAAGACTGACCATTAAGCAGCTGTCCAGAAAGCCGAGGCTGATGCTGTTGAGGCTTACAAGGTCTCTGACGAATTCCAGGGCTTCGGCCTTGAATATCTTGAGAGGGGGATTAGGACGGCCTGTCGGTGGGTCGTCCTAAAGTTTGCCGACACAGTATCATCCATCCGCCCTTCTCTTGAGGTGGTTCAGCTAGATGATCCCTTGATTGCTGAAGCCCTGTCGCAAGTGGAGTCCCAAGTTCATGTTGAGGGGGTCGGCACGTCTGAGGATCGGCCAGTCATGATTGCTGAAGAGACCCCATCGGTTGATGTTGAGGCTCTGCCTTCTGATGTCGTTCCTTAGGGTGGCTGTCTGTAGCCTATACCCTCATTTTTGTATTTTTGTTCAAAGGCCTTGTAAAAACACTTGATACTTATGTTTTATTAATACCAGTCTTTTCCCTTCCATAATTGTTATCTTTAATTCTAGTATGGCTTGCTCATTGTTGCTTCTACTAACCCCTCCCTCGTCTTTCTTGAGGACCACACTGTGGTGGGGTCGTCCCCTCCACTGGTCCTCATTATAGCCGAGGGTTCAAATAACCAAATTAATGATTTTTAAATGAAGTCTACCCTTATCTTTCTTGAGAACAGTGGTGGGGTCGTCCCCTCCACTGGTCCTCATTATAGCCGAGGGTTCAACTTACCAACTTAATGGCTTTAAATTAAGTCTACCCTCGTCTTTCTTGAGGACAGTGGTGGGGTCGTCCCCTCCACTGGTCCTTATTTTAGCCGAGGGTTCAACTTACCAACTTAAATGGTTTTAAATTAAGTCTACCCTCGTCTTTCTTGAGAACAGTGGTGGGGTCGTCCCCTCCACTGGTCTTCATTATAGCCGAGGGTTAAAGTTACCCAATTTAATCTACCCTCGTCTTTTTTGGGGACCAATGTGGGGTCGTCCCCTCATGTGGCCCCATTATAGCCGAGGGTTCAAGTAACCAAATTAATGATTTTTAAATAAAGTCTACCCTCGTCTTTTTTGAGGACAGTGGTGGGGTCGTCCCCTCCACTGGTCCCCATTATAGCCGAGGGATCAACTTTCCAAATTAATGGATTTTAAAGTCTTCCCTCGTCTTTTTTGAGGACAGTGGTGAGGTCTTCCCCTCCACTGGTCCCCATTATAGCCGAGGGATCAACTTTCCAATTTAATGGGTTTTAAAGTTTTCCCTCGTCTTTCTTGAGGACAATGGTGGGGTCGTCCCCTCCACTGGTCCCCATTATAGCCGAGGGGTCAACTTATCAAACTAATGGATTTAATTAAGTCTTCCCTCGTCTTTCTTGAGGACAGTGGTGGGGTCGTCCCCTCCACTGGTCCCCATTATAGCCGAGGGATCAACTTTCCAAATTAATGGATTTCTGTAGATGTTTCCATGCGTGCTAGGACTGATAACAGGATGAGGGAAACACTGATATTTCTCATTAATTTTTCGAGTGTTCTGTTGGAGCAACTCTCATAACAACTATGGACTATCAAGACCTTACAACACTACTGATAGTATTTCTTCAAATGATATGCATTCCAGGGATTGGAAAAATGTTCCCCTTCTAGGTTTTCTAGTCTATAGGTCCCTGGGACAACTTCATCGATGACCCTATATGGTCCATGCCAATTAGGATGGAGCTTGTTGGGTTTTTTCCAAGTCTTTTTGAGAACCAAGTCTCCTACTGCGATAGGCCTCTGTTTCACCCTTTTATTGTAAAACCTTGCGGTCCTCTGTTGGTAGGAAGCCTGCCTTATCTCAGCATCCTCCCTTCTTTCCTCAATCAAGTCCAGGTCAAGTCTCCTCTCTTCCGTATTTCCCTGGGGGTCGTACATTTGGACTCGATGCATAGGAAACTCAATCTCGGTGGGGATGACGGCTTCTGATCCATATGCTAGCATGAATGGGGTCTCCCCAGTGGAGGTCCTCACTGTCGTCCTGTATGCCCACAGCACGGCATATAACTCCTCGACCCATATCCCTTTTGCCTCCTCAAGCCTCTTCTTAATCCCATCTAAGATTGTCCTGTTCGTAACTTCGGTTTGCCCATTGGCCTGAGGTCGGCCTGGGGTGGAGAAAAATTGTTTGATATTTACCCTCTCACAGTATTTCTGTAGAGAGGCATTCTTGAACTGAGTCCCGTTATCCGAGATGAGGGTGTTAGGGAGACCGTATCTACATATGATGTTTTTCCAGATGAACTGGAAGGTCTTCTGCTCTGTGATTGTCACCATTGGCTCCGCCTCCACCCATTTTGAAAAATAATCAATGGCTACGATGAGGAATCGATAGCTGTTGATGGCGCTAGGCAAGGGTCCTACTAGGGCGATCCCCCACACTGCAAATGGCCATGGGGATGTAATGGAAGTAAGAGGCTGATGGGGTTGGTGAGGGATGGTGGCAAATCTTTGACATTTGTCGCACTTTTTTACGTATGCTACTGCGTCTTTCCCCAAGGTCGGCCACCAGTACCCCTGGGTGATTACCCTCTTTGCTAGGGATCTACCCCCAATGTGGCTTGAGCACGACCCTTCATGCACATCTTGCTAAATGGAAGGGACTTATGAGGGATGCACACACCTAAGTAGGGGGAGCAGAAACCCCTTTTTGTACAAGGTGTCTCCGATGACAGTGAATTTTGCCGCCGTGTACCTCAGTTTCTTCCTTTCTTGCCTTGCTTCTGGCATCTCACCCTCTTTAATGTATCTGATAAGGGTGTCCATCCACGAAGCTTCTTGGGAAACACTTAGGCAATTGCTAGGTGTTCCCTCAGTGTCCTCAATAGTCGGTCGGAGCAAAATTTCTACTAGGACCGTCCTCCTGATGTCTGTTCTTGTTGCCGAGGCCAGCCTAGCAAGGGCATCAGCGCGGCCATTATCAAGCCTAGGTACCCTCCTTAATTTCATTTCTCTGAAGCCCTTCAGTAATGACCTTACCTTCTCGAGGTACCTAGCCATCCTTTCGTCCTTAGCCTCGTAGGCTCCTAGTATCTGATTCACGACTAGTCTTGAATCACTATGGACCAAAATCTGGCCGACACTAAGAGACTTGGCCAAGGAGAGGCCTGCTACTAAGGCCTCATATTCAGCCTCATTGTTGGAGGCTTTGAAGTTGAACCTTAGGGCGTATTCGACGTCTGTGCCATCGGGTGCTGACAGTATCAGTCCAGCACCACTTCCGCTATCACAGGAGGACCCATCAACGAAGAGGCTCCACGGAGTCTCTCCTTCAGAAAAGTTTCCCTCAGAGAGGGACCCCTGTCTAAAGATGTATCTACCCTCTTCATTTTCAGTCGCTTTCCTTCTTGCAGTGCTCGTCTCAACCCTATCTGCGGGTGTGTCTGCGGGTCTGTCTTCTGTATTCGTCTTCCCGAGGGTCTCACCCTCGGCCTCATCATCTTCCCAGGTGAACTCAGCCACGAAGTCAGCCAATGCCTGCCCCTTAATGGCTGTCTTAGGCTGATACACAATATCGAACTCCCCCAGCTCTATAGCCCAGGTCATTAGCCTTCCTGATTTTTCAGTCTTGTGTAGGACCTGCCTAAGAGGAGAGTCAGTAAGGATGACCATAGTATGGGACTGGAAGTACGGTTTCATCTTCCTTGAGGCATGGATCAAGGCGTAGGCCAACTTTTCCATCCTCGGATATCTTTGCTCTGCCCCCTGGAGTGCCTTGTTGTTAAAGTATACAGGCTTCTGTATACCATCCTCGTCTCTCACAATGGCTGCGCTGATGGTAGACTCTGAGACGACGAGGTACACGTAAAGTCGTTCACCCTGCACGGGTCGTTACAGCAGCAAGGGAGACCCTAAGTATGATTTTAGCTCCTTGAAAGCCTCATCACACTCTTCACTCCATTCAAAGGCCTTCCTGAGGATCTTGAAAAATGGTAGACACCTGTCTGTAGCCTTCGACACAAATCTGTTCAAGGCAGCCACTCTCCCTGTGAGCCTCTGAACGTCTTTGATGGACTTGGGGGTCTTCATCTCAATGAGGGCCTTTATCTTTTCAGGATTGGCCTCGATGCCTCTTTGATTGACAATGAATCCCAAGAATTTCCCCGCTCCAACCCCGAAGACACACTTGGCCGGATTAAGCTTCATCTGGTACTTATCCATCGTATTAAAGTTCCTCTCCAGGTCTGCCACATGATCCTCTGCCTTCAGACTCTTAGTCAGCATGTCATCCACGTAGACCTCCATAGACCTCCCAATTTGTTCTTCGAACATTTTATTTACGAGGCGCTGGTACGTTGCCCCTGCGTTTTTTTGACCGAAGGGCATGACCCTATAGCAGTATGTACCCTTGTCAGTGATGAAGGCAGTCCTCTTCGAGTCTTCAGGGTTCATGAAGATCTGGTTGTACCCTGAGTAGGCATCCATAAAACTCATGAGCTCGTGGCCTGCAGTAGCGTCTACCATCTGGTCAATGCGGGGGAGAGGGAAGCTGTCTTTGGGGCAGTGCTTGTTGAGGTCTGTGAAGTCCACACACATCCGCCACTTCCCGTTGGCCTTTGGGACAATGACTGCATTGGACAGCCATTCAGGGTAGATGACCTCTCTGATAAATTCAGCGTCTTCTAATTTTTTGACCTCGTCCATGATGACCTCATATTTTTCTCTGGAGTAAATTCTCCTCTTCTGCTTCACCAGCTTCACTCCCTCTACCACATTGAGCTTGTGGCACATGATTTCAAGGTCAATCCCTGGCATATCTACATGACTCCAGGCGAAGACACTTCGCCTTCTCCTCAGCAGTTTAATGAGGTCTTCCTTGATTTTGGGCTTCAGAGACTTGCCAACTTGGACGGTTTTTTCCGTGTCATCCTCATCGAGGATGATGGATTCTACCTCTTCCGCAGCCTCTCCTTTTTTCAGCTTCGTTTCATCTCTGGGGTCTAGGGTATCAATATTATAAGTGGTTGTAACCCTCTTGTGTGCCTCCCTCTCTTCAGCGGAGTTGTAGTAACATTCTCTCGCCGTCGTCTGGTCTCCTTGAACTTCCCCCACCCCGTAAGGGGTTGGAAATTTGATCATCTGGTGGACCGTAGACGACACGACTTCAAACCCCTTGAGTTCCACTCGCCCCAGTATGATGTTATAGGCCGAAAACACCTGCCCATCCATCACAAAGAAACTGACCTTTTTGGTGAGCCATCTCGGCCACTCGTCTCCCATCCTCACATCGGCCTCATATACCCCAAGGGGGTGAACCTTTTCCCCACTGAATCCAATCAATGGATGATGGTAGGGGACGCGTCTAGCACGGCTGAGACCCAAGGCTTTGAAGCATGGCCAAAACATCACATCTGCAGAACTACCCCCATCTACCAAGATTCTCGGCACTTCGCATCCGTGCACCCTGGTAGTGATGACGAGAGGGTCATCGTGTGGGGCTAAGAGGCCTTTAAAGTCCATTCTTGAAAACCCCACTATCAGTGTGTCCATATCAACCTTCTTCCTCTTTTCTGACTTGACCTCCAGGGAGGTTGCGTGCACTGTCTTCGTCAATGCCTTTGCTTCAGCCACATGGGCCTTCTTATCGGCGACCTCAAACCCTCCTCCTGCAAGTCCCCCGGAGATCATTCCCACTACGAGGGAGATCATATTGAGCCTCTTGACAGGGCCGTGGTCGTCTCTCGGCGGGAGGTCGGGGTCGTCCTCATCATCAGAGGGGTCGTCCCCTCTTTTTTGAGGACCTTCTCTGCAGGCATCGACTCGCTTCTTTCTGGGGTCGTCCCCTCGGCCTCTCTTGAAGTCGGCTTTATCGACGTACTTTCTGAGCTTCCCTTCCTTCAGCATCTTCTCAATCTCGTCTTTCAGAGCAAAGCATTTATCCGTCACGTGTCCGTGGTCTTGGTGAAATTCACACCACAGGTTCTTATTCCTCTTGTCGGGGGCTGCCCTCAGCTTCTCAGGCCACTTCAGGGACCGGTCACTCTTAATCTCATTGAGAATCTGTTCACAGCTGACCGTCAGAGGGGTGTACCCCGCGAACTTGTCATCCATGGTTCTCTTCTTCCCCTCTTTGTTCTTCTTGGGGTATTTACTCCCACTAGCACCTCCTATTTCGTCTTCATATTTTGCCGCCATCGCCTCTTCGGCGTTCATCACCTTTCCTGCTGTTGACAACAGTTCAGCCATCGTCCTCGGAGGGTCTTCAGCAAGCTTTCATAACAGCTTCCCCTTTTGGAGTCCTCCAATCAGGGATGTCATAGCTATGCTCTCCTCATAGTCTTCCACCTCCAGCTTCCCCTTATTGAATCTGGCTATATAGTCCCTCAGACTCTCACTCTTCCCCTGCTTAACATAGAGCAGGTGGGTGGTCTTCTTCTGTGGCCTCACCCCAAAGCAGAAATTATGGATGAACAGGTCTGTCAACTGCTTAAAGCTTCCAATGGAATTTTTTGGAAGAGACGTGTACCAGACATGTGCAGCCCCTGTCAAGGTACCAGAGAAGGCACGGCACCTCATCTCATCTGAGATAGAGTATATGTCTGCCGCCGACTGATACATCTCTATGTGGTGGACGGGGTTGGTGCTCCCGTCATACCTTGGGGTGACCATAGGTGGCTTGAACTTTGACGGCGTGGGGAAGTTGACTATCTTTGCCACAAAGGGTGAGCCTATGGTGTATCCCCTCTGAAGAGGGTCTCGGCTTTTCAATATATCACCAATCTTATCCTCTAACCGCTGGATTGAGTCATTCCAGGGCCTCGCAGGGTCGGCCTGGCCGATGTTATCCCCTGCTGCCTCTCCGAGGTGGATGGAGGGTTCTGCTGCAGCAGGCCTGTGTCGACTGTTCACTTCCCTTTGGCCATCATCTCGTCCTTGGGGCCGGCCATCTGCTGCCTCCCTCCTGGATCTTGCAGCACTCCTTGGCCTGGACAACTGTTCTCGCAGGTCATTTACTGGGCCTAGCCTCTCAAAGGCCGACCCCCTGCTCAAACGATCAAAAGCAGAGCCTCTTGGACGATCGTCAGGGTTTGGTCTCCCACACTTCCCTCTACTGTCCTGGACGGGTCGTACAATATTTTTGGAGACCTCATAGGGTTCCCAGCATTCTATTGGGGCCTCCTCCCCCTCCAGATCGTCATACCTGTCTTCAGGGAAAGGGTTTCCTTGCCTCCCCAGGCGTAAACGCCTGGGGTCAGCAACATCCCTACGCCGCTGAGGGGGTGGAAGGTCTTTGCGTGGTGCCTGGGGTGGTCCCCTGGCCTCATGCTGTCCTGGGGCTGCTGCCGGAGTAATCATCTCAGGTGAGACTCCTGGTGGTCTCAGTATGTTCTGGCTCAGAAGGGTGAACTGCTCCTGCATCATCCGTTGGCTTGCTGCCAGAGACTTTAGGGCTGCCGCCACATCAGCCATCTCAGACTGAGGCGGCGGCTGACTGGAACTGGGTCTTCCCCCCTCATCCGGTGGGGGAAGTGGTGGTGGTGGCATCTCAGGTGCCATGCGTTTGAGCTAGAACAGTTGGTATGGTGAGCTTGGGAACCTTAGTGGCTCTCTTTCAATGGTGAAACACCTCCTCTCAGGGGCAGTGTTGGTTCATCACCAGAGTGCCCAGTGAGGTCAAGCTGTACAAAGGAAGAGATGTCTTCGTGTTCCCACAGACGGCGCCAAACTGATGATGCTTGGATTTAGCACCACCGGATAAGTGATAGTGAGCTCAAACAGTAGCATCCATGGCAGCCGTAGAGATGCATAAGTGAATAAGTATGTAGAAGGGGATGAGTATAAGAGGAATTAAGACAATGATGTATAGTGGTTCAGCCAATTTGGCCTACATCCACTGTGAGTGTGTGATCCACTAAGTATGGGCACTAATGGTCTTGGATACAATGCACATAACCCTCTCTCTCTCTCTACTGTGTGTACAAGCAGAGTTTTGCTAGGGTTACCAATGAAATCGATCCCTTGTAGGGTTGTAGGTGACAAGTATATATAGGTCTTGGGGGGTGTAGTGTACCCCCCAAGTAAGCATGGTGCATGTGACTGATGATCTAACCAATCCCCTGTTGACACCTGTAGATGCCACATGATGACATAATATTCCCTCACGTGAGGGTGTGATTCGATTATAACGGTCTGCCACGTGTCATATAAGCCTGACGCGCACTGTTCCACGCGTGTCCCAAACCACGCGTTGTCATGATGTCACCCTCGGCCTATGAGCCGAGGCTGAGGGCAAAGGTTCTTACGGTAGTGAGTCTGGCTTGATTCTGGCCTTGTACTGTCGTACCCTCGTAGGGTCGTCCGGAGCCCGGGGAAGGGTCGGCCCCTCGTAGGGTCGTCCGGAGCCCGGGGAAGGGTCGGCCTCTCGTAGGATCGTCCGGAGCCTGGTGGAGGGTCGGCCCCTCGTAGGGTCGTCTGGACCTGGTGGTGGCCAGCTGGGGCCTGTTGAAGGATCGGCCCATCGTAGGGTCGTCCGTATTGGAGGTAATCCTCATCCAGTCTGAGGGTATAAACGGGTATATCAATAGGCATATTACTAAGTATGAAAAATTAGGGAATCACCCTCCTTAGGTCTTCATTATGAAACATGAACTACCACTTAGCATTGCCCCTGGCAATATATGAAGCCCTATAGGAGACCCTTAGGTAGCTCGACCAAATCAAATTGGTCGCCAGATAATGTTTGACTCAAAAAGCCTAATCGAATAGAACATCCAACACCAGGTGTGTCCTCGCCATTGCCATACTTAGGCCCAAGGGAGTGTGACGACACGACCTAAAAGGTAAAGTAGGGAAGAATGGTATCTCATAATCATACTAGACTGGGAGGATACTCACACAACAAAAAAACTTTACCTACATCAAATCTAGTCGGCTACGAAGAGCCCAAGATAATCAAACAAAAAATTAATGAAGTAAAAATACACAACACATGTTTAGTCGGTAAATTCCAAAAACATAAATATTTTATTACTTCGTTAAATTTACAAAAAGTTACATTGAAGTACGAAAATCGTAATGGGGATTAGGCCTCTGAGTAAGGTAATCATCCACTTACAATCTCCGTCTATCGTCCTTGTGAGGGGCCAATTCTTCCTCTACGTCATTCGCATCTTGCTCTAATAGATGCCTAGGAATAGCATCTATAGGGACCCACTAGTTGTCCCTCTTGAAAGGATTAGGACTAATAATTGAAGGAGAGATCTCATGACGATACTAGAGTACTGAGTTCCCGGGGACCTGCAGCTCCCTGAGGGCTCTCAACTATACCATAATAAAGGCGAGCTCTTCAAACTCTGTCAACCTCGTTGGATCATCTGTCCAACCTTAGTCATAACCATCAGACCACACTCGCCAAGGTCCTTTCTTGAACAGATGCCTCAGCCATGTGACATCTCTTTGAAGCCCAACAACAATAACGTATGCTCGATGAACATCTTCTCGAAGCTCATCCATCTCCCTAACTAGACCCCCTGCATCTGGACCAGCTCGCGAAGAAGCCGATGAGGTAGAACCTTGTAAAACTGGAGGGGAATCGCTTAGTCTTGTGTTATCTCGTGGAACAGTCGATGAAGAGGAACCTCGTAAAACACGAGGTGCGATGCTCGGTGCATGCTCCCTGAGTCGCAACACCTCCCTCCTCAAAGTCTCGTTCTCCTGCTAAATAACTTCTCCAACTTGATTAATTTCAGAGGCATCTAGAAGCTTAGCTCTTAAAGTGTTCAATTCTTCTTGGAAAGAGGCACCAACTTCTTCTATCTCCTGAAGTCTATCCTTCAGTTTGGCAACGAGCTCAGACTGGTATTTAAAGATCTTATTCCTTGACCTGAAAGACTTGTAAATCGTAATGAAGGCTTGGCGAACCTGATTGCTCATTTTAGGACCAAGGATCCTTCCTAGTTGAGAGGTGGCAGGTATATAATCATCTATATAAATCAACTACAGGCCATACAAGCATTCAAAAGCAGAAGAATAAATATGAAGAAGAGAAAGTCTTTTTATTTCATTCAAATAAAGAGTCCCAATTACATCGGTAATTAAAGGAGAGCAGTGCAAACAAAGCAAAATGTATAAATAAAGTTCTAAAAGCAGGCTAGCTGGCAACCTCAGTTTGTTCAGAGGTCGCTTGTTACTTTTCATTGTCAACAGCAGCGGGAGTACCTCCCTCAGATGGAGCAGTTACTGTTCTTTGAACGGAGGGAGTGTCAGTAGGAATGGCGAAAGATGCAGGAACACCACTATCAATAGCCTGGGCAGCAATCTCATCCATAATAGGCTTCGGGCCTGGATCATGCTTGTCGAGCAAGGGTGAATCAACATCCACCCCAACAGCCAGAAGAGCCTTGTTCCAGCCCTTCTTGAAGTTCAGCAGGCTGATGTAGCCTATCTGAGCATCAGCAGCCTCATATGCGGCAACCCACCCAGAGTTAAACGAACTATCCTTAATGGTAGCAGCCTCAGAATACACCTTCTTCACCTTCTCTGATAGCACCTTATTTTCCTCGACCACGGCCAGCTTGGTCATGTAGACCAAATCATAGGACTTTCTTAACTCATTCAGCTCCTTGATCGCCGCTTCCTTTGCTCTGTTGGCTTCAGCAAGGGCGAGATCAGAGGACTTATGGGTCCCGTTGGAAGCCTTCAGACTGGCCTCCAGCTTGACACCTTTACCCTTTAGTTCAATGTTATATTTTTCGAAATCCGCATTCCTACTCATCATCTCGTTGCGAGTACGTTAGAGAATAACAAATTCGATCACGAACTGCAAGTAAAAAGGGAGCATTAGAACAAAGCATTGAACAAAAAATTATGAGTATTAAAAAACAGAAACAGACTTACCAAGGCTAGCCTCTGACTCGCTTGCAGATTTAACTGGTCGGTCCCCATTTCCCTCTGTTGATCAGCAGGTAAAACTTCTCTTTCGAGCAGCGTAGGAGCCAACTGGGGAGAGGTAGAGACTGAGACCCCCTCAGGAAATGAGGACACGTGCACCAAAGCTTTCCTGGCCTTCATCCTCACTTCCACCGTCACTATCTCGTCTTCCTTCTATTTATCCCTCTCAACTCTCCTCCTATCTTCCACATTCTTCCTCTCTTTCTCCTTCTTCCTCTCGTTTTTCTTCTTTCTTTCGTTCTCTCTCAACTGTTCTTCCTCCCTCATCTTCTTCTCCTGATCGTTGGCAGCAGGCTGATAACCAGTGGAAACTTCTCCACTGCCAAAATTTTGCTTCTTCGCCCGCCTGAAAAGGAGCACATCATCCTCATGATCATCATCCCTGATCAAGTTCCTCCTGGGAGGAGCCATATCTTCCTTGCTAGATGTACTTGACTCACTGGAGGACTCTTGATCTTTTGAAGCCTCTTTCGAGCTGGAAGATCTTTTACCTCTAGATCTCATCTCACTGGCACCACCTTTAGTCGCACCCCTAGTATCTCCTTCACTATCCTCACCAAAGCTGCTATCTTCCTCGTCCAACTGGATGGGGTCTACAGCAACTTCCTCAGTAATGTCTAACTCAGGGATCCTATCTACAAGTCGTGCGATGAAACTAGACCCAATATTTTTATACTCCAGAAGAAAAGCAGCTCACCTTGGATGTTCACCATTAGCCAAAGGTTCTCTGATGTTCCAAGCTTTAATCAGCTCGGCAGCTCGAACCTCACTGAGAGAAGGTTCCAAATTCTTTGTCCTCGCTGAAAAGAAAAGAGAAGAATATCAAAGAAATCATACTTTAACAAGAAAATTGACGATTAGAACAAAAATTAAGCCTACCTATGTACTCCTCCCCATAAAAGGGGACCGTGAACCTGTCAGACCTCGACCCCTCGGTATGGGGAAGAAATTGCCAATTTCTAGCAAGAAAACCCTCCTGCCAGTAATTCCTAGGGGTGTAAGCGGTACGGTTTGGTCGGTAAATAGTAGATACCAATACCAAAATCAAACTTTGGATGGTAAAACCAAACCGTACGAGTCTACCACCCGGTACACCAAAATTAATACCAAAACCAAACCGACCGGTATTTCGATTTTTTTGGTAATTTTGGTTTTTTTTGGTTTCGGTAAATTCTAGATTTTTTCTGGTTTTTTCTAGTTTTCGTAAATTGTGGTTTTTTCTGGTTTTGGTAAACAACACTAAAAGCCCCAAAAAACTAAAAACAAAACCAACCAGCTTTTTTAAATCTTAAAACCAAAACCAAAACCAACTTTTTCTAGTTTCGGTAAGTTCGGTATGGTAATATTGGTAAATTCGGTACTGTACGGTAATCTCGGTACGGTTTTTTCTGGTTTCGGTAAATTCGGTACGGTACGGTAATTTCGGTATGATTTTTTCTGGTTTTGGAAAATTCGGTACGGTAATTTCGGTAAATCGGTTTTTTAAATATTAAAACCAAAACCAACCCACTTTTTTGTGGTAATTTCGGTTTCGGTAAGACCGGTTTCTGGTATTTTAATATATGAAACCAAAATCATTTTTTTTCTGACCAAAACGGTACGGTACGATAAAAACCCGTACCGCATCCACCCCTCGTAATTCCTATGGGAATCAGGTAGATTTACTACCAATACCCTATCAGGATTCCTGGCCTTGAGGTAAAGAAGACCAGAACTTATTGGCGAGAAAGAGTAGCAGAAGCATATCTCAGTAAACCCTAGATTGGTGGCATAGAACTGATTTATTCTATGGACACCATTAACTATCTTCCAAACATTTGGCGAACAATGTGCGGGGACAATATTGAAGTAACAAAAGAAGTGAAAAAACAAACTACTTTGGGGGAAAGTGAGCCCCCCTTGGGACAGTAAAAGAACGTGAATCCAGTGTGCACTCTCTATTTCTCTAATATTTTTAGGGATAGGGGCACACGCAATGTCTACCCAATCTGGGATGTTGTAATATTTCCTAAATTCAGTTACCGACCTATTGCCCATTTTCGCCATTTGCAAAGCCCTAACTACAAATGCGAGGAGATTGCTATAGAAAAAAGCACCGAAAGAAAATAAGAAGAACTTACAAAATAAAAACATGGCTTGGAACGATGCGAAGTCACAAGCGAAGACGATGGAGGAGATTGAGATTGAAAGACGATGACCTAGGAATAATGGCGCAACGGTGGGATCTTAGAGAAGATGCGAAAATTTGAAGAAGTTTGAAATGAAAACTACGAACTGCTGTTCCAAAGACTTTTAAATGCTTCCAATCATTGCCCACAGGACACGAAGTAAGCTGCCGCCTATATCAGTTTTCAATCCTATAAAGAGTTGCACAATTTACAAGGAAGCCATTATGACAAATAATTTAAATTTATTAATCCCAAATTGAGGCCCAATAACTTTAGGGGCAATTGTGGGTACCTCGATTTATCACCACGGGCCCAGACAAGTAGCCTAATAGAAGCGGCCCAAAGTCTGGGAACCTTGCGTGTCATCCAAAATCAATTACGACTTAGTCTATTCCTAGGATCTCATAAAGAGATATTATAGGAGTGGCGATTTTACGTGGGGAAGTCCAACATCCCCATTCCCCGAAAATAAGAATGTATATAACAAACCCTAGGCCTGCGGCAAGAGGCACGTATTGTATTTTGTGTGAAACACTCCCCGGAGTAGAGAAATAATACTGAGAGCACCACCGTGAACATAGGCATTCTTGCTGAACCACGTACATATTGTGTTGTGTGATTGGAATTTCTTTACATTCTATATTTGCTTTGGTGATTGCATTTTCTTATTAATTTGTGTTGAACATAATTGTCACCACATCTACTTTAACACTTTATTTAATTACATCACATATAATAATTTAAAACCTCTATTATTAGTATTTTCACATATTCTATTTTTATGAAAAACCCAAAAATAAGAAAAAGTGGATTTATCTATAGATTCTAAAAGAGGGATTCTCACTACACATTCTCACTCTTAAAGCACATTCCTCTCAACACACACACATAAGAGAAATCTATCATTTGGATTTATGGATTAAACTCCACCCTGTATTATCTTCAAACTACATGGACTATGATGCCCCTTGGGCTACATAGGTGTGTGTGACAACCCGCCTAATAAGATACCGGGCGATCACTCCAATATTAAATTAAAACAGGAGTCTCATATGGATCATTCTTAGCATCACTGTCGAAAATCCATTTAATTACTAATAACCTATTAGGCCGGTGTCAAAATTTTTAACTTTACTACTCTTTTTAACAACAATAAATAAAACATCCACACAGTTTATGCGTAAATGAAATAAAGTAACCGAACACTCGGTCAAATTATACAACCATATCGAATGATATACTAAAAGAATAAATAAATGCAGTTGGACCATTGGACCGAATGCTTATACAATACCTCCTATCTAGATTACAAGAATGGAAGCGTCTACTGAAAATCCTGCACGCATCCACAGCTGCTGCAGCTGAAGTCTGACTCGAAGGAAGTGCTATCCAGGCGTCCCTGTGTCTGGACACCTATATATATATATAATATAGAAAGAAAGGAAGCTAGATAAACGGGTCAGAGCCCCAATTTTGAAAATATTTTGCAAGTACATAAATGCCTTATTATTTTGAAAAAGGTTTTATCTCATATTTAAGTTTGGTATCTCACTCCCATGAGATACCCCTCACCTCTCTTCTAACAGTGCACTCCTAGCGCATCCCTCTAAACATCCTAGTCAAGCTATCCCGCTAAACTAGTCTATCACCAACCCACTATCAATCCTAGATAGTCCAAGGAATGTACTAAGGGATACACTTCACCCCAGTCTCAACGCTATGCCATGTTCGTGCGTGGAGTGTCTCGCAAAGCGAAATCCAAACAAATAACCCCCCCGATACACTACTACGCGGCACGGTCGGTCGTCGAGATCTGCCAGTCCCTCAGTACAGAATATATATATAAATAAATATGTATACCACCAGAAATACTAATATCATAGCACTAAGGATTAAACTTCTCCCCAGTCTCAACACAGTGCCATATTCGTACGTGGGGTGTCTCGCAAAGCGAAATCCAAACAAGGAACCCCCCGATACACTACTATGTGGCATGGTCGATCGTCGGGATCTATTAGACCCTCGGCACTCGATTTATACATATATATACATTTTACCATATACATCCGGATCCATCTCCCGGAATGAGAATACATTAACAAAGTATTTATCAATACTTATCATTTTTATCTCAAAACCTTCCATTTCCCTTCTCATATACAGGAAATGTATTTAAAATCATATTCATTATCATGAATTGCTTTAATAAATCATATACCTTTTTAAAAGCCAGTTTTATTATTATAAAAATTCTTTTCCGTTTCAAAATATCCCATTTCCCTTTTTATATTCAGGAAATGTATTCAAAGCCATTTTCATTATCATAAAAATGCTTTGATCATATCATATGCTTCCACGTCCCTTCTTCCATCCGGGAGGTGTTACCGAAGCCAAAACATTTATCCCATTTCCTTTCTTCCATCCAGGAAATGTAAATTAAGGCCAATTCATTATCATAAATTGCTTTAACATAAAACGCTATCTAAGACCGCCCGTCCGGGTTTCCCCACTGTGCGCGCCCCTAAATGGCTATCATCTTCCAGGGCCTATCATCAAGACAACCTGGGATCCTACATCGCAAGACGTCGGGAAGCGGCCATATGCCTGCGGGATAGTCAACACCACACCCGGAATCTCCTAACCATCGCACAAAAATACATCAAACACTCATATGGCCTATAGGACTATATCCACCCTGCGTTAATTTGTCAGGGGTCTTCACCATACGCACGCAACTTCCCTTATGATAGCGATTTCAAGAGGTGTGTATCCTCATTTTTATCATTTATGAAAATCATTTATCTTTCCATTTTGAAAACATTCATATTTGTATATTTTCAAGATCATTTACATCATATCATATATATATATATACTTTAATCACATAGTATATACCAATACTGTATATTCATCCTTGAATATATATAAATGGCCATATTTGCCAACTACATCTAACGATGACCATTAATCCCAAATATTCTTTCAAAGAATCATAATCATGCATTCATATAAGCATGATACTAAACTCAATGTATTTCCTTACTTTGATTACTACTAATTACCTTAATCAACTCTTAAGGATTTATTGGATATCTCCAATTATAATAATTCACTCTAAGTGAATATACACATATATATATAATCCCAAATCCACAAGTCCCTTAGGACATAACTCTCTATAATACTTAAATTTAGAAGGCCCTTAAACTTTAATCTCAAAGAGGAGAAGTAATAATAATCTCCAAAATCTTGGGTTCAAAACAGGGCACCGGTCGACCGGTCCTAGACCCCCGGTCGACCGTGGGTTACAAATAAGCCTACGAAACAAATCAGTAGGTCTTTTCTCCTTGACGCGGTCGACCGGCCTTAGGGGCGCGGTCGACCGGTCACACCAGGTCTCCCAAATTAAATCTCCTCAATTCCTTTTATCCAACAACCCAAATTCATTTTCGGGGTTTCTAAACTACCCCCAAAATTATCCCGAACATCTACGCAATTAATTCTAGCCGTAATTTTTCCAATTCCCGATTTGATTTTCGAGTTGATGATTTCAACCCGGAGGTTCCATCTTGTAAAAATCATATCAAATCGTAGAAAAATCAGAAAAATATGCGTTTGGTGCCCACGCGACCGTATCGAAAAGATCTACAACTTTTGTGTTTTGGCCAAAAGCTAAATCAATTTTTTTCCTGGTAAAAAAGGCCCCCTAAAGTGACAGGTTACTATTCATTGTCTTATCCGAGACGATTTCGGCCATTAAAGCTTCTCCCAAGCTTTTGTCGCCTCACCCAACGTCCTACAACCTCAACCAACTAAAAATACACATATATTAAGGGTTCTAAACATCCTAGAACCCAAAACCACCAATTAATTTAGGTTAAAACCTAAGTTCCACAAATTGAAATATTATTGGGGTTTAATTATTTTAACTTCCAAAAACCCGTTTTATCCACAATAATCCACCCCAAAACCTTTAGGGTTTGTTTATACCAAACTACGGTATGATATATTTATGCAAAAAGATAAATAAAGCAAGTAAACACTTGCCTCGTGGATAAAATCCGACGACCCCGAGTCGAATCCGGCGGAGTTTGGCCCGAATCTCCATTTTCTCCTTCCTCTCTCTTTTCTTTCTTTCCTTTCTCTCTTTTCTCCCTCCCCCTCTCTTTATATAGAAAGAAAAGGGTTTAACCCCTTAAAACCCAAAAACGACTCGTTTACCCAATTACGAGTTACTTTTACCTCTAAAATTACCCGAAACTCATTTTCGATAATCGGACACTCTTTTTCGACTATCTCGGACATTCCGATACTCACGGCGCAGTCAAAATTTCCATCCGAGGTACTTGACCGCAAATCACTATTCCTGAAATAGCGTTGCCAAAGCCGTTTACGAAAATAAACTATTTAAGCAACTCCGAAAGTTTGTTGAAGAAACTCTTTAATTAAAATCAAAACAATTTTGAACACAAAAAGTGTTAACAAAATTATGTACGAGATATGGACAAGATTTGATAACAGGTTTTAGTAAACAGTTTAAAATGTTTTAAACTCAGCACACTATTAGAAAGGGATGAGAAGATGTAGAAATATTGATACTCAGATTTTTAACGTGGTAAAACCTCACCAACTGAGGAAACATCCACGACTCCCTCTACGGAGTAAAATGAAAAAAATCCACTAAAACAAATATACAAGTTACAATCTATTTAACTAACATGCACACAAACAAATCTATACAAGTTTAGGAATATACCCTCTGGCGTCCTCAAACTTCTCTGCAGATCTTGTTTGTTGATGTAGTCCTCTCAGGTTGTACACTCCTCCTTTGTTTCAGCACTTTACGTCGACTTTAGTTCACCAGATCTTACCGCCAACACTTTAAGTGTTTGTAGTGTGAAGATGTATTGTGAAAAGGTGTTCTAAACCACATGCATGAACACACACACCCTTAATAGTTACAAACAGTCCTAGTAAATTACAGTTTACTATATGCTGTGAACTATCTTTTTCTTTCTTTCTCACAAAACATAAAACCTTTTTGACCTTTCAATAAATCCCAGAATCCACGGATATCTTTCTTCAAAATCGGTAAAGATCTTAATCAATCTCAGTTTTGAAAAGATTTTCGAGATTGAAAACCTCCAAGTGCGATTCTAATACTAGGTCAAGGTTTAGTTTTGCAAGCAGTAAGAAATAGAAAGCATGTATTGTTGATTCGAAGTAGAAAACGTTTTTATCAAAAGAAATCAACAATATACTTCTCTGGATGAGAAATAATGTGTATCTACGTGTTTTGTAACTTTAAACACTTCAGATCTGTGATTTCTATTGAAACAGAAACCAGATCTGAAATAAAAAGTTTAAGTTGAACAGTAAGATTCGATGAACACAAGGAACAGCAAAACAAACACAACTCATACACTCAAAACCCTCAAGAACACTGGAAAGGTGTTTTTGGTTTAGGTGTTTGATTTTGGCTGGAGAAGAAGTAACGAAGTTAGGGTTTCTAGGGTTTCAATCTAGGGTTTCAAACTCCATCTCTCTTCTCTCTTTTTTCTCTCACTTCTCTCTCTTCTCTCTCTACTCTCTCTTCTCTCAGAGGAAAACAAAATGACCAAAAAATCTTCGAAGTCTGAGAAGATGATGGTTTATATAGGGGGCGGAGAAGGTTCCAGACGTTCGAGTGAAAACAACGGCTGTGATCAAGTCAATTCTTCTTGACTTTGATCCAAGGGTTAACAGCAAGCGGTGGTTAAACAAGTTGTGATAGGTGGAGATGTTTACACAGGGATTACCAAAGATCGCATGCAGACCCTAGATAAGAATTGATCCAAGGGCTCAGGTGTGGCGCGAAGTTTGTGTCTACAAAGAAACACAAATGTAGACAATCAGAAGGCTGCACGTGTTGGCCAGCAATTGGAAACAAACGCGCGTCCCAAACTTAATTACATGCACACCCTGTAGTCTCTAGCGCTTTCGGTTTCTACCCAGGTAAACAATCAGCCCAAAAACAGCACAAAATAAAATAGCAGTTTGACCCCAAAACTTTTAAAACCAAATTTTATTTGTAAAATTAAATTTGAAAAATGTTTTAAAAAATCCCAAAAAATTATTAAAAACCAAATTAAGGGATTTAAACTCACTCAACCCAAGAACACATATAAAAGTGCAATATGCAATGTAGTGTGGGTGTTCTAAGTGTGTGAGTGATGGCTATAAGTTCAGGATCATTACAACTTTTAAATATGGAGACCAATCCAACTTCTGAAGCTCTTTGGTTTCTAGGATTGACATAATTTTGTCACTATTTCCAAACTAGATGAGCTCTTATACAGTATAGACTCAAGTGAGTCAAGGGTATAAGGGCTTCAATCTCCCCCTTTGGAAATATGAGACAAAATCTCCTTTGAGTCAACTCAACTCGTAGGGCGACAACAAAAAAAACTTATACCTATAAAGGTTCTATCTACCCAAATCCTAGAAAGCAAAAATTACATAACTCAACTATATACAGTTTAACATCCTATTATTACAATGAAGAATGACTGTACAAGAAGAATACCTGCAAAAAATTACTAAGATCAAGCTTTTTAGTATATGCAGTAGACTCAAATTTCTCCCCCATTTTGTCTCAAATGGACAAAGGGAAGGAACTTGGCAAACATAACAGGTATTTACTCAGCACAAATCATACCAATAGATTTACGTAAAGAAATGAACCTATTATAATCAAGAGGTTTGGTAAATAAATCTGCAAGTTGTAGATCAGTAGAAAGATAATTGATTTCTAATTCCTTGGTTTCAACTAATTCACGAATAAAATGATGTCTTATTTTAATGTGCTTAGTTCGCGAGTGTTGAACTGGGTTCTTAGAAATGTTAATCGCACTTTGATTATCACAATAGAGATGAAGTGTGGGTTCTAGAATACCATAATCACTTAGCATTTGTTTAAGCCATAACAATTGGGCACAACAGCTACCGGCGGCTATGTATTCAGATTCAGCAGTCGAGAGAGATGTGCAGTTCTGTTTTTTACTACTCCATCCTACCAAGTTATTACCAATATAACAACATGCGCCTGAAGTGCTTTTACTATCATCAGTACACCCAGCCCAGTCAGCATCGGTGTACCCAATAATAGTGCTAGGTGTGTCATTCGTGTACCAAATTCCTAAATTGAGAGTGCCTTTAACATATTTAATTATGCGTTTAACAGCGTTTAAATGACTCTCCTTGGGGTTGTTTTGATAACGCGCACAAACACAAACAGCATACATGATATCAGGACGCGAGGCAGTTAGATAGAGTAATGTGCCAATCATACTACGATATAAGGTAGAGTCTACAGATTTTCCATTTTCATCTTTAGATAATTTCTCTGTAGTACTCATAGGCGTTTTAGCACTCTTAGCACTCTCGAGGCCAAATTTCTTAACTATCTCTAATGCGTACTTAGTCTGCGAAAGAAACAAGCCATCTGGTTGTTGTTTGACTTGGAGACCTAGGAAGAACTGTAACTCCCCCATAAGGGACATCTGAAATTCCTTACTCATAATTTCAGCAAAAGATTTTACTTCTGAGGTAGAAGTGGATCCAAATACGATATCGTCTACATAGACTTGAGCAATAGTAATGTGTTTGCCAAACTGTTTGACAAATAAGGTTTGGTCATTTCCACCTCTTTTGAAACCTTTGTCCAGCAGAAAACTGGACAGTCGCTCATACCAAGCTCTAGGAGCTTGCTTAAGACCATATAAAGCCTTTTTCAACCGAAACACATGAGTAGGATAATTAGGGTTAATGAACCCTTTAGGTTGTTCTACATAGGTTTCCTCGACAAGTATTCCATTAAGGAACGCAGATTTAACATCCATTTGATATAATGTAAAATGCTTGTGACAAGCTATAGCAAGAAGCAGACGAACTGATTCTAAACGAGTAACAGGAGCAAACGTCTCATTAAAATCAAGTCCTTCTATTTGGGAGTAACCTTGAGCAACTAGTCTAGCTTTATTTCTAATTATCATCCCATTTTCATCAGTTTTATTTTTGAAAATCCAACGAGTACCAATAACCTTTTTGTGATCAGGACGTGGAACAAGAAACCAAACATCATGAATGACAAATTGTAAAAGTTCATCCTGCATAGCAGAAATCCAGTGAGAGTCATTCAATGCCTCATTTACATTCTTTGGTTCCAAGAGAGAAACAAAGCAAGCATAGAGAGCATAATTTCTAAGTTGGGATCTTGTACGTACTGGTTCACCAGGGTTACCAACTATGTTGTTTATGGGATGATCTTTAGAAACCCAGTTAGGTACTTCAGGTGACTCAATAGGTAATGAATTATCTATTTCAGAAGAGTCATTTTCTAAAATATTTGACGATTCTTCTTCTATAGGTAATTCACTAGTCTTGCTTTCTACAGTAGTGTCACTAACAATTACATTAATGGATTCCATTAAGGTCTTAGTGCGAAGATTATACACTCGATAAGCTCTACTGTTAGGTGAATAACCTAAGAATATGGCTTTATCTCCTCTACTCTCAAATTTGGATAAGTGTTCCCTATCTTTGCAAACATAGCAGGTACTACCAAAGGTTCTAAGGTACTTAAGATTAGGCTTTTTATTGTACCAAAGTTCATAAGAGGTTTGTTTCGAATTCTTTCTAAGATAGACCCTATTAATAAGATGGCAGGCTGTACGAATAGATTCTACCCAAAAATACTTAGGTAAGTTCTTAGCATGGAGCATGACACGTGCCATCTCTTGAAGAGTTCGATTCTTTCTCTCAGCTATACCATTTTGTTGAGGGGTCTTAGGAGCACTGAACTCATGCTTGTAACCGTTATAGTCACAATATTCTACAATACCAGTGTCTTTGAATTCACCACCTCTATCACTTCGGATTCTATTCACTTGAGTGTCTTTTTCATTCTCAATCCGTAAGAGAATCTTTAAAAAAGTTTGAAAGGTATCGGATTTTTGTTTTAAGAAAGCTACCCAAGTGAATCTAGTGAAGTCATCAACCATAACTAGAATATAACTATGTCCACAAAGACTAACAGTTTGAGAAGGACCCATTAGGTCCATATGGATGAGTTCTAAGGGATTAGAGGTAAGGATATCTTTAACCCTTTTATGAGGTGCTTTAACAATTTTTCCTTCTTGACAGGGACCACAGACAATGTTATGAATAGGTTTAATTTTTGGTATTCCTCTAACTATCTGCTGAGAAGACAATTTACTCAAATTTTCGTAATTAATGTGACCCATTCTGTTATGCCATAACTCGTTGTCATCCATTCTGGCAACACTACAGATTTCAGAACTAGACATGACAGTATAACAATTGTCAGGGGTCCTGAATCCTGTAATTAAGCATTCTCCCTTTTCATTTAAAATCTTGCAATTGTTCTTTGAAAAGGTAACAGTGTAGTTTGAGTCACAGAATTGTGAAATGCTAAGTAAATTAGCCTTAAGACCTTTAACTAAGAGAACATTTTCAAGAAGAGGAAGTCCTTTTTCTTTAAGGGTTCCTTTGCCTATGATCTGGGATGATATACCATCACCAAAAACAACTTTTCCACCATCAAAATGGGTTTTATTTAAAAGTTTTGTATCATCACCTGTCATATGCTTGGAACATCCAGAATCCAAGTACCAACCAGAAGATGTAAGTTCAGCTTTTAATGCAGAAACAACAACATTACACTTCATCTGGGGTACTAGATCATCTTTTCTAACCCAAATTGCTCTGGTTTTCTGTTTGCGCTTGTTTGCTCTCATTTGATAAAATTTGCGAGCAGCAGATTTTTGTTGAAAAATATTTTGCGCATGATTTTGAGTAAATTTACACACCTGAGCATTTGATTTAGAGAAGTTTCTGGGAATCCTTCTAGTAAATGTCCTTTTAGGTTTAGTCTTTCTATTCCTATAGTTAGAGTTTTTGTCTGGTGGCCTGGGAAGAACATAATTGTTACGACTCCTCCTAGAATAGTTAAAGTTATGATACATAGGAGTGTTGTAGATAGGTTTAATCAGTCTCCTAGCATAGCAATTATCGAAAGAGTGACCATATATATCACAATAGGAGCAATAAAGATTGCTCAGAATAGGGTTTTCCTTAGGAAAGTCTCTAAACAAAGGTTTTGAGAAATTTTGAGACTGAATTTTATTCCTAGGTAGCACAGATTTGAAAGCAGGTTCACTTTTCCTAATAAGGGGGCAAACATATTTTCCCTTTGGTAAACTTTCATGCTTAGAGCAACTTGCATCTTCAGTGTTAGTGTTTTGATGGTCAAACTTAGTTTTTAGAGAATGAAAGTCTGGACATGTTTCAATAGGTCTTTTGCCTCCTGACACAAACTTGATAGGTTCAACATGTTTAGTTTGTGTCTTCAAATTGGGACAAAACCCTATTCCAGTTCTATCATCAGAATTGGTTTTAGATTCAGCAACGAATTCCTCAAAACATTTAGAATTGTTTTCAAATTTGGTAAATTTTTTTAAAACAGTTGCTGTCTTTTCTTTTGTTTGTTCCAATTCTAATAATGTCCCTTTGTATTTTTTCTCCAAAATTTCATTAGCTTCAGTCAAAGTTTTCAGTTTTTCATCAAACACTTTAACTTCACTGTCATGAGACATGCATTGTGTAGTATACTCTTCAGCATTCAGTTTTACCATTTGGCTTAGATCCTCTAGCTTTTTGGTAAGATCTTTAACAATCTTTTCTAGTCTAATGCTTTTCTTTAGAGTTTTAGTATATAGAGTGTGGATGTCTGGGAGATCATCATTATCTGAGTCACTAAGTGAAGTGTGTGAAGTGACCCCTAAGGTTTCATTTCTTAAACTCACGCACCCATTGACATCGGCAGTATCGATTTCCCTTTGACTCACACACCCCGAGGAGGAGGTATTAATGTTCTCAGTAAGTAAAGCATCTAAACCAGTTAAAGTATGATTCAGAGCAACAGAACTAGAATTACTAAACTCATCCTCACTATCAAGCATAGGCATATCATCATTGTATATGATTTTGGCAAAGAAGGCTAAACAAGGATCAAAACCATCAGATGTTTCAAGTTCCTCATTTTCAGAATCACTTGAGTCATCCCAGGTTTTGCAGATATTGGCTCTAGAGTGTTTGTTTTGGGCATTTAAATTAACTCTACAGTCTTGAGCAATGTGTCCTAGTTTACCACATCTATAGCATTCAGTCTTCTTGAGGTCTCTGTGAGGTCTTGTGTTGTCCTTGTTCTGTTTGTCATGAGGTTTCTCATGAGGTTTGTGATTTGAAGGAGTGGTATAATTAGACTTGCCCTGTCTATTTGCAACACTGTTTCTAAATTTAACAATTTTCTTAAATTGTTTTGTCATTAGGGCAATCTGATTATCTAGACTTTCTAAGTCACAGTCCTCATCAGAATCATTACTAGAGGTGTTTAACTCAGGCTTAATCATCTTAGAGGTAAAGCTAAGATTGGAATTGGTATGTTTCCTATTAGTGTGGGTCAATTGTTTCTTAAACTCCAATTCCATTTCCACAGTTCTTAATTTACTACTGAGTAATTCAGGAGTGAGATTTACATCACACATCTCCTCAATAGCATATCTTTTATTGTCAAATTTCTGTGGCAATGATCTCAGAATTTTAGAGACAATTTCCTGTCTATCATAAGTTATACCATTGGCATGAAGTTTAGTGACAATATCAGTAAGGTTCATATAGAAATCATCGAAAGACTCAGATTCAGACATGATTAAGGTATTATACTGTTGGATTAACATCTGAGTCTTAGCAGCTTTTACCCTAGAGTCTCCTTCATGTGCAGTAATCAAGGTATCCCATGCTTCCTTGGAAGTGGTACAAGATGAGATTCTCTTGAACTCATGTTCGTTAATAGACATAAATATAGCGTTCTTGCCTTTGTTATTATTTCGAGAAACCTGTTTCTCTTCTTGAGTAAACTCACTCAATATTTTCTTAATCCTTTCATTGCTTCCGTCAGTGGCTGGTTTAGTTGGATAAAAGTATCCGTTTTCAATGATATCCCAGACATCATCTCCCAGTGTTCCTTGAATAAAAGCAATCATTCTTACTTTCCAGTAAGAGAAATTGGTTCCATCAAAGACTGGAGGTCTGGTCAAGTTACCATATCTTTCGTTTTTCTCGTCCATAATGATTTTGAGAAAACAGTTTCAGAAACTCAGGATCTTTTTGAAAAATGTTCACCAAAAGCTCTGATACCAATTGAAATAGCGTTGCCAAAGCCGTTTACGAAAATAAACTATTTAAGCAACTCCGAAAGTTTGTTGAAGAAACTCTTTAATTAAAATCAAAACAATTTTGAACACAAAAAGTGTTAACAAAATTATGTACGAGATATGGACAAGATTTGATAACAGGTTTTAGTAAACAGTTTAAAATGTTTTAAACTCAGCACACTATTAGAAAGGGATGAGAAGATGTAGAAATATTGATACTCAGATTTTTAACGTGGTAAAACCTCACCAACTGAGGAAACATCCACGACTCCCTCTACGGAGTAAAATGAAAAAAATCCACTAAAACAAATATACAAGTTACAATCTATTTAACTAACATGCACACAAACAAATCTATACAAGTTTAGGAATATACCCTCTGGCGTCCTCAAACTTCTCTGCAGATCTTGTTTGTTGATGTAGTCCTCTCAGGTTGTATACTCCTCCTTTGTTTCAGCACTTTACGTCGACTTTAGTTCACCAGATCTTACAGCCAACACTTTAAGTGTTTGTAGTGTGAAGATGTATTGTGAAAAGGTGTTCTAAACCACATGCATGAACACACACACCCTTAATAGTTACAAACAGTCCTAGTAAATTACAGTTTACTATATGCTGTGAACTATCTTTTTCTTTCTTTCTCACAAAACATAAAACCTTTTTGACCTTTCAATAAATCCCAGAATCCACGGATATCTTTCTTCAAAATCGGTAAAGATCTTAATCAATCTCAGTTTTGAAAAGATTTTCGAGATTGAAAACCTCCAAGTGCGATTCTAATACTAGGTCAAGGTTTAGTTTTGCAAGCAGTAAGAAATAGAAAGCATGTATTGTTGATTCGAAGTAGAAAACGTTTTTATCAAAAGAAATCAACAATATACTTCTCTGGATGAGAAATAATGTGTATCTACGTGTTTTGTAACTTTAAACACTTCAGATCTGTGATTTCTATTGAAACAGAAACCAGATCTGAAATAAAAAGTTTAAGTTGAACAGTAAGATTCGATGAACACAAGGAACAGCAAAACAAACACAACTCATACACTCAAAACCCTCAAGAACACTGGAAAGGTGTTTTTGGTTTAGGTGTTTGATTTTGGCTGGAGAAGAAGTAACGAAGTTAGGGTTTCTAGGGTTTCAATCTAGGGTTTCAAACTCCATCTCTCTTCTCTCTTTTTTCTCTCACTTCTCTCTCTTCTCTCTCTACTCTCTCTTCTCTCAGAGGAAAACAAAATGACCAAAAAATCTTCGAAGTCTGAGAAGATGATGGTTTATATAGGGGGCGGAGAAGGTTCCAGACGTTCGAGTGAAAACAACGGCTGTGATCAAGTCAATTCTTCTTGACTTTGATCCAAGGGTTAACAGCAAGCGGTGGTTAAACAAGTTGTGATAGGTGGAGATGTTTACACAGGGATTACCAAAGATCGCATGCAGACCCTAGATAAGAATTGATCCAAGGGCTCAGGTGTGGCGCGAAGTTTGTGTCTACAAAGAAACACAAATGTAGACAATCAGAAGGCTGCACGTGTTGGCCAGCAATTGGAAACAAACGCGCGTCCCAAACTTAATTACATGCACACCCTGTAGTCTCTAGCGCTTTCGGTTTCTACCCAGGTAAACAATCAGCCCAAAAACAGCACAAAATAAAATAGCAGTTTGACCCCAAAACTTTTAAAACCAAATTTTATTTGTAAAATTAAATTTGAAAAATGTTTTAAAAAATCCCAAAAAATTATTAAAAACCAAATTAAGGGATTTAAACTCACTCAACCCAAGAACACATATAAAAGTGCAATATGCAATGTAGTGTGGGTGTTCTAAGTGTGTGAGTGATGGCTATAAGTTCAGGATCATTACAACTTTTAAATATGGAGACCAATCCAACTTCTGAAGCTCTTTGGTTTCTAGGATTGACATAATTTTGTCACTATTTCCAAACTAGATGAGCTCTTATACAGTATAGACTCAAGTGAGTCAAGGGTATAAGGGCTTCAATTCCAACCCAAAATAAATAAATGCGGGTTTTCCAATTAAAAATCTTACCTCATGTCGCTTTACTCAACGACGACATATAATTAAAATATTTCGACCTATATAGTCCCAAAAATAATCACAACATCCCTCGAAAATCATTTAATCCTCGAATATCCCAAAAATTACTATTTTAGGAAATTCTCCAAATTGCCAATTTATACTTATTTATGGAATTTAATCGTCTCCAAAAGGGCGGGTTGTTACATACTCCCCCCCTTACAACGAAATTTCGTCCTCGAAATTCAGGTATAACCTACACCATCTAACTAGGATCACTACAAATCCTAAAACCTCAAGGGAAATATACTAACTCAATGGTTCCCAACCATGAGCTACACGACTTCCACGATCGTAAAGTGACTCTAACATCGTCGCATCGCACCCATTATTTCTAGTGCCTAACGGCATAAACTTCAAATTTATATACTACTCCCATTCTATTTCGGGCGGTATATAAACCAACTTACGAAGGTGCCCATACACCTTTCTCACCCGTGCACATCTGCACATCCATCGTGAACGTCTGACACGTAACACTCTCTCCCAATAAGGGTCTCCTTTTTTCGGTGTAATACTCATCTATGGGTACTCCCAACCCGCAAAATTCATTTTTTCTAACCTCGGCGCCACTAACTCTACTAAACTTACCTCCTAATAATACTAAGGTCTATGCGATATCCTACCTACGCGAAACTAATATAATCCTAAGTATGTCCCTAGTGCCCAAGGCCTCTCTCAACTCCCGACAATTGCTTGGTTTCATGCGTGGGACGTCAAGCCAAGGCGACATCCAGACAAGGAACCCTCCCGTTACACTACTCCCTCGCGTAGTCGATCATCGAGATATAGCGACCTAAGGCACACCAGCGGGACGTCCTAAATATTGCCTACGCTAAACTACGAATGCATTTCTACTATCTTACTCTTCCACCCATACGGAAGGAAACCTAATCAATCGAAGTGCCCACTTTCTGTAAAAGTGTCACGTAGAGAATACCCAAAACATACCTTCTCAAAATTTTCCTTTTTATTAAGCCTAGTTATTATCCTCAAACCAATTTCTCTAAGTCCAACCTCACCCACCCACTTGTGGCGAGGGGACCACTTTACTGCTTTTCCATAGCACAATATTTCCATATGTAGATCAACATCATGTGGCTCACAGCCTATAGTGGTTCATCCACACTATAATACCTTTCCACAAAACCAACATCCTTGCATCGTATAATAGCTCTCCACTCCCGACGCCGTTAAGAGTCATGTGTGGAGTGTCTCGCAAAGCGAAATCCAAATAAGGAACCCCTCCACACATTAACCCTTGACTTCGTTGGTTATGGAGTTCCGTTATTTCAACATGCAACCGGGATATCCCTATGCCCTAATCCAACAAAAAGGTGGTTTGAACTCCTATCTCAAACTAAGAGTCATACCACCCTGCGCTCGCACTCATTTTTAAGTCCTTGCGTAAATAGTAATGAGCTTAATCTTACAGCTCAACACAAATCCTACGGCCTTAAATCATATATATAAGGTCGCCATATACCCAAATCACGATAATGAAACCTCTACTCATCGAAGTTTCGTATCCCACAATAAATAAGGTGAACTCAACCTATATCTAGGTGATACACGGCAACAATAACCTGTTCCCTCTAGGAACCACGGACATGATAGACTCGCCATTTTTTTTTAGCCTGCTATCGCTCCGAAAATACACCATAATGTATTATACTCATCATATCACCGTACTCGTATAGACATATAAAACGAGTATCCCAAACCATATATATATATATATATATATATATATATACACAATATATCAACACCCGCCTTTAAGGCTAATGAAGGAAAATAAAATTCCTCTATCGCGGAAAACAAATAGACATACATTATATAATGTTATCGAGACCGCCATAAAACTCAAGATACACACATGATTCTCGGGCTATCGAACACCGCTCCTTACAATCATCTTACTAATCCTCTTAACTCCTTATTTTAACAAATTTTCTCGGGTGGATTTCCACGAATGGGGTCCACGAATACACACATTCTCTAGTGACCTATCCTTCCTGGAAATGACTCATCATTCATTGCACCTAACTCACTTAGGTACAAGGTTCACTTTTCCATATTACTCCTTATTCACTGTCGACCTCTGGCCTATCCTTATGCGAATAATCCAAAACTGCATTCTTTTTATTTATGCTGAAATCATGGGGACTCACGGTTAAAGCTATCAGTAAGATCCCTTTCGAATCCTTACTTCATTGGGAAATCCAACTTTAGTACCACACTCTACTACGGCGGTACTATGGTACTCGTAACTACTCTGCTTTAGTAGTCGTTGAGATAATCCTTACCAAACACTGCAAAGGAAGTGAGCTCTACCACGGTCCTCATTCCCGACCTTCTACCAGCTGCTCCAGCTAAGCCTCACCTCCTTCTACCATCCAAGCTCCGCACACGATTCTCAAACGAGCGCGCAAAAGATTTCTATAATCTCATAATATGGTAGGAGAACGAAATCTCAAAAGAGAAATCAACAATCCTATTCCTGAGGCTCTATAACAAATGAGAGCAATGCTGAAAGCGTAGTACGTCCGCACAGATTCCTAAGGACACTAGAACCTGATGCTCTGATACCATCTGTGACAACCCGCCTAATAAGATACCGGGCGATCACTCCAATATTAAATTAAAACAGGAGTCTCATATGGATCATTCTTAGCATCACTGTCGAAAATCCATTTAATTACTAATAACCTATTAGGCCGGTGTCAAAATTTTTAACTTTACAACTCTTTTTAATAACAATAAATAAAACATCCACACAGTTTATGCATAAATGAAATAAAGTAACCGAACACTCGGTCAAAATATACAACCATATCGAATGATGTACTAAAAGAATAAATAAATGCAGTTGGACCATTGGCCCGAATGATTATACAATACCTCCTATCTAGATTACAATAATGGAAGCGTCTACTGAAAATCCTGCACGCATCCACAGCTGCTGCAGCTGAAGTCTGACTCTAAGGAAGTGCTATCCAGGCGTCCCTGTGTCTGGACACCTATATATATATATAATATAGAAAGGAAGGAAGGTATATAAACGGGTCAGATCCCCAATTTTGAAAATATTTTGCAAGTACATAAATGCCTTATTATTTTGAAAAAGGTTTTATCTCATATTTAAGTTTGGTATCTCACTCCCATGAGATACCCCTAAACTTTCTTCTAACAGTGCACTCCTAGCGCATCCCTCTAAACATCATAGTCAAGCTGTCCCGCGAAACTAGTATATCACCAACCCACTATCAATCCTAGATAGTCCAAGGAATGTACTAAGGGATACACTTCACCCCAGTCTCAACGCTATGCCATGTTCGTACGTGGAGTGTCTCGCGAAGCGAAATCCAAACAAATAACCCCCCCGATACACTACTACGCGGCACGGTCGATCATCGAGATCTGCCAGTCCCTCAGTACAGAATATATATATATAAATAAATATGTATACCACAAGAAATACTAATATCAGAGCACTAACGATTAAACTTCTCCCCAGTCTCAACACAGTGCCATATTCGTACGTGGGGTGTCTCGCAAAGCGAAATCCAAACAAGGAACCCCCCCGATACACTACTATGTGGCATGGTCGATCGTCGGGATCCATTAGACCCTCGGCACTCGATTTATACATATATATACATTTTACCATATACATCCAGATCCATCTCCCGGAATGAGAATACATTAACAAAGTATTTATCAATACTTATCATTTTTATCTCAAAACCTTCAATTTCCCTTCTCATATACAGGAAATGTATTTAAAAGCATATTCATTATCGTGAATTGCTTTAACAAATCATATACCTTTTTAAAATCCAGTTTTATTATCATAAAAATGCTTTTCCGTTTCAAAATATCCCATTTCCCTTTTTATATTCAGGAAATGTATTCAAAGCCATTTTCATTGTCATAAAAATGCTTTGATCATATCATATTCTTCCACGTCCCTTCTTCCATCCGGGAGGTGTTACCGAAGGCAAAACATTTATCCCATTTCCTTTCTTCCATCCAGGAAATGTAAATTAAAGCCAATTTATTATCATAAATTGCTTTAACATAAAACGCTATATAAGACCGCCCGTCCGGATTTCCCCACTGTGCGCACCCCTAAATGGCTATCATCTTCCAGGGCCTATCATCAAGACAACCTGGGATCCTACATCGCAAGACGTCGAGAAGCAGCCATATGCCTGCGGGATAGTCAACACCACACCCGGAATCTCCTAACCATCGCAGAAAAATACAACAAACGCTCATATGGCCTATAGGACTATATCCACCATGCGTTAATTTGTCAGGGGGCTTCACCATACGCACGCAACTTCCCTTATGATAGCGATTTCAAGAGGTGTGTATCCTCATTTTTATCATTTATGAAAATCATTTATCTATCCATTTTCAAAACATTCATATTTTTATATTTTTAAGATCATTTACATCATATCATATTTATATATATACTTTAATCACATAGTATATACCTATACCATATATTCATCCTCGAATATATATAAATGGACATATTTGCCAACTACATCTAACGATGACCATTAATCCCAAAGATTCTTTCAAAGAATCATAATCATGCATTCATATAAGCATGATACTAAACCCAAAGTATTTCCTTAGTTTGATTAATACTAATTACCTTAATCAACTCTTAAGGATTTATTGGATATCTCCAATTGTAATTCACTCTAAGTGAATATACACATATATATATAATCCCAAATCCACAAGTCCCTTAGGACATAACTCTCTATAATACTATAATTTAGAAGGCCCTTAAACTTTAATCTCAAAGAGGAGAAGTAATAATAATCTCCAAAATCTTGGGCGGAAAACAGGGCACCGGTCGACCGGTCCTAGACTCCCGGTCGACCGCGGGTTACAAATAAGCCTACGAAACAAATCAGTAGGTCTTTTCTCCTTGACGCGGTCAACCGGCCTGAGGGGCGCGGTAGACCGATCACACCAGGTCTCCCAAATTAAATCTCCTCAATTCCTTTTATCCAACAACCCAAATTCATTTTCGGGGTTTCTAAACTACCTCCAAAATTATCCCGAACATCTACGCAATTAATTCTAGCCGTAATTTTTCCAATTCCCGATTTGATTTTCGAGTTGATGATTTCAACCCGGAGCTTCCATCTTGTAAAAATCATATCAAATCCTAGAAAAATCGGAAAAATATGCGTTCAGTACCCACGTGACCGAATCGAAAAGATCTACAACTTTCGTGTTTTGGCTGAAAGCTAAATCAATTCTTTTCCTGGTCAAAAAGGCCCCCTAAAGTGACGGGTTACTATTCATTATCTTATCCGAGACGATTTCGGCCATTAAAGCTTCTCCCAAGCTTTTGTCGCCTCACCCAACGTCCTACAACCTCAACCAACTAAAAATACACATATATTAAGGGTTATAAACATCCTAGAACCCAAAACCGCCAATTAATTTAGGTTAAAACCTAAGTTCCACAAATTGAAATATTATTGGGGTTTAATCGTTTTAACTTCCAAAAACCCGTTTAATCCACAATAATCCACCCCAAAACCTTTAGGATTTGTTTATACCAAACTACGGTTTCAGATATTTATGCAAAAAGATAAATAAAGCAAGTAAACACTTGCCTCGTGGATAAAATCCGACGACCCCGAGTCGAATCCGGCGGAGTTTGGCCCGAATCTCCATTTTCTCCTTCCTCTCTCTCTTCTCTCTCTTTTCTTTCTTTCCTTCCTCTCTTTTATCCCTCTCCCTCTCTTTATATAGAAAGAAAAGGGTTTAACCCCTTAAAACCAAAAAACGCCTCGTTTACCCAATTACGAGTTACTTTTACCTCTAAAATTACCCGAAACTCATTTTCGATAATCGGAAACTCTTTTTCGACTATCTCGGACATTCCGAGACTCACGGCGCAGTCGATATTTCTATCCGAGGTACTTGACCGCAAATCACTATTCTAACCCAAAATAAATAAATGCGGGTTTTCCAATTAAAAATCTTACCTCATGTCGCTTTACTCAACGGCGACATATTATTAAAATATTTCGACCTATATAGTCCAAAAAATAATCACAACATCCCTCAAAAATCATTTAATCCTCGAATATCCCAAAAATTACTATTTTAGGAAATTCTCCAAATTGCCAATTTATATTTATTTGTGGAATTTAATCGTCTCCAAAAGGGCGGGTTGTTACATACTCCCCTCCTTACAACGAAATTTCGTCCTCGAAATTCAGGTATAACCTACACCATCTAACTAGGATCACTACAAATCCTAAAACCTCAAGGGAAATATACTAACTCAATGGTTCCCAACCATGAGCTACACGACTTCCACGATCGTAAAGTGACTCTAACATCGTCACATCGCACCCATTATTTCTAGTGCCTAACGGCATAAACTTCAAATTTATATACTACTCCCATTTTATTTCGGGCGGTATATAAACCAACTTACGAAGGTGCCCATACACATTTCTAACCCGTGCACATCTGCACATCCATCGTGAACGTTTGACACGTAACACTCTCTCCCAATAAGGGCCTCCTTTCTTCGGTGTAATACTCATCTATGGGTACTCCCAACCCGGGAAATTTAATTTTTCTAACCTCGGCGCCACTAACTCTACTAAGCTTACCTCCTAATAATACTAAGGTCTATGCGATATCCTACCTACGAGAAACTAATATAATCCTAAGTATGTCCCTAGTGCCCAAGGCCTCTCCCAACTCCCGACAATTGCTTGGTTTCATGCGTGGGACGTCTCGCCAAGGCGAAATCCAAACAAGGAACCCTCCCGTTACACTACTCCCTCGCGTAGTCGATCATCGAGATATAGCGACCTAAGGCACACCAGCTGGACGTCCTAAATACTGCCTACGCTAAACTACGAATGCATTTCTACTATCTTACTCTTTCGCCCATACGGAAGGAAACCTAATCAATCGAAGTGCCCACTTTCTGTAAAAGTGTCACGTACATAATACCCAAAGCATACCTTCTCAAAATTTGCCTTTTTATTAAGCCTGGTTATTATCCTCAAACCAATTTCTCTAAGTCCAACCTCACCCACCCACTTGTGGCGAGGGGACCACTTTAGTGCTTTTCCATAGCACAATATTTCCATATGTATATCAACATCATGTGGCTCACAGCCTATAGTGGTTCATCCACACTATAATACCTTTCCACAAAACCAACATCCTTGCATCCTATAACAGCTCTCCACTCCTCACGCCATTAAGAGTCATGTGTGGAGTGTCTCGCAAAGCGAAATCCAAATAAGGAGCCCCTCCACACATTAACCCTCGACTTCATTGGTTATGGATTTCCGTTATTTCAACATGCAACCGGGATATCCCTATCCCCTAATCCAACAAAAAAGGTGGTTTGAACTCCTACCTCAAACTAAGAGTCATACCACCCTGCGCTCGCACTCATTTTTAAGTCCTTGCGTAAATAGTAGTGAGCTTAATCTTACAGCTCAACACAAATCTTGCGGCCTTAAATCATATATATAAGGTCGCCATATACCCAAATCACGATAATGAAACCTCTACTCATCGAAGTTTCGTATCCCACAATAAATAAGGTGAACTCAACCTATATCTAGGTGAGACACTGCAACAATAACCTGTTCCCTCCAGGAACCACGGACATGATAGACTCGCCATTTTTTTTTAGCCTGCTATCGCTCCGAAAATACACCATAATGTATTATACTCATCATATCACCGTACTCGTGTAGACATATAAAACGAGTATCCCAAACCATATATATATATATATATATATATATATATATATATATATATATATATACACACAATATATCAACACCCGCCTTTAAGGTGAATGAAGGAAAATAAAATTCCGCTATCGCGGAAAACAAATAGACATACATTATATAATGTTATCGAGACCGCCATAAAACTCAAGATACACACATGATTCTTGGGCTATCGAACACCGCTCCTTACAATCATCTTACTAATCCTCTTAACTCCTTATTTTAACAAATTTTCCTGGGTGGATTTCCACCAATGGGGTCCACGAATACACACATTCTCTAGTGAGCCTATCCTTCCTGGAAATGACTCATCATTCATTTCACCTAACTCACTTAGGTACAAGGTTCACTTTTCCATATTACTCCTTATTCACTGTCGACCTCTGGCTGATCCTTATGCGAATAATCCAAAACTGCATTCTTTTTATTCATGCTGAAATCATGGGGACTCACAGTTAAAACTATCCGTAAGATCCCTTTTGAATCCTTACTTCACTGGGAAATCCAACTTTAGTACCACACTCTACTACGGCGGTACTATGGTACTCGTAACTACTCTGCTTTAGTAGTCGTTGAGATAATCCTTACCAAACACTACAAAGGAAGTGAGCTCTACCACGGTACTCATTCCCGACCTTCTACCAGCTGCTCCAGCTAAGCCTCACCTCCTACTACCATCCAAGCTCCGCACACGATTCTCAAACGAGCGCGCAAAAGATTTCTATAATCTCATAATATGGTAGGAGAACGAAATCTCAAAAGAGAAATCAACAATCCTAATCCTGAGGCTCTATAACAACTGAGAGCAACGCTGAAAGCGTAGTACGTCCGCACAGATTCCTAAGGACACTAGAACCTGATGCTCTGCTACCATCTGTGACAACCCGCCTAATAAGATACCGGGCGATCAGTCCAATATTAAATTAAAACAGGAGTCTCATATGGATCATTCTTAGCATCACTGTCGAAAATCCATTTAATTACTAATAACCTATTAGTCCGGTGTCAAAATTTTTAACTTTACTACTCTTTTTAACAACAATAAATAAAACATCCACACAGTTTATGCGTAAATGAAATAAAGTAACCGAACACTCGGTCAAAATATACAACCATATCGAATGATATACTAAAAGAATAAATAAATGCAGTTGGACCATTGGACCGAATGCTTATACAATACCTCCTATCTAGATTACAAGAATGGAAGCGTCTACTGAAAATCCTGCACACATCCACAGCTGCTGCATCTGAAGTCTGACTCGAAGGAAGTGCTATCCAGGCGTCCCTGTGTCTGGACATCTTTCTATATTATATATATATATATATATATATATATATATATATATAATATAGAAAGAAAGGAAGCTAGATAAACGGGTCAGAGCCCCAATTTTGAAAATATTTTGCAAGTACATAAATGCCTTATTATTTTGAAAAAGGTTTTATCTCATATTTAAGTTTGGTATCTCACTCCCATGAGATACCCCTCACCTCTCTTCTAACAGTGCACTCCTAGCGCATCCCTCTAAACATCCTAGTCAAGCTATCCCGCTAAACTAGTCTATCACCAACCCACTATCAATCCTAGATAGTCCAAGGAATGTACTAAGGGATACACTTCACCCCAGTCTCAACGCTATGCCATGTTCGTGCGTGGAGTGTCTCGCGAAGCGAAATCCAAACAAATAACCCCCCCGATACACTACTACGCGGCACGGTCGGTCGTCGAGATCTGCCAGTCCCTCAGTACAGAATATATATATAAATAAATATGTATACCACCAGAAATACTAATATCATAGCACTAAGGATTAAACTTCTCCCCAGTCTCAACACAGTGCCATATTCGTACGTGGGGTGTCTCGCAAAGAGAAATCCAAACAAGGAACCCCCCGATACACTACTATGTGGCATGGTCGATCGTCGGGATCCATTAGACCCTCGACACTCGATTTATACATATATATACATTTTAACATATACATCCAGATCCATCTCCTGGAATGAGAATACATTTTCAAAGTATTTATCAATACTTATCATTTTTATCTCAAAACCTTCCATTTACCTTCTCATATCCAGGAAATGTATTTAAAAGAATATTCATTATCATGAATTGCTTTCACAAATCATATACCTTTTTAAAAGCCAGTTTTATTATCATAAAAATGCTTTTCCGTTTCAAAATATCCCATTTCCCTTTTTATATTCAGGAAATGTATTCAAAGCCATTTTCATTATCATAAAAATGCTTTGATCATATCATATGCTTCCACGTCCCTTCTTCCATCCGGGAGGTGTTACCGAAGCCAAAACATTTATCCCATTTCCTTTCTTCCATCCAGGAAATGTAAATTAAAGTCAGTTTATTATCATAAATTGCTTTAACATAAAACGCTATCTAAGACCGCCCGTCCGGGTTTTCCCACTGTGCGTGCCCCTAAATGGCTATCATCTTCCAGGGCCTATCATCAAGACAACCTGGGATCCTACATCGCAAGACGTCGGGAAGCGGCTATATGCCTGCGGGATAGTCAACACCACACCCGGAAACTCCTAACCATCGCCGAAAAATACAACAAACGCTCATATGGCCTATAGGACTATAGCCACCCTGCGTTAATTTGTCAAGGGGCTTCACCATACGCACGCAACTTCCCTTATGATTGCGATTTCAAGAGGTGTGTATCCTCATTTTTATCATTTATGAAAATCATTTATCTTTCCATTTTCAAAACATTCATATTTTTATATTTTCAAGATCATTTACATCATATCATATAAATATATACTTTAATCACATACTATATACCTATACCGTATATTCATCCTCGAATATATATAAATGGCCATATTTGCCAACTTCATCTAACGATGACCATTAATTCCAAAGATTCTTTCAAAGAATCATAGTCTTGCATTCATATAAGCATGATACTAAACCCAAAGTATTTCCTTACTTTGATTACTACTAATTACCTTAATCAACTCTTAAGGATTTATTGGATATCTCCAATTATAATAATTCACTCTAAGTGAATATACACATATATATATATAATCCCAAATCCACAAGTCCCTTAGGACATAACTCTCTATAATACTTTAAATTAGAAGGCCCTTAAACTTTAATCTCAAAGAGGAGAAGTAATAATAATCTCCAAAATCTTGGGTTCAAAACAGGGCACCGGTCGACCGGTCCTAGACCCCCGGTCGACCGCGGGTTACAAATAAGCCTACGAAACAAATCAGTAGGCCTTTTCTCCTTGACGCGGTCGACCGGCCTTAGGGGCGCGGTCGACCGGTCACACCAGGTCTCCCAAATTAAATCTCCTCAATTCCTTTTATCCAACAACCCAAATTCATTTTCGGGGTTTCTAAACTACCCCCAAAATTATCCCGAACATCTACGCAATTAATTCTAGCCGTAATTTTTCCAATTCCCGATTTGATTTTCGAGTTGATGATTTCAACCCGGAGCTTCCATCTTGTAAAAATCATATCAAATCGTAGAAAAATCAGAAAATTATGCGGTTGGTACCCACGCGACCGTATCGAGAAGATCTACAACTTTTGTGTTTTGGCCGAAAGCTAAATCAATTCTTTTCCTGGTCAAAAAGGCCCCCTAAAGTGACGGGTTACTATTCATTATCTTATCCGAGACGATTTCGGCCATTAAAGCTTCTCCCAAGCTTTTGTCGCCTCACCCAACGTCCTACAACCTCAACCAACTAAAAATACACAAATATTAAGGGTTCTAAACATCCTAGAACCCAAAACCACCAATTAATTTAGGTTAAAACCTAAGTTCCACAAATTGAAATATTATTGGGGTTTAATTGTTTTAACTTCCAAAAACTCGTTTTATGCACAATAATCCACCCCAAAACCTTTAGGGTTTGTTTATACCAAACTACGGTATGAGATATTTATGCAAAAAGATAAATAAAGCAAGTAAACACTTGCCTCGTGGATAAAATCCGACGACCCCGAGTCGAATCCGGCGGAGTTTGGCCCGAATCTCCATTTTCTCCTTCCTCTCTCTCTTCTCTCTCTTTTCTTTCTTTCCATTCTCTCTTTTCTCCCTCTCCCTCTCTTTACATAGAAAGAAAAGGGTTTAACCCCTTAAAACCCAAAAGCGACTCGTTTACCCAATTACGAGTTACTTTTACCTCTAAAATTACCCGAAACTCATTTTCGATAATCGGACACTCTTTTTCGACTATCTCAGACATTCCGAGACTCACGGCGCAGTCGAAATTTCCATCCGAGTTACTTGACCGCAAATCACTATTCCAACCCAAAATAAATAAATGTGGGTTTTCCAATTAAAAATCTTACCTCATGTCGCTTTACTCAACGACGACATATAATTAAAATATTTCGACCTATATAGTCCCAAAAATAATCACAACATCCCTCGAAAATCATTTAATCCTCGAATATCCCAAAAATTACTATTTTAGGAAATTCTCCAAATTGCCAATTTATATTTATTTATGGAACGTCTCCAAATGGGGGGTATGTTACATACTCCCCTCCTTACAACGAAATTTCATCCTCGAAATTCAGGTATAACCTACACCATCTAACTAGGATCACTACAAATCCTAAAACCTCAAGGGAAAGATACTAACTCAATGGTTCCCAACCATGAGCTACACGACTACCACGATCGTAAAGTGACTCTAACATCGTCACATCACACCCATTATTTCTAGTGCCTAACGGCATAAACTTCAAATTTATATACTACTCCCATTCTATTTCGGGCGGTATATAAACCAACTTACGAAGGTGCCCATACACCTTTCTAAACCGTGCACATCTGCACATCCATCGTGAACGTCTGACACGTAACACTCTCTCCCAATAAGGGTCTCCTTTCTTCGGTGTAATACTCATCTATGGGTACTCCCAACCCGGGAAATTCAATTTTTCTAACCTCGGCGCCACTAACTCTACTAAGATTACCTCCTAATAATACTAAGGTCTATGCGATATCCTACCTATGCGAAACTAATATAATCCTAAGTATGTCCCTAGTGCCCAAGGCCTCTCTCAACTCCCGACAATTGCTTGGTTTCATGCGTGGGACGTCTCGCCAAGGCGAAATCCAAACAAGGAACCCTCCCGTTACACTACTCCCTCGCGTAGTCGATCATCGAGATATAGCGACCTAAGGCACACCAGCGGGACGTCCTCAATACTGCCTACGCTAAACTACGAACGCATTTCTACTATCTTACTCTTTCGCCCATACGGAAGGAAACCTAATCAATCGAAGTGCCCACTTTCTGTAAAAGTGTCACGTACATAATACCCAAAACATACCTTCTCAAAATTTTCCTTTTTATTAAGGCTGGTTATTATCCTCAAACCAATTTCTCTAAGTCCAACCTCACCCACCCACTTGTGGCGAGGGGACCACTTTAGTGCTTTTCCATAGCACAATATTTCCATATGTATATCAACATCATGTGGCTCACAGCCTATAGTGGTTCATCCACACTATAATACCTTTCCAAAAAACCAACATCCTTGCATCCTATAACAGATCTCCACTCCCGACGCCGTTAAGAGTCATGTGTGGAGTGTCTCGCAAAAAAAAAATCCAAACAAGGAACCCCTCCACACATTAACCCTTGACTTCGTTGGTTATGGAGTTCCGTTATTTCAACATGCAACCGGGATATCCCTATTCCCTAATCCAACAAAAAATGGGGTTTGAACAAATCCTGCGGCCTTAAATCATATATATAAGGTCGCCATATACTCAAATCACGATAATGAAACCTCTACTCATCGAAGTTTTGTATCCCACAATAAATAAGGTGAACTCAACCTATATCTAGGTGAGACACTGCAACAATAACCTATTCCCTCCAGGAACCATGGACATGATAGACTCGCCATTTTTTTTAGCCTGCTATCGCTCCGAAAATAGACCATAATGTATTATACTCATCATATCACCGTACTCGTATAGACATATAAAACGAGTATCCCAAACCATATATATATATATATATATATATATATATATATATATATATATATATATATATATATATATATATATATATATATATACACACACAATATATCAACACCTGCCTTTAAGGAGAATGAAGGAAAATAAAATTCCGCTATCGCGGAAAACAAATAGATATACATTATATAATGTTATCGAGACCGCCATAAAACTCATGATACACACATGATTCTCGGGCTATCGAACACCTCTCCTTACAATCATCTTACTAATCCCCTTAACTCCTTATTTCAACAAATTTTCCCGGGTGGATTTCCACCAATGGGGTCCACGAATACACATATTCTCTAGTGAGCCTATCCTTCCTGGAAATGACTCATCATTCATTGCACCTAACTCACTTAGGTACTGTGACACTCCGCCTAATTAAATACCGGCGATCACTCCTTTATTAAATTAAATCAAGGTAAACAGTTGGTTCATTCTCAGCATCACTGCCGATAAAAATAATTTTTCCAATTTAACACCCTAAATAATTAAGCTAAGTGTCAAAACCATTTTTCATACAAACTTCCAAATTTTAATTAAAGAAAAGATTTATTAATTCAAAACAACATTTCTACACTATAGAATCACACCACGATGAACTAAAAATAAAACCATACATTCACCAATCGAATGTCAACAATATAAAACTAAAAATCATAAACCATCCTGAATAAATCCCATAAACAATACTGGAATAACTGAAATATAAAAAGAATCCCAACAATAAATGAAATGATGAAAAGGGCGACACGTGCCCAATAATGAGAGTGATAGGAGTGGAGTCAATAACAGAAGTCGTCTACTCAAGTAACCTGCAACTCCCACCTAAGCTGCAGCTCGTTCTTCTCAAAGGATCCTAAGCAAGACGCCCCTGTGGATGGGCACCTGAAAATATACATATATATATACACAAGAGAGAGAGAGAGAAGAAAACGGGTCAGGGCCCGAAAGTGTGTTTGATTTTAAAAAATACGTTAAGCAAGTATTCAACATCATAATAGTTCGTCTCTCTCTTGAGAAATACTCACCTCTCTTCTAATGTGCACTCCTATCGCACTAACCTACCCAACGATTCGTTTATCTTAGCTTACACATATATTTTCAAAACCGAACGTTGTCAATGTTTTAAAAAGGTTACTTTCAATATGTAGTACTCTTCTCGTTTTAGCTTCCTTAAATTATAAGGTTTCCCAGTGTCTTCTCATACTTTCACAAAACAAGTATTTAATAATTGAGTCAACAACCATGTTCAACTTATCAATTTACAGTAGGCAGTTTAAAGTTTATAACCTCATAGATATATATACTACTCGTATAATATATATATATATATATATATAACAGCACCCCAACTAAACTACGGTGCGGGCATACTCTACTATCCAATCCCCGTATCGCTCACACAAAGAGAAATACAAGTTCGGAATCAATCTCGAACTGTATTAACATATACAAAACAACGTTGAGGCGAAGCATAGATTCCAAGTCCAAGAGGTCAGTACATGCCCACACGTCTCTTAGGACCGTCCGACTATCAATCTGATAGCCCGTACCTAGGATCTCTATCTTCTAGGGTACGAATCAATATCCCCCATAAAGCAACACAGGATAAGATCGTCCCAGCGTGGTAACCTCAGGGATAGCAAGTAGCCCGGGTACGTTTTTTACATGTATATAATATATGTACACACAATCATATAAATATACCCATTCATCATATTAATATAGGTTCCTCCCGTTACCCATAGTCACAACATTTTATCTTTAACTTACCATTATTATGATTACGTATAAGGTTTCGTTTCTAACCTTAACTCGAAGAGTTTTCTCACTCATTACGTAATACTCATGGGTCATATCCTCACCAATCTAAAATTCAGTTAGTGACTTTATTTAATTCCAACGTAACTCTCTTACGCACCTCACCCTTAAGTTTCATAAATTCAACCTAAAGTAAATCTACCATAATTACCCTTCTCGTTGAAGATTAAAGGTTCTAACATTTATCCCTATACCCTACTGGTCTTCAATATCTCCCAAATCCTTTTATTTATAATGCCCAAGAAATATTCCACGGTAAATTAATTCAACTAATTAAACAAGGGGAAAAAGAGTTTGCCAGGAGGGGTCGATCGATCGACGTTTGGGGATCGATCGATCGAACCTTCGATCGATCGACGCTCTAGGTTCGATCGATCGATCAAACAGGTATTTCGATTTCTGCAGAAGTGCAGTTACGGGTTTGACAAATATTCTTCATTCAAATCCATAATTTCCAACACTAATCGTCCCAAAACTTATACTACAATCATGGTAATATATTTCCAGATGTTTCTAACGTTAAGCATGCATATAACCATCATTAAACATGATTAAATAACCTAAAATCTCATCTAATCATCAAGAACCCTAAGTTTTCTTAACTTTTGTTCTAATCAGTTTTCTCCAGAATTTTCTTCTAACAAGTCATTACAATTTCGTGGGTTAATCATCTACTTCACATATTATTTCCAGAATATGGTTATAACGATTTCTACATGCATATACCTATCAAAAATTGGGGTTTTCTTCCCTTGATTATACTCCTAATCATTCCTACACTAATATGATTATTGCCCCAACGAAAATACGCAAGTTAAACACTTGCCTGGGATTTCAGAGGTCTGGTTTCCTGCTGATATTGGTGTGGTTGCGTTCTCCTCCTCGCGATCTACGCGTTGGTGGTGACGGCGGTGCAATCGGTGGTGTTTTGGGCCTTGAATCACCTTGAGAGCTCTCTCCTCTCTTCTCCAATGGTCGTTCTAGGGTTCTGAATGTTCTAACCCTAAAAGGCTGACTTAAATGGCTGCTAAGGATGGCTGAAATTCGTGGGTTTAATTACCCTATTTTGTAAAATGACCAAAATGCCCTCCCGGGTCACTAATTAAGCCTAAAAACATCCCGAGACCCAAACTAAACCCCCGGGTACACTTTTCTGACTATCTCGACCTTTCCGGACGTGTTGGCGCACTCAAAAAGACCATATGGACAACTTATAAAATATTCACTTTTTAATTAACATAATTAGTCCCGACGTGGCACGGGCACGTCCCGACTTAAATTTCTGAAATAGTCATTTAATTCACTTATGACATTCAATATAACCAATATAATATATTACTATGCTCATTAGTAATATTCAACAAGTTTCCCATAATTACTAACTCTAGTCACGTTAATAATTATAACATAATTAATTTCCGGACTTTTATTAAATAAATCATCACATTAAATTTAATAAATCCCCAAATTAAATATAGCATAAAAATACGGGGTATTACATACTTCCCCCCTAATAACGAAATTTCGTCCCGAAATTCGGAAAATAAGGCATACCTGGTAAAAACAAATCGGGATATCTTTCGCGCATATCTGCCTCACGCTCCCAAGTGGATTCCTCCACATTATGATGCTCCCACTGGACTCGCACAAGTGGAACTACTTTCGACCTCAATCTCCTCTCACTATAGTCAAGAATAGCCACTGGTCTCTCCTCGTAAGAGCTATCAGACTGTAAGTCTATCTCGTCTATCGCAATGTGAGTATGGGCCATATCATCCCGAAGATATCGTCTCAACGACGAGATGTGGAATACATCGTGGATGCGATGTAAATGTTCTGGCAATCCCAACCTGTATGCTACTGGCCCAATTCTCTCGATGATGGGAAATGGTCCTACGTACCTCGGAGCCAACTTCCCCTTCTTCCCGAACCTCATCACTCCTTTCATAGGAGATACACGCAACAACACTTGATCTCCCACATTAAACTCCCGGAAGAACCGTTTTGCATCGGCGTAGCTCTTCTGCCTGTCTTGGGCTACCCGAATACGACTCCTGATTATCTCAATCCTCGCGAAGGTCTCCTGAATCACTTCTGGTCCTAATAACTTGTTGTCTCCCACCTCGAGCCAACAAGTTAGAGAACGACAAGGCCTGCCATACAAGGCCTCAAATGGAGCAGTGCCAATTGTAAACTGATAGGAGTTATTATAAGCAAACTCTACCAGTGGAAGGTGTGGTTCCCAACCCCCTCCGAAATCGAGAACACACATGCGTAGCATATCTTCCAACATCTGATTAGTATGCTATGTCTGTCCATCTGTCTGTGGGTGGCAGGCTGAACTCAGTCTCAACTCTGTACCCATAGCCTCCTGAAAGCTTTCCCAGAAATGTGACACAAAAATCTTGTCTCTATCTGACACAATATTCAGGGGCACCCCGTGTAATCTGACAATCTCAGCGATGAACAACTGGGCATACTGACCCGTGGTATAATCTGTCCTCACTGGTAGAAAATGAGCCACCTTAGTCAAACGGTCTACAATCACCCAGATAGAATCGTGGACCCGTTGTGATGTAGGCAACCCGGTAATGAAATCTATGGAAATACTTTCCCACTTCCACACGGGTATTTCCAACGGCTGAAGTAATCCCGACGGTTTCTGATGGTCCACCTTCACCAGCTGGAACGTAGAACACTTGGACACAAATTCAGCGATGTCCCTCTTCATCCCACTCCACCAGTACTGTCGTCTCATGTCCTGGTACATCTTATCGCCTCCCGGATGTACTTCAAATCGGGACCCATGAGAATGAGTCATCACTTCATGACATAGTTACGCTCCTTGTGGAACCACTAATCTCCCATTAAACCGCAACCCTCCATCCGAACTAACAGAATAGGACTCAGCACCCTCGGCTAGAAGTCGTACAATCTGCTCCTGACAAAACGGGTCTGTAGTCTGTGCCTGTATCACCCTTGTAACAATCTCGGGTGTGACTGACATGACGGATATGAACGAACGGGCTACTGCATCTTGGTGACCCAACTCTTTCCACTTTGCTTTCCAAACGTCGGCTACATCGTCTACCGGTCTACGCCTCAACGCATCAGCAACTACGTTGGACTTCCCCGGATGGTACTGTATGTCGAATTGGTAATCTTTTACAAACTCTAACCATCTGCGCTGACGCATATTCAGCTCTCGCTGGGTGAACAGGTACTGCAGTGACTTATGGTCTGTGAACAACCGGAATTTCTCGCCCAATAAATAGTGCCTCCAAATTCTTAATGCAAAGACGACCGCAGCTAACTCCAGGTCGTGGGTGGGGTAATTCTTCTCATGTGGCTTAAGCTTACGGGAAGCAAAATCTATAGCCTTCTCCTCCTGCTGAAGTACTCCCCCAAGTCCTCATAAGGACGCATCTGTGTAAACCAGGTACTCTACACCCGGCTTCGGTAAAGCAAGGACTGGTGCCGAAGTAAGCTTGTCCTTTAGCTCGTCGAAAGCCAACTGACAAGCGTCATCCCAGATATATGGTACTCCCTTGCGAGTCAGATTCGTCAATGGACCCGCTATTTTGGAGAATCCCCGAATGAACCTCCTGTAGTATCCGGCTAACCCCAAGAAACTACGCACTTCCGTCGGTGTCGTGGGCTGCCCCCACTCCCTCACCGCTGACACTTTGCTCGGGTCAACTGCTATCCCTTGCTCAGAAACAATATGACCCAAGAATTGTACCTCTCGCAACCAGAATCCACACTTCTCGTACTTAGCATACAACTGATGCTCTCGTAGAGTCTGAAGAACCTGCCTCAAGTGTTCGGCATGCTCCTCCTCGGAGTGTGAATATATCAAAATATCATCTATGAAAACGATGACAAACTGATCCAAGAACTCTCTAAATACTCGGTTCATCAAGTCCATGAAAACGGCTGGGGCATTTGTGAGTCTGAACGGCATCACCCTGAACTCATAGGACCCATATCTCGACAAGAAGGCAGTCTTTGAAACATCCCGCTCTCTAATCCGTAACTGATGGTACCCCGACCTCAGATCTATCTTTGAAAAGAAAGTTGCTCCCCTCAGCTGGTCGAACAGATCATCGATTCGATGCAACGGATATTTATTCCGTATCGTGACCTTATTCAACTCCCGGTAGTCCACGCACAATCTCAGTGAACCATCTCTCTTCTTTACAAATAATACTGGAGCGCCCCAAGGTGAGGTACTCCTACGAATGAAGCCCTGACCTAATAGCTGCTCGATCTGATCTCGTAGCTCTCGCATCTCTGCCGGAGCCATACGGTACGGTGTGCGTGCTATAGGTCTCGTATCCGGCACTAAATCTATAACTAAGTCTATCTCACGACTGGGCGGTAGGCCTGGTATCTCCTAAAACACATCGGAATACTCCCTAACAACTGGGATCGAATCCAAAGGAATCACAACCTCCTTAGAGGTATCCTCCTCAATGTAATATAAATGAGAGGTCGAACCTCCCTCTAGGCGAGGCATCGACACTACAAACATCTCTTGCCCCGGAATGGAAAAAACAATGCTCCCACTGAAGCAATCAATCATGGCTCTATAAGATGCGAGCCAATCCATACTAATAATCACATCATGCTCGTGCATGTCTAAGACTAGCATGTCTGCAGGCAATACCAAGCTACCAATCTCTACCCCTACTCCCCGGCATATAAAGAATATAAGTGACCCACTCCCCAGTGGTGAGTCGACACACGTCACGGTGCTCTCTGCTGTGGCTAATAACCCTAAGGACTTCGTAAAATGCGTAGCTATTAAACAATGCGTTGCCCCCGTATCAAATAAAACTTTACCCATAGTACCATGGATAGGAAACATACCCTCAATCGCGGGTGGTGCCTGTGGAGCTGCTTCCTGGTGGACGTTATAGACACGTCCATACTGTAATTGCCCCTGCTGTACTGGAGCTGCTGGAATGGCTGGTAGGGCTGGCACCTGGGCTGGAGCTGGAAGGGCAGGTGGGAAGAGTGGCCTCTGCGGCTCATTACGGGCTCCCTACTGCTGTGGGGCCCTATCGCCCTCTGGGCAATCCTGACGCTTATGGTCGTGCTTGCCGCACACAAAACACCGGCCTCTGAAATTACCTCCCCTCTGTCCCTGCTGACCACGGCCCTACTGGCCGTTACCTCCACGCCATTGGCCCTGATGTGCACGCTGTTGGCCTTGCTGGCCCTGCTGCTGTCCCTGCAGTCGGTGTTGGCCCTGCTGGCCCTGCTGATTAGGCTGACCCTGATGGCCCTGCCTGAATCCTCCGAATCCCTGCCTAGAATCACCTGAACGGAATCGCTTAGCAGGGTCCCCCTGATGGGAACTCTACTCGTGCTGACGAGTCTGCCCATGAGTTGGTGCCCCACCGGCACTATTACCCCCGGTCCTGCCCTGCTGGCTGGACTCTCCTGCTCTCTTGCTTCCCTGAAGATGGAAGCGGTGATCCTGGCAATGTAGTAACGCTGCATTGAGTACGTCAGTGAAAGTAATCAGGGATAGATTCCCAATAAGGTGCTGACGGATCCTCCAAGCTAATCCGTCGACGAACAGCAAAATTTTCTTGCCCTCAGTGGGTGCCTCATCTGGCACAATAGTGAGAAGTCTCGTGAACTCCTCCTCATACTCAGCTACAGTAAGGTTCTCCTGCTTTAGATTTAGTAATCTCCGCCTCATCTCAGTCTGCACTGCGGGTGGAAAGTACTTGCGGTCAAACCGCTCCCAGAACATCTGAATAGGGATCGTGTCCCTCTCCTCCAAAGTAGTAGTGGATTCCCACCACTGTAATGAGGCTCCCACCAGCTTAAAAGAAGCCAATAACTGCTTTTGTACCTCGGTACACTCATACATGCGAAGATGCCGCTGGATGTCTTTCTTCCATTGGCTGACAGTAACAATATCGGAGCTACCAGAAAACTCAGGGGGATGTGCTTTCTGAAAAGCATCCCGAACCCTCTCCCATGCAGATGGAAGCTGTGCTGGTACTGGCGCCACTGCCTGAACCTGGGGTGGAGCCTGTTGAGTCATTGCTATCGCGGCATTCACCGCCTGAGCAACTATGGCGGCTACTTCATTAGCATTCATTGTGCCTGGTGCCGGAGCTGCTGGTTACTCGGCCTGGGCACGTCTATCTTTCGGAGCACGTCTCGGAGGCATCTGAAACGTGAACAAAATTTATCAGTCTACAGTTATCATCGAATCTCAATTAACTGAAGACTTAAACGTGAAAACAGGAATACAACAAATCCTAAAAATAGGGCTCTATAGCAAAAACGTCAAGATGAAAGCGAAATAAGTCGTACAGATCCTAAGGACACTAGAACCTGATGCTCTGATACCACCTGTGACACCCCGCCTAATTAAATACCGGGCGATCACTCCTTTATTAAATTAAATCAAGGTAAACAGTTGGTTCATTCTCAGCATCACTGTCGATAAAAATAATTTTTCCAATTTAACACCCTAAATAATTAAGCTAAGTGTCAAAACCATTTTTCATACAAACTTCCAAATTTTAATTAAAGAAAAGATTTATTAATTCAAAACAACATTTCTACACTATAGAATCACACCACGATGAACTAAAAACAAAACCATACATTCACCAATCGAATGTCAACAATATAAAACTAAAATCATAAACCATCCTGAATAAATCCCATAAACAATACTGGAATAACAGAAATATAAAAAAGAATCCCAACAATAAATGAAATGATGAAAAGGGCGACACGTGCCCAATAATGAGAGTGATAGGAGTGGAGTCAATAACAGAAGTCGTCTACTCAAGTAACCTGCAACTCCCACCTAAGCTGCAGCTCGTTCTTCTCAAAGGATCCTAAGCAAGACGCCCCTGTGGATGGGCACCTGAAAATATACATATATATATACACAAGAGAGAGAGAGAAGAAAACGGGTCAGGGCCCGAAAGTGTGTTTGATTTTAAAAAATACGTTAAGCAAGTATTTAAAATGATACAGGCCAATGCAACATCATAATAGTTCGTCTCTCTCTTGAGAAATACTCACCTCTCTTCTAATGTGCACTCCTATCGTACTAACCTACCCAACGATTCGTTTATCTTAGCTTACGCATATATTTTCAAAATCGAACGATGTCAATGTTTTAAAAAGGTTACTTTCAATATGTAGTACTCTTCTCGTTTTAGCTTCCTTAAATTATAAGGTTTCCCAGTGTCTTCTCATACTTTCACAAAACAAGTATTTAATAATTGAGTCAACAACCATGTTCTACTTATCAATTTACAGTAGGAAGTTTAAAGTTTATAACCTCATATATATATATACTACTCGTATAATATATATATATAACAGCACCCCAACTAAACTATGGTGCGGGCATACTCTGCTATCCAATTCCCGTATCGCTCACACAAAGGGAAATACAAGTTCGGAATCACTCTCGAACTGTATTAACATATACAAAACAACGTTGAGGTGAAGCATAGATTCCAAGTCCAAGAGGTCAGTACATACCCACACATCTCTTAGGACCGTCCGACTATCAATCTGATAGCCCGTACCTAGGATCTCTATCTTCTAGGGTACGAATCAATATCCCCCATAAAGCAACACAGGATAAGATCGTCCCAGCACGGTAACCTCAGGGATAGCAAGTAGCGCGGGTACGTTTTTTACATGTATATAATATATGTACACACAATCATATAAATATACCCATTCATCATATTAATATAGGTTCCTCCCGTTACCCATAGTCACAATATTTTATCTTTAACTTCCCATTATTATGATTACGTATAAGGTTTCGTCTCTAACCTTAACTCGAAGAGTTTTCTCACTCATTACCTAATACTCATGGGTCATATCCTTACCAATATAAAATTCAGTAAGTGACTTTATTTAATTCCAACATAACTCTCTTACGCACCTCACCCTTAAGTTTCATAAATTCAACCTAAAGTAAATATCCCATAATTACCCTTCTCGTTGAAGATTAAAGGTTCTAATATTTATCCCTATACCCTACTGGTCTTCAATAGCTCCCAAATCCTTTTATTTATAATGCCCAAGAAATATTCCACGGTAAATTAATTCAACTAATTAAACAAGGGGAAAAAGAGTTTGCCAGGAGGGGTCGATCGATCAACGTCTGGGGATCGATCGATCGAACCTTCGATCGATCGACGCTCTAGGTTCGATCGATCGATCAAACAGGTATTTCGATTTCTGCAGAAGTGCAGTTACGGGTTTGACTAATATTCTTCATTCAAATCCATAATTTCCAACACTAATCGTCCCAAAACTTATACTACAATCATGGTAATATATTTCCAGATGTTTCTAACGTTAAGCATGCATATAACCATCATTAAACATGATTAAACAACCTAAAATCTCATCTAATCATCAAGAACCCTAAGTTTTCTTAACTTTTGTTCTAATCAGTTTTCTCCAGAATTTTCTTCTAACAAGTCACTACAATTTCGTGGGTTAATCATCTACTTCACATATTATTTCCAGAATATGGTTATAACGATTTCTACATGCATATACCTATCAAAAATTGGGGTTTTCTTCCCTTGATTATACTCCTAATCATTCCTACACTAATATGATTATTGCACCAACGAAAATACGCAAGTTAAACACTTGCATGGGATTTCAGAGGTCTGGTTTCCTGCTGATATTGGTGTGGTTGCGTTCTCCTCCTCGCGATCTACGCGTTGGTGGTGACGGCGGTGCAATCGGTGGTGTTTTGGGCCTTGAATCACCTTGAGAGCTCTCTCCTCTCTTCTCCAATGGCCGTTCTAGGGTTCTGAATGTTCTAACCCTAAAAGGCTGACTTAAATGGCTGCTAAGGATGGCTGAAATTCGTGGGTTTAATTACCCTATTTTGTAAAATGACCAAAATGCCCTCCCGGGTCACTAATTAAGCCTAAAAACATCCCGAGACCCAAACTAAACCCCCGGGTACACTTTTCTGACTATCTCGACCTTTCCGGACGCGTTGGCGCACTCAAAACGACCATACGGACAACTTATAAAATATTCACTTTTTAATTAACATAATTAGTCCCGACGTGGCACGGGCACGTCCCGACTTAAATTTCTGAAATAGTCATTTAATTCACTTATGACATTCAATATAACCAATATAATATATTACTATGCTCATTAGTAATATTCAACAAGTTTCCCATAATTACTAACTCTAGTCACGTTAATAATTATAACATAATTAATTTTCGGACTTTTATTAAATAAATCATCACATTAAATTTAATAAATCCCCAAATTAAATATAACATAAAAATACGGGGTATTACAGGTACAAGGTTCACTTTTCCATATTACTCGTTATTCACTGTCGACCTCTGGCCGATCCTTATGCGAATAATCCAAAACTGCATTCTTTTTATTCATGCTGAAATCATGGGGACTCACGGTTAAAACTATCCGTAAGATCCCTTTCGAATCCTTACTTCACTGGGAAATCCAACTTTAGTACCACACTTTACTACGACGGTACTATGGTACTCGTAACTACTCTGCTTTAGTAGTCGTTGAGATAATCCTTACCAAACACTGCAAAGGAAGTGAGCTCTACCACGGTCCTCATTCCCGACCTTCTACCAGCTGCTCCAGCTAAGCCTCACCTCCTTCTACCATCCAAGCTCCTCACACGATTCTCAAACGAGCGCGCAAAAGATTTCTATAATCTCATAATATGGTAGGAGAACGAAATCTCAAAAGAGAAATCAACAATCCTAATCCTGAGGCTCTATAACAAATGAGAGCAACGCTGAAAGCGTAGTACGTCCGCACAGATTCCTAAGGACAGTAGAACCTGATGCTCTGATACCATCTGTGACAACCCGCCTAATAAGATACCGGGCGATCACTCCCATATTAAATTAAAATAGGAGTCTCATATGAATCATTCTTAGCATCACTGTCGAAAATCCATTTAATTACTAATAACCTATTAGGCCGGTGTCAAAATTTTTAACTTTACTACTCTTTTTAACAACAATAAATAAAACATCCACACAGTTTATGCGTAAACGAAATAAAGTAACCGAACACTCTGTCAAAATATACAACCATATCGAATGATGTACTAAAAGAAAAAATTAATGCAGTTGGACCATTGACCCGAATGTTTATACAATACCTCCTATCTAGATTACAAGAATGGAAGCGTCTACTGAAAATCCTGCACGCATCCACTGCTACTGCAGCTGACGTCTGACTCGAAGGAAGTTCCATCCAGGCGTCCCTGTGTCTGGACACCTATATATATATATATATATATATATATATATATAATATTGAAGGAAAGGAAGGTAGATAAACGGGTCAGAGCCCGAATTTTGAAAATATTTTGCAAGTGCATAAGTGCCTCATTATTTTGAAAAAGGTTTTGTCTCATATTTATGTTTGGTATCTCACTCCCATGAGATACCCCTAACCTCTCTTCTAACAGTGCACTCCTAGCGCATCCCTCTAAACATCCTAGTCAAGCTATCCCGCTAAACTAGTCTATCACCAACCCACTATCAATCCTAGATAGTCTAAGGAATGTACCAAGGGCTAAACTTCACCCCAGTCTCAACGCTATGCCATGTTCATACGTGGGGTGTCTCGCGAAGCGAAATCCAAACGAAGGAACCCCCCGATACACTACTACAAGGCACGGTCGATCGTCGAGATCCGCCAGTCCCTTAGTACAGAATATATATATAAATAAATATGTATACCGCAAGAAATACTAATATTAGAGCACTAAGGATTAAACTTCTCCCCAGTCTCAACACAGTGCCATATTCATGCATGGGGTGTCTTGCAAAGCGAAATCCAAATAAGGAACCCCCCCGATACACTACTATGCGGCACGATCGATCGTATGGATCCATTAGACCCTTGGCACTCGATTTATACATATATATACATTTTACCATATACATCCGGATCCATCTCCCGGAATGAGAATATATTTACAAAGTATTTATCAATACTTATCATTTTTATCTCAAAACCTTCCATTTCCCTTCTCATATCCAGGAAATGTATTTAAAAGCAAATTCGTTATCATGAATTGCTTTAACAAATCATATACCTTTTTAAAAGCCAGTTTTATTATCATAAAAATGCTTTTCCGTTTCAAAATATCCCATTTCCCTTTTTATATTCAGGAAATGTTTTCAAAGCCATTTTCATTATCATAAAAATGCTTTGATCATATCATATGCTTCCACGTCCCTTCTTCCATTCGGAAGGTTTTATCGAAGCCAAAACATTTATCCCATTTCCCATTTTCCATCTCGGAAATGTAAATTAAAGCCAATTTATTATCATAAATTGCTTTAACATAAAACGCTATCTTAGACCGCCCGTCCGGGTTTCCCGACTGTGCGCGCCCCTAAATGGCTATCATCTTCCACGACCTATCATCAAGACAACCTGGGATCCTACATCACAAGACGTCGGGAAGCGGCCATATGCCTGCGGGATAGTCAACACCACACCCGGAATCTCCTAACCATCGCAGAAAAATACAACAAACGCTCATATGGCCTATAGGACTATATCCACCCAGCGTTAATTTGTCAGGGGGCTTCACCATACGCACGCAACTTCCCTTATGATAGCGATTTAGAGAGGTGTGTATCCTCATTTTTATCATTTATGAAAATCATTTATCTTTCCATTTTGAAAACATTCATATTTTTATATTTTCAAGATCATTTACATCATATCATATATATATACTTTAATCACATAGTATATACCTATACCGTATATTCATCCTCGAATATTTATAAATGGCCATATTTGCCAACTACATCTAACGATGACCATTAATCCCAAAGATGCTTTCAAAGAATCATAATCATGCATTCATATAAGCATGATACTAAACCCAAAGTATTTCCTTACTTTAATTACTACTAATTACTTTAATCAACTCTTAAGGATTTATTGGATATCTCCAATAATAATAATTCACTCTAAGTGAATATACACATATATATATATAATCCCAAATCCACAAGTCCCTTAGGACGTAACCCTCTATAATACTTTAATTTAGAAGGCCCTTAAACTTTAATCTCAAAGAGGAGAAGTAATAATAATCTCCAAAATCTTGGGCTGAAAACAAGGCACCGGTCGACCGGTCCTAGACCCCCGGTCGACCGTGGGTTACAAATAAGCCTACGAAACAAATCAGTAGGCCTTTTCTCCTTGACACGGTCGACCGGCCTTCGGAGCGCGGTCGACCGGTCACACCAGGTCTCCCAAATTAAATCTCCTCAATTCCTTTTATCCAACAACCCAAATTCATTTTCGGTGTTTCTAAACTAACCCCAAAATTATCCCGAACATCTACGCAATTAATTCGAGCCGTAATTTTTACAATTCTCGATTTGATTTTCGAGTTGATGATTTCAACCCAGGGCTGCCATCTTGTAAAAATCATATCAAATCGTAGAAAGATCAGAAAAATATGCGGTTGGTGCCCACGTGACCGTATCGAAAAGATCTACAACTTTCGTGTTTTGGCTGAAAGCTAAATCAATTCTTTTCCTGGTCAAAAAGGCCCCCTAAAGTGATGGGTTACTATTCATTATCTTATCCGAGACGATTTCGGCCATTAAAGCTTCTCCCAAGCTTTTGTCACCTCACCCAACGTCCTACAACCTCAACCAACTAAAAATACACATGTATTAAGGGTTCTTAACATCCTAGAACCCAAAACCATCAATTAATTTAGGTTAAAACCTAAGTTCCACAAACTGAAATATTATTGGGGTTTAATTGTTTTAACTTCCAAAAACCCGTTTTATCCACAATAATCCACCCCAAAACCTTTAGGGTTTGTTTATACCAAACTACGGTTTCAGATATTTATGCAAAAAGATAAATAAAGCAAGTAAACACTTGCCTCGTGGATAAAATCCGACGACCCCGAGTCGAATCCGGCGGAGTTTGGCCCGAATCTCCATTTTCTCCTTCCTCTCTCTCTTCTCTCTCTTTTCTTTCTTTCCTTTCTCTCTTTTCTCCCTCTCCCTCTCTTTATATAGAAAGAAAAGGGTTTAACCCCTTAAAACCCAAAAACGACTCGTTTACCCAATTACGTGTTACTTTTACCTCTAAAATTACCCGAAACTCATTTTCGACAATCGGACACTCTTTTTCGACTATCTCGGACATTTCGAGACTCACGGCGCAGTCGAAATTTCCATCCGAGGTACTTGACCGCAAATCACTATTCCAACCCAAAATAAATAAATGCGGGTTTTCCAATTAAAAATCTTACCTCATGTCGCTTTACTCAACGGCGACATATAATTAAAATATTTCGACCTATATAGTCCCAAAAATAATCACAGCATCCCTCGAAAATCATTTAATCCTCGAATATCCCAAAAATTACTATTTTAGGAAATTCTCCAAATTGCCAATTTATATTTATTTATGGAATTTAATCATCTCCAAAAGGGAGGGTTGTTACATACTCCCCCCCCCCTTATAACGAAATTTCGTCCCCGAAATTCAGGTATAACCTACACCATCTAACAAGGATCACTACAAATCCTAAAACCTCAAGGGAAAGATACTAACTCAATGGTTCCCAACCATGAGCTACACGACTACCACGATCCTAAAGTGACTCTAACATCGTCACATCGCACCCATTATTTCTATTGCCTAACGGCATAAACTTCAAATTTATATACTACTCCCATTCTATTTCGGGCGGTATATAAACCAACTTACTAAGGTGCCCATACACCTTTCTAACCCGTGCACATCTGCACATCCATCGTGAACGTCTGACATGTAACACTCTCTCCATATAAGGGTCTCCTTTCTTCGGTGTAATACTCATCTATGGGTACTCCCAACCCGCGAAATTCAATTTTTCTAACCTCGGCGGCACTAACTCTACTAAACTTACCTCCTAATAATACTAACGTCTATGCGATATCCTACCTACGTAAAACTAATATAATCTTAAGTATGTCCCTAGTTCCCAAGGCCTCTCTCAACTCCCGACAATTGATTGGTTTCATGCGTGGGACGTCTCGCCAAGGCGAATTCCAAACAAGGAACCCTCACGTTACACTACTCCCTCGCGTAGTCGATCATCGAGATATAGCGACCTAAGGCACACCAGCGGGACGTCCAAAATACTGCCTACGCTAAACTACGAACGCATTTCTATAATCTTATCCTTCCGCCCCTACGGAAGGAAACCTAATCAATCGAAGTGCCCACTTTCTGTAAAAGTGCCACATACATAATACCCAAAACATACCTTCTCAAAATTTGCATTTTTATTAAGGCAGGTTATTATCCTCAAACCAATTTCTCTAAGTCCAACCTCACCCACCCACTTGTGGCGAGGGGACCACTTTAGTGTTTTTTCAAAGCACAATATTTCCATATGTATATCAACATCATGTGGCTCACAGTCTATAGTGATTCATCCACACTATAATACCTTTCCACAAAACCAACATCCTTGCATCCTATAACAGCTCTCCACTCCCGACGCCGTTAAGAGTCATGTGTGGAGTGTCTCGCAAAGCGAAATCCAAACAAGGAACCCCTCCACACATTAACCCTTGACTTCGTTGGTTATGGAGTTCTGTTATTTCAACATGCAACCGGGATATCCCTATCCCCCAATCCAAAAAAAAAGGTGGTTTGAACTCCTATCTCAAACTAAGAGTCATACCACCCTGCGCTCGCACTCATTTTTAAGTCCTTGCGTAAATAGTAATGAGCTTAATCTTGCAGCTCAACACAAATCCTGCGGCCTTAAATCATATATATAAGGTCGCCATATACCCAAATCACGATAATGAAACCTCTACTCATCGAAGTTTCGTATCCCACAATAAATAAGGTGAACTCAACCTATATCTAGGTGAGACACTGCAACAATAACCTGTTCCCTCCAGGAACCATGGACACGATAGACTCGCCATTTTTTTTTAGCCTGCAATCGCTCCGAAAATACACCATAATGTATTATACTCATCATATCACCGTACTAGTATAGACATATAAAACGAGTATACCAAACCAGATATATATATATATATATATATATACACACAATATATCAACACCCGCCTTTATGGCGAATGAAGGAAAATAAAATTCCGCTATCGCGGAAAACAAATAGACATAAATTATATAATGTTATCGAGACCGCCATAAAACTCAAGATACACACACGAGTCTCGGGCTATCGAACACCGCTCCTTACAATCATCTTACTAATCCTCTTAACTCCTTATTTCAACAAATTTTCCCGGGTGGATTTCCACCAATGGGGTCCACGAATACACACATTCTCTAGTGAGCCTATCCTTCCTGGAAATGACTCATCATTCATTGCACCTAACTCACTTAGGTACAAGGTTCACTTTTCCATATTACTCCTTATTCACTGTCGACCTCTGGCCGATCCTTATGCGAATAATCCAAAACTGCATTCTTTTCATTCATGCTGAAATCATGGGGACTCACGGTTAAAACTATCCGTAAGATCCCTTTCGAATCCTTACTTCACTGGGAAATCCAACTTTAGTACCACACTTTACTACGACGTTACTATGGTACTCGTAACTACTATGATTTAGTAGTTGTTGAGATAATCCTTAGCAAACACTGCAAACGAAGTGACCTCTACCACGGTCCTCATTCCCGACCTTTTACCAGCTGCTCCAGCTAAGCCTCACCTCCTGTTACCATCCAAGCTCCGCACACGATTCTCAAACGAGCGCGCAAAAGATTTCTATAATCTCATAATATGGTAGGAGAACGAAATCTCAAAAGAGAAATCAACAATCCTAATCCCGAGGCTCTATAACAAATGAGAGCAACGCTGAAAGCGTAGTACAGCCGCACAAATTCCTAAGGACACTAGAACCCGATGCTCTGATACCATCTGTGACAACCCGCCTAATAAGATACCGGGCGATCACTCCAAAATTCAATTAAAACAGGAGTCTCATATGGATCATTCTTAGCATCACTGTCGAAAATCCATTTAATTACTAATAACCTATTAGGCTGGTGTCAAAATTTTTAACTTTACTACTCTTTTTAACAACAATAAATAAAACATCCACACAGTTTATGCGTAAATGAAATAAATTAACCGAACACTCGGTCAAAATATTCAACCATATTAAACGATGTACTAAAAGAATAAATAAATGCAGTTGGACCATTGACCCGAATTTTATACAATGACTCCTATCTAGATTACAAGAATGGAAGCGTCTACTGAAAATCCTGCACGCATCCACAGCTGCTGCAGCTGACGTCTGACTCGAAGGAAGTGCCATCCATGCGTCCCTGTGTCTGGACACACATATATATATATATATATATATATATATATATATATATATATATATATATATATATATATATATATATATATATAATATAGAAAGAAAGGAAGGTAGATAAACGGGTCAGAGCCTGAATTTTGAACATATTTTGCAAGTGCATAAATGCCTTATTATTTTGAAAAAGGTTTTATCTCATATTTAAGTTTGGTATCGCACTCCCATGAGATACCCCTCACCTCTCTTCTAACAGTGCACTCCTAGCGCATCCCTCTAAACATCCTAGTCAAGCTATCCCTCTAAACTAGTCTATCACCAACCCACTATCAATCCTAGATAGTCCAAGGAATGTACTCAACGCTATGCCATGTTCGTGCGTGGGGTGTCTCGCGAAGCGAAATCCAAACGAAGGAACCCCCCTGATACACTACTACACGGCACGGTCGATCGTCGATATCCGCCAGTCCCTCAGTACAGAATATATATATAAATAAATATGTATACCACAAGAAATACTAATATTAGAGCACTACGGATTAAACTTCTCCCCACTCTCAACACAGTGCCATATTCGTGCGTGGGGTGTCTGGCAAAGCGAAATCCAAACAAGGAACCCCCCCGATACACTACTATGTAGCACGATCGATCGTCGGGATCCATTAGACCCGCGGCACTCGATTTATACATATATATACATTTTACCATATACATTCGGATCCATCTCCCGGAATGAGAATACATTTACAAAGTATTTATCAATACTTATCATTTTTATCTCAAAACCTTCCATTTCCCTTCTCATATCCAGGAAATGTATTTAAAAGAATATTCGTTATCATGAATTGCTTTAACAAATCATATACCTTTTTAAAAACCAGTTTTATTATCATAAAAATGCTTTTCCGTTTCAAAATATCCCATTTCCCTTTTTATATTCAGGAAATGTATTCAAAGCCATTTTCATTATCATAAAAATGCTTTGATCATATCATATGCTTTCACGTCCCTTCTTCCATCCAGGAGGTGTTACCGAAGCCAAAAAATTTATCCCATTTCCCTTCTTCCATCCAGGAAATGTAAATTAAAGCCAATTTATTATCATAAATTGCTTTAACATAAAACGCTATCTAAGACCGCCCGTCCTGGTTTCCCCACTGTGCGCGCCCCTAAATGGCTATCATCTTCCAGGGCCTATCATCAAGACAACCTGGGATCCTACATCGCAAGACGTCGGGAAGGGGCCATATGCCTGCGGGATAGTCAACACCACACCCGGAATCTCCTAACCATCGCAGAAAAATACAACAAACTCTCATATGGCCTATAGGACTATATCCACCCTGCGTTAATTTGTCAGGGGGCTTCACCATACGCACGCAACTTTCCTTATGATAGCGATTTAGAGAGATGTGTATCCTCATTTTTATCATTTATGAAAATCATTTATCTTTCCACTTTGAAAACATTCATATTTTTATATTTTCAAGATCATTTACATCATATCATATATATATACTTTAATCACATAGTATATACCTATACCATATATTCATCCTCGAATATATATAAATGGCCATATTTGCCAACTACATCTAACGATGACCATTAATCCCAAAGATTCTTTCAAAGAATCATAATCATGTATCAATATAAGCATGATACTAAACGCAAAGTATTTCCTTACTTTGATTACTACTAATTACCTTAATCAACTCTTAAGGATTTATTGGATATCTTCAATTATAATAATTCACTCTAAGTGAATATACACACATATATATAATCCCAAATCCACAAGTCCCTTAGGAAGTAACCCTCTATAATACTTTAATATAGAAGGCCCTTAAACTTTAATCTCAAAGAAGAGAAGTAATAATAATCTCCAAAATCTTGGGCTGAAAATAGGGCACCGGTCGACCGGTTCTAGACCCCCGATTGACCGCGGGTTACAAATAAGCCTACGAAACAAATAAGTAGGCCTTTTCTCCTTGACGCGATCGATCGGCCTTCGGGGCGCGGTCGACCGGTCACACCAGGTCTCCCAAATTACATCTCCTCAATTCCTTTTATCCAACAACCCAAATTCATTTTTAGGGTTTCTAAACTACCCCCAAAATTATCCCGAACATCTACGCAATTAATTCTAGCCTTATTTTTTCCAATTCCCGATTTGATTTCCGAGTTGATGATTTCAACCCGGAGCTGCCATCTTGTAAAAATCATATCAAATCGTAAAAAAATCATAAAAATACGCGATCAGCACCCACGCGACCGTATCGAAAAATCTATAACTTTTGTGTTTTTACCAAAATCTAAATCAATTCTTTTCCTTGCCAAAAAGGCCCCCTAATGTGATGGGTTACTATTCATCATCTTCTCGGAGACGATTTCAGCCATTAAAGCTTCTCCCAAGCTTTTTTCGCCTCACCCAATGTCCTACAACCTCAACCAACTACAAATACACATATACTAAGGGTTCTAAACATCCTAGAACCCAAAACCACCAATTGATTTAGGGTAAAACCAAAGTTCCACAAACTAAAATATTATTGGGGTTTAATTGTTTTAACTTCCAAAAACCCGTTTTATCCAGGATAATCCACCCCAAAACCTTTAGGGTTTGTTTATACCAAACTACGGTATGAGATATTTATGCAAAAATATGAATAAAGCAAGTAAACACTTGGCTCGTGGATAAAATCCGACGACCCCAAGTCGAATCCAGCGGAGTTTGGCCCGAATCTCCATTTTCTCCTCCTCTTTCTCCTTCCTCTCTCTCTTCTCTCTCTTTTCTTTCTTTCCTTTCTCTCTTTTCTCCCTCTCCCTCTCCCTCTATTTATATAGAAAGACAAGGGTTTAACCCCTTAAAACCCAAAAACGACTCGTTTACCCAATTACGAGTTATTTTTACCTCTAAAATTATCCGAAACTCATTTTCGACAATCGGACACTCTTTTCCGACTATCTCGGACATTCCGAGACTCACGGCACAGTCGAAATTTCCATCCGAGGTACTTGACCGCAAATCACTATTCCAACCCAAAATAAATAAATGCGGGTTTTCCAATTAAAAATCTTACCTCATGTCGCTTTACTCAACGGTGACATATAATTAAAATATTTCGACCTATATAGTCCCAAAAATAATCACAACATCCCTTGAAAATCATTTAATCCTCAAATATCCCAAAAAGTACTATTTTAGGAAATTCTCCAAATTGCCAATTTATATTTATTTATGGAATTTAATCGTCTCCAAAAGGGCGGGTTGTTACAGTGTGTTGGGTAAATCCCAAGACTCGAGTCCTCCCTTATGTGCATTTATAATTTTATTTTCGTGTTATATATTCTTAATAAATGCCATTTTCTTACATACTTGTGTTTCGTCTTATATATATACGATCAATCTTCCATAAGGACTTGTGATTTAGCAAACACTCATACTGTATTTTAAATTATTACTTTTGGGAACACTCCTAAGGATGAATTCACTCCATTGTATTCTATAGCGCAAGTTGAACGATACCATTATCCATTTATATTATGCACATAAGTACACACTTCATGGAGTCTAACATGAGAATATTTAACACATGACCATAAGAGACCGAAAGGATGGGATGGGTGCCTAATACCTTTTGATTTCGTAACTTTGTCCCAGGATCTTTGAACTACTTGGTTTCTTAAGCATCAATATTATCCTTGATGTCATTGTCTCGAGGTGACAACATTTATTTTTCCTGTTTTGTGGAAAATAGTCTGAAGACTCTACCTCTACACATTGATAATGGCCAAGTGCCCCAAGAAAGGGCGCAATCCCATGCGTACACCAAAGGAAAACCCCTCGTAATTTCCACAATAGCGAATCTGCTGGGGAAATATTTTAAGAGGACTAGACTCTATTTCTGCATGGGTGTTATTCTTTTCTGCATGTGTGCGTATGCACCTACTTGTATTTCCCTTTTCTCCTCTATCTACCTTTTGTGTATATCTACCTCATGTATATATCATTCTTCACTCATCTATACACTTCACACACTTATATATACTCTTCATGCACACTTGCACATAACTTCACTTCTAATCACATCTTCCACACACCACTTAGATTATCTATGCTTAGGCTTCACTAGCACACACCCACACTTCTCACACTTGTATATATAACTATCCGTGCTCACTTACACATATCACACAAACTTGTAGTTGATCCATGTGTAGGCTCAGGACCACACACACTAACTTGTAAATATTCACATGCAACTCACTCACATGTACATTTCCCAATCACCATGCATAGTATAAACTCTATACTTCATGCTAGATTCACTTTTCATAATACTTGTATATACTCCCTCATTAGTACAGTACTCCCTTTATTGATCATCCAAATAAAAATATACACACTCTCTCTCTCCATAAAATGTTAATTAAGACTCATGCATTTTTTCTTACTACATCAACAAGAGCATGGAAATATTGACCAAAAGTTTAGCCCATACTAGAGGGTCACTTTATGATGGGCGCTCGTCCTGTAGAGAACAGTTAGCCTAATCGATATGACTCTCACCTTCCATTGGCCTTGTACTTTCGATGTATATATCAAACGATTTCCCTCACATTGTATTGCTTGACCGAACTCATTATGGGAGGTACATAACAAGGAACTCGTTCACGTACATCGTATCCACATATGATACTTTGCATCAAACTGCGCATCACATGAGAGAGTTTGCACTTATTCGGGAGCAAGTTAAGTTTTTAGTCAAGAATTCATATGATTTGATGAATGTTTTTCAGATGATGTCACCACATTTGGAAAGCTCCTCCATACCTAATAGTTGAGGTTTAGACTTGTTCTCTAGAATGGGATGATTTTCATGATGATATTTTATGCCTATTGCTAGTATGTGCCACTTTTGTATTTTTTTTCATTTTGATATATTTTTTGAAAAACCCAAAAAGATTTTATTTTTGAAAATTTTTGGAAAAATACAAAAATATTTTTATTTTTAAGAAAAATTGAAAGAGCCAAAAATATTTTATTGTGATAAATTTTTTGAAAAAGACAAAAATATTTTTGTATTTCATTTTAAACTGTTTATGGGTGGACATTTAGGATGAACAAGTCAGAACATCATTCCATATTCATGTGACTATTTGTTAGTGTTTTGAGATGATCCATCATTTCATACATGTACTTTATAATGTTTGGAGTCATTAAGATGAAATTTTAGATTACTTTCTTGGTTTTTATAACATTTGGAGTCATTTCATCATTTCATCCAAAAAGCACTGCATAGTTTTAGACGTTATTAGTGTGAAAATCATTTTATACTTTTATTTGTTGATTTTATTGAGTTGATGTCATTTGAATTCAACAATTTTTACACCTAAGGACGATTTTGAAGTTCATTTGTAGAAGTATCCATATTCGTCGTGTACATTTGTTAAATATGTTTGAGTTGATTTTCCTATCAAATTTGTTCACACCCATTTTTTATGTTTCCATGATTTGGTTATCTTAGTGTAACTTCATGGTGTGTGTTGTTTTTGTAAAACAAATTCTTAAAATTTTGAAAAATCAAAAAGAGTTTGTGAAATCCATTTGAGTTTACCCTTGCATAGGTGTAATTGTTTTGCTATTTGCTATGCTTGTTCTGACACTCAGTGTTTATTTTTGTTTATTCTTTTCCTTGTATATTTTGGAAAAATAAAAAGTTGGAGAACGAGTTATGAATTATGGGGGTGTGCAAGTTTAATTATGGGGGATATTTAAGATGTTACTTGATACTTAATTTATGCTATCTCATTTCAAACTCGATATGTCACGAAAGTATTAACTTTGTTTAATGTCATTCAAAAGAATTCTAATGACATGCCCCACCTCAAGATTTTTGATCAGCTATAAATACATGTTTTGAAGACCTTTTTCATTAAGACTTTTGATACACGAAAACTTCTTTCTGGCAGATTTTTAGTCTTCATGTTTAGGGTTAAAAACGTTATTTTTTATTCACCAAAACATCCCAATTATTTAATGAATTATTTGTGGAACCCAGAATACTTATTGGAAGTTTTATCTTTGTGGAGTGGTTCTTGTAGGAGCTGCTTACTGATGACTACCGTAATTGGGGATACTTGAAGGTGTTCATTGCCGAGGAAGGACAATGGTTATTGAGGTTCTTAAGGGGATCTTCGCTGGTTGCTAGGTTGCGGTCTATTTGGATATGATGCAGTAGATTCATTGCAAATTTTTCTGTGTAAATGTAAGTTTTGATTTGTATTATATAGTGAAATAAAGGTTTTATCCAAAAGAGATTTTTCCCGAACCTCGAGATTTGTGATTGTTTGAATTTGCATATTTGATTTGTATCACATTGATTCATGATTAGGGTTTAATTTATTTGTATAAAAGATTGACTCCAATTGAATAAGTTTAAAATTGGAAATTTGCTAATTAAATTGATCGTCGATATCACAACATTCTCATAAGGAGGTCCAATTCTCGACCCTTCTTTCCAATTCTCTTATTTTAGTATTAGTTTATTTATTTCTACTTTAGCACTTTATTTCATTACATCACATATGTTAATCTCAAACATTTATTAGTAGTATTTGTACGAATTCTACTTTTATAAAAAAAATCAAAACAAGAAAAAGAGGGCTTGTCTATAAATTCTAAAAGAAGGATTATCACTACACATTCTCACTCTTAAAGCACATTCCTCTCTACATACACATAAGAGAAATACCCCATTTTGATTTATGGATTAAACTCAACCCTATGTTATCTTTGAACTAGTAGACTTTGATGCCCCTCGAGCTACATAGGCATCTTGGGTAAATCCCAAGACTCGAGTACTCCCTTACGTGCATTTATAATATTATTTTCATATTATATATTCTTAATCAATGACATTTTCTTCCATGCCCGTGTTTCATATTATATATACAATCAATCTTCCATAACGACTTACGATTTGGCAAATACTCATATTATATTTTGAATTATTATTTTCAGGAACACTCTTAAGGATAAATTCACTCCATCATTTTTTATAATCTTAGTTGAACGATTCAATTCTTCATCTATAATATGCACATAAGTACACACTTCATGGAATATAACAAGATAAGATTAACACATGCCCATTAGAATCCGAAAGGGCGGGATGGGTGCATAACACCTTCCCATTCCGTAACTTAGTCCCTAACCTTTAAACTACTTAATTTCGCAAGCATCCGTATCGTCCTTTATGTCGCTCCCTCAAGGCAGCAAAATTTCATTTGCCCATTTTGTGGAAAATAGGTCGGCGACTCTATTTCTACACATTATCCCACATTGACGACGACCAAGTGCCCCGATAAAGGGCTTAATCCTGCGTGCCCGCCAAAGGGAAACCCCCCATGTAATCATTTTATGCTAATTTATTCGGGGTGGGGGATATCATTGTGAATCTATAGTTTTTATTCATATATATTAAATAGTTTGATTATTTGTCGACTTTAAAAGAAGTATTAGAATTTTTAAAACCAAAGATCATATTTTACGACTTTATTTAGTAAGTAATAAATCAATAAAATTGTAGCAACATTCCTTGTGGATTTGATACCTGAACTTGCCTCTAGACTCCCATAAGAGTGTAGGTAATCTTTAGGGTTTTGCATAGCGATGAAAATCGATAAGAACGACCATCGTATTTACATGACGCATGATTTTCCCTATTATCAATAGGTTCACCTAAGTTAAATTAGGAATTTACAATATCTAATAATTTAACATAAAAGTCATCAAACATCTCATTCTTTTCTATTCTAATCATCTCAAACATAGTTTTCAGATTTTATATCTTAGACACTCTAACAATATTCATACCCTCATTCACGAATTTTATAATGACCTAATAATCTTGTCCGCTCTCACAAGTCATTATAAGTCTAAACTCATTAGTATTGAGAAAATAATAAATATCATCAACATCTTTGTAAGTGAAAACCGAGGTATCATTTTCAACCATAGTCCCAAGGAAATACAATTTAATAAAAACACCTTCCATAGGAGAAGACCACACATTCTCCATACATCTCCAGATGTTTTCATCCATACATTTCAAGAAAAAATCTCATCTGGGCCTTCCAATAAGGATAGTTTGAACCATTAAACAAGGGAAGTCGGGTAATAGAACTTCCCTCGCGATCAAAATCCTAAAACACAGTAATCTTAGGACCAACTCAGTATAATAGAGTAACTTTCTCTGATACCATTTTGAAACGTAGTGCATGTGGATAGATTCCTTAGTAGAAACAAAATTTCAAATTGTAATTCAAAATATTAATCAATTTATTTATAACCAAGTGAGAAATTACCCCAATGTTAAAAAATGGTTTAAACAAGTTTTGTGTGATGTTTACCCAATTTTATATTACCTAAGAATTACTGTGTGATCATGCAAGAACAAAATAAACAAAGAAAACAAACAATCACATAACCTTGTAATGTATGAGGAAAAGACACAATGGGAAAATCTCAGACGACCTAGCCTACACATATCCACTATGATATAGGATTTATATACGACCACATATAGACTTATTCACTGACTCGACTCCTTTCGAGAATGATGCAATCTTCGTTCCATCACCTTATTTACAACAATCGCAAAAATCCACCAACACCACACAACATAGTCCAACTGCATTTTGGTATACACCAATATGAATTAGGCTCTGTCAATCAGCAGCACAAGATCCACAATGTTAAAACTCTCAAACAATGAAGCTTAACAATTCTTGAGAGTTAAGTATTGAGATCTATAAACAAAATTAGTATGTTCGTTCTTGGATCTCAAAATAAAGTGAAAGGGGTGTTTAAAGACTTAAATATTTCTCTCTATAAAAATCTGCTTTCAAAAAAGGGTAATAAGCCACTTTAAGTATTGAAAAACGTGAAAAACTAGAAACAAAAAAATAATGGAGGAAATCCAAAGTCAATCAAACAAAATTAAGGTATCATTCGAATGATATTGGATTCTTGTTTGAACAAGACCCAGTCCTTCAAACAACAAACCCAAAGTCATTAGAATGACGTCCGAACGAGCTTCTAATTACAATTTGTAAAGACGAACATTAAAGTCCGATTTCAAGCTCCTTAAATCCGCTTTAGAAGATAAAAGCTAATCTTGTTTGAACTAGATCAAACGGCAATGCATATTTCTTTCTAACGAAAATTCCATGTCTTTAGAACGACTATAAAAAATAACGACATTTCTCTCTAAATAAATTATTCAAAATATTGTTGTTTTAAAGTCAAACAACCCATTTAAAATTCCAAGGATTAACATATTAATACTTATATCCTCCCAGGATCTAAAGGATGAAGACATAATATCGACATGAATTTGATTTCATTTTTCGAGGACCTCTTCAAGTCATCAATTGTATAGGCTTAAAGGTTCAAACACTAACAAAGTTAACCTATGACTCAAAATAATTTTTTCCAAAAACATTATAGCGAGATGAATTTTTTTAACGTGCATTATAAATTTTGTCCTTACAAATAAAAGTTGGGGGGGGGGGGGGGAGGTGGCATGGGTAAAGAAGAATGTGAAGAAACTGTTGAAGTAAAAAAAGAGTAAAGAGAATAAGGATAAGACATACAATTATAAATCTATAAATTGGAAGAAAAGGTCAATATTTTTATCTCAGTTATTAGAAATATCTTCTAATTCGACATAATTTGAATTCCATGCTATTGATAAGAAAATTTCTTATTGTATCATTATAACCGTACTAGAAATTTTAAGAAAAACATATGTTGTAGTTAGTTTCCCAAAAACCGTAAAGATATGGGCTTAAGGAGGGAATTGGAATTTCCAATTAGGGAAGGATGGAATTACCTACCACAAGTGTGTTATATATTATCCAGAGAGAAGAATAATGGTATGTCAAATTTTACAGGCACTGAAGGTCCCAAGTGGCTATTCTTAAAATTTTAAAATCCATGTAATAGTGGAATATTCAAAATTATATGGTCTCGAGTCTCTTGACTATCACATCCTAATGTAATAGTTACTTCCCATCACAATACTATTCGTGTTACAGAAGGATGTGTTGTAACAAACTTATATTTTAACATTAGGGTTGATTAATTCATAACATAAAAATATACAACTTGTAAAAAGAATTTAAATAACATTCTCATCATGTATGGAAAGAAATTAACCAAGTAACAATAAAGGGACGTGATATGACAAAACTTAAAATACATAACTTAAAAGATGCATCATTAACTAACATATTGTAAAAGATATATTTACAACTACCCTACCAACCAAAATATGCCAATATAAGTCTAAATCCAAAACCTAACTCCAATGTAATATGCATGACAAATTCGTGTCTAAAACATACATGTTGTCTAAGTCCATAACATTCAACTTATATAAGATAAATAAAAGATAGTATATCAAGGAGAAAAGTTACATTAATATCCCACATTGATAAGGACTAGAGAGGAAAGAGTAGAAGAATTTTTTTGTATGGAGAAATAGAACCTACACATGCAGACGAGTCCTATATGTGACACTACATAAAATTTATAAATATATTGATCAAGTCCAATAATAAATAATAATTTCTATAATTATAAGCATGGTTAAAATTAAATAAGTTGGCAAATACTTACAATAATCAAATAAGTAAAATAAATACAAATCTGATACCAATCCCAAAACCATAATGAATAAAACTCCATCATTAGAATAAATAGATGTCTCATAAAAATATCCAACTCTGAATATAAAAATTGACTCCAACATAATAAATCCCAAATACAATAATCTGAATCTCTGAATACTAGAATGTAAATGCCAGTACCGAAAGAAAATACAATAAATAAAGATAGGCATGCAAGCTAGAGCCCTACATCCTATGATTAAAAATATTGAACTAGGAATGGATGCTAAAGAGCAGGGTTGTAGTGGCTGCTACATCCTAGAACCTCAAAAATAGCTCTAAAAAGAGGACTAAACCTAGCAAGTGTATAGTGCATAATAATGTAACTAAATTTGGACGACAATAATAATACACATTGCTCTCATATTTTAGTTGAATTTAAGTTAACCCAACCCAAATAACCTAAATATAACATAGAGGTCTAATCCCACGCCCAAGTGAATCCAATGATGCATAATTATAAAGCTTCTCAATTGTTTATAATTACAAGGTCCCATGAACTAGTATCTCGTATATAATTCTCTAGAATAAACTCAACAAATAAAATTCAATCACATAAGTACAATATTAAAGTGAGTATGACCCACTCATATAAAAATAAATTGGTTGTGATCAAGCCTATGAATAAAATCATGGAAACCTATCCCTATTGCCTTATGAGATCACTCGTACGTACTAGGTGTAGTTATAATTCATCCCAACCCTATAATTTCAAACCACCGACAAATGGAAATCCCTATGCCTTCCCTATTATCGTATAGACTACATGCCCAGGGTTATACAAAAGGACACCCCTCCTTAACCCCACCCATGATATCGGTATGTTAGAAGTAGTATCGGGGTAAATAAGGCCAATGTAAGACCATTGCAATCACTAGGGTACCAGTGTGATTTATGCCATAAATACCCATCAAAATTACTCCTAGTATGCTGCCCACAAGCACACACACCATTAGTATGGTTACACATAAACCAAATACACAATAATAGATTCTACTCATGGATTACTAAAATAGTGCATTCGACCGCCTTTTACTTATCTTTAATTAATTAATAATTAAATTCCAAACTGATGCAAAGTTTGGCATTGCTTTACACACCAGGTGTAACGTAATTCTAAACTAAGATCAAATCATAAATCGTGCTCTTAGAAATCTGTCCCTTTGGATATTCTTAAACAAGACACAAAATCGAAAGGAATATTTTCGAAGACATGTTCAGCTAGTGTCCCTCCTAAACTCGAAAAGGAAAAGGCATTTGCAACTTTGTCTTTACTGAAAATATTCATCGTGTAGTCCATGATATCATGAACATGGAAAAATACCTACACACCTGAATAAAAAAAATATCGTGATGCATGGAGTTTGAAAATATAAATAGAACTTGTTATCACAAAACTTCCCCTTAATATCTTCCCCCCTTTTTGTTTGTAATAGACAAAGGGTTGGAAGATAAACCTGAAAAGTTAGCATCACGGTTATACAATCTCAGATTATAAAAATGAAGCATATACGATGAAACTTTAACAAATCAACAAGCTATTTTAGAATTTTTATAAGTTTTGAGTTTAAAAATATACACACATAAATACAAGCATACAGACTTTGAATTAAATTTAAAGGCAAAGACTCAAAACAATGATACCATAAATATAAATACGCAAAAGATAGCAATGACACAATTACATATATATATGCATAAATACCATAAAGGACACAAAACACAATAAGCTTTCCACACCAGAATATTATCTATGTGCCTAAACAAATGGAATGGAGTGAAGGGGCGTGAGCTAGAATATGACCCAATCACTAAAAATGTCCAAGGAGTTATATTTAATTATATTAACTTTATCAAATAAATATTTATCCTGATAGTGACAAATAAAGTGAACTCATATTGGAAAAATAAGAACAATGCACACTAGCCTAGAAAATATTAATGATTCTCAAATCAATAACGTAAAATATTAATTAACTCAAGCTCATTATGAAAACCCATTAATCTTCAACTTATAATACTATCAAAATTAGATATATCACGTTTTCCTCTCATATTTCAAGACATCACAATTTTGAAAAATCAAAGATAAAAATTGGCCTTGGCGATATTTTTTCTTTTGCCTGCTAATTTGTTTGGTTCTTACCAACGGTGGCATTTCATGTAAAGAAGATTTCTTCCGTTATATCCCTTTCCCGTGCACAGTCATATTTTTAACAAAATAGCAAACACATGGGCACTGGTTTTTACATGCATAAATCCCCCAATAAAAAATACATGTATATTTTAATATTGTTAGGAGAACACCTCCCTTAGCTCATGTAACACATGAAGTTAAATCCAAAAGAGCTCGTGCATGTGTGTGAGGGGGCATATGTAAAGTGAATATATTAAGAAAGTCATTTTCTAACTACTCCAAGCAATCATGATTAAGAATAATCTACGCATTGAATATTGTAATCAAATGTTCTAGGCACATATAAACATGAAAGGAAGTGGATTCAAACACACCGATATGCCACAAAAAAATGTGTATAATCAAACTACACATAAATATAAATCCTTTTGAGTTTTTAAACATTTTTTTAAAGACACCACATGAAAATAAAACTTAAAAGACAAATAAAAATCCTTTTGTATTTTTTCACAATAAGACTCAAGATAGAAAAGACAAAATAAAAAAGACTAAAAACACATACAACTAAGAAACACATAACATGAAGTACAAAAGCTAGTGTAATTAAACATTCAAACGAAATCAACCATAAGATATATCACGAGAACAATCATCTCAAGCATATGAGAATTAATCAATCTAACATTTAATGCATCCAAAACCGATTTCTTAATCCAAATAAATGAATGCTTAATGCCTTGGATTTTAGCAACCACGGTGACACGAAATCTAGACTTACTGGGACCTCTTTTAAGATCATAACAAAATTCCATAACATGACCATTCCTACCTTAATGTGAACATGTGTAAATACAAGGAATGTCACCTATGAGTTGGACTTTTTTAACGCCCTTGGCAGCGCATTACACTCTAAAACAAACATTTCTCTTAGGTATAAGGGAAAATTTCCAATCGAGTCAATTTGAAGTGTTGGCTTTAGTGACACCCCGCCTAATAAAATACCGGGTGATCAGTCCTATATCAAATTAAATAAGAATCTCATGTGGTTTCATTCTCAACATCACTGTCGAAAACCATGCTAATTACTAATAACTTATTAAGCTTGGCATCAAAATTTCAAACTTTCTAATATTTTTAAACTTAATGCACTAATAAAACCATTCACATGGTAATATATTCAACAAATGGAATAAATAAATAAATAACTGATCACAACATATATTACAACCAAATCAATTTCACTTAAAATAAAATCGCTATAAATAAAATAAATGACATCAGTTGGGCAATATGCCCGATTATTACAACAGTACCTCATATTTAGATCACAAGGATAGAAGTGTCTAAAATAATTTTCTGCCAACATCCACAGCTGCGGCAGCACGTCTGACTCGAAGGGATAGTCATTCAGGTGTCCATGTGCCTGGACACCTAAAAATCATACAAAAGAAAAGAAAAAGAAAAATAGATACGGGTCAGAGCATGGGTTTTGAAAAACATTTTAGCGATTTCTTAACATACTTTCATATGTAAAATGTGATACTCTTCATATTAAATTGGTGTCGTACTCACATGATATTCTTCTCACCTCTCATATAACAGTGCACACCTAACGCATGTATTTTAAATCACTCTAGTTAGCTACCCCTCCTAACTAGCACCACACTGAGCTCCTAAATCCCCATACATTATCTCATGTGCCACGTATATAATCTTCTCAGCATTTTCCCAAGCTTATACAATTATAATCACTCGCTTATCATATGACCATTTATATTAACTAACCTTCACTATATATTACCCCATTCTCATTTCAGGGTTATTATTTCCTATATAATATTCTCATCGTTATATATATATATATATATATATAGATATATAGATATATAAAATAATGATGAGAATATTATATACGAAATAATAACCCTGAAATGAGAATGGGGTAATATATAGTGAAGGTTAGTTAATATAAATGGTCATATGATAAGCGAGTGATTATATATATATATATATATATATATAAATATATAATATACTATACACATCTAATGTATATATACACTACACTCTTTGTCTTAGTTCATCTATATATATGTACACTCTCTGTCTTAGTCCATATATATATATATGTTTTCACACCTCATATATATATATATGACATACTATACATATCAAGTATATCCATACTTATATATCACATACTTATAAGTATAACAACCTTCCCTCGTAGCTATAACTCAATGGATGAAGTCTCATAGTGCTATCATCTTTTAGGGCATACTCACACATCATCTCGGGTACTAGCGATCGGACTCTCACAAAGACTTGGTAAAAAACAAATCACAACGTGTGGGAAGAGGCCATAGTTCCTCACTAGAAAAAAGATGAATCATACCTAAGACGTCTTACCCTTGAATCAAATCACAGAATATAATTAATGGACGACTATGACCTGAGGATTATACGCTCCTGCTCCTCAAGCCAGGGCCTCACCCACATCGTGCAACTTCTCATGATCGCATTAGAGGGGTATGCTTCACATAAATATGTCATTCACATGCAGATATCTTTAAAATCACATCATATATATACTGTCTCAATATCCGTATATAAATATATCACATAAAATCCGACTATTTATGCCTATCACTCACGGCATTAGCCTATATATAATCCATAATATACCAATTTATATTAATCAATAAGTATACACACAACTTATTTTAATCCCATAAGTATTCACTCACTTATGATACAATTCTCACATTTTTTATTTCCGAATAGTAGATTATCACGTCTAGCTAGTATTCTTATATCATCATATTCGCACCTTAGGATATTACTCATACATATTCGGCATATATATATATATATATATATATATATATATATATATATATATATATATATATATATATATATAACCCATTTACTCTTTTAGAGGTCCTCGCACTCTATTTATGATCCCCTAACATTCATCTCCAAAAGAAATTCATCTCTAATGCTTTTTATGCCAAGAAAAACCTTTCTGTTTTTCTGCCAAAATAGTATCTATCCAGTTCTAAACAAAATGAATCGGTCCGATACCCCCATAAAAGAACTGATCCGGTAATCGCCAAAAATTAACCGGTCCAGTCCTTAGAGTTTCGAAAGTTCATCTTCTCTAACTCCAAAAATTCATTCCAAAACTCCTCCATCTCAAATTCTAGGGTTTCTAACATCACCCAACATCTATATATATATATATATATATATATATATATATATATATATATATATATATATATATATATATATATATATATATATATATATATATATAAACATTATGATTTACCCAACACACCAATTTATTTATGGGATTCCTCAATTTATTCAATAACTAACTCGTAATTGTTATTAAACCCACCATTCTCATTTTTTCAAATTTTTTCACCAAAGATTTTACCATTAACCTGGATTTTAGCTCAGATTTCATGTAAGATTATTATCTCATCAATTTCTTATGAAATCATCTTCCAAAAACCCATTTTGTGCAAGAATCCCAAACCCAAAATCTTATAGTTTTCATCACCAACTATAATGTAAAAAATAAACACAATTCAATCATTAAAACAAGTTAAACACTTCCATGGTTAGATAAATTTGACGATCTTGTGTCGAAATCCGCCAGAGCTTGGCCAAAACCTGCTATTTGTCTCCCCTTCTTCCTTCCATTCTCTTATTCCTTTTTTCTTCTTTTCTTTCTCTTTCTATCTTTCTCTCATCGCTTATAAGAGAAAAAGGAGGGGTTATCCCTTATTAAACCAGAAAATCGACTCATATACATAAATTCGAGTCCTTATTGATCCAAAAAACCCCTCAGAACCCAAAAACTACCCTAGGGTACCTTATTCTAATTATCTCGGCCCTTTCGAGACGAACCGTACACTCTAAATCTCCATCTAAGTCACTTAAAAAAATCACGTCTTAACTCAACACATCACCATATGTGTTTGATATGACATATAGCACCCCGCCACGGATAGGTACTCATACATGGGCGGGCTTATAGGCCGCGGCCCTAACCAACAGGGCGCGGCCCTAACCAACAGGGCGCGGCCCTAACCAACAGGGTGCGGCCCTAACCAACAGGGTGCGGCCCTAACCAACTCGCGTTACATACACAGGCCGCGGCCCCTCCCTTGGAGGGCCCGACACCTTCTGTTCAGCATATGGTGCCGCACTTATCATCTATCTTATAGGCCGCATCCCTCTCCACTGCAACCAACTACGGACCATGTGCTCATAGCACGTGACACCTCACATCACTCTTATAAATAGAGGACCGCACCTCGAAATAAGGGATGGATTTCCTCTCCTCTGGAACACTCTCTTCAACGCTTGCTTAAGCCTCGCACGGCTCTCCCCGTACGACCTCAACATACGACTTGGGGGCTACGTGGCCTGACCTCCGGCACACCCGGAACCTCGACAGCCATGTATTCTCCCTATTTCTCATACTTGTACGCCTCTCTAGGCAGGCTTATATTGTAAAGTGCATCGTATATAATGAGAACGGAGCAACACAGTGGACGTAGGCCTATTTTAAGGGCTGAACCACTCTATACCTTGTTTTCTATCTATTTACTTGCTTTATCAACTTATTCTACACTTACACTTGATCTGCTGGTACGAGATCTACCTGTGTGCGATTTCTCGTATCATCAGTTTGGCGCCGTCTGTGGGAACGAGATATTTCAATCTTGTTTCTCTACATTTTGAGTTCATAAACACCTTATATTACACATGGGGATCTTTTGGATCAGAATCTCATGTGTGAATTTTGGTTAGTTGAGCTCTGCTTCATATTCACCCCTTTGATGGTTATTTCTCAAGTCCAGACCTACTCTTGGACCTCTGTTTCATAACTTTAAATCTGTTTTGCATTCCCCGATGATATCGTTCCACCTAGATGGTGCTGAAAAGCACGATGGGTTTTAACCCCAAAAAGATGAACGATTAGGGAAGGATTGTACCTATTCCTGTTTTATTGTACATGGCCTGTGATCTAGGGTTTATCGTTCAAGCTGTGCCACTTTGTGCATCGAGAGGTTATGTCCTCATGGATAGACCCTAGTAGGTATGCTCTCCACAAGTTTTGGGAGAAAAACTCAGTTCCCGGGCTTCAATTTTGGGATTGTGCCTTCACTGCCTAGGTAGGGACGCGGTGTGGTAGTTCAACTACCTTACATACCGCGACCTCTACTGGGTTAGTTGTAATACAGAAGCTTCAAAACATCAGGGGATGGACTCAGGTGGTCTCTAGCTCAACCTTGGTGTATATCATACAAGGCCGCGGCAGTGCACTTATGTGCCTTATTGGCCGCGGCCGCGGCAGTAAGCCCATGTGACAGTGCAAACGCTGCATCCCCATTTTTCTACTTGGTTACTCCACTATTTGTGAGATTACTTACTGCTGTTAGTTTTGTCTCAGATTATATATATATTTTGTAAAAGACTAACAAAAGCAGAGGATGGAAGGAGAGTCCAGTCAAAGCACAGAAGTCAAAGACGAAATTGTGCAGCTGTACAGCCATCTCAACCATCTGTATGACAGCCATGCCTCGCTCCAGACCCAGGTCAACTACATAACTCAGAGGGTACTCATGCTAGAAGCCGCGGCCTCACCCAATACGGGCGCGGCACTCATCTCAGCAGCACCCGCGTGCTTGACGACCGCGGCATCTTCAAAGGATGCAGCTGTAGAGGCAATCAGCGGCCAAAAGAGGAAGGCAGAGAAGAAGTCAGGGCCCTACACCCCGCTGGCCTACCCGATTGAAGTGATACTTGAGTACATCAAGGAAGATCAACTTTTGAGGTGGCCAGAAAAGCTGAAAACTCCGCCCCACAAGAGAAGCAAAGCCGCTCAGTGCCAATTCCATCAGGACCATGGCCACGAAACGGAGCAGTGCTATGCTCTGAAGGATGAGATCGAAAGACTAATTGGGCAAGGGATGCTGAGGAGGTTCCTCAAGAATGATTAAAGGCTGCAGCCAGACCTAACATAGGCCGCAGGCCACATCTCTCCCTTAGTTTTTCTGTTTTTCAGATCTTTCTGTTTATGTTTGAGGAAGCTCATTACAGCCTTTATCTTCAAGATTTTATGTTTTATTAGCAAAGCCATCAGCTGAAACATACATATATAAATATATGGATTAGCAAATTTTGCCATATCTCATTCCTCTCTTGTTTTCATAATTTGTCATCTCACAAGAAGACCTTTTGTCTTAAACAGATTCCAAGGGAAGAATAACACATTATCTTGGAAGATTATTACTATTTTGGGATGCACCTATGGAGGGATTGCGGTCTTAATTAGCTCAAAAGTTCCCCTCACGATGTGCAACTGTATCTTATCATATGATGATTACAATCATGAAAGCGTCCGGGGATTCAAGGAGCTTTTATTAGCCACGGGGGCTTACAATGCCTGTTCTCATCTCTTGGGACGCGTCATCAAGCCGGGAGGCTTATAATCTCTGGCTATGGAGGGCTTTGTGTATATCAGTAGCTGTGGGTGGCTTCATAACATAACCCAGCCTGGAGAGGCTTGATAATGTCTCACACATTAGCTGTGGGTGGCTTCATAACATAACCCAGCCTGGAGAGGCTTGATAGTGTCTCACGCATTAGCTGTGGGTGGCTTCATAACATAACCCAGCCTGGAGAGGCTTGATAGTGTCTCACGCATTAGCTGTGGGTGGCTTCATAACATAACCCAGCCTGGAGAGGCTTGATAGTGTCTCATATATATTAGCTGTGGGCGGCTTAATAACATAGCCCAGCCTGGAGAGGCTTGATAGTGTCTCATACATTAGCTGTGGGCGGCTTAATAACATAGCCCAGCCTGGAGAGGCTTGATAGTGTCTCATATATTAGCTGTGGGCGGCTTAATAACATAGCCCAGCCTGGAGAGGCTTGATAGTGTCTCATACATTAGCTGTGGGCGGCTTAATAACATAGCCCAGCCTGGAGAGGCTTGATAGTGTCTCATATATTAGCTGTGGGCGGCTTAATAACATAGCCCAGCCTGGGGAGGCTTGATAGTATCCCGTATATTAGCTGTGGGTGGCTTGAAAACATAACCCAGCCTGGAAAATGGAGCCTGGAAAATTGCTGCAGCCCATCAATATGGCTGAAGACATCTGAGGCACTCTTACAAGACTAGAAGAGAATCCGCAGCCCTAAAGCCATACTTCATTGGCACCGCGGCCTAGGCGATCATCTACAGCATGAAATTGTCCCAACAGGCCGCGGACTTCACGAAGAATACACACATAAAGTGGTGCTGCAGCCTTGTGTCCAAAGGGTTTAATATTCAAAAGCCCCTCCATGTCGATATGGCTATGGTCATCAATTATTGGACTGGCGGTTCAGTAAGCGGTTATTGAAGAAATTTGTCATAATACCGCGGCAGTTATAGAAGCATTTTAAAGATGTCAAGATTTCAGAATCCATGCCATGAAGCCGCGGCACACTCTGCATCATAAGCAAGTCATCATACTGGCGACTAAAGCACCGCGGCATGTATCTAATCCTTGTTTCAACAAAGAGTTGGGGCCGCAGCTATTAATATTAGTTCGACCAGGTTCATTCAAAGGCAAACTGCAAATTTATTATGCTAGGCTGCCGCGGCCATCACTATTAGTTCATGCAAGTTCATTCAAAGGCAAACTGCAAATTTATTATGCTAGGCTGCCGCGGCCATCACTATTAGTTCATGCAAGTTTATTCAAAGGCAAATTGCTAATTTATTATGCTATGTTGCCACGGCTATTATTAGTCCTATGAGTAAGTTCAATTTGCAAAGTGGAAAGTAAGTACATTCAACCATTCATCAAGGCATGAGAAGGAAAGTGGGCAAAGAGATGCAACAAATAAACTTTATATAAAGCGGAATATATGGCCGCAGCCTTAACATTATAATGTTTACAAAACTGGGCCGCAGCCACAACAAAGATAAAATGACAAAAGGGACGCAGCCCTATGAATGATGAAAGATTACAAGTTCAAGATGCTGCGTCGTCGTTGTCATCAACCTCATCACCTTCCCCGGCCGTCTCAGTCTCTTCATCATCTGCCGCGGCCTCCGCCTCAGCTTCGGCTCTCAACCTGGCTCTTTCCTCAGCTGCAGCCTTAAGCTCAGCAATGCAGTCCTGGTGTTCTGCATCACTTAGCTTCCAGCCAAGGACAATCTCCTTGGCCTCAGGGAAATTCTTGATAACCCTCTGCCGCAGCTCCTGGAAGCCGCGGAGGTAGGCCCTGTTATTTATAAGGAAGAATTCCTTGGAGTTTTTGAAGGACTCCACAGTTTGGTCAATGGCCATTTGAAGGGCGTCTTTATGGTCCGCCTGCATCTTCTGTATGGCCGCGACATTGTTGGCCTCCAGCAGTTCATAGTTTTTTTGCAGATGGGCAAGCTTGCTATTGGCCACTTCAGCGACCTGGGAAGCGGCCACGGTCTGAGCCTGGGAGGCTTTGAGAGATTCCGCGGCCTGGCTAAAGTTGAGCTCTGCCTCCTCCCTGGCTTTGTTAGCCCTCTCCAAATCCATCTTTGCTGCCTCAAGAGCCGCGGCAGATGACATCTTCCCAGCTTCAAATGAAGAGGTCCGTGCAGCCTGCAAGTCCGCGGCATGGGCACTCTTCTCGATCTCCTTCAGCCTGTACAAGGCCTCGTACTTCCTCTTCTGAACAACAATCACATCCGCGGCCTGAAATAAAGAGGAAATATGAAAAATACATGTGGTGTAAAAGTTGAAAGAATGACGACAGGTACGTACCCTCAGAAGGCTGTGGAGGCCGCAGTCCTCCAGGTCGTCCTGATCTTCCTCGACCAATCTGTCAAGGTCCGCGGCATCTAAGGCTCTCTTCATTCTTCTGGCAGCCTTCGCGGTGGTATCCCAGGAAGAGTTGGGATCAGGTTGTCTTAGTTGTGGCCGCGGCCTACCATCAGGTCTAGCTCCTCCACGAAATTGTGGAGGTGGCAAGTTGGCATTAATGGCCACAACTGGTGGTGGCGGAGGTGAGGATTGTTGGGCAGACATATCAGGAATCAATCCTGCCGCAGCCAGATTGGCTCCAATATCGTCATCAAATGTTTGAGATTCGGGAGCAGTGGTTGGCTTCTCCGCGGCAGGAGTAGTTTGTTCAGTAGTTTGTTCCCCCAAAGGTTCCGCGGTGGGGGCCTTTGTCTTTGCCCTCTTCCTCTTTCTGCTCCGCGCAGTATTATTGAGGACCACCGCGTCCTCGTCCATCTCCGCCAATTGTGCGTTCAGCAACTCCCTGTCCACTTCCTCACCTGAAAGGGAGAAACAATGTTAAGCACAAGCATTTGAAGAACTCAAAAATCAAGTTGTAATCCGCAGATTAAAAGTTACCTTCCACGGCCATTTTCAGGGGGATCGACTTATTAGGGAAGAAGCCTGCGTTGAATATAGTGGCAGAAGTCACTAGAGTGCTGAATCTCTTCTTATCAGCAGAAACAGCCGCGGCCTCGGCAACTCTCCTCTCCTGCCGCGGGTTGAGTTGCAAATTGTCAAGGACTGCAGAAGACATTACAAGGGTTGGTATAAAAAAGTGGCAAATTATAAATAGGGGACGCGGCTATTAAAAAGATACCTAGTTTGGATGGGGTCCCCCATCGCTGCGGCATTTGAAAAGACCTCTCCCTCTCATTCTCTTCAGGGTGGAACTCCCACCCCTCTCCAGAAAGGAAAAAGTACTTCCCTTTCCAGTTCTTTACACTGGTTGGCCTCCCAGTATATAGGGTCTCATCCCTGCCGCGGATGGAAAGGTAGTAGTAGCCCGCGAACTTTACAGAGTTCTCTTTCGGGCGGTAGAAATGGAAAAACTCCGCGGGAGTAATGTCCTTTTTGAACAAATTCTCCCAAAGAACGACCGCGGCAAGAACAGCTCTCCAGCCGTTGGGATCTAACTGGGCTGGGGCCAGTTTCATAGTTTGAAAAAGTCGACGGATGGGAACAGGAACAGGCAACCGCAGCCCGTAAATAAATGCATGAAGTGGAAAGCATATCCCATCAGTGAGTGCCGCGCACGGCCTTTGGTTCGCGGCAGGAGCTGAGCATATCAAATTTGATGGAAATTCGAAGGACTCCGCTACCTGGTCGACCCAATCTTGGGTCATGATGCTGTGGATGCCAAGAGCAGCTAAGGGTCGCTCAGCCCTCCCAGACGTACCAGCTGGGGGGTCTCTAGATTCCGCGGCAGTACCTCCTGCCTCCAGTGGATGATTGCTCGAATTGGCTTCTTCCTCCATCGGCACGGACTGAGAATCAAGCTTAGAATCAGAGTCCGCGGAATCAGAATCTAATGTTATGCAGTTGGGGCAATCCTTCAATTGGCAAGACCCTATTGATCTTAAGGGGGGCACGAAAGAGAGTTCAGGAGGAGAAGTCCCAAAGTGCTTTGCCCAAAAGCCCTTCAGAAAGTTGTCTGGGTCAAAGCTCATATGGCTGCAGCAGTACCTGAAAAGCAGACCGCAGTTAGGTGCCGCAGCCAATATGGTCCTAAAAAGCTCCTAGGAAGCCGCGGCAGGATTATTAATATGATTAAAGTGGAGTAGCAAGATGGGCTAAACATGCCAAGTGTTGGGTTCTAGAGCCCTAAAGGATGTTTGTAGCCGCGGACTAAAGTTATTGAGATAAAGACAAATTCTGCGTAGCCGCGGAATCTAATCTAAAACTGAGTCACTACAGGCTGCAACCTTTATTTAATACTGGTTACAACCCTTATTTACTACATGCCGCAGATGATTTTTATTAAGCAATGAAGGATATGTTGACTGAGCAGCTCTAAGTTATTTAAGAAATTATTTCACTCCGCGGCCTCAAACACAAACAGGTAATTACTTCAGCAGTTGTAAATCCGAAGATCAAAACCCTAGAACACTCAAGAACACAATGGGAACTCAGAAGCCCTAAAGTTTAACCCTAAACTGCAACATTGATGTTCTATTCAAAACCTATTACCCAGTACAAATCCCAAAACAACTATGCAGAAAAGAGCATGGCAAATCTAATACGAAGGAGAATACATGATTCTAGGTTGAGATATTTACGAATGCAGAAGTTAAAAGAACTGTTAAAAGGTTGATGGGTGGAAAAGTTACCTTTTAATGAAGAAACCGGCGGTGCTCAGCCTTCAACCACCACGGAACCGCCACACACCGCTTTCGAAAGTCGCCGGAAAACGCAAGAACAAGGAGGAACAGAATTTTCTCTCAAGGTTTCGAAAATGTAAAGAAGTCCACGGCCAGAAGCCATTTATATAAGGGAACGCGGAAGATGAAACGTCGCCTTGATCAGGCCGCGGCACGTCATGCAACACCGCTGCCTGGGATCAAACAGGCCGCAACATAATTCAATAAGCACGAAACATCTCTCAGCATCCGCGGTTGGTACATAATTCAGCCGCAGCCCCAACATTCTACCAATTGGCACTACGGCTTGGGGGCTTATTGATATGACATATAGCACCCCGCCACGGATAGGTACTCATACATGGGCGGGCTTATAGGCCGCGGCCCTAACCAACAGGGCGCGGCCCTAACCAACAGGGCGCGGCCCTAACCAACAGGGTGCGGCCCTAACCAACAGGGTGCGGCCCTAACCAACTCGCGTTACATACACAGGCCGCGGCCCCTCCCTTGGAGGGCCCGACACCTTCTGTTCAGCATATGGTGCCGCACTTATCATCTATCTTATAGGCCGCATCCCTCTCCACTGCAACCAACTACGGACCATGTGCTCATAGCACGTGACACCTCACATCACTCTTATAAATAGAGGACCGCACCTCGAAATAAGGGATGGATTTCCTCTCCTCTGGAACACTCTCTTCAACGCTTGCTTAAGCCTCGCACGGCTCTCCCCGTACGACCTCAACATACGACTTGGGGGCTACGTGGCCTGACCTCCGGCACACCCGGAACCTCGACAGCCATGTATTCTCCCTATTTCTCATACTTGTACGCCTCTCTAGGCAGGCTTATATTGTAAAGTGCATCGTATATAATGAGAACGGAGCAACACAGTGGACGTAGGCCTATTTTAAGGGCTGAACCACTCTATACCTTGTTTTCTATCTATTTACTTGCTTTATCAACTTATTCTACACTTACACTTCCATGGTTAGATAAATTTGACGATCTTGTGTCGAAATCCGCCAGAGCTTGGCCAAAACCTGCTATTTGTCTCCCCTTCTTCCTTCCATTCTCTTATTCCTTTTTTCTTCTTTTCTTTCTCTTTCTATCTTTCTCTCATCGCTTATAAGAGAAAAAGGAGGGGTTATCCCTTATTAAACCAGAAAATCGACTCATATACATAAATTCGAGTCCTTATTGATCCAAAAAACCCCTCAGAACCCAAAAACTACCCTAGGGTACCTTATTCTAATTATCTCGGCCCTTTCGAGACGAACCGTACACTCTAAATCTCCATCTAAGTCACTTAAAAAAATCACGTCTTAACTCAACACATCACCATATGTGTTTTTCGCATAACATAACATCACCTGTCGATTTTATTCACATGTGACATGAAATATAATTCGTCCATCTTATTTACTTTAAATTCTCAAATTATTAAATTACACTCACTCATGTAATTTAAATATCCATAAAAGTACGGGGTATTATAGCTTAATTCCAGACAAAACAATTTAAGTCATAGGATAGATTGTTATGCATTAGCCCTATGACATTTGAAGAGTTGAAGACGTATCAACAAAGTTTTTCAAGTGGATATCATTGCCGGTTTTGTGTGCCTTGTTTCACGTCATCAACGGTTCATCATTTCCAAAGTCTCTAAGGTATGAATGCATTAATATATTTATAGAGACTTGGATAGTTCATATTTTGGTGTATTTTATGAAATATTTTTAATGACGATATTTTTTCTCAAAAAATGATCTTAAATCTTTTTATAAAAGTGTTGGGCTTAAAATGAAAAATAGGATTTTCTGAAAAGTCATTTGTTCGAACGAGTTTGCAAGGTTGTTTGAGCAAACTCTTAACAACATTGTGCATAGTTTTTTTGTTTTCTCATTAGAAAGTCATGGAAACGAAGTGTAACACCCCGTATTTGTAATGATTTTTAAAATGGGATTAATTAGAATGAATTTTGGGATATATGAAAAATAATCCGGATTTAAATATTACTCAGGAATAAAGTAATATGTGAATTGTGTTGAATATTACCTGTGATTAAAAGTAATATATATGATTATGACTTTACAAATGATAGTGATTTTTATAAATTTTCGCGAGTGACGAATACGACAATTATATAATTAAATCAAGACGCGTGTGTAAGTCGTGTCAGGACTATAATTAAATAAAAATAAAAGTAAATTTTTTTATTTCATCCAAATCGTCGTTATGATTGCGCCAAAGTGTCCGAAAGGGTTTAAATAGTCAAAAAAAGTCTACTTGGGTGTTTTATTTAGGTCTCAAGAAACTTTGGAACTGAATAGACACCCCGAAGGGGTACTTTGGTCATTTTACTTGGGAAGTGAATAGTAACCACAAAAATTGAAGAGTATTTATATGTCTAAAAGGTGGAAGATTCATAGTTTATTCACCAAACTTAGAGAGAAATCCTTAGGGGAGAGTAAGGGATTTCTCTAGAAGTGAAGAGACACCTCTAGAAATCCAAGAGGCCAAAGGTCATCCTACATCCCCAATGCCACCGAAAGTTAGCCGGATAAGGAAGAGGACCACCAGTAGACTATTATCCCCAAAGGTTCAGACATACAATCTAACAGAAAGTGATTAACTATTGCAAATTCTACCATTTGTTTTGTCCATGTTAGGTTGTTTAGAAAATTTTAAAAAGTGATATGAATTAAGATGATTTTTTATGAATCTTTGAAATGAGAATTATGTAGGATTGATATCTTTCTAAGTTTAGAATCAACTCCATGAAATTTATGAATTACTTGGTGAATAAATCTGGGATTTGTATGCTTAATTGATGATAAAGTCAAAACAATAATTCTTAAAATTAAATATGAAATCTGGGTAGATTTACACATGTTGATGATGTTTAATTAATTTGGATACATTAGAACTTCCCCATATATGTTGTTAGTATATGATTTGGTTTAAATGAATATAAATTTGGAGATGTCTAATTATGATTTTGAGGATGAAAAATGTTAAAACCCTTAGGTAAGCATATGCAGAACCTGGGAAAATTTATGATCAATCGATCGATCGACTCAAGAATGTCGATCGATCGACAAGGAAAAGTCGATCGATCGAATCCCCCTGCAAATGTGATTTAATTCCTATTAAAATATTTGTTTAAAATCCTAACTTTGAGAAATATCTGGTGATGAATAATTGAACAAATTGGGACTTAGAGGAGGGCAGTAGGGTATACTTAAGACCTGAAAAATATTATTTTGTATGGGATGGAATGGGGGAAATTAACGAGTGTGAATTAAATTCATTACAGTGGAATAAATAAATATATATATATATATATATAATAAAGGAGGAGGTTTTTTTTGCCATGTCATAAGTTTGTATACAAAACCTATATAAACATGTTTTGTATCTATATAATGAGGTGGTTTTTTTGTACACGCTAACACATGGTTGGAATGAAATTGTGCCACGTGGCTGAGATTTGAAGATAGATATTGTGGGTGGATTGAGAAGTCTGATCAATCAAGTCCGACTTTTTCTTTTCTCTCTCTTGGGCGGAGATCCACAAAATATTATTGGTGGGTGGCTCAATATGTTTGATTAGTACACCCTTTCTCTTTTCTCTCTCTTGGACAGAGATCCACCACAAATCCCTCAAACACCATATTTTCTTAGTCTCCATTAAAACCATTGTACCTTCCCTCATTCATCCATTAAAACCACACACTACTGTGATAGTTTGCCACCATCACCGGAGTTTGCTCCCTCACAAGTCTGTTTTCTCCCACCACAACATGGGTTTCTTATGTCCATGGATTTTTTTGTTTCAGTGATTCCAAGTACAATGGAAGCACCATTTTTTTTATTTCTATGGCTTCCAACAGGAGCATTGGGGTTTATAATTTCCAGTATTGAAGTGGGCGATGAGGCCACATTGCAATGGCTCTGGGGGAAGTGGGTCAGACCGAGCCCACAAAGAACTGTGTTTCTTACAATTGCATACGGAGAGGAGAGTGTTTTCAGGTCTCGATTTATGTTTTTTTATCTCATTTCCTTTTCTAATCATTTTTCTATGTTTGAAGATGGAGATCTGAGATCTATTCGTTCATCTCGTTGCTGGTTACTATGTGTGAGAGAGAGACTTTTACCAATTGGGTCATAATTTTCATCATGTTTTGTAGATCTATTGTTCTCCCTACAAAGGCAATCCCCCAAACTCCATTATTCCCATCAAACGTTTTTTTTGCTACTGTCACAGTTTTATTTGTTACGGTCACTCCATTTTTTCCAACAAACGTTCATTATACGATCAAATTTTCAGGATTTGATTTGGTTATTTCATTTTTTTCGGTCGTGCACAATTATTTGTTTGGCACTTTTTCAATAAACTTGGATTTTAGCTTCTTTTTTTTTTAAGAGGTGGAGGATTAAAGGAGAGGGGTGTGTGGAGAAATGTTGAGTTCTATAATTGTCGTCCAATATCTTGAGTTGGTGAATACTATATCAGAGATGTTTGAGTTTATAATACTAATAGTAACTATTTGGATATTTCTCTCTCTATGGGTGTGAATATTTTTTTGGATTAACATTTGGCAGGTAAGCTGTGTGGAAATTTGTTTTAAATAATAATCTATATGGGTACAAGGTTGATACAGGGTGACTTGAATAGTTGATCCTCCAGTAAGGAAGGCAAGGGCAAACGTTCAAACTTTTATACCATGTTTAGTGTAGTATGTTTGTGTTTGTGTGGTTTTTGGATTGTATTGTATAAAGGTTTGGATATTGAACTTATATACCATGTTCAGAAAATGTTGAATGTAGTATATTCAAATGTTCAGTGTAGTATATTGAAAAGTTCAAACTTCTATACCATGTTCAGAAAATGTTGAATGTAGTATATTCAAATGATCAGTGTAGTATATTGAAAAGTTCAAACTTATATATCATGTTCAGAAAATGTCGTCCTCCCCTAATATTTGGTTGTATTGTATATCATGATAATTGGATGTATTGTATAAAGGTTTGTTTTAGTTTTAAGCAATTGCATTTTACATTTTCTTTCAAACTAACAAGTTTCTTCAAGACCTGCTACCAAGACCTGTATATTTACTTTAGGCATGCGTGATTATCTTGCAGACACTTATGGTTCTAGAAATTGATACCCGGATAAGTAAAGTGTTCTGGCTCACGAAATTGAAATGCAGATCCATTGAAATTTACACGCATTCTTTAGTAGATAAGAGACTCACATGGGTGGGACCCACGTCTGTTCTGACTCATGTATCTTTCATCTCTCCCAACTTATTTTTCTTCATTTATTCTTCAAAATCATTTGGGTATAGAACTAAAGTTCCAAACCGATAATTTTGCTTTTCCTTCAATGGTTTTGAAATTATCTTTACTCATATGTTATCTATAATTTCCTTAAATAATGTAGCAATTGCTTTTTCATACATTTGATTATGTTTTGATAATATTTTATTTTTTTATTTTTTATACATCTTTCTGTTTGGATTTAATTAATATTCATTAACAAAATCAGGCATGATCATAAGAAAGGAGGACATGTGTTAAGTGGTTGTTCAACACATCAATGGGAAACATGTTTCAAAAAGCTATAGTACAAATGTACTTAACAAATAATGAATAGACTTTTATCTACTACCAAAAGGTAGCAAGCCTGTAGAAAAAAGGGTGGTACATCAAGTAAATGACCCTAAATCTTATCTTAAAAGAAAAGATACTATGATTTTATCATAGGGATTAAAGTTTAATAGTAAAAAAAATTGTATCCATTAAAATAAGGGTGATGTGATGGGTGAGGGATATGGGTAAGAGAGAGAAAGAGGTCTGGTGTGTTTAATTTTTTTTTCTATATTGCTAATATGGTCAAATTCAGTTTGATCTCTGTGCAAATTAAAGTGTAGGAAGAAACACACTTTAAAAATATTATATTACTGTAAAAAATTATATTATAATATTCAATTTGTTTTTTTACAATTAATTGACAAATTATTCGTACTCCATTGAGAAAATGTGTATACTAATTTTTTTTCACTGAAACATTGCACAGTTGTCACCAAGATGATATGTGTGTAGCCCAATGTAGTTTGGTACTTGATGCAAAGCAAATGCAAGTAAAATAATCATTGGGATGACCAACAATATTTATATTTGCATTATTGGCGACATGTTTCAAATTCAAATTATAACAGGAACCAATTTATCATGGGAATAAATTTCGAGCCGTATTATTGGCACGGGTACAAAATATCACGGGAATAAATTTATCACCGTGCCATTGGCACATGTACATCTTAATATATAATAAAGCATGAGGGATTTTTTGTCTTTCCAAACGGTCGGTTTAGATCGAATGTTGATGAATGTGGTGTTTATCAACTGACGGCTGCGATTAAATGATGGGCGTTCGAATCTAAAGTTGAAATAGAGAGCCGCGTATCTCTGCAGTCACGCTTGGTTCCCACAAATCAAATCTGACATACGCCTAATCTATGTCACCCATCCACCTCTCTCTTTGTGCAAATCTGATATACGTGTGACTAGAGAAATTCTTCGGTTTTCAAACACTCCATCTACCTCTTTCTTTGTCTTTGTCTTCTTTAATGCTCTTCACGATCAATCTTCTCTCTCATCCGTTCACCAACTCTTAACGCCCACTAAAAAATACCACTATTTATATTACCCATTTCATTATGAGGGTTAATATGTTTGTGGTTCTAAAAGTGTTTGTTGCCTTGATGTATTTGTTGTTCTTGCTCTAAAGCTGATATACGGGTCAGATTTTTTGGTGAAGTCTAAGTGGTGTTCGAGGCACTGGTGGGGAAAAATAACACACAACTTACAGTGGTCTCTCTCTCCTCGGTCTACACTGTTGCCACGCTGGTGATGAGTTTTTTTTTTTCAGATTTCTACTAATGAGTTTTTTTTATTTTTATCTATCATTTCTCACTTAACTTTCTGTAGATCTTCTTTCTCTTTACAGATTTCTGGTGATGAGATGCTGTCACGCTGGTGATGAGTGTTTTTGGTTTTTATCTCTCATTTATCCCTTAATTTTCTGTAAATCTTCTTTGGCTTTAACAGTTGAGATTACAAATCTCCGGTGACGACTCCGGTAACTGTTTTGTTTATGTCCGGTGACGGCTCCGGTTGAGATTACAGATCTTCAGTGATGGGAAAAAAATCCAACTACTGCCGAAAAACCCAACTACAACTACTACCGAAAAACCCAAAGAAAACCCAACGCTTGAAATTTACCCTCTTTCCGAAATTCTTTCTGCTAAAACGTTAGGGTCTCAGCCACCGGTGAATGGAATCGAAGCTGAGCTTTAGCCACATGACAACAGGTCAGTTATGTCTATTGTAAATATTTTTTTTTTATTTGCAGTTACACACTCAAAGACTATCTCTCTCAAAAAATGTTTTTTTTTTTCAAATCTGATTTCTACTAGAGGTACGGAGCTTGGATGAGTCTCACTATGAGTAAAATGTTATTGGATTAGTCTCATTGCTAGAATTGCAGTTTTCCTCTCTTAAAAGATTGTTTGCCTAAAAATATTTATCAGGTTCTCTCTCTACGCTCTTAAAATATTTATGAAATATATTTTTTATTTCTGAAACTGACATTTGACACAATTTGTGTTTCAACTTTCAGGGTTTCGTGGGTTTAGATCGATTTGAGGAACTTCAAGGGCAGTTACTAATTTGGTGTTTGTGTTTCAATGGGCTTGTAAGCATTTGGAGTGTATTGTCTCTAAGGTTGTTAGCGTTCTATCACATATATATTTTCTCTCTCAAATTTGTTTTATGGTTGGGGGTTTTATGATTATTGGCTCTGAATTTTTTAGTTCAAAATTAGTTTAAAGAAATGGATAATTTTCTCAAATTTTCTACATTTGTAGGATTCATATTTGATTTTGTAGATTTTTTGGTGGCATATTAAGGAACTTTTATGGTATATTTAATATTTTTGTTATTAGTTCTGAATAAAAAACAAATGGTGAACAAATTGTGTAGTTTTAAAATGATTTTTGTACTTTTCTTTAAAATGATTTAACAATTGTTTTATTCAATTAAAAGTTTCCATACACATATATGGTCAATACCTTCATTACATTTATATTTCTCCCTTAAAGTTCTTCTAGGAGTTTTGAAATGTGCCCAAATTTTTTCATCTAATAATTTTTAAATTCTTGAACGGGATTTTAATGATAGTATCTGAATTTTAGGGATATTGAAAAATTATTTATGAATTTTTTTAAATTTCTTGAATTGTGTTGCAATGATACTACCTAATTTTTATGGGAGTTCGAAACTAATATTAGGTCTTGATTCCTAACATAGTGCTCAAGTGTTTGAAAATCATGATGTCGGTGAGTTTGGATGGTGAGCCAAAACATTTGTGGTCTTAATCCCTAACATATTGCATAAGGATTTGGTTCATTTCCCAACGATCCCTTTTTTTTAGTGAAGTCCATGGTACCTTTAGTGCAAAAATATTGGTTGACTGAATGCAAAGTTTGAATTTTTCTAAAGTTCAAGATTTTGACTTTTTTTTTTGGATCATATACCAAATAGTGCCTCGAATATTTTTTAATACACATTTTATAATACACGTCTAATTCACGATTTTGATTATTACATCATGTTTGGGGTTGCTTTGAATATAATTTTGAAATATTAAGCGCTTGAAAATTGATGATCTGGATGAGAATAAATGGCGAGTTAAAAAAAATATGCCAATCTAATGTGTACTTTGTACCTAACACACTGTTCAAGGCATGAGCGTACTGCCTAATGGTGTTTCTTTTATCCCCATAACGTCCAAGATTTCGATTATGTTTTTACTTTTTCATTACATATTATTTGGAATATTAATAGTGTTATTGTGAAGTATTGATAGAATCACGGTGCTTACAGGAAAAAGTAGTTGTGGCAAATTTTGTTTTGGCTAAAATATTTATATGTGAACAAGAAAGATATTTGCATGTCACCCAATTATACATGTAAGAATAAAAAGTAATACAAGTATGCGACATGTACTGTAAAAATGAGAGTATGATTACATATGTGGAAAAATTCATACTACACATAATGCTCTAATTAAAGATGATTTCAAAAGTAAGTTGAAATATAAATAAAAAAAATTAACTCGGAGATTTAATATTTTGTTAGTATTTTTTGTAATGTCGTCCAAAATTAAATTGGAAATTTCTGCAGTTGAACCAACTCGAGTTAATTTTAGAATGCATAATTTTAAAACCTTACTTAATGGATAATTTTTATTTACTCCAGTGAAACGATTATCCTGTGACACCCCGCCTAATTAAACCTTGGGTGATCAAGCCTTATTTTATTATAAACAGGTTTCTTAAATGGTTCATTCTTAGCATCACTGCCGAAAGCTTTTTAATTTACTAACCACCTAAGTGAGAATAAGCGAGTGCCAAATTTTAACTTCTTTAAACAGAACAATTAATCCAAAGCAACACAAAAATTCTAGCAATATTTAAAACAATTGCATAAATAATTGACTGCAGATAAAGTTTTGCTGAAAACCACGGACAATAAAAGACAACTCAAAATCCATAATCAGAATACTGTAGAAGTAAAATATAGGACAACATGTCCCAACTAAGAGTACTAAAACTGAGATCCTGTACTAGAACTGAAAAATAGGAAGCGGCTAAACAATCCCTGCAACATCCACACATGCTGCAGCTCCCAAATCCCTGGAATGAAATCATGCTGGGTGTCCCTGTGGCTGGGCACCTAAAAGGTTTTTAAAAATTTTACATAGCAAGAGTTAGTACTCAAAACATTTGAAAATATTTTGCAAGCAGTTATCACAATTGAGTTATTGATTAAACATATTAAGGTTTCGCAAAACTCCCTTGAACTTCCTCACCTCTCTTCTGTAGTGCAGGTCTAACGAGGACACTTAATTCAACTACTTATACAACCCATAAGCGTAGGTAACTTATTTACTGCACAATATCCTTATTCTTGTAATAATTACATCACGCTATAAATTATTACTAAGATATTTACGATTCAGTCTGTTATCTACTATTCTCAATCTATAGATTATACACATAGGATACATTTTATTACACAATCATGTATTTAATATTAGTTATCACTAACATATCCTTTTTACCACACATAAAGGACTCTTGGGTCGGAATGATTCATCGACCCCAAGTAAGAGTTGGTTCGGAATTATCCATCGACCCCAACTATTTAGAAAAATATATTTATATACACATATTCTGGTTCGGGACTCTTTCATCGCGACACCAGTTTGAGGTTTGGTTCGGCATTTCACATCGACCCCAAACATATAATAACTTTATGTTAGTTCGGAATGTCTCATCGACCCTAACATAATTAATTAAGGTAAAATTCAATTAACCCAAACTTTCATATAATATAGTAGGTACACACCCGACCTAACAAATCATGCCCGTACGTAATATATTTTACTTATTTTCATCGTACTCATTAATTCACAATTTATTTCACTATTGTAATTATTCGAGTATTCACGCAACTCTAAGGGTCCTAGTTACCCCTCCCTTAATTAAGTAGTTATGTAAACTTTAACTTACTAGTATTATTCCGGAAGTTTACTCTCATCCTTTTCGTAACCAAATTCTCACAATCCCAACATACGGCTATCGATAGTTCTCCCATCGGTCCGTTTCTCCAAAATTCTCACTCAATCATTTATGAAAAAATCTAATGGTACACCTACTGGTATTTATGAAGTCTCCTCATAGGTAAAATATCATCACTAAGGTTCCCATCAAGCGACGGTAATTAAAAGGAAATTTATTCGCAAAATTTCTAAAGTCCAGCCAGTGTCGATCGATCGATGGGATATGGTCGATCGATCGACTGCTCGATCGATCGACATTCAAGGGTCGATCGATCGATCGAGCAGTGACATACCCAGTTCATCTTCTTCATGCGGGTTTCACCATTTTTATCTAACTATCTCTCATGATAATCCACCATATTTGCAACCAACAATTTTGTATCATTCCTACATGTTCTGGGATGATTACTAACGATTTAAAACAACAAAATCATTATGAATCTTGGCCAAATTAACTAAGAATCTTTCTAATATTCAAGAACCCTAAAAATACATTCTTTAGATCTTTCATCACAATCTCAGATTTTTTTATTCGATTTAATCCTCTAGTTTTCTATGATATTAGTATATTTGGAAATCCCAAAAACGTTCTACATGCAATCCCTATCAATCATGGACCAAAATCATGTGTTTTACTCCCAAAAATACCATAAAAACTATGTTCTTCATCAAGCTTAATTATGGGTATTATAACTCAATTTATTTTGCAAATAACCACTTGCCTTCTGATTTGTAGGGTATGATTTCGTGGTTGTTGATGATGGTTGATGATTTTGATTCTTCAATCCTCCTTCCCAACAACTTTGTGGTGAAATATCCTTAGAATTTCCCCTCCTTCCTTCTTTTACCTTAGAAATTTATCTCTCTCTTCTCTAATGGCTATGGTGTATTTTCTTTCTTTCTAACCCTAGCCTCAACTCTTATAATCTGATCTAGGGTTTCAAAATTCGTAGGTCTACTTACCCATAAATCTAAAGAGACCAAAATGCCCTCGATTGGTCCCGGTTTTGCCCGAAAATGACCCGACACTCAACTAGTACCCCCGGGTACACTATTTTGACTAATTTGACCCTTTCGGAATCATCTGTGGACTCTAATTTATCGTTTGAGTCTCCTAAAATTTTTTCCTAATCTCATCTTCAATTTGTCTACGCGTGACACTCGTTTGAAATAATTCAGGTACGTCCATATAATCATTAGACTGTACATATCGACATTCAAAATTTACTACTCCCATTTAGTAAATTTTTATATCGTCATATTAATATTTATTAATCATTATATCATATTAAATTACTCTTCTCACGTAATTTAAATAAACGTCTTTTATCACATTAAATTACTCTACACACGTAATTTAAATAAAACGTATTTTCCTAATTAAGCAGAATTACGAGGTATTACATACTTCCCCTCTTACAAAAGGAATTTCATCCTCGAAATTAGAAAATACCTACTGTGAATAATTCTGGATATTGTTCTCGTATATCCTCCTCCCGTTCCCAAGTGGACTCATCCATTATCTGATGTTCCCATTGTACTCGCAATAAGGGTACCACCTTGGATCGTAGTTTGTGCTCACTATAAACTAGAATAGCCTCGGGTCTTTCTTCATACGAGACATCTGGATGCAAATCGATCTCCTCAAGTGGAATGTGCCTGAAGGCTCTCTCACTCCTCTTGTATTTCTTCAGCGATGCCACATGGAACACATCGTGTATTCGCTGAATATGCTAAGGGAGTCCCAATCTTTAAGCTACCGGTCCCACCCACTTAATGATAGGAAACGGCCCCACATATCTAGGCGCTAATTTCCCTTTCGTGTCGAACCTCATAATCCATTTCATAAGAGAAACTCGAATTAATACCTGATCGCCCACATCTAATTCTACGTCTCTCCTATTGGCGTCAGAATAACTCTTTTGCCTATCCTGATCTATTCGAATACGTCCTCGAATCAATTCTATTTTGGAGGAAGTATCATGTACCATCTCTGGCCCCAATAGCTTGTTATCACCCACCTCTAACCAATAGGCGGGCGAACGACAAGGCCTCCCGTAAAGTGCTTTGAATGGAACCATGTCGATAGTGAATTGGTAAGAGTTATTATATGCAAACTCCACCAAAGGAAGGTATGGCTCCCAACCTCCACCAAAATCTAGGACACACATCCTTAGCATATCCTTCAACATCTGGTTTACCCTTTCAGTCTGACCGTCCGTCTGTGGATGATAAGCCGTACTCAACTGTAAATCGGTGTCCATGGCCTCCTGAAAGCTCTGCCAGAAATGTGGCACAAATATTTTGTCTCGGTCCGACACAATATTAATAGGAACTCCGTGCAGCTTAACAATCTCTGAAATGAATAGATGCGCGTACCGCATCATATTAAAATCCGTACGAACCGGTAAGAAATGAGTTACCTTAGTGATCCGATCCACTATCACCCATATGGAATCGTAACCCTTCTGTGATGTTGGTAACCCAGTAATAAAATCCATCGAGATACTCTCCCACTTCCACACGGGGATCTCTAGTGGTTGTAGCATCCCTGAAGGTCTATGATGGTCAACTTTTACAAGCTGACATGTAACGCACTTTGAGACAAATTCTGTAATTTCTCATTTCATACCTAATCACCAATAGGATCGTCGCATGTCTTGGTACATTTTGTTCCCACCTGGATGTACTGAGAACTTTGACCCGTGCGACTCTGTCATTACGGCATGCCTCAAATCATCATCTTCGGGTACTATCAGCCTACCATTGAACTGTAGTCCACCCTCTGAGCTGATGGAGTAGGACTCTGCCCCCCTCGGCTAGTAACTGTCGTACTTTGCCCTGACAAAATGGGTCTTCAGCCTGTGCCCTCACTACTCGCATAACACTCTCGGGCGTGATAGCTAAAACTGCCATGCATGCTCTCACTATCTCATCCTCGTGTCAAAGTTCACTCCACTTCACCTTCCAAATTTTTGCCAACTCCTCGGTAGGTCTTCTGCTTAACGCATCTGCTACCACATTAGCCTTACCAGGATGATACTATATATCAAATTGGTAGTCCTTCACGAATTCAAGCCACCTTCTTTGCCTCATATTCAGATCCTTCTCAGTGAACAGATACTGCAATGACTTTTGATTCGTGAATAGAGTGAACTGCTCTCCCAGAAGATAGTGCCTCCATATCCTCAATGCAAAAACGACCGCTGCCAACTCGAGGTCATGGGTGGGGTAATTCTTCTCATGTGTCTTAAGATTTCGGGATGCATAAGCTATAGCCTTCTCCTCCTGCTGTAACACACCCCCAAGCCCTTGTAAGGACACATCAGTATAGACTCGGTACTCCACTCCGCTCCTAGGCAAGGCAAGAACGGGTGCTGATGTCAACTTGTCGTTTAATTCATCAAATGCTAACTGACAACTGTCACTCCATATGAAGGGCACTCCCTTTTGAGTCAAGTTTGTCAAAGGTCCGACAATTTTAGAGAACCCCTTGATGAAGCGATGATAATAACCGGCTAACCCCAAGAAACTGCGAATTTCGGTCGGTGTCGTGGGCTATCCCCACTCCCTCAACCGCAATGCCTCTTCTAGATACAGCGTGACCTAGGAACTGAACCAGCCGAAGCCAAAATCCACACTTCTCAAATTTGGCGTACAACTGATGGTCTCGTAATGTCTGTAGAACCATTCGTGAATGTTTAGGGTGTTCCTCCTTTGTGCGAGAGTAAATCAGAATGTCATCTATGAATATAATCACAAACTGATACAAAAACTCCCTGAATACTCTATTCATAAGATCCATGAATACTGTCGGCGCAGTAGTTAGCCCAAACGACACCACTCTGAACTCGTATGACCCGTACCACAATAGGAAAGCGGTCTTGGGTACATCCTCTTCACGAATACGCAATTGGTCGTAACCCGATCTCAAATCGACCTTTGAGAAGTATGCAGCCCCTCTCAACTGATCAAATAAGCCGTCAATCCTCGGTAACGGATACTTATTACGTATCGTCACTTTGTTCAGCTCTCTGTAATCTACACACAGACGAAGTGAACCATCCCTTTTCTTTACAAATAACATCGTCGCACCCCATGGAGATGTACTCCATCGAATGAAACCCTGTCCTAATAGCTGTTGAATCTGATCTCTCAATTCTCGCATCTCCGAAGGAGCCTTGCGATACAGTGCTCTAAAAAATTGGTCTCGTCCCCGATGCTATGTCAATAACGAACTCTATCTCCCTCCTGGGTGGTAATCCTGGTATCTCCTGAAAGACATCCTCAAAATCCCTCACGACTGGGATTGAGTTCAGAGAAACGACAAACCCATGTGAGGTCTCCTACTTAATATAATATAAATGAGTTCACGATCCTCCCACAGGGAGTGGCATTGCCACAAGGAACATCTCTTGTCCCAGGATGGAGAACACGATAGTCCTCTCATGACAATCAACCATTGCCCTATAATGCGCCAGCCAATCTATGCCTAGGATGATGTCATATCCCCCTATATCTAGCACTAGGAGGTCTGCCGCTAGACTCAATCTCCCGACCATAACGTCCACACCCTTACAAATCGAGTGTATAAGGGACCCACTACCCATCGGTGACTCCACGCACATAAGATGAGTGTCAGCTATCGCTAATAGGTCGACTGCCCATGCAAATCTAGTGGCAATAAATGAATGTGTCGCCCCCGTGTCAAACAAAATACTACCCTCAAGTTCATGAATAGGAAACATACCCGTAACTGCCGGCGGTGCTAGAGGTGCTGGCTGAAATGGAATATCACGGACGTTGAACACACAGCCGTACTGCATTTGTCCTAGCTATGGGGCCTGTGCTACTGCTGGGGCTAACGGAGCCTGTTGTCCCGGTTGGGCACCCTGTGGTTGCGCCCTGTCTGGATGTGGACAATTCCTGCTCTTATGAACCTACTGGCCACAAGTGAAACACTGACCCGAAAAGTGTCTCTACCCTTAGCCCAGTTGGCCCTGACGTTGTCCTTGTCGTACTTGACCTTGTTGTCCTCCATTTTGGTTCCCTTGGCCCTGTCAGCCCTGAGGGGCTGGTTGCTGAGGACCCTGTTGTCCCTGTCTGTCAAAGCGATGCCTCCCATGCTTAAACTTCTTGATAGGGTTTCCCTGTCGGGAATCCTGCCCTAATTGGCCCACTGTTTGTTGCTGTGGTGCGCTGTTTCCACTACCTCCATCCACCTTGCCCGGTTGGCTAGGCTCACCTCTCTTGTTTCCCTTCGCATGAAAACGGTGATCCTGACAGTGAAGTAGAGTGGCATTGACGACATATGTGTAGGTTACAATGTCAGATTACCGATCAAATGTTGTCTGATTCTCCAGGTTAGGCCCTCCATAAATTTTGACTTCTTGCTCTCCTCATCGCTCACCTCGTTTGGCATAAAGTTGGCCAAGCGGGTACACTCCTCATCATAATCAGCGACTGAGTGATCACCCTGAACCACTTCACTGAATTTCTTCCTCATCTCTGAATCCACTGTTGGAGGGAAATATTTACGGTTAAACCGCACCCAAAACTCAGAAATTGCCAGAGTGTCCCTTTCCTCGGTGGTGGTAACTGACTCCCACTACTGTAAGGCCGATCCCTACAGATGGAAAGTGGCTAGCATTTATTTCTGTACCTCGATGAACTCTAGCATATGCAAGTGGCACTGGATATTTTTCTTACAGTTTAACGCCTCCACTGCATCGAACTACCCTAAAATTCGGGTGGATGTCCTTTCTGAAATGTCTCTCTGACTCGCTGCCAAGTAGATGGTCCTGCTGGAGCCTGAACTATCGGTGCCACGGGAGGAGGTACCTGGGGCTGAGGAAAGTGGGTTGTCATGGACCTCATAGCTGTCTCGACTGCCTGAGCCACTATCACTACAACCTGAGTAGTGGAAATTAACTCGGGTGGAGGTGGTGGTATCGGCACTTGTGGATCCTAATGAGCCTCCCTCACCTCATTTCTGGCATCATCCCTCTCCGCTCTCTGTTTCCTCGGTGGCATCAGAAATAAAAAATAAAATTGTATAAGAACACAATTTATACAAAATTTAAGAGCAGATGTACAATAACGCAAAAGAGGGTATTGAATTAACAGTCCTAATAGTAGGGCTCTAATACAACCAAACGTTACGCTGAAACGCAGTAAGCCGTACAGATCCTATGGACACTAGAACTTGATGCTCTAATACCATCTGTGACACCCCGCCTAATTAAACCATGGGTGATCAAGCCTTATTTTAATATAAACAGGTTTCTTAAATGGTTCATGCTTAGCATCACTGCCGAAAGCTTTTTAATTTACTAACCACCTAAGTGAGAATAAGGGAGTGCCAAATTTTAACTTCTTTAAACCGAACAATTAATCCAAAGCAACAGAATAATTCTAGCAATATTTAAATCAATTGCATAAATAATTGAATGCAGATAAAGTCTTGCCGAAAACCACGGCCAATAAAAGACAACTCAAAATCCATAATCAGAATACTGTAGAAGTAAAATATAGAACAACATGTCCCAACTAAGAGTACTAAAACTGAGATCCTGTACTAGAACTGAAAAATAGGAAGCGGCTAAACAATCCCTGCAACATCCACACATGCTGCAACTCCCAAATCCCTGGAATGAAATCATGCTGGGTGTCCCTGTGGTTGGGCACCTAAAAGGTTTTTAAAATTTTTACATAGCAAGAGTTAGTACTCAAAACATTTGAAAATATTTTGCAAGCAGTTATCACAATTGAGTTATTGATTACACATATTAAGGTTTTTCACAACTCCCTTGAACTTCCTCACCTCTCTTCTATAGTGCAGGTCTAACGAGGACACTTAATTCACCTAGTTATACTACCCATAAGCGTAGGTAACTTATTTACTGCTCAATATCCTTATTCTTGTAACAATTACATCACGTTATAAATTCTTACTAAGATATTTACGATTCAGTCCGTTATCTACTATTCTCAATCTATAGATTATACACATAGGATACATTTTATTACACAATCATGTATTTAATATTAGTTATCACTAACATATCCTTTTTACCACACATAAAGGACTCTTGGGTCGGAATGATTCATCGACCCCAAGCAAGAGTTGTTTCGGAATTATCCATCGACCCTAACTATTTAGAAAAATATATTTATATACACATATTCTGGTTCGGGACTCTTTCATCGCGACACCAGTTTAAGGTTTGGTTCGGCATTTCACATCGACCCCAAACATATAATAACTTTATGTTAGTTCGGAATGTCTCATCGACCCTAACATAATTAATTTAGGTAAAATTCACTTAACCCAAACTTTCATATAATATAGTAGGTACACACCCGACCTAACAAATCATGCCCGTAAGTAATATATTTTACTTATTTTCGCCGTACTCATTAATTCACAATTTATTTCACTATTGTAATTATTCGAGTATTCACGCAACTCTAAGGGTCCTAGTTACCCCTCCCTTAATTCAGTAGTTATGTAAACTTTAACTTACTGGTATTTTTCTGAAAATTTACTCTCACCCTTTCCGTAACCAAATTCTCACAATCCCAACATACGGCTATCGATCATTCACCTGTCGGTCCATTTCTCCAAAATTCTCACTCAATCATTTATGAAGAAATCTAATGGTACACCTACTGGTATTTATGAAGTCTCCTTATAGGTAAAATATCATCACTAAGGTTCCCATCAAGCGACGGTAATTAAAATGAAATTTATTCACAAAATTTCTAAAGTCCAGCCAGGGTCGATCGATCGATGGGATATGGTCGATCAATCGCCTGCTCGATCGATCGATATTTAAGGGTCGATCGATCGATCAAGCAGTGACAGACCCAGTTCATCTTCTTCATGCGGGTTTCACCATTTTTATCTAACTATCTCTCATGATAATCCACCATATTTGCAACAAACAATTTTGTATCATTCCTACATGTTCTGGGATGATTACTAACGATTTAAAACAACAAAATCATTATGAATCCTTGCCAAATTAACTAAGAATCTTACTAATATTCAAGAACCCTAAAAATACGTTCTTTACATCTTTCATCACAATCCCAGATTTTTTTGTTCGATTTAATGCTCTAGTTTTCTATGATATCAGTATATTTGGAAATCCCAAAAACGTTCTACATGCAATCCCTATCAATCATGGATCAAAATCATGTGTTTTACTCCAAAAAATACCATAAAAACTATGTTCTTCATCAAGCTTAATTATGGGTATTATAACTCAATTTATTTTGCAAATAACCACTTGCCTTATGATTTGTAGGGTCGGATTTCGTGGTTGTTGATGATGGTTGATGATTTTGATTCTTCAATCCTCCTTCCCAACAACTTTGTGGTGAAATCTCCTTAGAATTTCCCCTCCTTCCTTCTTTTGCCTTAGAAAATTGTCTCTCTCTCTTCTCTAATGGCTATGGTGTATTTTATTTCTTTCTAACCCTAGCCTCAACTCTTATAATCTGATCTAGGGTTTCAAAATTCGTAGGTCTACTTACCCATAAATTTAAAGAGACCAAAATGCCCTCGAATGGTCCCGGTTTTGCCCGAAAATGACCCGACACTCAACTAGTACCCCCGGGTACACTATTTTGACTAATTTGACCCTTTCGGAATCATCTGTGGACTCTAATTTATCGTTTGAGTCTCCTAAATTTTTTTCCTAATCTCATCTTCAATTTGTCTACGCGTGACACTCGATTGAAATAATTCAGGTACGTCCATATAATCATTAGACCGTACATATCGACATTCAAAATTTACTACTCCCATTTAGTAAATTTTTATATCGTCATATTAATCTTTATTAATCATTATATCATATTAAATTACTCTTCTCACGTAATTTAAATAAACGTTTTTTATCACATTAAATTACTCTACTCACGTAATTTAAATAAAACGTATTTTCCTAATTAAGCAGAATTACGGGGTATTACATATCTTAGGAAATTATTTTTTTCTCCATTTTCGCTAGTGTGCGTGTTTTATAACCACAAATAATTGGGAGAAAATTTATCCCCGTGCTATCATGTTTAAAATATAGTATTTATATTTGAAATATTGGCGACACGTTTAAAATACAAAATATCGCGGAACAAATTTATCGTTGTGCCATCGGCACGGGGACAAAATATCAGGGGAATAAATTTGTCGCCGTGCCATCGGCACGGGTACACCCTAGTATATATATATATATATATATATAATAAAGGATGATTTAAGGTTATGACCAATAGTAAGGATGTTATTATTATGGGAACAACCTTAAGCTTATGTGGGATTAACCGTAATAGGTGAAATAAAAGGGTTAAGATTGAATTAGGGAACCTAATTGAAGATGATTTTAATTCATAGAAATTCGGAAACTGTGTTGACATGGACTAGTAGGATGTGAGTGTGTATCTACTGAATTTACATGAGAATTAAATGATTACCCTTTGATTAATGAGAGAAGCTCGTGAATATAAATTGAGACGTAAAGTCATAATATGTAAATACGTAGGATACATGAGATAAATATACTATGCATGGAAATTATTATATGGGTTGTGCGTGTTCCCTATTGTTATAATATATTGGTGGGGTGAATACCTATATTACTATTTATTGTGTGTATGACATACCTACGCTGCTTGTTATCGGGGTGGAGGTTTCGCGTTATGGTCGATCTTATCCTGATGATCCCATTTGAGGGGATTTTAGATTCGTACCTTCAGCATAGGACCTTGGACACATTCTATCGGTGTGAATGATAGTTTCGACAGTTGAATGGGAGCGTAGCTATGTCCGTGACCCATTTGGCTATGGAGTTTGCTTGCCTCCAATATATATGTTATGTTATTTATGGTTCTTGAGTGACACTGAACCAATAGTCCTTTATATAGAAAGATATGTATCAAGACATGATATCAGAGTATGCATACATCACAACTGTGTTTGGGGGTGACGTATTAGTATATATAATAGTGTGATGAATATATATACTATGATGTGATGTAATGTAATGTGTGAATTAGTAGATTATAATATATATACAGGGATGTAATCTACTGTGTAAAATTTATAGATTAACATATATATACTATGAGGTAATCTACTATATGAAATTGTAGATGGAAATGAATAAGGAAATATGAGAGCATTAAGTAAGTGAGTACTTAATCCTAAATCTATGAAAGTTCATATTACAGATAATAACATATTTAATTATCATACGTATTATGTGGGAAATACGGGGAAATGATATGGGATAGAATCCTAATTGAGAATCTCAATTAGGGAGATAATAAGGGACATTTGGCGTGCACACTAGATTGGAGATGAGAATTATCAAGCGAAAGTCCAAGAATCTAATATGTATTTAATACCTACTTAATTGAACTTGTTAAGCACTCGTTGTTTTTTAAATCGTTTACAATCGGACACGGACCTGTTTCCTTGCATATTCTCTTCTCTATTGTATCTTGTATATCAAGTATCTAGTATCAGGGATATCAGCATAGAATATGGATATCTCGATGGGTTATAGCTGCTACTGGAGAGGCATATTTGTTTATACGCTTCCATTATGTTGATTCACACATCTGTAGTGTCTACTTTAATTTAAGGCATGTTGCCTAAGATTCTAGTTATTTCATTTCTATTCCAGAGATTGTAATCATTTATGTTAGTATTGTTGATACCAATTTTATTTTATGGTAAATAAATAGAATAACTAGAGAGTTATTCTAGCCACATTTAGTCTTGTTCGGTTGTGATGTGATGTTGCCTATTATTACTATGCTTTGTGGAATGGTCTTAATGAAATTAAATCTGGAAAAGTTTTTTACACTAGCTTAATTAATTATTAGGTGAATTAATAAAGAATTTTTTTTACAGTTATGCTAAGAATGAACCAACTGTATATTTTGATTTAATTTAATAAAGGACTGATCACCTGATATTTAATTAGGCGGGTGTCTCAGGTGGTATCAAAGCATCAGGTTCTAATGTCCTTAGGATCTGTACGACTTTCTACATTTCAGCATAGTGTTCTTTGATGTAGAGCCCTATTATTATGATGCTGTATTCCTCTGCTTATTGTGACTTATGTGCTCCTCCCTGGAAATATAAGTCATGTAATTTTTATACGAGCTCAGTTGGGCATCGATGACTAGTGCGGGTCGTTACAAAGATAACAGAAGAAGAACTCAGTCGAAGATATAGAGTGTTTAAGAAAATGGTGTTTGATATAGAACCCACCATAATTATTGTTCAGGTTGAGGATAATAAAGGCGTCGCTTGAGAGTTATTATTTTCCAACCACCGTTGTAGATGACGTTTGTGGCATTCCAAACTCACCCGATACTGTCAGTGAAGGGTGAGGGAGTGAGAAGGATTTTCATGAAGGAATAAATCCAAAGGCCATTATGTAGGGTGAAGTGTACTATCACCCAGGACTTGAAAATTTTGGGCGAATTTTTTTTTCTCATAGGAGCAATCTAAAGTGATGAGATATATACATCACATATAAAGAAGCATGTGTGAAGCTAAAATTAGAAATTTGGGTATGGTTTGACCGTGAAATCATCCATTTATTCATTTAACCAGGATATGTATGGAACTTCGAAATTTATCTCATATGGGTAAGAAATAAAGCCCAATGCGAGAGATTAATTAACTTTCTTAACGAACTCCTTACCCAGCGACTAAGGGGTATATATAAGATAAGAAGAGTTCCTTGTTATGAAAGGGCTCATGAAATAAATACTAAGTGTGGGTGAGAAATATGACAAAGACGACTAGGGCCAATGTCGTGAAGGAATTTGCAACCGTTCTCAGAAGAAGAGGAGCCCGGAAGGTTGGGAAAACCTAGCTGAAGGACAAAATTGAATTCAATGGTGATAGTGAAACATTTTCGAAAGGAATAACCATTAGGGGAACCTATTGAAGTCCTTGATGCATTCAACCAAGACTAGCGGGGTCAACAACGTGTTCCATGGGACTAGTGGAGATAATAAAATGACGGAAATAGTAATTGGGAACTAAGACTGCCAAGTTCGAGAACAGGAAATTCCAAAATGGTAAGTGGGACCAGTGACGGGGCAATGGCTTGGAAAATTTCCCTGCGTGTAGAGAGTGGGACTACCAGTGTTGAATGCGTCCACGTTGAGAAGTGAGACCGATAGGTTTGAGAATGGCAAACAATGGCAGTTAGGCATAATAACTGGAGGAGTGAGATTTTCAGCGGAAGAATTGAGTCAAGAGAATTGGGCCCATGAATTTACAACCCGAGAGTGGTGGGTTTAGGCAGAGAATTGAGGCCTAGAGATTTTGGTCCAATATATCAGTCATGGATGTGTAAGCCGCACAGCAGAATAATTTGCCCACCACAAGGGGGGAAAATATTGGATGAAATCCTAGATGTATAACTATTGCAGATGCTCATGGGTTGGGTTGGTAGCTAAGTGCTGGGACCCTACGATTAGGCAAAACTAATGAAGCTTTGTTTCATCCTTTTGAGTAAAGGATTCATTCAAGTGTGTAAAATATGACTATTTGATAATTGATTCAATTCGTAAATTTCTAATTTGGCACACTTATTTAATTAGAGTCTATTTTAAACCAAATTAATTCGGCCCCTAAACATGCAACTACGTGTGTTCGTGTGTCAACCCATAAATAAATAAAGCATGCGACACAAATTTTTGAAAAACTCCCTGAAGGCCAAAACTTTTTATTTTTAGAACTCTGACAAGTTTACAAGACCATTGACTTACATACCATCTTGATCTCGCCCACAAAAGTAACGCACGGTGCCTTTGTCAAACATCCAAAGAAACGACTAGAAATTATCAATGGTTCACACGCAGCTATACCACATGGACACGCAATCCTAGACACATAGTCTTCATATTTTAGGTTATCCTACCTATAAGAGTAACTTCATAGAGACTCCCTCCACAATAGCACACAGCTCTCCGTTTGTAGAGTTCTCCCCACAAAGAATGAAAAAAAGTAAAGTGTGTTCTTGAACACCAAAATAATTCACCAAAGCGTATGGAATTTTTGTGAATTGAAAATAAAAGGGATGAAAACCCCAAAAGAAGAAGTCAAAAAGAATTTTGCAGATTCGTAGTTTTTTGTCTTTCAAAACGCTGGGACTTCTTTTTGAAAACGAAACCATTTAATGAGTATTTATAGAAAATTGCGCCGCCTCGGTCGTTAGAATGAAAAGGGGATCTAGCTCGAACTAAGTACACGTGTCGTTTGAACAACATTGTGCGACATCTCAATGTCTCTCAAACGAGATGGGATCTGGCTTGAACGACCTAAGCGTCAAAATCGAGGAATGCTATAGGACTTAGTAAATTACTCATTCTCAATTTTAACGAAAAAAGTCCGCTCCAACACTTCGAAAATATTTTGTAAGAATATCCCGAAGATCTAAGTGCAAAGTTAAGGTATTTAAAATATAACCTTACCAAAGTAAATTTTGCGGAGGCTTTTTGATGAAGAACCATGATATATTCGGATACGTCTTGATGTAGATTTCTCTTAAACTTCTTCAACGGTTGTAAGGGTATATGACTTAATCAATTGAAATGGACATTTATAAAAATATATCCTTATAAATCTCCCCCTATGTTTATGCCGGAACAAACATAAAAACATCTGAATTATCAATTATCAAAATGCCTATACAAATCTACCCTCCCATAAATCTCAAAATTGAAAAGGTACAAGTTTGCAAGTTCTCAAATTTTTCTTAAAAAATCTTCATCAAATCTCAAAGCTTTTCTCATCAGGGGGGAACATAATGATCTTCAATCTTTGTACCTAAACACATGAAATAAAGCAAAAACCTTCGTGATGTATCGAGTTTGAAATGATATAAGAATAGATCATTAATAAATCAAATCTCCCCCATACTCCAAAAACTCCCCCATAACATGATAATTCTTTCTCCCCCATTTTGTGATGTCCCCAAATAGACAGATAAGAAGAAACAAGCAAAATAAGGAGTGTCACGATAAAATGCATAGCAAATATAAATCAAACTACGCGCATGCAAAGGAGTATCTCAAAAGATTTTACAAACTATTTTTGGATTTTTCAATTTTTCAAAGCAAAAATAAGATACAAAAATCATACCGTGGATTTAAACTAAAACAACTAAGTCATGGAAACAGAATGAATGGGTGTGAAGACATTCGATAGGATAATCAACTCAATCAATCATATGTGCACGATGAATACATGTACTCCTAACGAATGAACATAAAAAACCTCCTTAGGTGTAAAAAAAATGTTTAATTTATATGACATCATCTTATACAAATTAACAAATCAAATTCAAATTGATTTCCACACCAATAACGTCCAAAACTATGTAGTGATTTTTCAAGACTTTCAAGGACGTGTAAACCCGTTTTAAATTCCATCCAAACTCCCTCATGCATATTTTCATTTAGAGGTAATCTAAATTCTCAAACATTGGAGAATTGGTGCAAAACCTAATGGCCCCCTTTTGGCATGAATGTATTTTTATTGCCTTTAAATTTTTTCGGGCTCTTTTAAACCTCTTTGGACCCCGAATAATAAAATTCCCCAATTTTTTAGGTCCGATGTAATGGTGCCTTAGTATTCTCAAAGGACAAGTGAGCCTTTCTCAGCCCTTCCCCATTTTCAAATAGAGCACACAGACTCACAAATGGTTCTTACATGCACAATTTTTTTTATCAAGTTTTATCCCGCTTGGTTCATTTTTAAAAACAGAATTGAAGTGAAAACGCCTAACCAACATGTGATAAGACAATCACAATAATTAAACAAATTCGTGCATGTGTGCAATAAAGGAAATCACGACTCAAACATGTAGGAAGTAACACTAATCTCATCTTAATGACTCCACACATTATAAAGCACAAAGATGACATGATATATTGTCTCAAAACACTATCAAATAGTCACATGGATAAATGGAATGAAATTGTGACTTGGTCATCCTAAGTGTTAATCCATAAAAGGTGTAAACAAAATACAAAAATCTTTTTGGATTTTCTCACAAATTTTATCAATATAAAATATTTTTGTATTTTTCAAAGTTTTTCAAAAAAATGGAAAACATACAAAAATGATACATACTAGTAATAGGCAAATAATGTCATCATGGAAAACATCATATGCTAGTAAACAAGGCAAACCTCAATCGTTAGGTGCGGAGGGGTTTTCCAAAGGTGGTGCCAACTTATGAAAAACCTCCATCAAATTTTGTGAAGTTTTGACCAAAAACTTAACTTGCTCACCTAGATGTGAAAACTCTCTCATGTAGTCTCTAGGATCATGTAAAGTATCATGAGTCGATGCATGTGTAGCAGAAACACATGTAGTACAAAAACGTGACACATAACCCAACTTAAAGCAAAATTCCCTAAGGTGTTTTCTCCTCTTACAATGTGAACAAACATAAATAGGCCTAGGAACATCTCTCTCAAAAACTCTAGGACGTGTTCTCCTAACGGGAAACGGACGCCTAGGTGGGTTAATTTTCGGGCCACGTGAATCTGTCACTAAAGTGGGAATCGGATCAGGTGCGACAAAAGAAGTGGAAACACTGTCATGACCTTTTCCTATCCCGTCAACTTTACCCTTATCGGGATTAAGAACCACCTTTTCAACCTTTTTAGGTGCGTTCTCAAAATTGACTTTGACCTCCCTGGCACGTTCGAAATCACTCACGAGTTGGGATACACATGTCATCAGACTAGACACTATGTCGATCATATCACATTTTTCCTTTCTTGACACCTCCTTCTCTCTCTCCAAATCTAACACTCGATGACCTAAATCCCTATTATACTTCTTTGTTTTTAAGGTCTCGGTGTACAAATATGTAAATGCTTTTTGGACCTCATTTTCATCTCCACTTTCACACTCGCTTTCTCCCTCACTTAAAGCGCTCAAATCATCACCATCGCATTCGTGTGCACTATTGTGGGACAAAGTGGGTGTGCTCACACGACTTGCTAAAAAAGCAACAAACTTCTCACTACTAGTCACATCACCCTCCACTACATCAAATCTGCCCATTTGTCAAGGTCAATGACCTTGACAAATCCACCTTGTCAAGGTCAATGACCGTGACATTTCGAGGCGAGATAACTTTTTTTGTCACGGTCGTGTCACGATCATTGACCTTGACACAAAACTCGCGTTTTGTGTCACGATAGTGTCAAGGTCAATGACCGTGACACGTTTGTCACAGTTATAAACTGTGACAAAGCCGTGACCCTTTGTAAAATAATTGCCATGGTCAATGACCGTGACAGTTCTGGGCAGAATTAAAAAAAACTGTTGGGCAGTATGGCCACTGCCACTGCCCAGCAGTATATTTGTACCTGTTATAGCAACGTTGTACCTGTTCCAAACATTATATATCCGAACAAACTAAAGATAATGCAAATATATATTCAAATAAGAAACTATTTAAAAAGAAACAACATCACTATCATTTTATCTCAAATCTACAAACTATTTGCATGGAAAAGAGATTTTGTATCGCGACGCTCGGGAACACCTCTTTATCCTTCCATTCTCGTCCGAATAGACACATAAGTATAGAGCATATGTGGCCTACCCTTAGGGCCACTCCCTGTCCCCTGAATTGAAATAAAGTAAAATTAGTATCCGCCCCTCAAATATAGATAAATATAAATCGTAATTGAAGTCGAAATCAAAATTGACATATAAATATAAATACATTACCTGTAGTGTCACTCAAACAACTAACTTGAGCTCATATGGCACCTCCTTCCAACTAATGTACCCCAGGCAATCATGTCAATTATAATTATCTTCATATCTAAACACTAAGAAATACCATAATCCTATGGAGGTATGCGTTGCAAATTCCTTCCAACCGTTGTGTAGCCAAAAATCAGCAGTTGAAGTTGTCAACTCCACCTTTGAATGGTCTCCCATGTTTTGCTAGAAGTTCAAAGTTGTGGGTATGGAAAGTTGAATTGACAACTTCAACCGGTGATGTTTGGCTACATAACGGTTGGGAGGAATTTGCAGAGCATCGCTCCATAGGATTATGGCATTTCTTAGTGTTCGGATAGACAAAGAGATTCAGTCTCCTCTCCACAAATAGGACACCCCAAATAACTATGTACTAATCACCTATTAAAGGTAAGAAGCGTATATTCACGGATTAGTATAAACTAAACTTAGATGTAGTTGGAATATTTATGTATTAATCTCCTCTCCACACACACACACTACACAAGAGTGAAAATGATAAAGTGCAGATCAAGTAAAAGCATTAAAAATGGATGTTTCGGTACAAATTGAAATATTTATTACAAATTGAATTTTTTTTTCAAATTCGGGTTATCATAAAAAATGGATTCATATTCGGTAGGAGCAGCCAAGTCATCCACACTACTATTTAGACGCCTTGGCGCGTGTTGGACAATTGACCACGGCTCGTTGTTGATATACTCCGAGTAAAACACTTGCTTAACCTTTTGAAATGCACAAACAAACTGCTCATCGCTCACGTGGTCGTTGCTCTTCAACTTGGACAAGTCAACCATGATCAAATTGGTGACATGATCAACTTTACAAGCATTTTTATCCTCAACTCTTACCCATTCACAGTAAAATACAACCTCTTTGAAGCTTATATAATCCAATTCAAATATATTTTGGATTACACCATAGGAAGTCATTTCAGCTTCAATGAGGTTTTTATCTTTTGCGCTCGCTCGAAAGAAAGTAAGAGCCTTGTATGAAATTCCTGAGTTCTGTACATTTGTACTTTCCTCGTACACTTTAGCGCCAAAAATGTAACCGTTCAATCGAACACTTATGTCAAAGAATGCTGGGGGAAAGTACTTCTCCAATACACAAATCGCTTCGTTCACAGCCAATTTTGCGGCCACTATGTGTTCTCGATTCACTACTTTCTCACACAAGAGGGAGAAGGTAATACTAATTTGCATAATAGCCCTACGTAAATCCTTGTGCTTGGAGAAACAGTTCTTAAACAATAGAGGAACCAATTGCATGATCACATGCCAATCGTGGGACTTACACTTATGTAAATCATGAGTAACATAATTCACAATCCTTTGCAAGTTGGACGAAAAAGTAGATGGGCCCTTCGAATTATATATTGTGTCTAGAAGCACCTTCCTTTCCTCACTCGTCAAAGTAAACGCACCAGGGGGAATTATTGTCCTTCCCCTACTATCTTCTTTCAACCATAGTTGTGGTTTAAGTTTTAACGTTTTAAGGTATTTTCGTGCATTTTCTCCATCCTTCGAATGACTCCCCCCAAGGAAAGTACCCACAATATGTTCAACGAAGTTCTTCTCTGCATGCATCACATCCAATACATGGCGCACCGGGTTTTTCTTCCAATAAGGCAAGTCAAATAAAATTGACCTCCGAGACCATGCCTTTCTTATCGCAGCTTCATTCCCAGTTGGGGTCTTCTTATGCTTGACATTCTTAAATTTGGGATTCTTACCTGGCATATTTGGGCCACATTCAGAAGATTTACTTTCAATTTCTGAACCCGAAAGTTGTCTCGGCGGTAGCCTATGTTCAACTCCGCCCAATAAAAAATTGGAACCTTTCTCAAATCTGAAACACTGAGCTGGGGGTAAAAACCTCCTATGGCAATGGTATACATTTTTTAAGCAAGAGGATAGACGAAGAGATTCAGTCTCCTCTCCACAAATAGGACACCCCAAATAACAATGTACTACACATTCGGATAATGTCCCACAAGCTGGAAAATCATGAATTGCCCACATCAACATAGCTTTCAGCGTAAACTCTTCTTTTCTAAAAGAGTCAAATGATTGTAAACCCTCTTCCCACAACTCATTTAATTCTTCTACCAAAGTATCCAGGTAGATATCAATGTCTTCACTTGGTGCCTTTGGCCCAGGTATCAATAAAGCCATCATCAAAAATTCAGGTCTCATACACTGTGAAGGAGGGAGGTTGAGTGGGGCTAGGATCACTGGCCATACACTCTGATTGGTGCTTAGATTTCCAAGTGGATTGAAACCATCTGTTGATATAGCCAAACGAATGTTGCATTGTTCTCGAGCAAAATCGGGATACTCATAATTCATCCTCCGTCAGGCAGTAGAATCAATAGGATGACGCATGATATTACCCCCTACTTCTACCCTAGCATGCCAAGTCATTGCCTCTGCAATCCATGGTACTGTGAAAAATCGCTTTAATCTATGCCCAACGGGAAAATATTTCAATACTTTTTGAGGCACTTTTGAGCTTGTGCCTTCCTTACTAGTAGATTGGACATATCTAGGTTCATCGCATACCGGACAACGATCGAGATTTTCATACTCCTTTCGGTATAGTATGCAGTCATACACACAAGCATGAATCGATTTATACTTCATTCCCAAACCTTTCAAACTGTTCTTCATAACATGATAGCTATTTGGAAGTGTATTCACCTTGGGTAATAAGCCCTTCACCCATTTCATAATTCCCGTCACGCTATTGCCAGACAAACCGTACTGCGTCGTCAAACTGTGCAAACCAACCATGGCATGTAAAGTTGTTTGATCTTTCTCACAGCCGGAGTATAACGGTTGGGTCGCCTTAAATTTTAAACTTTGGTAGTCATCGCAAGTTTTATCGTGTTATCTTCACGAGCACTTGAATCTTCTACATCATCAGTAACCTCATTCTCCTCAGCTTCATAAACTCCGTACGCATCATCAACTAAATCCTCTAACATATTATGATCTATGTCGTCCCCTTCTTCATCTATTCTACATATTGAAGGTTGTTGTGAAGGTTGGTCGGGGACAAAAGGAACTTTCAATTCACCGTGAAAACTCCAAAATCGATAACTATCTTGCATACCCGATCTTAACAAATGTAGTTCAACTGTTTTCCACTCAAACACCTTACCATTCTTACACCTAGCACACGGACACGGAAACTCTTCATCATTACGACATCTCTTTACATATTTCACAAATTCGTTTGCACCTCTGCGAAACACATCCCCCATTCTATTAGTCTCACCCATCCACTCTTTGTATTTCGGATATCCCATCACAGCTACCACAACTAAACACCTATTAAAGGTAAACAAAACTTAGATTTATAGTATGTTTTATTTAATTATACCATCATTTAATTATCCTATTAAAGGGTAAGTGGTCCTATCCCATTCAAGAATGCATTTTTTTGTAATATACTTAACAGCTCATGCACATTGTTACGATTTGAAAAAAATTCGCCAGCATATACCCTTAGTTCTCCAAGTACACGACGTAGATTGGCAGGTGTGAGTGTTATTTCAATTGGTCAATTAAAATAACAGTCACACTTGTCAATCTAGTATGTACCCAGAGAACATTAAGATAGGACTGCAGAACTTCCTCCAAAAGTAACAACTTTAAGCCAATAAGAATATTATACAGAAATTATACAGTCTCAAACTGTCCAAACGGGACAATTCGAGAGATCTCATTACAGGGGTAATGACTCTCGAACGGGTCTAAGGGCTATTGAATGCGTACGCATAAGAACTAGAATGCTAGTATCTATGCGCACTATGTTTCAAATAAATTCATTGCTGTAAAATAAATGTTATTAGTACAGATAAAAAAAAATGTTAATAGTACACATTTTAACTTAAAATATTATGGCAAGTTGAATGATGGTGTGCTAACCCTCAAAAAAGTTTGATTATATACACATGTGTGCAACATATATATATATATATATGAGGTGTTTTAAGCAATTTTAATTTTACTTTTAATGTTTTTTGAATTTATATACCACGGGTAAACTATTTCAATAACTTATTATTTTGTTGTAAATTTATTATAAATCTTTACTCTAATTAAATTTAGAGGTGGTAATTTAAGTTTGTTATACAACAACTTATACAAAACCATATATAATTATACAAATCTTTACTCTAATTAAATTCAATTCATCATATATTACTGAAATCGAGATAAAACCCTAAGCCAAAATTAGTCAACACCCACCCCCTGCCCCCCTCCATCACCCCCTCCCCCACCACACACCACCACCACACACACACACCCCCACCCACTCCACCCCAGCCCCTGCCCCCTCCACCACTACCTCCCCCACCACACACCACCACACACACACACACCCCACCCCACCCCCTGCCCCCCTCCACCACCGCCCTGCCCCCACACTGCCCCACCCCACCCCTGCCCCCCTCCACCACCCCCTCCCCCACCCTGCCCCATCCCGCACCTCCCTGCCCCCACACTGCCCCACCCCACCCCTGCCCCCCTCCACCACCCCCTCCCCCACCCTGCCCCACCCCGCCCCACCCTGCCCCACCCCCCACACACGCACACTCATACACACATTAATATACACACAAAAATATATATAAATGGAAGAGAGAGAGAGAGAGAAATTGGACCTGAAAGTAGAGAGAGAGAGCAGCGTCGAGAGAGAGAGAGAGAGAGGGAGGGAACGGTGGGAGGGAAAAAAGAAGGGGGAAAGGGTTTTTGCAGGAAAAGTTGTCACGGTCGTGTCAAGGTCATTGACCGTGACAAGAATTGTCACGGTCATTGATCGTGACACGTCCGTGACAAGTAAATTTGTCACGGCCTTGTCATGGTCAATGACCGTGACAATTAGTTGTCACGGTCGTGTCAAGGTCAAAGACCTTGACATAAAATTCATGTTTTTTGTCACGGTCAATGACCTTGACAAGGCTGGCCGGCTGAAAGGTGACAATTTTCCCATTTTGGTGTAGTGCTCAGCTTCACTACTATCACTAAGTGTGGCGAGCATGGCTACTTTCTTCCCTTTCTTTCTAAGCCACGTAGGACACTCAAACGACTTATGCCCCTTACCCCCACATTTAAAACAAATCACATTCTCAAAATCCTCCTCACACTCCTCATCTGAGTCATTCTCTTTTTCCATCTCACCGTTTTCTTTGGCCTTTCCTTTCATTTTATTTTTCTCAAAAAATCTCTTTTTATTGGAAGAATTTTCTTTAGAAATTTTGAGAAACTTTTAAATTTTTTTTTAAATAAGGCCATATCATTAAAATCAAAATCTCCCTCAGAATCGGACTCACAAAATTTTTCTTTCTTTTTCTTAAAATGAGTCTTTAAAGCAACGCCTTTATCCTTAGCCTTAATGGTTTGGGAAAACATGTCAACCTCATAGGTTTGAAGATCTCCTTCAAGTTCTTCCAACTTAAGTGATTTGAAATTTCCCAAAGAGTTTAAAATAGTGACTTTAGGAATAAAGCTTTTTGGGAGAGATCTCAGAATCTTTTTAACGACACGAGTGTTATCAATTGCCTCACTCAAAATAAAACTAGTGTTGAAAATGTCCGACAAACATGCATAAAATTCATCAAAAGTTTCGGGCTCTAACATAGTAATGGTCTCAAATTGGGTGGCAAGATTTCGCATCTTTGATTCTTTAACCGTATTTGTACCCTCATGTGTCAATTGGAGTACATCCTATGCCTCTTTAGACGTGGTGCACGTCATAATTCGACGGAACTCGTCGGGAGTGACGGCTCCAAAAATAGAACTCAAACCATGAGAATTAAAATTAGACATTTTAAAATCATCTTCAGTCCAGGCCGGCACGGGTATTAAAGAGGTGATATTTTCAACGGTGACAGTGGGAGGAGTCCACCATCTTTCACACAAAAACCAAACGCGTTCATCAATAGCCTCTAGTTTTGATTTCATATGAGCTTTTCAATAGGCATAATTAGACCCGTCAAAAATAGGCATCATAGTATATGAGTGCTCCATCGGAAAAATTGCGATTTTTCACAAAGTTTATTTTTCAAAAAAATCAATATCACACAAAATTTGCGAAAAATAGGAATATGCGATAAATTAGCACAACCTGCTCTAATACCAATTTGTAAAATATAATTGCGTGATTATTGATGAAATTCGCAAATTTCTAATTTGGCACACTTATTTAAATAGAGTCTATTTTATGCCAAATTAATTCAGCCCCTAAACATGCAACTACGTGTGTGCGTGCGTCAACCCATAAATAAATAAAGCATGTGACACAAATTTCAGAAAAAATCCCTGAAGGGAAAAACCTTTTATTTCTAGAACTCTAACAAGTTTTCAAGACCGTTGAATTAAATACCATCTTGCTTTCTCCCACAAGAGTAACCCACGGTGTCTTCGTCAAACCTCCAAAGCAACGGCTAGTAATCAGCAGTGGTTCACACACATCTATACCACACGGACATGCAGTCTTCACGATGTAGGTTATCCTCCCTACAATAGTAACTTCATAGAGACTCCCTCCACAATAGCACGTATCTCTCTGGTTGTAGAGTTCTCCCCACAAAGAATGAACAAAAAGAAAAGTGTGTTCTTGAACGCCAAAATAATTCACCAAAGCATATGGGATTTTTGTGGATTGAAAACAAAAGGGATGAAAACCCTAAAAGAAGAAGTCAAAAAGAATTCTGCAGATTCGTAGTTTTCTGCCTTTCAAAACGCTGGGACTTCTTTTCGAAAATGAAACCATTTAATGAGTATTTATAGAAAATCGCATCGCCTCATTCATTAGAATGAAAAGGGGATCTTGCTCAAACAAAGTACATGTGTCGTTTGAACGACATCACGCGAAATCTCAATGTCGCTCAAACGAGATGGGATCTCGCTTGAATAACTTGAGTGTCAAAATCGAGGAACGCTACAGGACTTAGTAAAATTACTCATTCTCAAATTTTAATGACGAAAGTCCACTCCAACACTTAGAATTTTTTTTTATAAGAATAGCCCATAGCTCTAATTGCAAAGTTAAGGTATTTAAAACATAACCTTACCAAAGTAAAATTTGCGGAGGCTTTTTGATGAAGAACCTTGATATATTCGGATCCGTCTTGATGTAGATTGATCTTGAACTTCTTCGACGGTTGTAACACTATACGACATAATTAATTATGATGGACATTTATAAAAATATGCCCTTACAAAGTTATATGGGTGTGTCACATTATATATACATGAATTGTTATCACTAAAATTCGCGTGCAAGTCGAGTTTAGTGGGTACGTTAGTTTTAATAGTCTAGTTACAAACGTATTTATCATAAGCATCTAGACTTTATTATGTCTCCCATAAGTAATACAGGTGGGCCCTAAGATCATATTTTATTTTTATAATTTACTATTGCTGTGAGTTAGGAAAGTAGAGTTTATTATGGTAATGTGTAGTGATAATTACCAATTGTTTGAACGATAGCAGATTGAGTGATAAGACTATCGTGCTAGATACTCCGGGTGAGTAATATTACTTTTGTGAGGCGCCACCTGAAATAGGTTTGGGCCTATATATATGTGTATATATGAAAATTTTCATGGTATCATAGACTTCAGTAAGTGTGTTGTCTAGTTATATGCGATCCTGATGCGTAGGGATTTATTTACTGATGTGACTCAGGATACATTGTGTTCTTTAACGAGCATTCAGATATAACTCGTTATATATATATATAGCAACACGAACATGGTATAGTGAGAGCTCCATGTTTTATGTTAATTCTAAAGGACATAAGTAGTTTTATGTCAACAGAGGGAGAATGTGAGAAGGTATATATTATGGACTGAGGTCCTTATGAATCTAAATGACCGGATATGTTAAGTAGTAGTGTATCAGGGGGTTCCTTGTTTGAATTTCGCTTTGCGAGACATCCCACGCATGAAACTAGCAAACATCGGGATTTAAAGAAAAGTTTGGTCGATAGTACATGTGTTTCGTACTTTGATCATTATACATTTACAAGAATATAATGCAGAGTTGATAATTCCACTATGACTTAAGGCTGGAAGAGTCGCCTAGTTCTGACGAGAAAACTAGCACGGAATGGTTACATCATGTATAGAAAAGCATGCCGAATGCATAAGAACTGATTGTCCAATAATGTGCGAGATATAGGGTGTATGGGTGCCCTAGGTAATTGAAAGTATTGTATAAGGTACCAGATAATGATTATCGTGTGAATTTGACAACATTTAGCCAGGGAAGTCGAAGCTTATTCCGTAAGATTTGTCAGAGGCTTACGTTTCATGAGAAACTGATTTTAGAGCAAGGGGAAGGACTTGTGACACGTGGTGAGGCAAAGTTACATGGATCATGGTTAGAGGTATATTTGAGATAATATAAGATGTATCGTGTTATAAATGACAGTGGTGATGGGATTTAGTGAAGAGAAATATTACTAAATGTAATACCCCGTATTTTTGTGATATTTATTTATGGGGTTAATTAAATTAAATGCGTATTAATTGGAAATTAATCCGGATTAAAATACTAGCGAGATGCGAGTTGGTATTTGAATATAATGTGCATATATGATTACATATGAATATTTAAGTATGAAATTTGTTGTGAGATTGAAATACGGCAATTTGGAAATTTTGTTGAGACGCGTGTGACAGTCGCGTCAGGTTTATATTATGATAATTAAAAAGTGAATTTTAGTTCTATTAACCTTATGGTCGTTTTGAGTGCGCCAACGCGTCCGGAAGGGTCGAAATAGTCAGAAAACACTAGCCGGGGGTTAAGTTTGGGTCCCGGGGCATTATTGGGCCATACCGGTAACTTATAAGGGCAGTTTGGTAATTTTAGAATTTTGGGATTTTTGATTAACGAATTTTAGGAGTTTTAATTGGAAAATTAAAACACCCACTAACCCATTACCAGCCATTATCTGATTAGAGGGCTACAGGGGTTATTAGAATTAGCCCCAAAAGTTCCTAAGACAAAAACCCTAGCCTCCATTGCTACCATTAGAGAAGAAAGCTTGTAGAGGGAGAGATAGAAGGATTCTGCAGAGAGAGAGAGAACCATTCATCAAATTCGTCATCAAATCAGAGATTCCAATAAGGCAAGTGGTTTAATTCTAATTAATTTCAGAGAATGCTTCTTCCATGTGTAGGAATTGATAAAAATCTTATTGTTCTTGGGAGTTTGATAAAAACCCATTAATTTGGAATTAGAAACTTGTATTGTGATGAGGATTTGCATGTAGAACTATATGTAGGGGAATAATTTGATGTTAATACGTTTTGGATGAAATAAAAAACGGATTTATTTAGACTCTTTGATGATTTATAAATATTAGGGTTCATGTTCTTGAAATTTGGGGATAAATGTATGGATTTGATATTTGGATGATGTTTATAATGAATTAATCCCCACAAAAATGTTAGTAGGTGACCTATGTATGTTTAGGGACGATTAGGAACCTTGAACAATTGTTGAACTAATGTTTAGAAGAGATTAGAAGTGAAGAAAAGAAGGAAAAAATGAAATAATGATTTCTGGGCTCGAATATGGCCACTCGTTAGAAGACCTGCCCAGGTCGTTCGAACGAGATCGTTCGAACGAGCTTCTAACGAGTTGACAATTTGGGTTCTAACGAGAGGGATGTTCGTTCGAAGACTTTCGTTCGAACGAGATCTCGTTAGAAGGCCCAATTCGTTCGAACGAACTCTCGTTCGAATAGCCTCGTTTGAACGAGACTTCGAACGAGTTGACAGTTTATGCTTTTTAGCCTATTTTGATCTCGAGTGTCCCATAACCTTGTGTATATGTAGAGATAACCTTCCCTTGATGATTAATTGTTACATTTTGGATGTTTGGGATATAATGAGGAGTCAAACCTAGAAGTGTAGTTTGAACTTAAGGGAAAATATGAAGTAGGACATGAGTGTCTATTACGTTGTGAGAACTACTGACGGCCTAATTTATTATAGTAACCGAGAACATATAAATTGTGTAGTATTATATGTCGGAACTAAAATGAGAAGTGTACCATCAATATATTATGGCGATTACTAAGATGTGTGAATACTTAGTATATGTATTGATTTTATGTGTATGACATACCTACCATACTTGCTATCACGGGAGGTTTACGTTCGCTTAGGGCCTTCTAATCCTTGTGTTGCCCGGATTTAGATTGGTTACCTCGATGAACATAGGTCAGAGAAGGACTTATTGGGATGTTAATAAGTCTGCTGATCGTGGGAGCGCAGGTATGTGCGTGACCCATGTGATGTGACTGTGTTCGCCTCCATTATTTGTGATGTTGTTATCTGAGAATGATTCTTGAGAGATTCGGAATACGTGATCCTTATGTACGTGATGTACCGGGATGGATAGCAGAGTATGTGTGCACCGCAGCTTAGTCTCGGGGTGCTTGTATTGTATATTTATGATGTGAATAATATACACTTAATTAATGGGAACTTTCATGATTGGTATTGTGAATAATTTTATGGTAATGATTTGAGAAAACAAAACGGGTTAACTGATAGTGAATGGTATTTCTAATTGAGAATCTGAGAGTAAGTAAAGTCCTCTATTTAATTGATAACGTTAGAATGTAATATGTGAATCGAGTAGTAAGGGGTAGAACTTATTACAGTTTGGTTAGATATGGATGTCTTATAGATGGGTACGTTAGGAGTGCACATGTAGTCGAGAGGTGAGAATTCCATGTGAGTGCACGTAATAACATGTATTTTGCATTTAATGTTTTAATGTTATTAAAACACTTGTTTTTTTTAAAATGATTTCCACTTTCGGGCTCTGACCCATTTGCTTTCAAATCTATTTTTGTAAAAACCATTTTAGGTGCCCAGCCACAAGGACACCATGCTTAGGATTCTCATTCAGGTGACGAGCTGTAGCTGTTTGTGGAAGTTACATGACTTTGCTTGTAGACGCTTCATCTATCTTGACTCGATATTCTTCAGTTATGAGTTGTAGGGCATGTCGCCCATTTCTGTTAGAGACATTTCATTTATTTCAGTTATTGAGACTTCTGGCATGTAATTATTCAGGATTCAGACTTGTAGTATTATTTTTCAGTTGTGGGATTGTTGTGAGGAGTTTTCCTCCGGATTTATATTTATGTTGTTGGTTATTCATTACTTCATTATAGTGAATGGTAGTTATTCTTTCATTATTCCTTTACTGCATGTTAATCAGACTTAACTTAAAAATTTGGCACTTACTTTTTAAATACTAGGTGGTTAGTAATTATTAAAATGTTTTCGACAGTGATGCTATTAACTGAACCAACTTGGCATTTTGAATTAATTTAATAAAGGAGTAGCTACCCGGTATTTAATTAGTCGGGGTGTCACACTAAATTATTTTGAAATGAGTCACCTGTCTGTATGTCATGGGTGGACCATCCGAAAACAGTTGGGGTTTCTTCAACCGTTAGGGATTCCTAAGTAGTAATAAGAGAGTATTTCCAAGGATTTTATCGCAGAGAGGGTCACGATCCTATATGGTGATAGTGAATCGGTTAACCGAAGTAGCTCCCGTTATGGCCGTTAGGACTGATCATACTAGGGGATATGATGCAAAATCTTTTTAACCGAGATAGTGAGATTACATATGGTACCGTTTAATATTGTGTCCAATTATGACGAGATATTTGTCTTTTGATTTAGGAAGAGTGTTCATGAGACCATAGTTACCGAGTTGTGATTTAGTAGGGCCTATTATCCACAGACGAATGGGTAAAACAAGCGGAATAATCAAATATTGGAGAATAATATATATGTGTACCCTTGAATCTTAGGGAAGGACGGGAACAATACCTTCCACTAGTGGAGTTTGCATGCAATAACTCATAATTTCAGTTTTGGGCATGGTGCCAGTTGAGGTATGGTACGACAATCCTTGTTGTTCTCCTACTTGTTAGTTAAAATAGGAGACCAGGTATTATGTAAAATATCATAGATGAATTGATAATTAAAGTATATAATGTGTGTAAAATATATACTATGCAAATAACCTATTTGTGTGCGATCATCGCGAGACGAGATCGTATGTATCTAAAGAACGATTAATCTACTGAGATGCGAATAGTAGAAGTCTAGATAGTGAATATCTAAAATAAGTTTAAGCACTAAAAATTAAATAGTAAGGCTTGGGCAAGAACCTACGTGGTAGGGTAACCTAGAGTTTTAAAATGATCATAGGTGAGGTGTTCATTATTAACGGTATTTGATAGCATACTGTATGAGCGGTACGGAGTAGTTCACTTGTGAGCGCGAGGATATGATGCGCAACATATAGCCGAGTTGTTCTTATCAAGTACATTTTTTCAAATTTCGAGATGAAATTCCATTGTAGGGGGGTATGTTACACCACGTATTTTTAGTGATTTTTAAAATGGGATTAATTAGAGTTTTTTATGGGATAATTGAAAATTAATCCGGATTTAAATATTACTCAGGAATAAAGTAATATGTGAATTGTATTGAATATTACTTGTGATTGAATATTACTTGTGATTAAAAGTAATATATATGATTATGACTTTACAAATGATAGTGATTTTTATAAATTATCGCGAGTGACGAATACGACAATTATAATAATTAAGTCGGGATGCGCATGTGAGTCGTTTTAGGACTATAATTAAATGGAAATAAAGGTAAAATGTTTTCATATCATCCAAATGGTTGTTTTGACTGCGTCAAAGTGTTCGACATGGTTTTAATAGTCGAAAAGGTCTACTTGGGTGTTTGATTTGGTTCTCGAGACACTTTGCAATTGAATAGACACCCCGAAGGGGTACTTTGGTCATTTTACTTGGGAAGTGAATAGTAACCATGAAAATTGAAGAGTATTTATAGTCTAAAAGATGGTAAATTCATAGTTTTTTCACCAAACTTAGAGAGAAAGCCTTAGGGGAGAGTAAGGGATTTCTCTAGAAGTGAAGAGACACCTCTAGGAAGCCAAGAGGCCAAACGTCATCCTACATCACCGTTGCCACCGAAAGTTGGTCGAAGAAGGAATAGGACCACTAGTAGACTATCATCCCCAAAGGTTTAGACGTACAATCTAACAGAAACTGATTAACTATTGCAAATGCTACCATGTATACTGTCCATGTTAGGTTGTTTAGAAAATTCTAAAAAGTGATATGAATTGATGATTTTTTATGAATCTTTGAAATGAGAATTGTATAAGATTGATCTCTTTCTGAGTTTAGCATCAACTCCATGAAATATATGAATTACTTGGTGAAGAAATTTGGGATTTATATGCTTAATTGATGATAAAGTCAAAACTAGAATTCTAGAGATTGAATATGAAATTTGGGTCGATTTATACATGTTGATGATAATTAATTAATTTGAAACATTACGACTTGCCCGTATATGTTAGTATATGATTTGGGTTAAATGAATATAAATTTGGAGATGTCTAATTATGATTTTGAAGATGAAAAATGTTAAAACTCGTAGGTAAGCATATGCAGAATTTGGGAAAATATCTGATCGATCGATCGATCGACTCAAGAATGTTGATCGATTGACTGATCTATTGATCGACCAGGAAAAGTGGATCGATCGACTCCCCCTGTAAATTTGATTTAATTACTACTTAAAAATTTATTTAAATACAAACTTTGAGAAATATTTGGTGATGATTAATTGAACAAATTCGAACTTAGAGGAGGGTTGTAGGGTATACTTAAGTCCCGAAAAATATTATTTTTTTTGGGATGGAATGGAGGAAATTAACGATTGTTAATTAAATTCGTTATGGTTGAATATATATATATATATATATATATATATATATATATATATATATATATATATATATATATATATTGGGATTTAAATCGAGTAAAGGATGATTTAAGGCTAGGACCAGTAGTAAGGGAGTTATTATTACAAGAATAACCTTAGGCTTTTGTGGTATTAACCCTTATAGGTGAAATAAAAGGGTTAAGATTGAATTAGAAATTATCGAGAAATAAACCTAATGTAATATGATTTTAATTCATAGAAATTCGGTAATTGTGATGACATGGACTAATAGGATGTGAGTGGCTATCTACTGAATTTACATGAGAAATAAATGATTACATTTCAAGTAATGAGAGAAGCTCGTGAATATAATTTAAGAAGTAAAGTCATAATGTGTAAATACGTAGGATATGTGAGATAAATATACTAGGCATGGAAATTATTATATGAGTTGTGCGTGTGCCCTATTGTTATTATATATAGGTGGGGTGAATACCAATATTATTAGTTATTGTGTGTATGACACACCTACACTGCTTGCTATCGAGGTGGAGGTTTTGAGTTATGGTCAATCTTATCCTGATGAGCCCAATTTAGGGGATTTTAGATTCATACCTTGAGCATAGAACCTTAGACAAGTCCTATCGGTGTGAATGATAGTTTTGAGGGTTGAATGGGAGCGTAGGTATGTGCGTGACCCAAAGTCCTTTATACAGCGAGAGATGTATCAGGACATGATAGCAAAGTATGTTTGCGCAGCACCTATGTCTTAGGGGTGCCGTAATGGTATATATAATAGTATGATGAATATATAAACTATGATGTGATCTATTGTGTGAAATAGTAGATTATACTATATATACTGGGATGTAATCTACTGTGTGAAATTTATAGATTAACATATATATACTATGAGGTAATCTACTGTGTGAAATTGTATATGAAAATGAATAATGAAATCTGATAGAATTAAGTAAGTGATTACTTAATCCTAAAGATGTGAAAGTTCATATTAAAGATAAATGAACATATTTAATTATCATACGCATTATGTGGGAAAGAAGGGTAAATGATATGGGATAGAATCGTAATTGAGAACCTTAATTAGGGAGATAATAAGTTACGTTAGGCATTCAGACTAGATGAGAGGTGAGAATTCTCAAGTGAGTGGCCGAGAATCTAATATGTACATAATAGTTATTTAATTTCACTTGTTAAGCACTTGCTATTTTTTTAAAATCAAATTATAATTGGGATCTGACTCGTTTCCTTGCATAATCTCTTGTCTATTGTATATTGTACATAAAGTATCCAGTATCAGGGATGTCGGCGTAGAATATGGATATCTCGACGGGTTATAGCTGCTACTAGAGAGGCAAATTTGTTTAGACACTTCCATTATGTTGATTCACATATCTGTAGTATATACTTTCATTTTGGGCATGTCGCCTAGGATTCTAGTTATTTCATTTCTATTCCAGAAATTGTAATCATTTATGTTAGTACTGTTGATATTAGTTTTATTTTATGGTAATGAAATATTTTTACTCGAGAGTTATTCCAACCACATTTAGTCTTGTTGAGTTTTGATGTGATGTTTCCTATTATTACTATGCTTTGTGGAATGGTTTTAATGAAATTAAAACTGGAAAAGTTTTTGACCCTAGATTAATTAATTATTAGGTGATATAATGAAGAAATTATTTTTCGCTAATGATGCTAAGAATGAACCAAGTGGATATTCTGATTTAATTTAATTAAGGATTGATCACTCGGTGTTTAATTAGGCGGGATGTCTCATGAAGTCGTTCGAACGAAATATCGAACGAGAACTTTCAGAAATATCGTTCAAACGAACTTTGAGACTCTAATCTCATTCGAACACAATCATTCGAACGAACTCAAAATGTCGTTCGAATGACATTCTGCGCGAAAATTTTGATGATAATTTTTATTTTTAACTTCTTCCTCTCCCACTTTGTCCATTAGTTTTTAACCATTTAGGGGATGTTTTTTCCATCAGACTTTTGGAGGGGTTTTCACATACTTAGAGATCAAATCTTCATATTCCAAATGTCCCTTTTACTTTAGAGTTTACATGAATTGATTTCTTCAAAACACACATGTTTACAACCATGTTTTTAGTTTAATCCAAGTTCCTATTTATATATCTTTGCTTGGATAATATTTGACACTGGGTTTCTTCTCTACCCATAAAAGGAGATTGTTTGGATTTCTTATCTACCAAAAAAGGAGGTCATTTTCTTGGTTCGTGGTGTATATACGTTAGAAAGGCCATCGTATGTTTTGACGATAGCTGTGCCCTATCGGTGGATTTCGAGACCGCGGTGGAGTCCATAGTTGTCGACTAGGTGGAGGTTGATGCAAGAAGGAGCGTCAAGGCTTGGACGGAGTCAAGTCGTGTGTTTCAAGTCTTTTGTCTCGTATTTGTAAACATACCATACTTAGTGGACTTGTAGGTAGGGGAGTCCAAGGTTTTTCCCATTGTGGATTTTTCTCGTACATCGCGGCGTAGTGTGTTTCTGATTTATTTTATCTTTCTAAATATGACTTAGATTCATTCTAGGTTAATCAAGATAAAATTTGGTTTAAATCACAACTTCGTTTAATTTGGTGCTAATTAACTTTGGGTAAATTTTATTATAATGTAATTAAAGTCGGTATTAATTTAATTAGATAATATTCATGCTTGGTTTGTTTAACTTGAATTGAATTAAATTTTGGTTTAAGTGGAATTTAAAATGTTTGTGTAGTTTAATTTCACTTTAAGATTCATTTATTTTTTTTCAAGTGTTTGATTATGCTTTTAAAGTAATGAAAATTAAATAATTTCTGAAAAAAAATTATAATTTGGAATATCATTGAACCATCTCATAATTTGTGTTTAAAATTTGGGGGCATTCGTCCACAACAAGTGGTATCAGAGTGACAACGCTAATCTATTGTGTTAAGATCCTTAATTTTTATTTGGTTTAAAAAAGAAAAATTTACTGTTTTTAAAATTTCGTGTTTTTTATGGTTCAAATTATGCATACTGGAAAGTGTGAGATGAGAGGGTGTGGCAATTAGTAGTTAATGAGTGGTCTCCACCTACGTGTCTAGGTGAAAATGAGCGTGTACCTAAACCTGTAGAGAGATGGAGTGAGAATGAACTTAAATTAGCAAATTTTAATTCCCATGGTTTGAATGCTCTCTTTAGTGCGGTTACACCCGATGAGTTCCATCGGATTATGACGTGTGAAACGTTTAAGGAGGCTTGCGATATACTCTAACTCACCCATGGGGGAACAATTATTGTTAAGGCTTCAAAACTCCAAAGCATTACCATTCGATTCGAAACCATTAAACTGGTTGAAAGTGAGTCTTTTAATGAATTGTATGCTAGACTTTCGGATATTATTAATTCATCATTTAATTTGGGAGAATACATAACCGACAAACATGTAGTAAATAAAATTTTGAGGTCCTTACCCGATAGGTTTATTTCAAAAGTGACCCTGTTAAATTTTTTACCCACTTTAGCCTCTACGAAACTTGAAGAGCTCGCAGGTGACTTAAAAACCTATGAACTTGACATGTTTACCTCCAAGGATGAGAAGAAGAAAGATATGATCATCGCTTTGAAAGCCCAAAAGGAGTAAAAATAAATTTTGGATGATGAGAGTGACATCGATTTTGACGAGAGACAGTCTTAAAAAGGATTTTAAGAAATTTAGTAAATCTAAGCATTACAATGCCGAGAGAATCCCTAGAAATCATAATGAAGACCTTAACATTGATGAGTCAAATAGATGTTATGGTTGTGAGGGTTATGGCCATAGGTCAAGATAGTGTACCACTAAACTAAGGAGGGAGGGCAAACAATAAACTTCGTATAATTCCACCCTTAGTGATAATGAAAAGGAATAGGGACCCGATTCCCCATTGAGCACAACTTTACTGCATTCATGGCAACTCATGTGAGCATCGATAGTGAATCTTCCCATGAAGATATTTGTTTACATGACACTTCTGAGGCCATTGTTTATGAATTCCCAAAGTTTTATGGTATAGAGAGTGGAGTTGAAAGCGAAAGTGAGAATGAAGAAGAGGTTGATGTGAGTGAACTTCAAGTAGCTTTTCAAGAGTTGAATGCCGAATCGATAAACTTAAAAAGGGCAAACTTGAAGTTGGAGGCTTTTTTATGAGAACGTGCCAAGGTTAATACTAAGAGTGCTTTAGTGGAAGACCTTAGGACACGTGAGAGAGATCTTCATAAGAAGCTTGAGTATGTAGAAGGTGAGAGAGATAGACTTATAGGTTTAATGGAGGCTATGAAGAAAGAGCTTCATGGGCTTGTAAAGAGTAAGTGTTTACTTGAGTCTAGAATTTTAGAGTTAGAAGAGAAGTTGAGAGATTCAGGTAGGGTCAAATTTGATTTGGAATGTAGGTCTAAAAAATTAGATAAAATACTTGGAACCGTCCAAATTAAAAATGACTTGTGTGGTATTGGTTTTGATACTTAAAAAAATTCAACTAATAAATCCAAAACCATAAGTTTGAGAGAATCTACTACGAACACTTTCAAAGGTCAAGGTACCACTTTTCGTCGAGTCTTTGCTTGTACAAATTATGGTAAAAAAGGTCATCTTAGAAAATTTGTGTTTTGAAGTTAAAAAGGGTCCTAGGAAGTCTAATGGTAGAGTCACCAAATTTTCCAAATCCCAATAGTGTCACACTTCACTAGTTTGGGTTAGGAGATCTGATTTGGGGTCTTTACAATAGATGATTTTTTTATTATCATTTGCTTGCACTGATACCTCCATTGATAAATCTAGAGGTTAAATGTGTTAGCTTTATTTGCATACACCAACTTATGCGCATCATGATATATTCTTTCTAGTTGTATGTTTGTTTGTCATTTTTTAGTTTTTGCTTCATTATAAATGATAGGGGGAGAAATGGTATCTATTCCTATTATAATCGTATCTTAGTTTGGGGGAGACTTATCTTAGGAGGAGACGTCTTTCTAAGTAGGTTATTTGTTTTGATAAAGGGGAGAATTAATTTAGAGGGAGTATTTATTTTATGCATTTAATATTCTTGATATTCCCTATGCGTTTGATAGTTTGCTTAAGTATACAGGAATTCTTCTAAATCGTAACTTTCATCGTCAGCAAAGATAATGATCCTTGGGTTGTTTTAGTTAAGTTATGTACTTTTATTTTGGGTGGAACATTTTTTATAAGTCTAGTAGAGCTTGACGGCCCTTTAGGATTTTTCTTTAGATTTTGTCCCGAAATAGCCAAAGGGGGAGATTTGTAAGGACACAAATTTCCAATTGAGTCCCTTGTTGTTTTAGCTCAATTCGAATAAAAACGTTTGAGTCATAGGATAGAGTTATTGACCATCCTTCAAGCCTATGACATTCTAAAGTTGAAGACTTAGCGGCCAAGTTTAAAGCTTCATCAAAATATCGAGTTTATTGTGCCTCGTTTCTACGTCAACATCATTTTTCTGTTTACTCCTAAGCTATGAATGCATTGCATATTTATATAGGAGCTTGGAACAATTAGTATTGGGTGTAAGTTTTTGTTTAAACTGTTGTTTGTTTGTAGAAAGTATCTTTAAAACTTTAAAATAAATTTTCTGGGCTAAATCTGAATTTTTATAAATTCTGGAAAATCGTTTCGAAGTTGTCGTTCGAACGAGATTTTCGTTCGAACGAGGTTTGCCATCGATTTTGCCACGGGAACTTCGTTCGATATTTTCGTTCAAATGAGTTGGTTTGTTCTAACGAGAATGTCGCTCGAACGTGTTTGGTAACGAGATTTCCCATCTGGCCACTGGAACTTCGTTAGAAGGGTCGTTCGAACGAAAATCTCGTTCGAACGAGATTTTTGACAGGAAATTAAAATGGTAGTTTTGGGCAGTTTTTGATAGTTTTTTCCACTACTTTTCCCCACTAACTTTTGACTGACTTATGTAGTGCGGAAACCAACTATTTTGGATTAAATTTTTCACATCCTTCCATGTCCAAGAAAGAGTTTGAGAGCAAAATTTCAAAAGGAAAAGGTTCAAGTTTGAGTGTTCATTTTTCAAAGAAAAATCTTTAAAACACTTATGTTATACACCCATAGTTTGTTTATTCCAAGATTTCGTATAAATATCTTGCTTGGAGTGTTTGGCATCGGTTTATCTCTACACCTTGAAGAAGAGAAGTTTGGGTTTACTTCTACATCCCTCAAAGAAGAAGTTTCGAGTTTTACTGCGGCATTCTCATGTGGTGAAAGGCACCATGTGTGGTTGACGGTGTACCTAATGTCTCATTGGTGAAGTCCAAGGTTCCGTTTGAGCTCTGGGGTTGTCGACTAGGCTGAGGTGCTTACAAGAAGACGCGTCAAGGCTTGAAAGGGGTCTAGTCGAGGAAGTAATTAATCTGTCTTGTAATTGTAAAATCATACTTAGTGGACTTAAGGCTAGGTCCGTCCGAGTTTTTTTCCCGTTGTGGGTTTTTCCTTGTACATCGCGGTGTAGTGGATGTTTACTTATTTTATCTTTCTGCAAATCTCACATTAGATGCATGCTTAGGTAAAAAGATAAAATTTGGTTTAAGTCACTACTGAATTAATTTGGTGCACAATTTATTTGGGTAATGTTTAATTAATTTAGTTCAAGTCATTTAATTTGATAAAATTTTGTTTGGCCTAAAATTGCAAAAATGGATTCATTAATATTGTTAGGCAAATTTCTAGGACTTGGATTGAATTGATTGGGTTTAAGTGAAATTAACATAAGTGTGTGTTTAATCCTTTTTCACTTGGTTTTATTTTAATTTGAGATAAATTAAAATTTGTTCAGGTTGAACCATCTCGCTTACGCATATTTAAAAAGGAAATTGTCTTTTTGTAGTAAGATTATTTAAAATTGGGGGCCTCGCGTTCCAATAAGTGGTATCAGAGAATAAATGATAAATTACTTCGTTAAAGATCCTTTAAATATTTTTGGCTAAAATAGAATTTTCCCCATTTTCAAAATTTCCTATTTTCGATGGTTCTAACTATGAGTATTGGAAAGCGCAAATGAAATTGACACTAAAATCTATAGACAAGGGAATTTGGTTATCTGTCGTCAACATGTGGTCCCCACCTACTCATTTACTAGATAATGAGCGGGTTCCCCAACCCGCCGATAGATCGAGTGAGAATGAATTTAAACTTTCAAATTTTGATTCCCGAGGTTTAAATGCCTTGTTTAGCGCGGTCACACCGGATGAATTCCGACGCATAATGACGTGTGAAACCGCTAAAGAAGGTTGGGATATTTTACAACTCACTCATGAAGGTACTAGTGTCGTTAAAGCTTCAAAACTCCAAAACCTCACCACTCAATTTTAAACCATCAAAATGAACGAAAATGAAACTTTTGATGAATTTTATGCTAGACTTTCTGACATTGTTAATTCATCTTTTAATTTGGGAGAGATAATACCTGACAATCGAGTAGTAAAGAAAATTTTAAGGTCCCTACCCGATAGATTTATTCCTAAGGAGATCGTGTTAAATTCTTTACACACTTTAGCCTCTACGAAATTTGAAGAGCTAGTAGGTGATTTCCAAACCTATGAACTAGACATGTTACCCTCTAAAACTGAAAAGAAAATAGATAAGGGCATTGCTTTGAAAGCTCGAAAGGAGGAAAAAGGATACGTTGGTCATTGATGCAAATAAATGAAGGACCACGCTCAGTTTTTCATTCCGTGGGTATGGGCTCCCTCGTGTCCTGATAAGTGATACAAAATAATGAGTCTACGAAAAATCTTAACAAGTGGCTTTCATTGTTAAGTCACCATAATAGGTGGGGTTTACGAAAAATTTAACAAGTTATTTTCATTGTTAAGTCACCGTAATAGGTGGAGTTTACGAAAAGTATTAACAAGTGGTTTTCATTGTTAAGTCACACTTATAGGTGGAATTTACTAAAAATATTAAGAAGTGGTTCTCAATATTAAGTCACCGTTATAGGTGGAGTTTACGAAAAATCTTAACAAGTCGTTCTCATTGTTAAGTCACCATTATAGGTGAAATTTATAAAAAATCTTAACAAGTGGTTCTCATTGTTAAGTCATCGTTACAGGTGGAGTTTTACGAAAAAAATTAACAAGTGGTTCTCATTGTTAAGTCACAGTTATAGGTGGAGTTTATGAAAAATCTTAACAAATGGTTCTCATTGTTAAGTCATCATTATAGGTGGAATTTATGAAAAATCTTAACAAATGTGTTTTCATTGTTAAGTCACCTCAAACGGCGGAGTTTATCGAAAAACCTTAACAAGTGTGTTTTCATTGTTAAGCCACCTTTAACGGTGGAATTTTTTTTTTAAACAAGTGTGATTTCATTGTTACGTCACCTCTAATGGCGGAGTTTACCAAAAATCTTAACGAATGTGTTTTCATTGTTAAGTCACCTCTAACACTGGAGTTTACGAAAAAATCATAACAAGTGTGTTTTCATTGTTAAGTCACCCTTAAGGGTGGATTTTGACGAAAATCTTAACAGGTGTATTTTAATTGTTAAGTCACCTCTAACGGTGGAGTTTAAAAAAAATCTTAACAAGTATGTTTTCATTGTTATGTCACCTCTAATGGTGGAGTTTACGAAAAATCTTAACAAGTGTGTTTTCATTGTTAAGTCACCTCTAACAGTGGAATTTAAGAAAAACCTTAATAATTGTGTTTTCATTATTAACTCACCTCGTAGGTGTGAGATTGCAAAACACATTAAAAAGTGGTAATTTGGGCGAGTCAAACCTCATCGTAATTTGGGAAATTCAATAATACGTACATGCACAAGAAGCCTCGTCATGATTAAGACGAGCCAAAAACACATGCATGCACTATAAGATTAATAGAGAAACAATGAAATAGTTATTCTGTAAACTATAATGATACTTCCACCAAGCTTGGATGAGAAGGATAAAAGAGAAACACTGAAGTAGTTATTATGTAAACCATAATAATACTTCCACCAAGCTTAGTTGATAATGATAAAAGAGAAACAATGAAGTAGTTATTATGTAAACGATAATAATACTTCCACCGATCTTGGTTGAGACTGATAATTGATAATGAAGATGTAGTTATTATGTAAACCATAATAATACTTCCACCAAACTTGGTTGAGAATGATGAACAATGAAGTAGTTGTTATGGGATCATAATAAATTTCCGAATAGCTTTGTTGAGAATAATGAAAGAGAATGATGAATGAGTTATTATGTGCCCATGATAATACTTTTTATCAAAGCAGAGTTACGAACAACCATAATAAAATCGCGGATGCATGTTCATATAAATAGGAATGGGTGCAACACTCATAGTATATCACTCATATGAAAAGAATGATCATGAGGTCCTTCGAAATATCAAAGCCAAAAATATGAGATTTAAGATATGAGATATGAGTGTATCATCAAGATGAAATTAGATACGAGATTATTACCCACGATTAACAAGTTGATCGAACATATCAAAATCGACTAAAGGTGTTTCGTACATATAGTCGATATATTTTAGACATGCATCAATATATCAACTAGATATACGAGGGGCAAATGTAGGAGGGGCTTAGTGATAAGCCTCTCATTAAATTATTAAATGATATTAGAGATGATTAATATTGATAAAAGTCCATGTGTTGATGCGACTAAGGTATTATTATCCACGTCCGGCATATCACGCGTATATGTGTATTATTTATATATTAACTAGACAGTATTCTAGTATTGAGGGTACACCATATGTTACGGTACATAAGTCATCCCAATTAAGACATATGTCACCATAAGTTATTTGAAACATGGCTCCACGCTATATTGTACATGTCGCAACCCACTTGGGTTGTTTTTGTTATAAAAAGACTTCATTTACTTACATTTAAAGAAGAGAGATCTTCTTGGCAGATAAGGGATATTTCTTGTCTTATGCGTTTTTAGAGAATATTTTAGAAAAGAGTTTTGAGATGAGTTCTTTTAGAAGAGTTTCCCAACCTTTCACCTCTCGAGTTCCACCATAATGAGTTTTTTGGTGAATAGTGCGAGCCCATGAACTATGATGACTTTGATTCTGACTATGATGGATACGTAGGCACAACCGAAGTTGCTCAAGTCAAACACGTACAAAAATCGGGTATTTCCCCATATTAAACTCCCCTCTTACAGTTGAAATCACTAAAGGTGAAGTTTCCATCGATGATCACAGCAATTGTTTTTCTTAGAGGTAGAAATTTTAAAAATCAACTTTGCCTGTTTTTTTATGTGTTCACTAATCTTATCAGTACATTGGTTTGATGTACAAATTTTTAAATATGTTATTTGTTTATTTTGATTTACTAATTTCTTAGGAGTTGTAGATTTTTTTTATTATTATCAATCATGTTTCGACTTTTGAGACATTCTCCCATTTTTTCACTCATAGGTACTCATTTTACAAATTTCTCACACTCAACAAGTGTTGTTTACTTTTTGGAGTTATTTTGCATTTATTCACTTTATCTTTCTTTGATTAGTTGTGGATCATTACTCATACTTTTGAGGACTTTTACTTCTCCCCATATTCTACACTTTACCCTATATATGAATGAACTTATTTTTTTATCAAAAAAAAAACTTTTTTATGCTAGCTTGCATAAAATCCCATGTATTTGTAACTTGAGTTGGACATTGTTCTCCCAAACTGAATATCTTGGCTTCAATTTTATTAAAAAAATTGCTATCCATGTCATTGACATCATTTATCTCTTATGTTGGTTTTCTTTTCTGAATGAACTTCATATCACGACAGAGATGAAGATACTTCAAGTACGGAGAGTTTGAGATGTGGCTTGGGTGGGAAATAGAGAGATTTCCTGTGTAAGTTGCTTTTTTTTAAACCAATGATAGCCTACTTTACTTTAGGGACACCAATGCTTTGAATAAGATATCATCATTTATATACTTTGACAACCAATCAACAGAGCCCATGGCTCAAGGCAATCTAAAAAATAAAAATCATTTAGGTAAGTGGAAATGTGCATACGAAATTAGTTTTGCTGAGTGTTTGAGGATATCATTTTTTTATTGGGGAGATTAATTTGTTTGACAATTTATGTGTTAATCACAAAGGTATTAGCTATTAGATCACGTGTCTCTGCTTCTAATGTTTTTTTTATAGTGTTTTAAGTTTGTGGTTGGATAATTTCCTCTTTTTGTTTGATACAAGGTATGTTTTCATAATTTTAGTTTCATTTGAATTTAGCACCTATTGAAATTACCTACTAAGAATGTTATGTCACGTGTGGTTGACATTTAGTTATTGTTTTACAAATGTTCAAGGAAACGTCTAAAGATGGAAAAGGTAATTAATGACGTAGTTGTCCAAAGTAATTAATTGGTACGATTTAGAATTCTCACGTCTTCATTTAAAGTGTCTTCAAACATGTGTGCGGCGAAACCCCATAGTATGCTTTATTGTTGCTTTTAGATTTCTCATTTTATTCTCTTCTTCTTGGTTTGTTTGGTAGAAGAAACGGACATAATAATGGCCTCCATGCAACATAAGGTCATGTGGTACTACAATCGATGAGTACGAAACCGAACATTCAAAGCTGGTGCTCTTTTCATCAGGAAAGAAATGCAATCAATGACGAATCTAAGACATAGATGCTTGAAGATAACAGGAATGTACGAGCTAAATTAAGTCATCGATGAACTTAGGTTTGAATTTTATGTAATTTGGTAAGGCACAAATGCTATCTCTCATGGCTTGAATTTTATTACACACATGAGGTTTGAATCCTTCATTATTTGAAACTGAATTAAGTCATCAATGAACACATTAGGTGGTGATTGTGAGCATATGTTTCAGTTTCAAAATTCAATTCTTTTTTTCATCCGGGTAATGATTGTTAACACATTGATCGCCTAATATGTTTATTTATCATTCAGTTGCGATTTATGTATTGATAATTCAATGTATTATACATTGAATAATTGTATTTTGGTTAATCAATTAGAGGAATAATTTTAAAATTTTAAAGGAGGCTTTGTGGTTAGCTATCTCTATGTTTAGTTTAGGTTTTATGTTCACGTACTTAGTGTTTTAACTACCAACCCACTTTGTTCTTACAAGTCATGGTGAGAGCTCCATTTAGTCACCTGCTTCAGGTGCGTATATTGTGCTCGGTAATGGTCTCTATTCTCTATATCATGTGTGTTTTTCATTTAACATGAATGAATTACACGCCATTGTATATTAGTCGATGTTACATTCATATTAGTTAATATCATTCAAGATTTTACATGATAAAATTTCAATAGTCATGGAATGAGGCTTCGTTATGCAAATTAGTTTGGGACGCAAATTGGATTAGGGGAAATTAATTTGAAATTAATATCATTAGTGGTTTAGATCGTAATATTATTGCTGCTACAACTTCTATGGCTCTGAAATGCATTAATCGAGGTTGGGAAATGGTGGATAATATACTATTCAGGTAAATAAATGGAGATATTTATATGATTAATAAAATGTTCATTGATATTGTAATCTAAGTTGAAAATAAGGTATACCATAGTATGGATTAATGTTCAAAGGTAAATGCATAGTTCAATAAGCACATACCCCAACCCGATTGAAGTTTATATATCTCATTTAAAGTTTTTGTGCAAGGCAACTTCAATTCAACATCATGGAATCTCCCATCTCTCACATTTTATGGTATACCTTTTATTCATGTCTCAAATTTTAATTTTAATTATATTTATCTCTCTATGTTTTGGTTTTAATTTGACTTTGGTATGGATAGATTTCAAGGCACAAGTAAAAATTTTATCGTTGTACAAAGGTTCGAAATGTTGCACCCTCAAAAGGCCTGATCAGAAGTTTGGAAACACTTCACAGAGGTTAAAATTGTTATCGCTGCAAAGAGCTTAACTTTGCTGATTGGTTAAACTTCAAACAACAAAGGTTATCATTGTTATCGATGATTCAGTATACAAACTGATTCAACCTTCTTCATGAGTATATAGACTTCTTCACGGTATACCAAATAGTTACTTTCTCTATTGAGGGTTACCTATTTGGTAAATCCCAGTAAGACTGACCAGTTTACCAACTTGCCTATGCTTGGAATAGTCAGATTTTTCTGAACTGGTTCAAATTTATAAACTACTATAAGGTCAATTTTTCTATGATGGTTCAAATTTGTAAACAACATAAGTTACTTATAATGATGTTTTTTTTTGTTATTCTAGGAATTCATTTACTGTATTTCGAGTACTTAGACGAGTTAAATGAATCAAATTGGGTTGTTGGATTTTCTTAATAAAAGGCATACTTTTTACTATTGATGCATTTATGTTAAATGAGCTCAACTATTATTTCACATTATTGTCATTTTTTATTCTTTATTTTCATTATGACATTTTTTTAAAGGACATTACGGTCAATTTAAAAAAAAAATACACCTCCTTTTATTGGGGAACATATTTTTATCGTTTTGCAATTACGTGCTTTGGGAAATTTTGCCATTTTGCAATTACATACTTTCAAAATTTTCGTCCTGCCTTCGGGCACGGGCATTCAGCTAATATATATATATATCGTAGATTTATTCATGGGGTAGGTGCATGTAGGATTGGGTGTATCGACGCCCAATCGTAGCATTCTTTTGGTAGCCATATGTAAGCCTTATTTTATTTGCATGATTTTATGTTTAACATATACGCTTTGTCGACTTTCAAAGAAGAAATTCCTATATTAGCTGGGGAAAATGTAACACCTCGTGATTTTTAGCCGTAAAATCCTTGCTAAAAAATTTTGAGAAAATAATTTTGGAGTTTTATTTAACTTTGGTATGAAAAAAATGTTAGTTTTTGTCTATTAAAATAAGGTTTTATTTGGAATTTAAATCAAGAATAAAATATGGAATTTTTTAGTTTTATATATAAAATCGGGGAATTCTTTGTGGGACAGGTCACCCGAATCGGTTTGGCCCGGGGGGGGAACCCATTTGCACCGGCAGTAGTGAGGTAGGTTAGATTTTTCTTTTAAAGTTTGGTTGGAACTGAAACTCTTTTCTTTTCCTAAAATATATAGGCACTTTTTTAGGTTCTTTAAAACACTTTTAACCCTTCTCAAAAAGTCGTAGCCTCTCTGAATATTATCTCCTCTCTTCTACAAAACCTAAATCCCATTAAACAAAAGTTTCAATCCAAGTTTTGAAGATCTAAAACAAGTTTCTCAAGAATGACTAAGAATGTGCCTTCAGTATTTTCACGAGAGGAACACAGCTATGTAATCAAATTTTTAATATGGTTCCTTTACATACATGAATACATCTATTGTTTCCCTTAAGTGTTATGCGTTTTAGATATTTCCTAAACTTTAATAAATGGTGTTTTTCTTAAAATAAATTCGGAAGATTAATTAGGGAAAGTGAAAGTAATTACGGGACTATTTTTATTCAAATCTAAAAATATAATTAAGACATTAAACAATCGCATGTTTAGAATAGAGATTTAGGTTCAGATAGAATTGTGGGACGTTTCCCATATATAAAGATATGAAATTGTTATAATGTTTCAATTTGAATAAATGTGATATTCATGTGTAAGTTGTAGAATGGATTTGTTATTGTGTAATATTATGAATATGAATGTTAAAAATGGAATCTTGTATTAATAAAAAAAGAAATCACTTTTATGGGAATTATGAAATTTAACAACTTGTGTGACTTTATGTAGAACTTGTTTAATTATATATTTAAACGCACCTAAAATTTTATGAGATTGGAATCGGAGAATTAATTGAAACAATTGAAACTATAAATTCAAAATATACTTTAAGTGAATATGGTTTGTGTTAATATTTTGGCACGGCAAGGACATTGGGTTTTGCGGGTAGTTATGACTTTACCTTTATTTCTTAGGTTGCTTATTTGGTATGGGACTAGTAGGTAGGCCTTATTTTTTGTGACACTTTCTAGGTATGGGACTAGTCAGTGTAGGTTCGTACAGTTGGGTATTTCCTGGTTTGGGGCTAATTAGTACATCGTTTCGTCGTTCTTTTAGCCTAGGTGAGAGACTAGGTGGTAATTATTGGTAGGCTTTCCTCCTAAGTGGTAGTTTAGGAAATACTTATGGTTTTGGTGATTTCAGGTATGGGAATTGGGATGGTTTAGGCTTGGTTACCAGAATAAAGGTTAGATCTAATAGAGAACTATTGGAACTTGAATAAAAAATGATAATGAATGTTTAAGACAAAGACTGGGAATTAAAATGAGTTTGCACCGCGAGTATGTGGAGGGCCAATAATACTTAGGCTGACTGCGTATAGTTATGTGAGTGGGTGTTGGTGTAACGATTATGTACAAGGCTAATAAAATTGGGCAAAGTGGTTATAGTGACGTCTCGTGCGTGGAACCTCCCAATATGTGGAGTGATAACTAAATTGGGAAAACTGACTATAGTGAAGGGAATGTTTATTGTGTAAAATTATGGGCATGTCAGAAGTATGTGAAAGACTTGTAATATGGTTGATTGGCTATACTAGTGTAGTATTGATAATACGTTAGGAGTATGTGCATGACTCGTGGAGTATGTGCATGACTCGTAATAGGGTGACTCGCTATATTGGTTTCATATTAATATTATTGGCACTCCAAGAGTATGTGAAGGACTCGTAATAGGGTGAACGGGTTATGCTGATGTCGCATTAATAAAATTGGTTATATTAATAATTGGAAATTTGTAATCAAATGTTGTCATAACATAATTAGGCTTAATTGGTGGGGTGGCTTAGTTATCTAGGTAGTTAGTGATATTTTACTTTACGCGCATGTTATAATATCATTTAATTTAATATACACTATTTTAGTATATATCATGTATAATGCTTATGTCTACATTCACTAACCCTAATTCGGAGGAGTAGCTAATGTTCATACAGTATGCGTTGACCCATTGCGTTGACTAACATTTCAGGTATAGTTACTGAAGTAGTTGCATTGGATGGATTGGATACTTAGTGAGTGCAGTCGGCGATTTATCTTTATTAGTTTATTAGTTTGGATCTATTTCATTCCGTCATTTATTTATGAGACTATTGTTTATGGATTTGGTCGACAATTCATCTCCAAACTTGTTTATGATTTTCAGTCAGAGATTTCGTTGGATTATTTATTTGAGTATTCATTTATTGGTTGGAGTTGGATTTTATTCTTGAGTTAGCGTGGTGATATGTATTATGGTTTAGATAATTATATTCATTCGATTAAATTTCATTATATCTTGTGGAAAATAATATTTTTATCGTCTCATATTTCTCTCACATGCAGGTAATGGCATTTTATTGGTGATGCCCGACGTAGTTTGGCGACGACGGCTAGCCACCTTGCTCTCCCAAAAGAGCGAGTTGTTCCAAATTGTATCAGAGCATGGTCTTAGGTCTCATAGGCTATGATTCTGTTTGGATTTCGCATTACTTAACTTTTATTCCTTTTATTTCTTTTTACTTGTTAGTTAACCTTCATTAGTTGTTGTTATTTGCGTCTCTTCAAATGGAGAACACTAGGAGATCGAAAGATGGGAAAGAAGGTTCAATTTTTAGTTTTGCGTCTCAGGGGAGACAAGGTTAGTTTGTTTTGGGTAATGATGAGTTAATGAATATCATTCGTGAGTCCATAACAGCTGGTATTTAAATAGGGAGACAGAGATGGGGCAGCCTTGAGGCGCAAAAGAAGGGTACACGCGCTTCAGTTTGGTAAAAGGTGAGGGCCAGTTTCCACAAGTGCAATCCTCCCACTTTTGTAGGGGATATGACCCAACAGCTTCTCACCAATGGAGGCGTGATATACAGAGGAATTTGAGGATGGTGGATTGTCCAGTTGTGCAGAAGAAAATGTTGGCTACTTTTATGTTGACTGGAAGTGTATGGCATTGGTGGGAGAATGTCACCAAATCTGAGGATAGAGATTACCTAAATTGTGGAGACTTTTTGGAGAAATTAAATGAAAAACATTTTCCTTATTTGTGTAAGAATGAGAAGAAGAAAGTGTTTCTAGATTTAGAATAGGGTTTGAGGTTAGAACTGAGTGTGAATAAGTGTTCATAAATTTATCGATGTTTGCACCGGAAGCGGTGAATAATGAGGAAGAAAAGATGCAGTGTTTCATTAAGGTTCTAACATGGTTAATTAAGAAAATGATTTTAGTAAATTTGGCATACTCTACTTACACTCATTTTGTGGACGTCGAATTGTTGTTCTGTCAACAGATAGTGAATTATCAAAAGTAGTTAGGTTAAAGGCACAAGTCGAGTGGTCAATATAGGAGCAATGCAAGTGTGAAGAATTAGGGTCGTAATGACCAACCATGGAAGAGGTGGAGAGTAATGCTGGGGATGTAAGCCTTTCAGTAATGCAATAAAGTTCCATAAGTCCCCCAAGGACAAGGGCAGGGACATCAGGGGGAACTAGCATGAACTATGCAGTTTGGACCCTATGGAAGCGTGTGTTAAAATTATGGGGAGATGGGACATCGAGCTGCCAAGTGTCCAAAGACGCATGACCAACAGGGTTAAGTGCCTCTATCACTGGCAGAACCGGGTGCACAGGGAGCGCCAGCAGCACCAGAAGTGGGTATGTAGGGAACGATTATGCCAAGGTGTTACCTACTTCCTACTCAAGATCCTCAAGCAAGGAAGGCTCAGTAGGAGCCAAAGCGTGTCTAGTGGGATGGCATGGTGCGCGTTATTTTCTTAGATATGTTTATATATATATATATATATATATATTTTCAAGGATAAAATTCATGTATTAGCGGGGGAGAATGTAATACCCCATGATTTTTAGCTGTAAAATTTTTGTTAAAAAAATTTTGAGAAATTAATTGTTGGGTTTTATTTAATTTTTGAATGAAAAATGTTAGTTTTGTCTATTAAAAATAAGGTTTAGGTGGAATTTAAGTCAGGATTAAAATTTGGAATTCCTAGTTTTATATATAAAATCGGGGGACACTTGGAGTGCCAGGTCGACAGAATCGGTTGGGCCCTGAGGGCAAACCCATTCACACCGACAATAGTTCAGTAGGTGGGATTTTCTTTTAGAGTTTGGTTGGTTCTCAAATTCAATTCTTTTCCTAAAATTTAAAGGTATGAGTTTAATTTTTTTTAAACACTTTTAACCCTTCTAAAAATAAGTAGCCTCTCAAAATATTATGTCCTCTCTTCTACAAAGCATAAACCCCGTAAAACACAAGTTTCTACCCAAGTTTTGAAGATCTAAATCAAGTTTGCTCAAGAACGACCAACGTGTGTTTACTATTTCTGCAAGCGGAACGCAACCGTGTAATCAGATTTTCATGGTGACTTCTTTATAGGTATGAATACTTCTATTGTTTCACTTAAGTGTTATGCGTTTTAGATCTTGCCTAAACTTTAATAAATGGCATTTTTGTAAAAATAAATTAGGAAGACTAATTAGGGAAAGTGAAAGTAATTACAAGGATTTTTTATTCAAATCTAAAAATATAATTAAGACTTTAAACAATTGCGTACTTAAATTAGATATTTGGATTTTGATAGAATTGTAAGATGTTTCACGTATTAAAGCTAATGATATGAAATTGTTATAATGTTTCAATTCGTATAAATACGATATTGATGCATAGCGTATATAATGGATTTATTATGGAATAATATTGTGAATATGTATGTTAAAAATGGAATCTTGTGTTAATAAAAAAAATATCACTTACATAGGATTATGAATTTTTACAACTTGTGTGACTTTTAGCAGAATCTATTTAGTTATATAATTAAACGGAAGTAAAATTTGATGAAATTGGAATCAGAGAAGTAATTGAAAGAATTGTAACTATAAATTAAAATTTTAGTTTATCAGAACATGATTTATTCCAATATATCGACACCGCGGCGATGTTGGGATTTTTGGGGTAGTTATGATTTTACCCTTATTTTTTAGGTTTCTTGCTAGGTATGGGACTAGTAGGTAGGCCTTGTTGTTGATGATAATTTCTACAGATGGGACTACTAAGTGTAGGTTCATAAGGTTGGGTATTTCCTGAGTGGGTGCTAGGTATTATGTCAATGCGTTGTTCCATTACCCTAGGTGCAAGACTAGGTGGTAATTACTAATAGGCTTTCCTCATAAGTGATAGGTTAGAAAATACTTTTGGTTTTGGTGATCTCTAGGTATCGGACTAGGGATAATTTAGGCCGAGTTTTCGAAATAAAGGGTGGAGCTAATTGAGGACAATGAGAACTAGAATAAAAATTGATAATTAATACCTAAGAGAAAGAACGGGTATTAAAATTTGTTTGTGTCAGGAGTATGTGCAGGACTAACAATAATTGGGATTACTGACAATAGCTATATAGGTGTATGTTGTTGTCATCAGTATGTTCAGGGCCAGTGAAATTGGGCATACTGGTTATAGTGACGTGTTGTGCATGAAACCTCACAATATCTGTAGTGTTAATGAAATTGGGCGAATTGACTATAGTGACGGAATTGTGTGTGATGTAAAATTGTGAGCACTGTAGGAGTATGTGCAGGAGCCATAATAAGGTGAACTAGTTATACTGTGTTGTATTAATAATATTGGGCATGCCAGGAGTATGTGTAGGATCTGTCATAGGGTAAACTGACTATATTAGTGTCACATTAATAAAATTGGTTAAATTAATAATTGTGAATTTATAATGAAATGCTATAATAAGATAATTGAACTTAACTGGTGAGGTGGCTTTGTTATGTGAGTAGTTAGTGAGGTTTTACTTTATGCACGTGTTATTATATCATTTAATTTAAAATAATCTATTGTAATATTTAGCATGTATAATTCTCATTTATGGGTTCACGGACCTAATTGGGAGGAGTATCTAGTGTTCATGCAGTGGGTTGTGACCCATTGTGTTAACTAACATTTTAGGTATAGTTTTTGGAGTAACTACACAAGATGGATCGGAGACTTGTGGGATGAAAATGGAGATTTATACTTCTTGCTTTATTAGTTTAAATATATTTCATTTCGTCACTTATTTATGAGATTATTATATATGGATTTGGTGGGTCATTCGGTTCCATAGTTATTTATGATTTTCATTCAGAGATTTTGTTGAATTATTTAATTTGAGTTTTTATATAATTTGGATTTGGATTTTATTATGGAGTCAGCATTGTAATGGATATTATGGTTTTGATAATTATATTCATTGGATTAAATTGCATTATATCTTGTGCAAAACAATGTTTTTATCATCTCATATTTCTATCAAATGCTGGGAATGGTATTTTATTAGTGACGTCCGACGTAGATTGACAGCGGCGGATGACCACCTATCTCTCTCGAATGCGTGAGGTGTTAAAAGGGTGCATCATCCTCACATTGGGGTCTAGGAGAAACAAACATCAGTGGCTCATCATCTTTAATCGTGATGTTTACTGACTCCATAACCTTAGAGCTTGCAAGGTTAACAACTCGATAAGCCCTACTAGTCGATGAATATCCTAAAAATATCCCCCCATCACTCTAAGAGCCTAACTTTCCTAAGTTCTCTCTATCTCGCTAGATGTAGAAAGTACTCCCAATGACACAAAAAAATGATAGGTTGGGCTTATTCCATGTCCTCGCTCACAAAGCGTGTGAAGTGTGTGCGAACGAAGATATACCCTATTCATCATATGGCATGTAGTACTCAATGCCTCTACCCAAATATGTTAAAAAACTTTTCTCCCAAGAAGACTAGATCTAGCCATTTCTTATATCATCTGATTCTTCCTCTCAACAATCCCATTTTATTGAAGACTATGAAGGACTGAAAACTTATGTTTGATGCCCACCCCATCACAATAGCTATCCACTGTAGCTTCTTTAAATTCAATGCAGTTGTCACTCACATCCGATTAATAGTGACACCGTGTTGGTTTTGTAGGAGAAGACACTTGGTTATAAGGAGCTCAACTACATCGGACTTTTCCCTAAGGAATCCTACGATAGAATATCAAGAAAAGTGATCGACCATCACGAGAATATATATCTTTCTACCTAAGATCTCCAAGCGAGTACGACCCATAAATTCCATGTGAATCAACTCCAAAACACAGGAGGTGGTAATGGTACTTAACTTTCGATAGGGACTAAGAATTTATTTTCCTTGTTGGAAAGGTCGACAAACAGAAGAAGTTGGTTTCCAAAGTGATGGTAAGCCACGAACTAGGTCCTTTTTTACTAATCTCTAAAGATTACATGACCCAGTCACTAATGCTAAAGGTCCATAGTGGAGACCATGGCACAATTGCACACAAAGGAGGACTTTGACATAATCCTATGGCAATTATCTTTGGTCATAACACTGCATTTGGATGGGTCAAACTTTGTCCCAAAGTTTGCGTCACACAATTGGATTATGGTTATTAAGTTCTCTTTTAACCCTTTCACATACAACACATTATCTAGTTTAGGGAATCCCGGTATCTCAACACATCCATGATTTAAAATACTATACCTATTCATATCTTCAAAAGTGACTTTACCTTCCCTGTGATCCTCAAGGTGGGTAGACATTGACATGTCACAAGTCATGTGCGTAAAGAAAAGACTATAAAATACCATTGGGAAATATTTTGGACCATGAGAAAAACGTGTATAATAAGATCTTTGACATCTTTCTTCGGTACTTAAGTGGAGATAACATTTTTGTTCCGCGTTGTTGTTGTCTCTAGTTAGAGCATTGAAAGCATTCTCAAACGACAATCACATCCCTTTAAATTCTTTTATTAATATTTGATAAATCATGACTAGGAACTCAACTTGCTCTCAGAGAATAGAAAAATCACTAGAGTGGTTCATGGGAGTATGTGCATGCCTAGTTCTACCTAATTTATAGAAAAATTCTCTAAGGAGACCTCTTGTTTTGCAAAAAGTGCAATCATAAACTGGTTTGGGTCTACCTTGTGTATCTTTTTTAGTTTTAACTCTCTTTTTTGGTTTAGGTTGAGGTCCATAAGGATTAACCTCAAATTTGGAAATCGATTCCGGTATGGTATGGTAAGTGGATGCACGTCATAACCTATTTCATTACTCTTACCAAAACCTAAAGCGGGGTCGAGGATCATATTACCCACCTTATTTGATGTATCCCCGGTTATTACATTGACCTCTCGGGAATGTTCAAGATTTTTCTTGAGTTAGGATACAATGGGTTCAAGTTTCTCATAAGTCTCCATGGATTCTTGGAGATCTCTAATAAGATTAGCCACCTTGTTGGTCAAGTCCCCGTTCTCTCTCTCTCAAGTAAAAAAACTCTCTCTACCAAATCTTCTCTCACCGAGGACTCACTCTCTCTTTCCTCTCTCAACTCCTTTTCTAAATCTAATACTCTCACAGCTAAATCGTTGTTTTACTTCTTAATTTTAAAGGATTCAGTATAAAGATCGGCATAGGTGAGTTATAGGTGTCTCTCTCTCTGTCTCTCTCACTTAAAACATTTTCCCCTCACTCTGGTTGAAATGAATAGACTCACTATCGAGGTGACCATGTTCAGTATCATCCTCAACAACATGAGATGAACTCGGTGTACTAACATGACGAGCCATGAATACGGTGAAGTTACATCCATTCGGTGATTCATTCCCCGAACCCACTAACTCGACCTCTCTATCACTAAGCGTGACATTTAGGGTAGCCTTAACTTTCATTTATCTCTTTAACCTAGTCATACATTCATGAGCTTTCTAACCCTTTCCCTCACACTCATAACATATCTCATCCTCCTTCTTTAGGATATATTTCTTTTCTTTGTCAAAATTTTTCTCACCCATTTTATATTTTTTATCATTATCAAAAGTATACTCAGAATTTGATGACACTTACGCTTTCTTTCTATATTGAGATATTAGTGCAATTCCCTTTATCTTAGTCCTAACAATTTTAGGAAACATATCTACCTCATATGTTTGAATATCTCCTACAAGTTCTTTTAACTTAAGAGTATCTAGTATTCCTAATGAATTTAACACGGTAACTTTAGGAATAAAATGGGCAAGCGGAGATCCCAAAATTTTCTTAGCTACACACGTCAGGGGTATTTCACACCTAAATTGAAACTCGAGTTTACTATAGCAGATAATCGTGCGTAAAACTTCTCAAATGATTCATATTCAATCATAGTTATAGTTCAAAATTGTGATAAGATTTTGCACCTTAGAAGCTTTAACAACATTGGTTCCTTCGTGAGTGAGCTAAAGGGCATCCTAAGATTCTATAGACATAGTTCAAGTCATAATGCGGAGGAACTCGTTAGGAGTGATAGCTCCCGAGATGGCACTTAAATCGTGCGAGTTAAAATTTCTTGTCCACTGTCCATTGAAAGGACGGTTTAGGGCCAACGACGTTATCAATAGTTATAATGGGTGGCGCCCTCCCTCTTTCACAATATAGCCAGACACTTTGACCAATGGATTTTAGTGTAGGGTTCATTATTTCTTTCTAGTAAGAATATTTGGAACCACAAAAAATAGGCATTCAATTATACGAATTATCCATTACATTCTAACTTTTAAAGATAAAAAAATGATACAATTTTTTTTTGTCGAAAAGGATTACACAATAAATTATTTTAACCTGCTCAAATACCAATTTGAGAGTGCGTGTGATCTAATGGATTGATTTATATAATTAATTCACAAAACATAAATCCAATTTTTACAAAAAATTTCCTCGATTAAATTAGGTTTTCATACAATAAGTGCTCCAATCACAGCAATTAAACTATGGATGCAGTCAACACAGTAATTGAGGGAAATCCCTAAAAAGGGAAAAACCATTATTCAACACTAGTATAAGTACTGACAGACAATCTTCTTATACAACACTTAGTGACATTAAGTTAGACACACAGAGTCTTCAAAACTTCCAACATAATGCGACTCATCCCAGAGTTGTCCACAGATAATGGTCTACCATTCGTATCCATCGATAAGCCCTCTTCCTTCTTCAAGAACGAACCATTGTTTAACAAGTCATCCATAGATATTTCTCTTCACAAAGTGTATGAAAGCTATTGAAACTATATCGTTTCACGAAGATTCAAAAATCATTTGGGGGATATTAAGATTGTTAATTTAGAAGCGTTGTGTGAAACAAAATATGAAATTTTTTGGCAAGTATATGTTGTTTACATTTTTTCCCAAAGGAGTTCAAAAATTATATTTATAAGTTCGACACAAAATTCGAGGTGATGCAACTCGTTCGAGCAAAATGCAGGTTTTTTGAACGAAAATATGGTTTTGTTTGAATGATATTCGTAATGATTATAACGAAAAGGCAATGTCGTCCGAAGTTAGCATCGAACGTTCTTCTAACGTGAAAGTTCTACCAAGTAGTGCCAACCTCGTTCGAAGTTCATTAAAATGGACTTCTAAAGAAATCAGATATTTGTTCGAACGAGATATAGTCTGATTTGAACGAGGACAAAAATAAATTATTATTTTGAAATCATTTCTAAAAAAGCCTCGGTTTTATAAAAAAAATCATATACCGAATATGACTCAAAAAATCTATGAACACCCAAAGTTATATACCTTTATCATATGTACAGGTATTTTCAATCTTGGATATGTTGGTGTTTGGTTCAATGAGTTGGTTTGTAACGGGATGCACTACTGAGAGAGTAGCTACAACAGAAATATTGCGACTTCTCAAATAAAAACCAATTTTAATTAATCCCAAATTTTAGTTAAACCCTAAATCATGCATCTAGATGATTTATCTAAAAAAATAAAGCATGCAGGATAAAACAAACACTTACAAGAAAAAATCAAACACATGCTTGTGAGGAAAAATCTCCCAAAGGGGCAAAACCATTTATTTTCATTATAATATTGTAACAGTACAATTTTGGATTACAATGAAAATTCAAGTGACTAAGAATTACCCTCAGGTGTCGGATTCTGTAGTCGGCAGTTGGAAATATCCCTTTCCAGGAGAGCTTCAATGAAGAAGAGAAACGGCTTCTCCACAAGATTGTCGGCTGGAATTTTCCCTTTCCAGGAGGGCAGCAATGAAGAAGAAAGACGGCTTCTCCACAACGGTTGAACAAACCAAAGTTGTGTTCTTAGGTTGCAAAAGGATTCACAAATATTTGGCAAGGATGTGTGAATCAAAACATGAGTCTTGGGAATAAAAAAATATGAAGACTTGAGGTATTAGGACTCTCAAATTCGTCTATCAAAGTCTTGCAAAACAGCTCCCCCGAAGTTGGCTTTTATAAGGAAACCAAAAGAGTTTTAAAAAATTGGGACTGTTTCTGGGCGTGTACCCCGAACCGGTTCTAGTGTACCCCGAACCGGTTCCCCCCCAAACCGGTTCCCCATGCGGTTTGGGGTACCTCTCTGGTTTGGGAATTAAAAAAAATAGCATTCTTTAAGGAATTTTCTCCATCTTCGAAAGGTCATAACTCCTTCACCGTAGCTCAAATTGAGGTGTCGTTTCTTCCAGTATCTTCGTTACGGTGAGTTCTTCAATTTCCAGTTGACCATACCTCCGAACTATGGATGTGATATTACGAAAATGCCCTTGAACTCTCCTATCGTGCCTTTTTCACTGTTTTGACTTTCTTGCGTACCACTTGCATTAAGTCCCTAAAATCATGGAACGTGAATTCGTTGAGGCACATGCGGGACACATTAATGGAGATGTTGAATTCTTGATTCTCGGAATTCGGATAGAGGCCGTCATGTGAGATCGTGAGGTGACGTGCCAAATGTAGCGGCGTACGACATACATAAATGTAACATGTTGGACATGAGAAAAATTTCCTTACAAATCTCCCCCTATGTCTATGTCGGTACATACATAAAAAATCCGAATTATCAAATAACAAAATTGCCTATACAAATCTACCCTTCCATGAACCCAAAACAGGAAAGATACAAATGAATAAGTCTTCATTGTTTGTTCTTCAAATCTTTAAAACTCCAAATCTTCAATCTTCAAAATCTCAAATCTTTTCTCATCAGGGTGTGCAATTCAGTGATCATCAATGTAGTACCTACACACATGAGATAAAGAAAAAAATACCAAGTGGCGTATCGAGTTTGAAATGAGATAAACATAGATACCAATATATGATAAGCATTAGTCAAATCTCAAAACTCCCCCAAAATTCAAACTCCCCCAAAATAAGATAATTATTTCTCCCCCTTTTTATGATGTCCCCAAATAGACAAATAAGAAGAATGAATCAATCAAGCAAAATCGGGGTGTCACGGTATACAAAAAATACACAAACTATTTTTGATTTTTCAAATTTTTTTTTCGTACAAAAAATTGATACCATTTGAAAAAAAATATGATACAAAAATCACACCATGGATTTAGACTCAAACAACCAAGTCATGGAAACGGAATGAATGGGTGTGAACACATTCGATAGGTAAATCAACTCAATCAATCATATGTGCACGATGCATACGTGTACTCCTAACGAATGAACATCAAAGGTATCCTTAGGTGTAAAAATTTGTTGAATTTAGATGACATCGTCTTGTGCAAATCAACAAATCAAAGTCAAATGATTTCCACACCAATAACGTCCAAAAATATATAGCGCATTTTCAAGAATTTCAAGGACGTGCAAACCCGTTTTCAAATCTCCAACCAAACTCCCTCATATATATTTTCTTTTAGAGGTGTTAAACTAAATTCTCAAACTTTGGAGAATTGGTGCAAAAACCTAAATGGCCAATAATTTGGCATGAATTTCTTTTTATTGCCTTTCAATTTTTTCGAGCTCTTTAAACCTCTTTGGACCTCGGATAATAAAATTCCTCCATTTTTTAGGTCCAATTTAACGGTGGCTTAGTATTCGCAAAGGCAAAATGAACCTTTCGCAGCCCTTCCCCGTTCAAACATAACACACAAACTCACAAAACGATTCTTATATGCACAATTTCCTTATCAAAATTTTATCGCGCTTGGTTCATTTTAAAGGACATGATTGAAGTGAAAACACCCAACCAACATGTGATAAGACAAGCACAATAATCAAATAAATCCATGCATGTGTGCAATAAAGGAAATATGAGTCAAACATGTAGGAAATGACACTTAATTACATATTAATGACTCCAAACATTATAAAGCACACGGATGAATTGACCTATTGTCTCAAAACACTATCAAATAGTCACATGAACATAATGAAATGATGTTGTGACTCGGTCATCCAAAGTTGTTCATCCATAAATGGTGCAAACAAAAAACAAAAATCTTTTTGTATTTTTCAAAATATTTCCAAAAACAAAAATCTATACAAAAAGTACATGTCACAACGCTAGCAAACATATATCAAAAACCATAACTAGCGTATGACAAATATGCAAAAACACTCATCTATATGATATGGCAAGAGAAGAATCATGTGCAAGTAAACGGGAATCAACTTGTCTAAAATCTAGCGTATCCAAAAGTGATTTCCTAACCCAAATAGATGTGAAACAACGTGTGGGTGATTTGGGAACAACGGGAACACTAGACATAAATTTCCTAGGACATTTTCCAAGGTAAAAAAAAAACGCCTAAGATGACCTTTCCGACCACAATATGAACATGTGTAAACGGGTGGAACGGAATCTATGGGTTGACCTTTTCTAACATCCTGAAAATTGGTTGACCCTCTAAAACAAATAATGGCTTTGGCTTTAGCACTAGAAGCATGAGAACAAGATGAGCCATTACCATCACTATCAAACCTACTTGAGTCTGTCAAATCATTTTTTAATTTAAATTTTTTTTACTCAAGCAAAGAATTAGACTCTTCCAAATTAAGGGACGCCTTTTTCAAGTTTTCAATAATTCCTAAAAGCGTATCTCTCTTTCCCTCAATTAAAGTAAACTTTTTCCTAAGACTCTTCTCACGTGCCACAAACTCATTGACTAAAATATTTTTTTCTTCTTTGGCACAAACACAAACCATCGAATTTTTAAGGTCCTCCAATTCTTTTTCTAAAACAAGGACCCTTTCATCACTCTCCTTCTTGGACAATTTTAAAGAAACAAAGTCATGGTCCAAGGAAACAACTTTTTCAAGATAAAAATCTCTTTGATTTTGAACCGTTTGCAAAAGATCCATCGCGGATTTAAAACGAGAATTTTCTTTTTCCAAAACTTTAATTCTTTTGCAAAGTTTCAAATTCAAACTTTTTAAATTTTTATCATGGTCGTGAACTTTTTCAAAAATAGGCTCCTGATTAAACGGGCGTTCCATTGAAAAATTGCGATTTTTCACAAAAATTGAATTTTTTAAAAGAAATCAATATCACACGATTTTGCGAAAAAAGGAGTACGCGATAAATTAGGGAAACCCGCTCTGATATCAATTTGACGACGTGAGAAGTCAAATTGTATAAAAAAAAAAATCCTTGAAAAATCAAGATCACGCGATAAATTAGCGTAACCAGCTCTGATACCAATTTGAGAGAGTAGCTACAGCGGAAATATTGCGACTTCTCAAATAAAAACCAATTTTAATTAATCCCAAATTTTAGTTAAACCCTAAATCATGCATCTAGATGATTTATCTAATAAAATAAAGCATGCAGGATAAAACAAACATTTACAAGAAAAAATCAAACACATGCTTGTGAGGAAAAATCCCCCAAAGGGGAAAAACCATTTATTTTCATTATAATATTGTAACAAAACAATTTCGGATTACAATGAAAATACAAGTGACTAATAATTACCCTCAGGTGTCGGATTTTGTAGTCGGTGGCAGGAAATATCCCTTTCCAGGAGGGCTGCAATGAAGAAGAGAAACGGCTTCTCCACAAGATTGTCGGCTGCAATTTTCCCTTTCCAGGAGGGCAACAATGAAGAAGAAAGACGACTTCTCCACAAGGGTTGAACAAACCAAAGTTGTGTTCTTGGGTTTCAAAAGGATTCACAAATATTTGTCAAGGATGTGTGAATCAAAACATGAGTCTTGAGACTCAAAAAATATGAAGACTTGAGGTATTAGGACTCTCAAATTCGTCTATCAAAGTCTTGCAAAACAGCTCCCCCGAAGTTGGCTTTTATAAGGAAACCAAAAGAGTTTTAAAAAAGTGGGACTATTTCTGGGCGTGTACCCCGAACCGGTTCTGGTGTACCCTGAACCGATTCCCCCCCAAACTGGTTCCCCATGCGGTTTAGGGTACCTCTCTGGTTTGGGGATTAAAAAAAAATAGCATTCTTTAAGGAATTTTCTCCATCTTCAAAAGGTCATAACTCCTTCACCGTAGCTCAAATTGAGGTGTCGTTTCTTCCAGTATCTTCGTTACGGCGAGTTCTTCAACTTTCCAGTTGACCATACCTCCGAACTATGGATGTGAAATTACGAAAATGACCTTGAACTCTCCTATCGTGCCTTTTTCACTGTTTTGACTTCTCTTGCGTACCACTTGCATTAAGTCCCTAAAATCATGGAACGTGAAGTCGTTGAGGCAGATGTGGGACACATTAATGGAGATATTGAATGCTTGATTCTCGGAATTCGGATAGAGGCCGTCATGTGAGATCGTGAGGTGACGTGCCAAATGTAGCGGCGTACGACATACATAAATGTAACATGTTGAACATGAGAAAAATGTCCTTACAACTACTATAAAAATAAATCCTAAGCTACGAGAAATTATAAATACTCGCCCTTACATTCATATTTTCACCACTTTTGCATGCTTTATCACAAACTAAGTTATAAAAATCTAGTTTCGGATTTATACGTGAGACCCCATCTTTATTTTATTTTCAAACTATGTGAAATTTGATGCAGGTTTCGGTTAAGTAGGTATCTTAGGTTTATCTTTGGATTTCAGTCCTCTTTTTTCTTTACTTTATTCTTTTCATTCCACTAGAATTTTATTCTACCTATTTTCACTCTTTTGCGGTCCCATTAGACATGTCAACTGATTTATCTATAGTGAGTCAGGATTCGATACATCGCTCATAATGTAGGCATTTTCTTTTATTTTGTTTGTCCTTTTTAGTTATCCCGGTAGACATGCATAATCACTATTTTCTGTTAGTTATGATCCAATGAATCTCTTATATCCCGGCTACCTTCATTTTTTCTCTATTTATTACTCCTGCGAATCATTCATTCATGTCTTTGTCCAAGATGCGAGCATGATGATATCTCTTCTCACTCAGTTTTCATACACACACGCATTGTGTATTTTCACCCCATGCATATCATGTACATAATTACATATTTTAGGAGAACGAGAATATTTTTCTAGCCCAAGAGAGACCGGCAGGGGAAAATTGGGTGTCTAACACCTTCCTACTCTGTACATTAGTCCCCCAGCTTGTGATCTATTTGTTTTCACTTGCAATGGTATTATTTTATTCCATCTCTTTAAGGATGGCTACATATTTTACATGTTTTAAATAAAATAGGTTGGCAACTCCAATATTTTCACTTTCACACACCCTCGACGATATCCATTTTTATATTTTTAGGAGCCCGTGAATGTCACGTAAGTGGCAGAAAAGTAATCTCTTTCGCTGCAAAATTCCTAAAACTTAAAGAAGAAAATTGTTTTTTTCCAATTTATAAGTTATCATTCTCATTCCCTCTGTCCTAAAGTTAAACTGATGGTCACACTTTTATGACTTATTAGAATTTCTTGATGAAATAATTAAAGATAAGGAGTTACCTTTAGTGGAGGATTAATGTGTGTCAAATTTCAAAAAGTAAAGAGATGATTTAATCATATCGATGGACATTTTAAGAACATAACTTTAAAATAGTATTGAATTTAGTGTCAAACTTTAAAAGAAGATTGAAGATCATTCGATGAAAATACATTCTAACTATTTAGAATTTTCTAGAGGAGAGACTTTGGATGTCAAACCTTCTACATCAAATCATTTGTCCACTTTTAATCACGGTTCCAAAAAAAATCACAAACAAAGAAAACATGATAGGATAAATAATTTGAAAGAGAAAAAAAATGTTGTTTCTCCCTTTTGTTTTACAAAAATCATATTTTTTATCATAGAGACCTAAAAATGATATTATTTGTTTTTATTTTCATAAGAAGGGTCATCATAAATATTTTTATTTTAAGTTGAAGAAAGTTAACATTTTGAAAAGTTATTCCTAAAGAAATTTCTCCCATGACTCATCCTAGAATTTATATATTGGATCATTGCCATAGAGAAGATCATTTAAGAGAATTTCTAAAACATGTGGTAGTGATTTTGAAGATAATTATGGTGACAATAAATCTCAACACAAATTATAAGCAAATGCGGTCACTAGAAAAAGTAAAGAACAAAAAATAGTTGCAATCACACATGACACAAAATATACGTGGTTCGGCAAAATGGCCTACGTCCAAAGTGGTGCTCTCTATTTTATATTTCTATTTTCTCCAAGGGAGTGTTTACAATTGCATACCCATTGCCTCGGGCTGGGGGGTTCAGTATATACACATAATTCTCGAAGAGTGGGGGTGCTAGGCACCTCCACGTTGGACCATAATCCCTAGAATATCTCTTGAGAGATTTTAGGGGTTGAATGGGTCACACTGAATTAAATATTTATGAGACCTTAGATTTTGGGCCGGACTCTCCTTACTTTTTATCGGGCTTAGAAGGGCTACTTCTCTGGGAGAAGACAATTAAACGAGGTATCCACAGTTGCCCTTAAAATTCTTGTGTCACAATTTGGGCTCAATAATTTTAAATAATAGCCTTGATGGCATTTTTTGTGAATTGTAAGAATCTTTGGGGAGTGAAACGTTCTTCTCAAGTAAATTTAGGCGACAGATGCACTTTGTTCTCTGTGCGTAATCATTGAAAAAAGCTTAAATTTGTTTGAAGAAGCCATTTGCTGATGTTGCTTCAAACTTCCTTGCATTCTCAAGATTTCTCCAGCTTCTTACTACAATTTCTTACTTCCAGATCTCGTCTTTCGTCTTCGAGCTCTCCCTTATCTCCCCATCTTCCTTGCTTGTGGCTTTGCATCGCGTCAAACTGATTTTCACTTCGTAAGTTCTATAAACTTCTGTTCCTTTATTTTTTGTTGAAATTTCTTCATTATCTTTGCTAGGTTTTTTTCTTTTCTGATGCCAAGAATAGGCAATAGGTCGATAGCTGAGTTTAGGGAGTTTTACAACATTCGAAACTGGGTGGACATTGAATGTGCCCCTGTTCCTCGTAATGTTCGAGACATTGATAATGGACATTGGATTCATGTTCTTCTGTTATCCCAGGGGGGTTTGACTTTTCCCCCAAATCGCTTATTTTTGCATTTCTTTAGTTATTTGTATATAGTTCCTGCACAATGCTCTCTAAATGTTTAGAAGATCGTCAGTGGTGTACATAAAATCGATCATCTCTATGGCACCAATTTTTGGTCTTGCTGAAATTTGTTATTGGTATTCCATCTCTCGAACAAGCTCTGGTATCCTCTATTTGAAATCTAGGAGTCCTGACGGGGTATTGGTAGTCAATCTACCTGATTCCCGCGAGGACTATTGGTACGAGGGGTTTATTTCCAGGAACTGGTAGTTCCCTCCCCAAACTGAAGGGGTGAGGTACAGCGGGCCTATGATTCCCTTTAATGGGGAAGAATATATAGGTAGGCATAGTTCTTGTTCTTCTTAAGAACTCAGAACCTACACTTCACAAAATTCGAGCTACTGAGTTGGTCAAGGCTTTGAAGATCAGGGAATACTTTTTTGACGATGAACATCCGTGATCAACTTCATTACTTTTAGAGTACAAGAACATCGGGTCAAACTTTATCGCCCGACTTATAGATAGTATTGCTCGGCTAGATATCACAGAAGAGGTTTTTGCTGAACCATTTCAATTAGAAGAGGAGGAAAGCAGCTCTAGTGAAGAGTGTGAGGGAGTAGATAGAGGTGGAGTTGAGGGTGATTATAGTGAGGAAAGTTTAAGTAGCAAATAATCTTCCAGTTCAGAAGGGGGTTCTACGGGTTTAGAGGTTTCGGAGGACTAAGAGGATTCGGATAGCTCCAGCGAGGAAACTATGGCTCCTCCTAGGAAAAATTTGATCCATCATGATGATGAGGATAATGTGGCACTTTATCATAGGATGAAGAAGCAAAAGTCTGGGAGTCAGGATACTGCCACTAGCTCCCAGACTGTGGCTCATGAGAAAAAAAGGAAGAGGAAAAAGGAGGCGTTGGTGAGGAAGAAGTAAGAAGAGAAGAAGAAAGTGGAAGAGAGAAGGAAAAAGGAGAGAGAAAAAGAAAAGAGGAGAGAAGATGTGAGGACCAAGATGGGGAAGTTTCTAGTACCTATGACTGCCTTAGCAGAGGGGGATTATATTGCTCTTTCCCCTCAGCTGGCTCTAGCGGTGCTCGAGAGAGCAATCTTGTCAAGTGATCGACATAGGTCGTCAAGCATAGGGACCGACCTGTTAGCCCTGAAGGCAATTCAAGGGCTATCATTGGTGAGTATCTTCTTACTTCTCTATTTTTGTAGTTCTTCTTTTAATGTCTCTTTCGTTAATGTTCTTTTTTCTCTGCAGTTTGTATCTGACTTCACCATCCTCTATCGTAGCTGTGATGAGCTGGCGAGGAAGAATGCTTAGTTGGAGGTGAGTTTGAAGGCTGCCAGTACTGCTCAGAAGTCTTCCGACCTTGCCTTGGATAAAGCTAAAAAGGCAAAAGAGGCGACGTCCAAGGATCTCGAAGAGCTGAGGCTGTCTTACAACTTGGTATGTATGAGCAAACTGGAGGTGGTTGAGGAGAATAAGGTGCTTGTTGGGAAGGTGAACAAGGTGGAATCTGAGGATGTCACCCTTAAAGAGAGCTCATATAACGCTCAATGGGTCACAGCGTACGAGGATGATGAAGCTCAAATTAGCTATATTAGTCATCTCAACTTTAAGAAGGGTTGGGATAAGTCCTTGCTTGCTATTGAGGTGGATTTTGATTCCCCCCTCTTTGACGAGCATGACCCTAGACCCAAGCCTGTTGTGGATGAGGTGCCTCCTCCTATATCTAATAAATGTGTCCCAGCCATCCCGATCACTACTGCTAACGCTCCACTTAATTAGGGGATGGTGATTGATCCATCTAAGGGAGTCGTATCTGGGGCTGCCGTGGATAAGGGGAAGCAACCAACGTCCTCATAGCAGACTGAGGTCGCCAGCTACTCTTTTTATATACCTTTGTATTTTTGTTTTTCATTTTTTTACTGATGTACTTGAACTTCCTTTTAATGAAATGAAATTATGTTCCCTTCCGCGTACTAATTTATTTATTCTCTAAAACTTATATGGTTTGTAGCTCATTGATGTTAAGGAATATATTCCTGCGACCTCTCAACTAGGAAAAATTCTTGGCCCTGATGCGAGCAACCGGGTTCCTCGTGCCTTTGTAAGAATCTGTAAGTCTCTTAGGTAGAGGAATCAAGACTATAAGGACCAGTCAGATCTCGTTGCCAAGATGAAAGATAGGCTTCAAGAGATGGAGGAGGTTGGCCCTTTTGTTTAAGAAGAAGTGGATGCTCTAAAGGTTAAGCTTTTGGATGCCTCTGAGGTTAACCAAGTTGGAAAGATACTTCAAAAAGAGAATGATTCTCTAACGAGGGAAGTCTCGTGAATTAGGGAAAATGCACTGAGCATTGCCCCTCCAGTTTTACGAGGTTCCTCTTCATCGACTAATTCGCGAGCTGGTACAGATGATAGTGGCTCAGCTAGGGAGATTACTGAGCTTCAGGGTGATGCTCGCAGGGCATACGTGATATCTAATGTTCTTCAAAGAGATGTTACCTTGCTGAGGCACCTGTTTAAGAAAGGTCCTCGAAAGGTGTGGGTTGATGGTTATGACAAGGGTTATACCGATGCTCCGATGAAGTTGAGGGAGTGCTCTTAGGGAGTTGCAGGTCCCTAGTAAATCTATCCTCTGGTACCGATATGATATCTCCCCCTCAACTTTGATGTCGAATCCATTCATAAGGGATGATCGATGGGTTCCCATAGATGCAATCCCAAGGGAGCTCAAGGAGCCAAATTCAGACAAAGTCGAGGAGGAATTAACTCCTCACCCAGATGATGGCCAAAGAGCGCGAGTGGTTGACTCTCTTGCTCAGTGACCTAGTTCTCATTAGGATTTAATTTACTCATCATATGTAACTCTTTTGTATATGTAATGATGTAATGAAATAGTTATGTTTTGGACGATTTGCCGACTAAACATGTGTTACGAATTTTTTACTTCATTGATTTCTTGTTCAACTATCTTAGGCTCTTCCAGCCGACTAGACTTGATATAGGCAGAGTTAGTTTATGGAGTGAGTATCCCCCCAGTCCAGTATGCTTTTGGTGTACCATTCGGCCTTACTTTACCTTTTAGGTGGTGTCATCACACTTCCTTAGGCCTAAGTGAGGTAGTGGAGAGGATACACCTGGTATTGGATGTTCTATCCGAGCAGAATTTTTGAGCTAAACAATGTTGGAGACTAACCTGGGTTGTCCATATTGACTAAGGGTCCGCTGTAGGGCTTTATATATTTCCAAGGGCAAGCTAGAAGGTCATTCGTGTTTGCTGATGAATGCCTGAGGAGGGTCATTGCATACTGACCCTGCTTTAATACGTATCTCATGGTCTTAGCTTTATATGTTAAGAGGGGAGCCTGTAACTTGGAAAAGGTGCGTGAATTATAATATAGTTGAAAAAATAAACACTTTATATAATTCCACTGCCAAAAAAATCTTTATTAATCATAAATGAATTGAAAATTTCAACATTGAGTTTAAAAAGAGAAAAGAAAAACTAGAAGTCGAATTTCATCAAATTGGTTGCATTCCACGCTCTAGGTTTCTCCCTGCCCTCCAGCGTTTCTAAGTGATAGGCTCCTTGTAGGTCATCTCTTATCACCTTGAATGACCCCTCCCAATTTGGTCCCAACTTTCCATTCGACGATTTTACAGCACTACCAATAACTTTTCTCAGGACGTAGTACCTAACCTGGAATGATCTTGGATTGACCTTCTTGTTATATTGCCTTGCTAGCTGTTACTGGTAAGCTGCTAGTTTCACTAGATCCAACTCTCTTCATTCTTCATCTAGGTCAAGTTCGGCGAGTAATGCTATATCTTTTTCACCTTGGTCAACCAGGGTAGACCTCAGAGTAGGGAGGCCAGCTTCCATAGGGATAATTGCCTCCATCCCATATGTTAGTGCAAGCGGTGTTTCTCTAGTTTCTCTTCGTGGGGTAGTGCGGTAAGCGCATAGGATGTGGGGTAGTTCATTTACCTATGCCCCCTTGTCTCGCTCCAAGTGTTTCTTTAATCCATGAATCACTATTTTATTCGAAGCTTCAAACTGTCCGTTACTCTGAAGATATGCCACAGAGCTGAAGTAGTACCTGATACTATGGTCAGTGTAGAAACACTAGAAGATACCTTTTTCAAACTGGGTTCTGTTTTCAGTGATGATAGTATTGGGGATCCCAAAGCGAGTGACAATGTTTCTCTATATGAATTTTATCATGTCTGCGTCTCTAATGTTTGCCAGTGTCTCTACCTCTATTAATTTAGTAAAGTAGTCTGTGGCGACCAGTAAATATTTGCGATTATCGGTTGTGGTAGGTAAAGGGACCATGATGTCCATACCCCATTGGGCGAAAGGCCACGGGCTAGTAAGTGACTTCAGGTCGCTTGTTGGCTGGTTAACCATAGGTGCATGAAGTTGGCACTTTTTGCATTTGCGAGCATATATTCCAGCGTCTTTATGCATGCATAACCACTAGTAGCCTTCTTTCATTGTTCGGAAATCTACCGACCTGCCCCCAATGTGACTCGTATAGATTCCCTCATGGAGTTGGTGAAGAACTTTCTCGACGTCTTTCGGACGAACGCATTGGAGTTAAGGATCAATGAAAGAATTCTTATCAGTTTGCCCTTAAAAGATAAGTGAAAGTGAGCATATTTGACTCTTATCTGATGAGCAGTCTTCTTATCGTCTGGTAGCGCACTATTCTTAAAATAATCCCTTAATGGGTCCATCCAACTAGGGGCAATCTTGATTTGGAGAACATACCCCACGTTTGGCCGCTTGTTGATCTGGTTAATACTTGGTTGGCCGAGGAAATCAATCGGAATTGCTCTCTTTAAGTCAGAATTGATCGTTGATCTTAAGGCTGTTAGGTCGTCAGCATGGCTATTTTATCCTCTAGGAAAGTGTTGGATATTGACTTGTTCATAGTTGGCCATTAATTTCTTTATCGTTGTGAGGTAGGCTTCCATCCTCTCGTCTCTAGCATTGATATCGCCACTTATTTAGTTAGAGACCATCTGTGAGTCGCTGAATAGTTGGAGGTTGTTTGCGCCAAGTGCTTGTGCTTTCTATAGTCCTGCAATCAATGCTTCATATTCTGCTTCATTGTTGGAGGCTTTAAATCCAGTCCTGATTCCTTTCTCGAGGATTGCATCTTCAGGGGTAATCAACACAATACCTACTCCTGCCCCTTCGGAATTGGAGGCACCATTAATGCATAGTCGCCAGATGCCTGATGCTGAGGGAAATTCCATATAATGAATAGGTTGGGGTTGGTCGCAAGGATGTTCTCCTATAAAATCTATGATGAAGTCGATGAGGACCTTCCTTTTGATGGAACTCTTTGGTTAGAACTGAATGTAAAATCGTCCAAGCTCGATAGACCACTTTGATAGTCTTCCTGACAGATCAACCAATGTCCGGACTTCTTTAAGAGAGTAGGATATAAGTACGATGATGGAATGGGCTTTGAAATATTGTTTCAATTTCCTTGAGGCTATCACTATCACATCAGTGATCTTTTCTAGTAATAGGTATCATTGTTCGGCGTCCAAGAGAGTCTTGCTCGCGTAATAGATTGGGTGTTGGATCCCTATTTTTTTGCATACCAGTGCAAAACTTACAGCATGACTGGATACTGCGAGGTATAGGTATAGAGAATAATTCTCTTGAGGGATTACGAGAAAGGGTGGTGTGCTGAGGTAAGCTTTGAGCCCCTCCAACGCCCTCGAGAAATCCTCGTTCCACTCCACATCTTTGATTTTCTTTAATAATTGGAAGAACGTCAGACACCTTTGAGATGACTTTAAGATGAATTGATTTAGGGAGATGAGCATCCCCGTGATCTTATGCACATCTCTTATCATACGAGGGGGCTTCACCCTATTGATGGTGTCAATTTGGTCTGGGTTGGCTTCAATACCTCTCTTGCTGACCAAGTACCCAAGGAATTTTCCTGACTGGACACCGAAGGAGCACTTACTTGTGTTGAGCTTCATTTAGTACTTCCTGAGGATTTCAAAGGTTCTTGATAGGTCAGAGAGGTGACCTTCCTTCATCTTGATCTTGACAAGCATATCATCAATGTAGACTTCCATAGTGCTTCCCATTTGGTCTATGAACATCTTTGTGACCAATCGTTGGTAGGTTGCTCATGCATTTTTTAGCCCAAAAGGCATAAACTTGTAGAAATATAATCCAACTGTGTTTATAAATATTGTTTTGTATTGATTCAGCTCATACAGAGGGATCTGGTGATACTCGAACTATGCGTCTAAGAAGCTCATCTTTTCGTGTGCTGTAGTGGCATCCACCAGCTGATCAATCTTTGGGGGGGGGGGGAAGATATCTTTAGGGCATGCCTTTTTAAGGTCAGTGAAATCGATGCAGACTCTCCCTTTTCTATTAGTCTTAGGGACAACCACTGGGTTAGATAGCCATTTGGGAACTAGGCTTCCCATATAGATCCTGCGTCCAACAGTTTTTCAACATCCTTCTCCACTGCCTTAGCTTTTTTCGGAGTAGTACGACGAGATTTTTTTGTAATTGGTTTGAATGTTTTATCGACGTGCAGTCGATGACAGGTGATTCTAGGATCAATCCCGGTAAACTCTTAATGCTCCCATGCAAAGACATCTAGGTTACATCAAATTAAGGTGACCAATTCCCTTTTTCGTGGTCGGTGAGTGAGGTTCCGATCAAGAAATTTCTTTCACTTGAACTGTTACTGGTTCTGACATCCTCTAAGTCTTTGATGACTCTTTAAAAGGGGAGGAGACTGGTCTCCTCCACTATTGGTCTTCCATGTATTGGTTTCTATTTGAAGGGAATTAGACTTTCCTGCTCTCCATCCTTGCTTATAACTTTCTCAACCTTCTTCTCTATCTTGGGACGGATGACTGCTATGAATCACTTAATCTTCACTGCCTGCTCTCCATGGATCTCCACCACTCCTCACTCAGTAATACATTTGAGCTTCTGATGGTAGGTATAAGTGACGGACTTCATTGTAGGGGGAATCAATATCGACCACGAGAAATTCGATAATTTTCGAGATGTTTCCTTCCTTTACTGGAAAGATAATCTTTACCAAGGGGATGGTTACTTTTCTAGCGAAACCAACTAGAGGAACAGTGGCTTCCTTTAGGTCGGTGATACTTAACATCAACTTCCTAAATAGATCGAGGTACATTACTTTAGATGGGATACCTTGATCGATGAGTAGCCTGTCGATGTCATAGTTAGATATCATGAGTGTAATGATCAATGCATCATGATGTGGGGCCCATACTCCCACCAAGTCCTCATCTGTGAACACAATATGTTTGATGTAGCTGACGTCCTCTACTCACTGATGATTTCTTGCTTGCATTTTAGCTGGGTTGATTTGAAATGCTTGGATTATGGCTGTAAGCTTTTTGACTACCATCTGAGTTATGTTTCCTTAAATCTGTTTAAGATTGGATTCCCCATAAATTACTACGAACTCATGGACCACGTATTCCTTGAGCACGTTGTCAAGCCTTTGATATCCATTGATAGCTACCTTATTTTCCTTCTTTTCCATAAATTCGCTCAAGTGTTCAGTTTGAGGTAACTCTTCAAGGAGAGACAGGAGGGCTTTACAGTGCTCAGTTTTGTGCCCGCCCTCTTTTTGGAAAGAGCATCTCAATGCATTGTTCCTTTTTGAAGGGTCTCCACTCATCTTCCTGGTCCACTTAATGAACAGTTCGTCCTTGATATTTGTCATAATCTTGTAGATCGGTTCTTTAAAAACTGTGTTTACTGCTTGAAATGCTTTCGAGGCATCACTTTTGTTCCCCTTCTTAGGTCCGCTCTTGTCCCCATTCTTACTTCCTTTCTTTTGATTATTATTTTTATCACTGCCCTTACCGATGAACTTGGCGCGACCATTTTCCTCTACACAAAGATGGGTCACATTTTCAACTTTGACGTATTTTTTAATACGAGCCATTAAGTCATCAATTGTCGTGGCCTTCTTCTTAGTGAGGGACTAGTGTAAGAGGTAAGAACTGGGTAACCCAATCTTAAAGGATACGATGGAGACCTATTTCGAGCAGTCCTAGACCTCATTGAATAGTTCTTAATACCTCTTCGCGTAGTCTCTGAGGCTTTTTTTTCATAGTCAACAAAGCATCCATCATTTTTGGGTGGGAGTTGCTGGTAATGAAGCGAGCTGTGAAGATCTCTGCTAGGGATTTGAAGTTTCTGATGGATCTGTGAAGGAGTTTCTCGAACCACTTTTGAGCCACGTCGTGTAAGATTGACAGAAAGATCCGGCACATCAATGCATCCTTGTGGTTCCAGAGGGTCATAGCCTACATGTATTGCCTCACATGGTCGATAGGATCAGTCTTTCCATCGTAAATCTTAAACTTGGGCATTGCAAACTTCTTTAGGGATTCTTCTTCTTCTATCTCCCTTGAGAAAGTGGATTTCATATGGGTCCTGAGAGATCGTCTGGCTAGATCTTTGGTCAACCTAGCACCCCGATGTGCTGAGTGGTGGTCCATTTCTCACCGAACCAAATTTTGTATGTCATCGTTTCCTTGGCCTGGGCTCTTGTAACGGAGAGTTGATTGTTGTTATTCGGGAAATTCGTCATCTGACCTGTGTGCCACAATTCTTTGAGATCCACATCTTGGGCTCCTTCTTAAACTGCGAGATCTTCCTTCCTGAGAGCTAGGAGTGCGATAATGACGTTGCCTTGTGTTGCGATGGAGTTATCTCTCCATATTCTATAGTCTTCTTTTGAGGGAAGCGTTCTCCACTTCCTTATTATGAGTAGCTTCCTCTTGATCCTGGAGCCTGGCCTCGTAGGCGTCGATTAGCCTGGAGACTTGCGTGTACCTAGTTGTTCACTAGCTTTCTTCAGAGGCCTGTTATTCTGGACGAGGCCTTGGATTTGGGCATCGAACTTCAGATCTAACCCTATGAGGAATGTGTTGCTCTGGAATATCCCCTGCCTGAGGCGCATTGATGCTGTGACCAAACATTTTGGGTTCTTGTTGGTGAAGGCTTTCCTAAAGGAAGAACAATCGCTTCCCACAGACGGTGCCAATTATGGTGACAATAAATCCAAATACAAATTATAAGCAAATGCGATCACTAGAAAAAGTAAAGAACAAAAAATAGTTTCAATCAAACACAACACAAAATATATGTGGTTTGGCAAAATGGCCTACGTCCACGGTGGTGCTCTCTGTTTTATATTTCTCTTTTCTCCAGGGGAAGTGTTTACAATTTCATGCCCATTACCCCAGGCTGGGGGGTTCAATATATACATATTATTCTCGGAGAGTGGGGGTGCTAGGTACCTCCATATTGGCCCATAATCCCTAGAATATCTCTTGAGAGATTTTAGGGGTTGAATGGGTCATCATAGAATTAATTATTTATGATGCCTTATTTATGAGAGAAATACCTGGGTCATACTCTGAATCCCAAAGTCTTAGACTATGGGTGGGGGCATCCTAGCCAAGAAGTCATAATCCAAGGATGACGGAGCAGAGAACATGGAGACCTTGGCAGCCTTCATGTGGGCAATCAGAGAGGCAGGGTTGGTCTTTAACATGGTCAGATTGGTCGACCAGAAAGCATCCAGAGATGAAGAAGAACTTGTCCCCTTAGTGTGTGTATATGGGGCCTCCGTCCTCACTCTCGTAGGGGAATCATGTCGGCCATCAACAGTAACTTATCTCTCCTTCCTCTTTCATGAATCCTCAGGGGTCGGTCCCATAGCAGTTGACCCCACATCAGTTGTTTTCTTTTGGATTTGTTGAGGCCGTTTGCCTTTCTTCTTAAGACCAGCCAATAGACTTGGGACAGACATCTCCCAAAGTGAATCAGATGCATTTGGAGGGCGATATGAAAAAGTAATACGACAGGTCAGATGACAAAAGTAAAGGGGGAACATTTAGAAAGAAATTGAAACAAACTCCACTCACATAATTCGGTCAAAGGGTCGACCCACAAGCCATCTTCTTTGAGGAGATGAGTGGTCATTAAATCTTCAAATTAGGGAATGTCACCCTCCTTCCCCTGCTCCCTCAGATAGTCAGCTATAGCTCTGTCATTTACGCTAAGTCCAGGGTCTGACCTTGTTTCATGGAGGGGTTGGACCATGCTCGAGGCACCCTCGGGCTATCTTCTGAAGGTTCAACCTCGGCAGGGAATTCCCAATCCCCATAAACAAATAAAAATATTTTCTTCCAGTCGTGGTTTGAAGTTTGCAGCACATGGAGAATTTTCTTATCAGACCTCCTAGCCCCTAGATGGAAGTACCCAGGTTTTTTGGACGAGCAGGGTATGTTATAACATGCCAGGAACAGATCATCTGAGGGATCATCAATGAATGTGTTCTACCAGAGAGAAATGTAGCCGAGGATGATCATCCACGAGTTAGGAGGGAGTTGGGTATGAGCAACCCCAAGTTCAGAGAGTATAGAGACGATTGCAGGATGAAGAGGCAACCTAACGTCGACCCTAAACATCTGCTCGTACAAAGAAATTTCTCCTTCTCTCCCCTGGAAGACCTTCTCATCTTCATCTGGGATCCTCATAGTAACATTGGGTTTAACACCGAAGGAATGTCTCCATAGTAAGAGATCGCGATCCCTAACGAATGAGGAGAAAGACGAGGCTGCTGAGGTGTTAACCTTATTATTTGAATTCTCACTCTCATCCTCGTCCCCACTACCCTCATCCTCACCTCTCTCATCCCCAACTCCATTTGCTCCATCTCCCCCATAGTTGTCATGGGGTGGGTGGGGGGGCATTTTGAAAGGTTGTTTTAAATTCAAGGGGGGATATAGCAGTCATAAGGACAGCTTCAGGGTTAGCTATTCCCTCGGCTTGTTCATGGGGGTTAAGGTTTGAGGGGTCATCTCTTCCAGAGGTTCCAGTACAGAAAGAAGACGATTCCCTGGTTCGTTTATCCATGACTTATTCTTGGCTCTGACTCTCAGTTGGACGATAAGATGACCCAAAAGTCTCAAAGGGTGATGGTAAAATTGTAGCTAAAGGAATTTGGAAAATGGTTCTTACCCAGACAGGTTCGGCCCTACGTCTAGACTTGTTCTCTTCTTCTATCCACCTAATCTCTATAAAACACCTCTCTCTCAAAGTTGAAAACTCCTCGGCTAATTTTTAAAGAATGTAGAGCATTAAGAGGAAGACACTACACTTAAGGATTTTCTCAAACAAGTTAAATAGTTGACCAAGTTAAATAGAGAAATGAAAAGTTTTACGGATTAACAACCAAGAACAAGAGGAATAAAGTCCACCGAAGAAGAAGACCGGAGCGTCACTAGGAAACCTAAAAAAGTTAAAAATTAATACTGAACCACCACAAAACGATGGGGGGAAACCCAGGAAAGCCTATCAGTCAATTTCTAGCCCTACAACCACCGCTGAATGGTGGATACACACGTCAAAAAAATGGAAAACCAGCCAAGAAAATTTGCATAAGATATTCAAAGCAGGAACCAAAGAAAACTTGTAAAAAGAGAAGGAAAATGGGAAATATGGTGAGGTGATTACCTCGAAAAGAAGACCGAAGGTGGGAGAAACTTGGAGCTCTCAAGAGAATGTAGAGATAAAGGTTAACTTCTAAAGCCAGAGAGAGGGAGTTCGCACGAAGAAGAAGGTAGAAAAAAGAGAGAATTGTTTGAAAAGATTTAAACACCTTGTCATTATTGGGCTCTATAACCTAGGCGGCGCACAACCCACGAGGACAATCATCATTAGGGCACAATGTTCAAAGTGTAATATTCATCCGTCATTCTTAGGGAACACAAAATGATGATTGACACCTGATAAATGTCGATCATCCTGACAAGTGTCACTCGTCAACCTGACCAGAAGTCAACTCAGCACCCAAAGACAATATTCCAAAATATTACCCCTCAACAGAATCGATGACTAAAGGCTAGGGGTGATTGATATACCAAAATATTCCCTCGGACTGGACGAGGGTAGCCTCATATACGATGAGGGCTCAGATCTACTTTTATCCTCACAAAGTTGTACTGAAGATAGGGGTCAGCCAGGCCGACCACCCCCATTGGCAATAAAAGTATGCTAGATGGCCCAAATGAGACCAAGCCCATGCAGATTGAAGCCTCGGATTGGGGACAGTTCAGAGGACCATAGGATTGGTCGACCCTATGTAGGTCGACACTATAAATGTCCTACGTTTAGCAATCAGGGCTTCCGCAAGGTTAGCATTAGCCTCGGCCTTTCACTATAGGCCAAGGGAGACATCATCATGGCGCGTGATTTGGGTGACACGGAGGAATCATGTAGCACGTGCACTAAACCATTATAATAAGATCATTTCCTCACGTGAGGGAATATTATGCCATAATTACCCATAAATGGCCTAGGCAGGTGTCAACAGGGGATTAGCAAAATCATTATTCATATGCTCAATGCATGCTTTGGGGGTACACTACACCCCCAAGCCCTATATATACTTGTATCCTTCAACCTTATAGAAAGATGGATAATTGTAACCCTAGCTGAAACTCTATTTGTACACACACTAGAGAGAGAAAGCTTGTGCATTTTATCCAAGGCCTTTAGTGCCCATATTTAGTGGATCACACACTCACAGTGGATGTAGGCCTGATTGATTGAACCAATATACATCATTATCTTCATACCTCTTCTACTCACCTCCTTCTATATACATACACACATACATATATAACTTTATTGCTACCATTGTTTCTATTGTTTGAGCTCTATCACCTCTTTATCTGGTGGTGTTGTTCCAAGCATCATGAGTTTTGAGAACATACTATATATTAACTCACTTGAGTATGTATATATAGGAGTTCCAACTAGTTTGGATATATAGAAAAAATAGATTAGTATAGTTTGATAACTTCATCTTCTGAAAGTTACATGCTACATGGAGAAATCCAAGTCCAAGAGAATCTTCAAAGGGAAGTTAATTATAACCCTATAACCACATATAGGGCACTTGCACTACATCTTACATATTACCTATGTGCTTGAATGGTTTATCATCACTTAAAATCATTTTAAAATCAATTTATCTCACAAAAATCATTTTATATATTTTTAATTAATTTTTAAATGATTTTTGGTTTACCTAAAAATTGATTTTAAACAAAATTCTGGGTTAAAATCGAATTTCAGAAACTTGTTTTTTACCTTGATTGTTTGCTTGGGTAGAAATCGAATGCCCTTAAGACTTGAGGGTGTTCCATTTAATTAGTTTCAATATGCGTATGTTATTCCATCTAGTGCGTACACGTGTTGGAGTTTCAATGTTGCGATTTGTGTTTTCTCGAAGACACACAATGCTTATCCCAGATCAGCCCTTGGATATTTTGCATCAACGCACTCCATGCGTTTAGAGTCGATTCGTTTGACCCAAGCCTTATCCAATCAGTGTTAGTTTAATCCACCTCTTTTGATAAATTGTTGGATCATAGTCAACTTATATAGACTCAATCTCAGCGATTGGATTGATGTCAATGTTCTCAATCCTTATTCCCTAAGTATAAAAAGGGACGTACCCTCAGTAGTTTGAGACTTTTACTCATTTGTTAAAACTGAGAGAAAAGAGAGAAGAGAGATAAGGGATAAGAGAGAAAAAAGAAAGAGAGGGGAAACCCTAGTTTCTTCGTAGGATCCAAACCCTTGTGAGGTTTCACCCAAACCTAAAAATCCCAAACATCAGAAAACCTACCTTTTGAGTGTGAGGTCTTTATAGGGATTCTGTGTTTGTGGTTTTATGTTCTTCGTTTGAAAGCCTCTTCAAAAACGTTGATTCTCTCAGAACACTTCTCTAAGAAAGATTTAAGTTTCACTATTGAATCTGAGTCTTTTTGAAAGGGAACATCTCATGTATATTTTTCTGTTTTCTTTTAGATCTGATTTCTTAGATCTAAACTGTTTCAATAAGTTTTTGAAATAAATTTCTAGTTTCAGATCTAGTGAGTTGTATATGTTTCCAAGTTTTTATTTCATATTTATGAAATACTGGTGTACAGAAATAACAAGAAAATAAACGAACTCTTGCTAAAGTGTTAAAGCGTTCAGATCTGAAAAATAACATTTTAGATCAAAACTTGTTGAACCAGTACTTGCATGTTAAGTATGAATCTGATTTGTTAAAGTAGACTTCTAGTCTAGTTGGATCTGCAATTGGAGGTTTACAATTTCAAAAATATTTTCAAAATCCAAAAATTGTATAAGACCTTGAACCGTCTTTCGAGAAAGGTATCCTTGATATCTATGGTTATATTAAAGAACAAGAAGTGTTTGCTTGAGAAATCAAGATTCAGAAATAACTTTCATATTAGAACTGTTGTAATTTGTTAGGAAAGTTTGTATAAATCTTGAGAGGGTGAGTTGCATGTTTGCATGTAGTAACACATCACAAACACTACATCACACGAACACTTAGACACTGTGGTTCTTGTTGAGAATCGTGTACTTGAAAGAGTTGCTGGAAACTTAATTCAAAGAGAAGGAAATTAAGGAAAAGACAAAGAAGCAACAAGAAAGGATTAAGTTCCAAGTCAGAATACCTTTTGGAGTGGAGAATCTCGTGTAGGTACATTCTGAACTTAGGTTAGGATATTTGTGGTTTGCTTGTGTGTTGTAACCTTATTTTTATTCTAGTGGATTTTTTTATTTTATGCCGTAGAGGGCACCGTGGACGTTTCCCTTGCTTAAGCGTTTTACCACGTTAAAATTCTTGTATTTATTTATGTGAATGTTCTTAATTGTTATTGTGATTAGTACTGCATGGTAAAGATTGTAGATGTTTATTAAAAATTAAGCCTAAGGTAATCAACTATTGAATTTAATCCATAAACTCAGAAAAATATTTCACTACACATCTTGTGGTTTTCGAAAATAGTTTTGCCAAAAAAAATTTGTTTGGAGTTTGCTCAACTTATAACTATTTGTTATTAATCTAGTAAACAAAAAGATTTTAGTATTAAGGTTGTTTTTCAATTGGTATCAGAGCAGGAACATCTTTTGTGATCCTGAAACTTGGGAAATTGTTTTGGAAATTTATTTCTGAAAAATCTCTGAGTATGGAAGAAAATTTAGAGAAGTTAGGTAACCTATCTAGACCACCACTCTTTGATGGAAATAATTTTTCATACTGGAAAGTGCGAATGACTTCTTTCTTTCAAGGAACCCTGGGTGATTATGTCTGGGAAATGATTGAAACAGGGTTTGAACGTCCTACTAAACCTACCTCGTACACTGATCCAACAAGGATTAAGAAAATTCTTAGTGAATTTACTAGGGAAGAGAAAAAAGCATCTCTTGATAATAACAGAGGAAAAAATGCCATCATTATGTCCATTAATGAACATGAATTCAAAATAATATCCATATGCTCTACTTCTAAAGAGGCATGGGACACTTTAGTCATTGCTGATAAGGGTGATGAACGTGTCAAAGCTAGAAAAATCCAAATGCTTATTAAGCAATATAACACCCTTATTATGAATGACAATGAATCCTTTGACGATTTCTACATAAGGTTAACTGACATTTTTACAAAACTTCATGCAAATGGTATAACCTATAGTAGAAAGGAAATTGTGTCAAATATTCTTAGGTCATTGCCTTCTAAGTTTGACAACAAGAGATATGCAATTGAGGAAATGAATGACCCTAATATGGCTTCTGAACTTCTTCACGGTAAACTTAGGACTATTGAATTGGAGTTAGACTTTAAAAAGCAATTAACCAGATAGACTAGTAGAGCCTCTAGTTCTAATGTTGTGTTTTCATCTAAATTACCAATGCCTGAATTGAACTTTATAGACTTTGACACTCACTGTCTTATGAGTAAGCATTTTAAAAAGATTTTGAAATTCAGAAATGTTGTAGCCTCTAAACAAGGCAAATCAAATTATCAAGGTAATCAACATCACAAACCTCATGACAGAGACAATACCAAACTCACTTATGACAATAGGAGGATATATGACCCCAACAGACCTAAACCTGACATAAAAGATGTTAAATGTCACCGTTGTGGTAAACTTGGTCACTATGCTAATAAATGTCCTGCTAGTTTTAATAACAACAATAAGGCCAATATGTGTAAAACATTAGACGAATCTAGTGATTCTCATGAGGATGAAACTAAGTCAATCCAGATGAATGATAACTGCATGTCTTTATTTGCTAAGATAATATATAAGGATGATGCATGCATGTCTGCTCATGAACCTTCTATGCCGATTGATGTTGTTAATAATATTGATGATAATTTTGTTCTTATTATTGCTGAAAGATTGTGTGTGAGTCAAAGTAAGAGTGTTGATGACGAATTGAACGTGTGCATGAGTAAAGAACCTAACCAAATCACAGGGTACAATTCACACGATGCACATAGTGAGTCTGACGATGATCTGCCTGATTTACATGAACTGTACACTAAAATGGTTAAAAAGAGTGCTCACCTAGAGAGAATGATAAAAACCTTAAGTGAGCGTGTCGATCATCTTAACCAAACCATTAAGAAGAAAACTAAAGATTATAATGCCCAATGTGTTGCTCATGAGACTGAGATTGAGAATTACAACTTGAAAATAAACTCTTTGATTCAAAACAACAATGAATTTGAACAAAAATACAAGGCAGCCCTTATTGAGCTAGAAGAGTCAAAGTAAAAGGTTTCAAATGTTTTTAAAAATGTCAACATTTTGAAACACACACCAAGACTTATGAAAAAATTGTTACTACATGTAAATTTGACTCTAAAGATAAGTCTGGCCTCGATTTTGGAGAAATAGTGCACAGAAGTAAAACCAAAGTTTCTCCTAGAAATGTTGCTTTTGTAAAACAAGGCCAAACTTCCGAAAATGTTCAAAAAGGTGAACCTAGTCTCAGTGTCTCTCAAAATACACATAGTTAGTACAATCAACAGTTAAAGCCAAACTGTCAAACCAAATATGTTTGTCCTTCTACCAGAAACCAAGGATAGAAACCTAAACCCAATAATGGCTGGACTATTGTACCCAATAGATCCAAACCAATTTTCAAATACTTTAATAGCAAAGTTAAGTCCTATATCCATCTGTACTATTCCTATTGTGATATTTTTGGACATACTCTTGAAGAATACATCCAGAAAAGGACATATACTCCTACCTACCAGAATTTTAACTATTTTAGGAAAACTAGAAATACTTATGTACTTCCTAGACAAGCCACAAACAACTCTAACTCTAAAAAGAAAAAGGGAGGGTCCAAAACAAAGAAAAAATAATTTAAAAAAGACCCCTCAAACTTTTTCTAAATCTAAAGGCCCCAAATTTTTTTTAAATATGCCTATTTGGATTAGAAAAGACGATTTACTACCCCAGTTCAAGTGCAATATTGTCATTTCTGCTTTAAAGGCACAAAGCACTTTAGCTGGATGGTATTTAGACTCCGGATGTTCTAAAGATATGACTGGGGATGAAACAAAATTGAAAAACAAGACAGACTTCCTTGGAGGTAGTGTCATGTTTGGAGATGGTATTTCATCTCAGATCATAGGTAAGGGAACATTGAGTGCGCATGGGCTTCCTGAACTAAATGATGTTTTATTAGTTAAAGGCCTTAAAGCAAATCTCTTAAGTATATCACAATTTTGTGACTCCAATCACTCAGTTACCTTTTCTAAAAATGATTGCAAAATTATAGATGAAAAGGGCAATTGTATTTTGACACGAAACAGAACCCCGAAAAACTGTTACACAGTAATTCCTAATTCTGAATCTTGCAAAATTGCCAGATTAGAGGACTCTGATCTTCGGCACAATAGATTGGGACACACAAATAATGACAACCTTAAAAGATTGAGTTCCCAAGATATTGTTAGAGGATTATAAAAAATTAAAAAATCTTTTAATCCTGTATGTGGACCCTATCAGGAAGAAAAAATAAGTAAATCCCCACGTAAGAAAGTTAAAGATGTCCTTTCCCTCTAGAACTTTTAGCTTCTATGGAAACTCTTATATCATTGTTATAGTTGATGAATATACGAGATATACATGGATAGCTTTTATGAAGCATAAATTAGAAACCTTCAATGAATTCTCAAGAAGCCTCTTAAAAATTGAGAATGAGAAGGATACCCAAGTGTGTCAGATTAGGAGTGATAGAGGTGGAGAGTTTAAGAATTATGGAATTTCTGAGTATTGTGTGGCTAGTGGCTACAAAAATGAGTTTAGTGCTCCCAAAACCTCGCAACAGAATGGTATAGCTAAACGTAAAAATAGGACCTTACAAGAAATGGCTAGGGTTATGTTACATGCTAAGAATCACCCTAGATACTTTTGGGTAGAAGTTGTCCAAACCACGTGTCACATTATCAATCGTATCTACCTCAGAAAAAATTCCAAAGAAACATCTTATGAGTTATGGTTCCACAAAAATCCTAATCTAAAATATTTTAAAACCTTTCGTGGGTATCTACTATATCTGCAAAGATAGAGATCATCTTTCAAAATTTGATACCCGAGGAGAAAAGGGTATTTTTCTTGGCTATTCCCAAAATAGTAGGGTTTTGCGTGTTTTTAATAATAGAACCAAAACAATTATGGAATAAATTAATGTAATTGTATATGACAGAAGTGTTAAGAGTAGTGACAGTCAACCGGTAACATTTAATGAGGATGAACCTATTTTATTCCCCCTGATCCTCAAGATGATACTGATTCACTGCCATCTGAGGATCCTTTTGTACCCACATGGGTCTCTAAAGATCATCTTATTGAATCCATTGTCGGTAATCCTTCGGAACCAGCTCAAACTAGATCTCAACTTCGTCAAGTGGCACAATATTTTTATTTTGTTTCTCTTGAGGAGCCCAAAAATGGAAATGATGCCCTTAATGACTCATTTTGGATAAATGCTATGCAAGAAGAGCTAATCCAATTTAAGAGTTACGATGTTTGGAATCTGGTTCATATACCTAAAGAGTCGAAGGTTATATACACAAGATTGATTTTTAAAAATAAAACTGATGAAAATGGGGAGGTCATTAGAAATAAATCTACGTTGGTTGCACAAGTCTATTCTCAGATTGAGGGAATTGATTTTGAAGAAACCTTTGCACCCATTACTCATCTAGAATCAGTTCGTCTCCTTTTAGCAATTTCATGTCATATGCAGTTCAAATTATTCCAAATGGATGTTAAATCCTCTTTTCTAAATGGAATTTTTTTTAAAGAAGTTTACGTAGAACGACCCAAAGGATTTATTGATCCTGTACACCTGGACTATGTCTTTAAGCTTTAAAAATATTTATACGGTTTAAAATAAGCTCTTAGAGCTTGGTATAATAGATTGTCGACCTTCTTAGTGTCTGATAATTTTGTCCGCGACGGAAATGATCAAACATTATTTGTTGGAAAGGAAAATTAACATGTCTTAATCGCTCAAGTATATGTGGACGATATAGTTTTTGGTTCCACTTGTCCTAAACAAGTAGAGAATTTTTATAAAATCAAGCATACTGAATTTTATATGTCCTTAATGGGTGAACATCAATATTTTTTGGGTTTACAAGTAAAACAATGCAGTGATGGTCTGTTTATTTCTCAATCCAAATATGCTGCTGATTTAATTAAAAAAAATTCCCTAGAAAATGCTAAACCTTATAGAACTCCTATAAGTACTTCCACTAAAATTTCTGAGGATGATATTGGGACAAATGTAGATCCCACTCTTCACAGAAGTATGATAGGGAGTTTTTTGTATCTTACTTCATCTCGACCTGATATATCTTTTGTCGTGTGTATCTGTGCTAGATATAAAAGTAACCCTAAATAATCTCACTTATTAAGTGTCAAAAGGATTATTAAATATATTAAGGGTACTCTAAAATTTGCTATTTGGTACACAAGATACAGCTAGTTCTATTGTTGGATATATCGATACCAATTGGGACGGTTGTTCTGATGACGGTAAGAGAAATTATGGTTCTTGCTACTATGTAGGCAATAATCTTATTGGTTGGTCGTGTAAGAAACAGAACTGCATTTCATTTTCTAGTGCTGAATTCGAATATATAGCTGCTGGTAGTTGATTTGCTCAATGACTATCGATTAGACAAATGCTTAGTGATTATGGTGTCACGAAAAAACAATTAACCATGTTTTGTGATAATCAAAATGCATTTAATATTTCCAAAAATCCCGTATTGCACTCACGAACTAAGCATATTAAGATTAGACATCACTTTATCCGTGACCTTGTCGGATCCAAAGACCTCTTTATTGAATATCTGAACACTCAAAAATAGCTCACAAACCTCTTTACCAAATCATTACATAATATTCGTTTTGAGTATTTGCATACTGCTATTGGCATGATTACTCTAATTTATACCCCTTGTCTATTTGAAAAAAATTGGGGGAGAATATCTTGAGTACTGCTATCTATTCCAATTCTAACTCAACTAATATTCCAAATTTAGTGTTCATCTAATTACAGACATTTCAGACTCATTGTACATCTTGTTTATACTTTATAGGGTATTATTTTGTATTTAGTTGAGTAATGTATTTTTTTTCCTTATTTTTTGGTTCAAGGATGGGAAACGGTAGTTCGAACTTTTGTATAGGACCTATAGGATTTATTTTTATTTTTACCCAAGAGTACATAATACTCAAGGGAATTTTGTCTCTAATATCCAAAGGGGGAGATTGAGAACACACTATATATTGACTCACTTGAGTCTATATATATAGGAGTTCCAACTTGTTTGGATATATAGACAAAATAGATTAGTATAGTTTGAGAACTTCATCTTCTGAAAGGTACATGCTACATGGAGAAATCCAAGTCCAATTGAATCTTCAAAGGGAAGTTGATTCTAACCCTATAACCACATATAGGACATTTGCACTGCATCCTACATATTACCTATGTGCTTGAATGGTTTATCATCACTTGAAATCATTTTAAAATCATTTTATTTCACACAAATAAATTTAAATATTTATAATCAATTTTCAAATGATTTTTGGTTTAGTAAAAAATTGGTTTTAAGACATTTTGTGGGTTAAAATGGAATTTTAGAAACTTGTTTTCAACCTTGATTGTTTTCTTGGGTAGAAATTGAAAGCGCTTGAGACTTGAGGGTTTGCCATGTAATTAGTTTCAACACGCGTGTGTTATTCCATCTGGTGCGTACACGTGTTGGAGTTTGAAAGTTACGATTTGTGTTTTCTCGAAGTCACGAAGACACACAAAGCTTATCCCATATCAGCCCTTGGATCTTTTGCATCAACGCTCTCCATGCGTTTAGAGTCGATGCGTGTGACCTAAGCCTTATCCAATCAGTGTTAGTTTAATCTGCCACTTTTGATGAACTGTTGGATCATAGTCAACTTATATAGACTCAATCTCAGTGATCGGATTGATGTCAATGTTCTTGATCCTTATTCCCTCAGTATAAACAGGGACGTACCCTCACCAGTTTGAGACTTTTGCTCATTTGTTAAAACTGAGAGAAAAGAGAGAACAGCGAGAAGGGAGAAGAGAAAAAGAAAGAAAGAGATAGGAAACCTTAGCTTATTCGTAGGATCCAAACCATTGTGAGGTTTCTCCCTAACCAAACATCAAAACCTAAAAGTCCCATATATCAGAAAACCTACCTTTTGAGTGTTAGGTCTTTATAGGGTTTCTGTGTTGGTGGTTTTGTGTTCTTAGTTTGAAAACCTCTTTAGAAACGTTGATTCTCTCATAACTTTTTCTAAGAAATATTTAAGTTTCACTATTGAAACTGAGTCTTTCTAAAAGGGAGCATCTCACGTATATTTTTATGTTTTCTTTTAGATCTGATTTCTTAGATCTAAATTGTTTCAATAAGTTTTTGAAATAAAATTTCTAGTTTCAAAAAGAAGTTTCAGATCTAGTGAGTTGTGTATGTTTCCAAGTTTTTATTCCATATTTATGAAATACTGGTGTACAAAAATAGGAGGAAAACAAACGAACTCATGCTAAAGTTTTAAAGCATTCAGATTTGAAAAATAATGTTTTAGATCAAAACTTGTTGAACCAGTACTTGCATGTTAAGTCTGAATCTGATTTGTTAAAGTAGACTTTAGTCTAGTTGGATTTGCAATTGGAGGTTTACAATTTCAAAAATATTTTCAAAATCCAAAAATTCTATAAGACCTTGAACCATCTTCCGAGTAAGGTGTCCTTGAGGTTTGTGGTTATATTAAAGAACAAGAAGTTTTTGCTTTAGAAATCAAGATTCAGAAATAACTTTCATATTAAAACTGTTGTAATTTGTTAGAAAAGTTTGTATAAATCTTGAGAGGGTGAGTTGCATATTTTCATGTAGTAACACCTCACAAACACTACATCACACGAACACTTAGACACTGTGGTTCTGGTTGAGAATCGTGTACTTGAAAGAGTTGCTGGAAACTTAATTCAAAGAGAAGGAAATCAAGGAAAAGACAAAAAAGCAGCAAGAAAGGATCAAGTTCTAAGTCATAATACCTTTTGGAGTGGAGAATCTCGTGTAGGTACATTCTGAACTTAGGTTAGGATATTTGTGGTTTGCTTGTGTGTTTTAACCTCATTTTTATTCTAGTGGATTTTTTGTTTTGTGCTGTAGAGAGCGCCGTGGATGTTTCCCTTGCCTAAGGGTTTTACCACGTTAAAATTCCTGTGTTTATTTCTATGAATGTTCTTAATTGTTATTGTGATTAGTACTATATAATAAAGATAGTAGATGTTTATTAAAAATTAATCCTATGGTAATCAACTATTGAATTTATTCCATAAACTCAGAAAACGATTTCACAACAAATCTTATGTTTTTCGAAAATAGTTTTGCCCAAAAAGTTTGTTTGGAGTTTGCTCAACTTATAACTATTTGTTATTAATCAGGTAAACAAAAAGCTTTTTGTATTAAGGCTTTTTTTCAAGTTTAGCATCGTCTGTGGGAATGAGGAGATTTATCTCTTCCTTTGTGTAAGCTTGACCAAACCATAAACTTTGGTGGTAAACTAATCCTCCCCTTTTGTGTAAAGTTGTTTCACCATTGAAAGAGATCCCTTAAGGTTTCCAAGCTCTCTAGTATATTCATCACAATATCAAACATATGTCACCGGAGTTACCACATCGTCCTCCACCGGCTAGTGGAGTAGGACCTAGTTCCAGCCATGTACCACCTCGATCTAAGATGGGTGAGGTGGCTTCCTCCCTGAAGTCTTTGTCAGCAAACCAGCAAGTTATGTAAGAGCAATTTGCATATCTTAGTCAAAACATATTGAGATCACTAGGAGTCTCACCGGAGATGATTACATCGGCAACTTCACATGGACAACATGAGGCCAAGGGACCACCCCAAGCACCCTGCAAAGACTTGCCACCTCCACAACGGCGGACGGATGTTGCTGACCCTAGGCGTTTATTCATGGGGAGGAAAGTAAACCCTTGCTTAGAGGATAGGTATGATGACTTGGAAGTGGAATATGCTCCAGTAGATTGTTGGGAGTCGTATGAGGTTTCCAACAATACTGTGCGAACTATCCAGGAGAGTCGAGGGAGGTGTAGGAGACATAATCATGACGATTGCCCCAGAGGCTCATCTTTTGACCGTCTGAGCATAGGGTCGGCCTTTAATGACCTAAGGCACAGATTATCTAGATCGAGAAGTCTTTCCAAGACCAAAAGATATAGTCGACCCCGTGATGGTCGAACTCATGATGGACTAACCCATGATGGTCGATCCCCTCATGCATGAGACAACATTCATGGAGAAGTCAATAGTTGGCGAAGGTCGACTGTAGTAGAGCCCTCAGCTCATCCCAGAGAAGCGGCGAGGGATAACATCAGCCAAGTCGACCCTAGCCAATCCAACCCAGTGAGGTCATGGAATGACTCGATTCAGAGGCTAAGGATAAAATTGGTGGTATCTTGAAAAGTTAGGACCCTCTTCAGAGAGGATACTGTGAGGGCTAGCCCTTTGTGGCGAAAATAGTTAACTTCCCAACGTCGGCCAATTTTAATCCACCTGTGGTCACCCCAAGGTATGACGAGAGTACCAACCGAGTCCATCATATTGAGATATACCAGTCAGCAGTAGACATATAATCTATCTCAAATGAGATGAGGTGTCAGGTCTTTTCGAGCACCTTGACTGGGGACGCACATATTTAGTATACCTCTCTTCCTAAGAATTTCTTTAAAAGCTTTAAGCAACTAGTAGAAAGGTTCATTCACAACTTCTGCTTTGGAGTAAGGACACAAAAGAAGACCACTCACCTGCTCTATGTTAAGCAAGGGAACAACTGTAGCCTCAAAGACTACATAGTCAGTTTTAACAAAGAGAAGTTAAAGGTCGAAGTCTACGAAAAGCATATAGCCATGACGGCCCTCATTGGAGGGATCCAAAAGGGGAAGCTAGTGTGGAAGCTTGATTAAGACCCCCCAAAGTCAATGGCTGAGCTACTGACGACGAAGGGGAAGGCGATGAATGTCGAAGTGGAAATGTATTTCAAATACGAGGATGAAAAAGGAGGTATTAGTGGAGGTAAATACTAGAAAAAGAATAAGGAGGGGAATAAAAGACCAGCAAATGACAAGTTTGCAGATTACACCCCTTTGACGGTCAGCTGCGAACACATTCTGAATGAGATAAAGAGCGGTCGATCTTTAAAATGGCCTGAGAAGTTGAGAGCTCCTCCACACAAGAGGAATAAAAGCATGTGGTGCGAATTCCAACAAGATAATGGCCATTTGACCGATAAATGTTTTGCCCTAAAGGATGAAATAGAAAAGATGATAAAAGAAGGGAAGTTGAGAAAGTATGTGGACAAGGGTGCCTCCAAGGGTGGTTGAGCTAACCCTAGGAAGAAAAGAAGTGATAAATGCAGAGAAGATGCCCTCGACAGGCATGATGACCACTCAGAGGATGATGATGAACCTGACCTTCCACCGAAGTATTACCATGGCCCGGTGAAAAGGCTAAATATGATTTCATTCGGTGTCAGAATGATCTTCAGGGGCCAAGATGGAGGAGGATCAGAAGTGGCCGATAGGAAGGCCCATATATTAAAAGCGAAGGCAGTAATGAAGGTTGAATATGGGCACTCAACCTCTATCAAAGCCAATCCTGAAAAAAGGAAGAAGGTTGACACGAATACGCTGATGGTGGGTTTCTTAAGGTTGGATTCTAAGGGTCTCCTAGCCCCACATGATGACCCTCACGTCATCACCACCAGGTTGCATGGTTTGTGAGGTGTTGAGGATCTTGGTAGGTGGGGCCAGTTCTGTAGACATGATGTTTTATCCATGTTTCAAAGCCCTCAGACTTAGCCATGTTAGGCTCATCCCATACCATCATCACCTGATTGATTTCAATGGAGAAAAAGTCCATCCCTTGGGGATGTATGAGGCTGATGTAAGAATGGTAGATGAGTGGTCAAAATGGCTCACTAGGAAGATCAACTTTTTCGCGATGGAAAAAAATGTCTTCTTAGACTACAACATAATACTAGGATGGGTAGAACTCAAGGAATTTGAGGGAGTGCCTTCGACAGTTCACCAGATGGTAAAATTCCTAAATCTTTATGGGGTAGGGGAACTTTAGGGTAACCATACAACGGCACGGTAATGCTACTTCAACTCTATCGAGCAAAGATAGGCACACAAGAAAGAAACCACTACATACAATATTAATATCCTTGATCCTAGGGACGAGACAAAATTAAAGAAGGGAGAGGTTACGAAAGAGGTAGAATCCATCATCCTCAATGAGGATGAGCCAGAAAAAACCGTCCAAGTCAGTAAAACCCTAAAAGCAGATATAAAAGAAGAGATCATCAAGCTACTAAGGAGAAGATGGGGTATGTTTGCATGGATTCATGCAGACATGTCGGGTATCGACACCAAAATCATGTGCCAGAAGCTCACTGTAATAGATAATGCTAAGCCTGTAAAGCAGAGGAGGAGAATCTATTCTCGAGAAAAATATAAGGTCATAAGGGATGAGGTTAAGAAGCTAAATTTATCAAGGAGGTCATCATTCCCGAATGGCTATCTAATGCGGTCATAGTCCCCAAAGCAAATAAGAAGTGGAGGTTGTGTGTGGGCTTCACTGACCTCAATAAATATTTCCCCAAAGACAGTTTCCCTCTTCCTCGAATCGATCAAATGGTGAACGCTACTACAGGCCATGCGTTAATGGGCTTCATGGATGCATACTCAGGCTATAATCAGATCTTCATCAACCCCGTGGACTGAAAAAAGACAGCTTTCATTACTAACAAGGGGACATACTATTATAGGGTCATACCCTTTGGCCTGAAGAATGTGGGAGGAAACGTATCAGTGTCTTATAAATAAAATGATTGAAGAACAAATCGAGAAGTCTATAGAGGTCTATGTAGATGACATGCTGACCAAGAGCTTGAAGGCCAAGGATCATCTGGCCGACCTTGAGAGAACCTTTGACACGATGGACAAGTACCGGATGAAGCTCAACCCAGCCAAGGACATTTTTGGGGTTGGAGCAGGAAAGTTCTTAGATCTCATCGTCAATCAAAAGGGTATTGAAGACAATCCTTAGAAGATAAAGGCCCTACAAGAAATGAAGACCCCTAATACCATTAAAGATGTTCAGAGGCCCACAGGGCGAGTGGCTGCTTTGAATAGATTTGTATCCAGAGCCACAGAAAAATATTTGTCATTTTTCAAAGTTCTCATAAAGGCTTTTGAGTGGAACGAACAGTGTGACAAGGCTTTCAAAGAGCTAAATTACTACCAAGGGTCTCCTTTACTTTTATCGCGTCCAGTGCAAGGCTAAAGATTGTATGTGTACCTAGCTATCTCAGATTCAGCCATCAGTGTTGCTATTATGAGAGAAGAAGATGGGGTGAAGAAGGAGGTGTATTTTAATAGTAAAGTAATCCAAGGAGTAGATCAAAGGTACCCTAGGATGGAGAAGTTAGCCTATGCCTTAATTCATGCCTTAAGGAAGATGAAGTCATACTTCCAGTCCCATACAATGGCCATCCTTACTCACTCTCCTCTTAGGCAGGTCATACACAAGCCAGCGAAATTGGGAAGACAAATGGCCTGGGAAATAGAGCTGGGAGAATTTGATATTATATATCAACCTACGGTGGCTAACAAAGGGAAACCACTATCAGATTTTATGGTTGAATTCACTTGGGAAGAGGCCGAGGCTGTAAATGGGAACCTCAAGAAGACAAATAATTAATAAGGTAAAATTGTTGACTGGCCCACTGATAAGGCTGCGACAAGTGCAGCTAGAGAAAAAGTTATTGAGAACGAAGAGGGAAGATACCTCTTTAGACAAGGATCCCTCTCTGATGGAAATTTCTCAGAGGAGTAGGCGGTGTGGAATTTCTTTATTGATGGGTCCTCCTACGAGAACAAAAGTGAATCTGGATTGATAGTATTAGCACCTGACGGCATAGACATCGAGTATGCCCTAAGGTTCAACTTTAAAGCCTCCAACAATGAGTCAAAATATGAGACCCTGATAGCAGGCCTCTCCTTGGCTAGGACTCTTAGTGTTGGCCTACTCTTGGTGCATTGTGATTCAAGGTTGATAGTAAATCAGATACTAGGAGAATATGAGGCTAAGGATAAGAGAATGGCCAAGTATCTTGAGAGAGTAAAGTCACTGTTAAAAAGCTTCAGAGAAGTAAAGTTGAAGAGGATACCTCGTCTAGACAATGGCCGAGTCGATGCACTTGTAAGAATAGCTTCAGCAACTAGGATAGATATCGGGAGAATAGTGCCAATGGAAATTCTACTTCGGCCAATGATTGAAAATGAAGATAGAACACTTATCTCCTGCCTAAATATAAATGGGGAAACTTCATGGATAGACCCTATAACGAGATACATTAAAGGGGGGGAGATGCCAGAGGCAAAATTCGAAAGGAAGAAGTTGAGGTACAGAGATGCAAAATTCACTATCATTGGAGATACTTTGTACAAGGAAGGGTTCTTGCTCCCTTTTCTCAGCTGTGTTCATCCGTCGAAAGTTCCATATATCTTGCAAGATGGGGAAAGTCGTTAGCTAAGAGAATAGTCACATAGGGATACTGGTGGCCGACCTTGGCTAAGGATGCTATGACATATTTAAAGAAGTGTGATAAATGCTAGAGGTTCTCTACCATCCCTCACCAGCCTCATCAACTTATAACCTCCATTACATCCTCATGGCCATTTTCAGTATGGGGAATCGATTTGGTAGGACCCCTGCCTAGGACAGGCAATAACTATCGATACTTGATCATAGCGATCGATTATTTTTCAAAATGGGTGGAGGCTAAGCCAATGATCACAATCACCGAGCAGAAGACCTTCCAGTTCATCTAGAAGAACATCATATGTAGGTATGGTCTCCCCAATACCCTCATCTCGTATAACGGGACTCAGTTTAAGAATATTTCCTTGGAGAAATACTACAAAATATTTGGGATTAAATAATTATTTTCTACCCCAGTCTGTCTTCAGGATAATGGAAAAAATGAGGTAACAAATTGAATAATCATGAACGGGATCAAGAAAAAAATTGAAGAGGCAAAAAGAAGATGGGTTGAAGAAGTATATGTTATACTGTGGGCCTACAGGACTACAGCAAAAACTCCTACGTGGGAAAACCCCCTTCATGTTAGCATATGATTCACAAGTCGTCATCCCCATGGAATTTGGGTTTCCTACTTACAGAATTCAGATGTATGATCCTTGGATAAATATTGAAAAATAAGACTTGATCTGACTTGATTGAGGAAAGAAGAGAAGATGCTCAAATAAGACAAGCAGCTTACCAGCAAAGGACATCCATGTTTTACAATCATAAGGTAAAGGAAAGGTCGATAGTTGTGGGAGACACAGTCCTTAAAAAGGCCTCGAAAAAGCCTAACAAGCTTCGCCCGAATTTCCATGGCCCATACAGGGTCACCAATGAAGTTGTCCCAGGAACCTATAGCCTGTAAAACCTAGAAGGGGAACCCTTTTCAAACCCCTAGAATGAAAATCATTTGAAGAAATATTACTAATGATGTTGTAGGTTATTTCCTATTTGTTCATAATTGTAATGAATGTATTGTCTCAAAGAACACTTGGGATGTAATGAGAATATTATATTGGCCCCTCATCTTATTATTTGTCGATCTAGATATTTGTTTAGGTAATTCATGTTAAACTAAAAAACACCATTTGTGGTGAAGTAGGTTTAAATGCTCTTCGGTGATACGACAGCAGGGATGGGGAAAACCCTGTCCATATATTGTTAATAACATTGAAGGGCGTTTAGTTCTCAAAATACCATTAATTTGGTGGATAATCTCTCTCGGCTAGGATGAGGGTTAATGGTAGGGACGATCCTCCACTCACTCCTAAGAAAGATGAGGGAGGAATTATGTTAAAAAAAATCATTAATTCAGTGGATAATCTCCCTCGGCTAGGATGAGAGTGAATGGTAGGGATGACCCTCCACTCACTCCCAAGAAAGATGAGGGAGGACTTATGTTAACTTGGGAGACGGTTAGCACAAATTATAAAATTAGCGAAATAAAAGACCAGATGGAAGGGAAGAGCATTTTCATTAAAAAAAATAGAACGAGTTATAGTACACTATGTTCAAAAGATGGCACAATCAGTAGGCAAGGCATTGCCAGCAGCATTGACAGGAGTCTAACTCTCCGATGTCCCAGTTCCCTCAACATCCGTCTAAGACTCCACATGGGATAGAGACTTGGCCATTAGGGGGTCTTCCAAATCTGCAGCTTCTAGAGAGGGGTGAATGGCTGACGTTGCATCAGCAAACTTCAAGACAACCCACCGATAGGCCATCTTGATTCCTCTCTCCAATATTCAAGGTTAAAACCTTGGAATTCATCTGAGAGATTGTATGCCTCCACAACATCAGTCCCAGCCCTTTGAATAGATGCATCAAGGTCTGACTTAAACTACGTTACCTGATTGGACAAAGCCTCATCTTTAGCCATGAAAAGGTTATACTTTTTCTTCAACTTCTCAGCATGCTCCTTTCCTGTCTCACTAACAATCCTAGAGTGATCACCCTTCACACCCTCCAACTCTTTCTTAATATTCTCCAACTCAATCTTCAAGTTGGCCTCACTTTGAATAGCTCTCTCAGCCTCTTAATATTTTGGATAATTCTCATCCATCCATTTCATGGCCGAGGTAAAAGAGCAGACAGTCTGAAAAACATGAGAGCAAAGTTAATGATGAGGGGATGAGGGTCCAGTTGATATTGGTGAATTAAAATTAAAGGGATGATAAAAATACTTGTGCCAGAATGTGAATCCAAAAGTCGTAGACTCTGGGCGGGGGAATCTTAGCCAAGAAGTCATAATTCTAGGACAAAGGAGCAGAGAGTATGGAGACCTTGGCAACCTTCATGTGGGCAATCAGAGAGGAGGGTTTGGTCTTTTACATGGTCAAATTGGCCAACCAAAAAGCATCCACATATGAAGAAGAACTTGTCCCTTCAGTGTGTGTATCTGGGCCCTTCGTCCTCGCCTTCGTAAGGGAATTATGCCAACCATCAATAGAAGATTATCTCTCCTTCCTCTTTTGCAAATCCTTAGGGGTCGTCCCCATGGCGGTTGGCCCCACATCATTTATTTTCTTTTGAATTTATTGAAGCTATTTGTCTTTCTTCTCGAGACCAGCCAATAGACTTGGGGAATACATCTCCCAAAGTGAATGATATGTGTTTGGAGGCCGGTCTTCAAAAGTAAAACGATAGGTCAAATGATAAAAGTAAAGGGGGAACACTTAGAAAGAAATTAAAACAAAAGAAACTCACATAATTCTGTCAAAGGGCTCACCCTCAGAACAGCTTCTTTGAGGAGGCTAGGGGTCGTTAAATCTTCAAATTGGGGAATGGCACCCTCCTTCCCCTTCTCCCTCAGATAGTGATCTATAGTTCTTTCATCTAAGCTAAGTCTAGGGTCTGACCTTGGTTTCATAGAGAGGTTGGACCATGCTTGAGGGACCCTCGAGCTATCTTTTGAAGGTTCAACCTCGGCGGGGAATTCCCAATCCCCAAAGACAAAGAAAAATCTCTTCCTCCAGTCATGGTTTAAAGTTTGCGCAACATGGAGAAGTTTCTTATCAGACCTCCTAGCCCCTAGATGGAAGTAACCATGTTGTTTGGATGAGGAGGTTATGATCCGTCAAGGGATCAGTAGTGAATGTGTTCTTCCAGAGAGAAATGTTGTTGAGTATGATCCTCCATGTGTTAGGAGGAAGTTGGTTAGGAGTAACCCCAAGTTTAGAGAGTATAGAGATGATTGCAGGATGAAGCGACAACCTGACGCCGATCATAAACATCTACTCGTACATAGCAATTTCTTCTCTAGCCCATGGAAGACCTTCTCATCTTCACCTGGGATCCTTATAGTAACATTTAGTTTAACACTGAAGGAGTGTCTCGATAGTAAGAGATCACGCTCCTTAACGGACGAGATGAAAGGCGAGGCTGCTGAGGTGTCAACCTCATTATTTAAATTCTCACTCTCGACCTCGGTCCCACTACCCTCATCCTCACTTCTCTCCTCCCCGGCTTCATCTGGCCCATCGTTTTCATGGGGTGGGGGAACATATGGAAAGGTGGTTTTAAATTAAAGGGGGGACACAACAATCACAGGGATAGCTTTAGTGTTAATTATTCCCTCGTCTTGTTCGCGGGGGTTAAGGTTTGAGGGGTCGTCTCTTCTAGAGGTTCCAACACCGAAAGAAGACGACACTCTGGTTCATTTATCCATGACTTCTTATTGGCTCTGAATCTCAATTGGATAATAAGACAACCCGAAAGGCTCAAAGGGTGATGGTAAAATTGTAATTAATAAAATTGGGAAAATGGGTCGTACCGAGATAGGGTCAACCCTGCGTCTAGACTCGTTCTCTTCTTCCATCCTCCTAATCTCTGTAAAACACCTCTCTCTCAAAGTTGTAAACTCCTCGGATAATTTGTAAATTCTCTGTAGCATTAAAAGGAAGACCCTACACTTGAGGATTTTCTCAAACAACTTACAAACAAGTTAAATAGTTGACCAAGTTGACTATGATATCGAACTTAGAGAAATGAAAAGTTTATGGATGAAAAGCCAAGAAGAGAAGGAGAAAAGTTCATCGAAAAAGAAGACCAGAGGGTCACTGGGAAACCTAAAAAAGATAGAAATCAATATTGAACCACCACAAAACGGTGGGGGAGGAACCACGAAAGTCTATCAGTCAAGTTCTCTCCCTACAACCACCAATGAATGGTGGATACCCACGTTGAAAAAATGAAAAACCAGCCAAGAAAATATGCAAAAGATATTCAAAGAAGAAACCAAAGAAAACTTGGAAAAAGAGAAGGAAAATGGGAAGAATTGTGAAGAGATTACCTGGAAAAGAAGACTGAAGGTGGGAGAAACTTGGAGCTCTCACGAAAATACAGAGATGAATGTTAACTGCTAAAGCTAGAGAGAGAGAGTGTGCACGAATAAGAAGGTAGAAAAGCAAGATAATTGTTTGAAAAGGTTTAAATACCTTGTCATTATTGGGATCAATAACCTAGGCGGCGCACAATCCACGAGGAGAATCATCATTAGGGCATAATGTTCAAAGTGTAATATGCAGCCGTCATTCTTAAGGAACACAAAACAATGATTGACACCTAATAAACGTCAATCAGCTTGATAAGTGTCACTCATCAACCTGACCACTCATCAACACAACATCCAAAGACAATATTACCCCTCAGCCACCTCAACAGCTTCGATGACTAAAGGCTTGGGGTCATTGATATACCAAAATATTCCCTCGGCCTGGATAAGGGTAGCCTTGTCTAGGATGAGATCTCAGCTCTACTTTTATCCCCGGGGGGTCATACTGAAGATAGGGGTCAGCCAGGCCAACCCCACCATTAGCAATACAAGTATGCTGGATTGCCCAAATCATCCCAATCCCATGCAGATTGAAGCCTCAACTTGGGTACAGTTCAGACGACCATACAACCGGTTGACCCTATATAGGATGATAGTACAAATGTCCTACATTCAGCAATCAGGGCTTCCACAAGGTTATCATTAGCCTCAGCCTATAACTATAGGCCGAGGGTGACATCATCATGTCACGTGATTTAAGAGACACATGGAACAGTGCGTATGGAACTCATGTGGCACGTGGACTAAATCGTTATAAGAAGATGATTTCCTCACGTGAGGGAATAATATGTAATCATTACCTATAAGCGACCCAGCCAGGTGTCAATAGGGGATTATCTAGATCATCATTCACATTCTCAATGCGTGCTTGAGGGGTACACTACACCCCCCAAGCCCTATATATACTTGTCTCGTTCAACCTTGTAAAAGGATGGATAATTATTAACCCTAGTTGAAACTCTGTTTGTACACACAATAGAGAGAGAAAGCTTGTGCATTGTATCCAAGGCCTTTAGTGCCCATATTTAGTCGATCACACACTCACAGTGGATGTAGGCCTGATTGGTTGAACCACTATACATCATTGTCTTCATACCTCTTCTACTCACCTCCTTCTGTATACATACATACATATATAACTTTATTCCTGGCACTGTTATTATTATTTGATCTTTATTACCTTTTTTCTATTGGTGATGTTCCAAGCATCATCAATTTCCTTATACCTCATCCAAGAATCTATAAATACGATCATTGTCATTGGAAAAGTCATTTAAGAAAATTTAATCATTTTTCTTAAGTGTGGCTTGAAATTTCATAATGCTAAGAAGAATCATAGCTTTGTTAAGAATAAAAAAAGGTAAAACGGAGATAACCTTTTCATCATGTTGATAAGCACCCAAAACTGTACAATTTATACCCCAAATAGATGTACTTTAGTTGCTAATTCTTGGTAATACGGGTCTTATGTACTTAATTATTCAATATGCAGGCTTAATTGTAGTTGTGGTGTCAAAAGTTATATTTCAAGGCAATTTACAACAATATGGAGCTAATTACCAAATTCCCCGAGCCTAAGCCTAGCCTAAACCTACCCTAAACCGTGTGTGTGTTGAGTTTATGCCCTTTTATCAATTTTTAGATATTTAGTTTGTGTCATTTTAATTTTAGGATTATTTTGGAATTTTTAGGTTTTATTTTCTATTTTATTAATATAATATTATTTTATTTTGATTTTATTAAGTTTTTAGTCTTAGTTTTTATTTTAGTTTATTTTATTTTATTAGGATTAGAATTTTTTGGATTTCATGTATTTTTAGTGTTATTAGAATTTGCATTTTCTTTTTAGGATTTTAATTTTAAGTTTTATTAGATTTTATTTTTATTTCTTTTTAGTTTCATTTTTTTTAATTGAGTCTTTGTTTTATTTTAGAAGAGGAATTTAATTTTTAGATTTTTAGTTTTATGATTTTTAGTTTTTTGTAGTGTTATTTTTAGGGGTCATAAATTAAACACACACACCCTAAAACCTACACACTACCAAACACACCCTAAAACTACCCTCACCCTCATCCTATTACCTACACCCTCACCACACACTATGAAACCCATCACACCATCTTCAACCCCCAACCTCACTCTCTCTCCTATGCCCCGATCCCAACCATCCCGACCTCCCATCGTTGCGACCCTACCAAACCTCTTCGGGGCCTAACTCCGACTGCCTCAACCCGGTGCCACCACGCAGCCATCTCCGGCGCTACCCCGATCTCAAATCGCTGCGACCCAAGTTCAATGCCCCAGAACCGATTTTTTCCATACCCGATCCAATACCCTTGCTCCGATCGTGACCCGCCCAAGAACCAAGAAGTCAAGCCAAACCCATTTCACCATTTCAAACCATTAAGCCAAAGACTTATACGATTTTCCACCTGCCAAAGCCAATCTCACAAACCAAAATGAACCAAAAAATACTTAAAACCCATTTTTCCCATGTTCCACTTAAACCCTCTTTTACCCCATGTACCCATTATACCCCAACTAACCACTCAAAACCAATTTCCAAAATACCCTAACCCAAATCAGATTTTTGTGACCTCACACCTCTCAACCCACATGCTCCTCACACCATATCCACATGTGCAATTCCATTACACAATTTACCCCCATGCGCACACCCCTCATGCTCCATGCCTATTATAAATTGAAGAAGAAGACCCCATGAAGAAAAGGCTTTTAGATAGGAAAATTCTAGAGAGAGAATTGTAGAGAAAAATACCATTTGTAAATAGTTTTATTTTATTCTTTTTATTTTCATTGGATATTTGTGAGATTAAATATTGTAAGAGAGTTAGTTGAGTGAATATTTTAATTTCAAATCATTTGGATGCTCAATTAAGTGGTGCATGCTTCAATTTGGAAGAGGAGAGTTCAACTTTCTCAAAGAGATTTGGTTTACTTGTTCTATTCTCTTCTCTTTTATTTTAGTATCCTTGATTATTAATTTGTCATGTTTCATATCATGTTAGGCTAAAACCCCTTTCAAGGGGTGGTGTGAAACCCTTATTTGATGTTATTTTATTTTTATTAGTTTAATTACTTGAATAGTCCCTTTGAATGTTAATTTTGACCCCTCACCCTTAAATTAACGACTCGGGAGAGGGTAAATGATTTTCGAGAGAAAATCAAAATTTTAGTTATAACACCCATTTTAGATTCGATCTAGAGATAGGGGTTTCTTAAGTGAGGTATTATAACTTGAATTTCAACTCTAAAATTATTTTCTAAGATTTATATGAATTTCAATCGATCGATCCTAGCGGGTGATTAATTAAAAGGAGTGTAGATCTATTTTTCTAGAGTTGTGGGGTGTTAAACTTAATTTTCTAAAATATTATATTTATAATTACACTTGTAACGAGAGTTGGTTTGTAATTTTGATATTAATTTGGGATAATTCAAATAATTAAATTAATTAATTAGAATAACTAAAATTTGTGGTGTAATCCTACTCCTTGATTGTTCTCACAATTATTTACCTCACTTTATCTTTTATTTTAGTGTTAGACTTTATTTTTCATTTTAGTCACATTCTAGTTAGTTATCATATCACATTAGTTTAGTTTAGTTTAAATCATTTCACCTCACCCTATTGTTTTAATATTGAAAAAGCTAAAAAAATTAGAAAAGTGAAAAAGCACAAAAAGAAATAAAAAGTGAATTACAATTTTCCTCCATTTGCTTTACAACCTTGAAAGTGGATTGATACCCTTACTTACCTCTACATTTGAGTTGTTATATTTTGTAGGTATTTTAAGGTTTTGATTGGAAGGACTTTTCAATCAACGACAAAAGATAAAAATATACACGCAAAAGTCTTTCTATCACATGTAAAAAAGAAAAAGGTAAGAAGATTGCAAATATGCATAAGGTCCAACCTACTCCCAATTTACCTCATTTGAGTAAAGTTTTTCTTAAGAAGGATGTTTTACATAAGACATATTTAGAGGTTAACATGTTATTGATACTTTTGTGGCTTATGTGCTTATAGGTTAATTTGGTAAATTGCTAGATTAATTTTTGAATTATATTGGCATATAAAGTTTTCTCTCTGTTGTATTTATGACTATAAACTCTTGAGTTAGAATTTGAAACTCTATATTCTTTTGAGTTAAATTTATCTTGAGTATATCTCATGACTCATTACCCTTATAAAACACTACATTTTGATCATAATCTTATGTTTGAATCAATGAAACATCCCTTTATGCTTGTGAGTTTTTATCATGATAGTTGGAGATGAAAATTATATGATATTCAAAATCATGAGAAATTATGTGGTTAGGGATGAAAATTTACGTTTGTGAGAATTATAAGCACCCAAAAATGTTAAAATTATACCCTAAATAGACGGTTTTTAATTGTTAATTCTCGGTAAAACTGGGCTTATGCGCGTATATGACTTTCTTATAAGTCAAATGTCATTTGCAGTGTAGAAATCTATCAAATGGTGTCATTGACACTTTCTTGTAGTTGGAGACTACTTGAAGATTTGTATTTCATTTTCATTTTGTAATAGTAGTTGTTATTTTTCCTATTGATTAGATTACTTGTATTAGGATTATTGAGTCCTTGTATTCATTTGGGTGCGTTTTTTACACCATTTGCTTGTAATAATTAATAAAAAAATCAAAAAGGGAAACAAAAAAAAATAAAGAGAGAGTGACCTTGGAGTGGATTTTGAAGCCTATCTCTTTTGGGTCTGTAGGACTCCCGAGGAACAGTGAAGGTATGATACCTTCCCCTGATCGACTCAACCCAATCTTCACCCCATGTGTGTAAAATCTGTGAGAGGTGTATTTCTCTATCACTCGCTAATCTCCCACAAGTGAGTCCATTCTTTGTGTGCTTATTTGCTCCCATGTGATTTTTATTATCTCATTGCATTTATTTTGAGTGGTTTGATGAATAAATAAACCTAGGATCTAGACTCGATCATTGAAATAATTCGGGATTTCATCACCCACTCAATCACCTTTATCACATTTTCTTGTTAACCGTGCCATCACATAATTAAAATTAATCAACTAGCAAGCCAAGTAGGAGCAGAATTTCAAAGGCGGCGTATAAGGCTTCATATTTTTCTTGGCCGCGGATTAATTAAAATTTGACTATCACATCAATGAATTGAAGATAAAAAATTGACTACGTGCTAGTTATGATTTTTTTTCTTCGCTTGTACATGACTAATTCACCCTTTGGTAGTCAATTTTAAGTACTCCGTCCTTTTGAGTTTCAAAAAGAGTCCATTGTATCCCCTTTTTCCAAAATCCCAAAAGTACTTTTCTTCCTTTTGAAAACATTAGAAAATAAATCACAAAAAGATTTTCTTATTTTCAAGATATTCAAAAAGACCAAAAATATTTTCCTTTTTCTTATATTTAACAATCACAAAAATATTTTATTTTCTTTTGAAAAACAATTAAAAAAATCCAAAAATTATACTACCGTCATGGCTGATGAACGTACTTTACGGTACTACTTTGGTCATTTCCCATCGTCTTGAAGCATGTTAGAAGTTGAGCCCAATTCCAACCTCTATACTATACTTAGTGGATTTAACCATCAAATAAATCGTTGATAATATTGCGTTGTCTATGCATGCATCACATATTCCATCACCACCGGTGATGAGTGTCAATGCGTCCAATGCTTCATCGTGCATATATTTCTTTCACGATGATCACTTATCCCATGAGTGACCCTAACTTTCATATCCATCTGACCAAACTATGGCCGAGGTGTATCCATATGCATTATTTCGGAACCCACCTTGACTTATTATCATGCAATATCCAATACCGAGTGGTGTGACTACCAAAACTATTATTGGAGTCTTGATCACCCTCCTACATAATATGAATCCCAACAAAATATTGTGGATCCTCATGATTTTCGACAGTTGCCATGGAAACCTACTGCACTGCATCCTGATCAGTCCCCTCATTACACTCCCCGTGATTAACAACATTTACTTTCTCATAGAGGCCCTCCTCTTGTGTATGATGAACTTGACCTCGTTCCCCACACTTCATATGCGTATTCTCCTCTTCCTAGTGTCAATAGTGAGTTATGTCCACCTCAACCACCACCGCCACTCACCAACACTTCACCACTACCATCCACATATGCTCTCAAAATCATCTTGCAAAAGTTTATCTTCAAACAAGAGCAAGCTACTCAATGTCAAAATAAATCCCTTCAACGGCTTGAACAAAGGTTAAATGAATTTGAGTGTGCGAAAGAGTCAGATTTCACCCCAAGTCAACCCACTGTCGCAGTCCTACGAAGTGATGATGACTCGTTTTGTGCCATGAATATTTAGTGTGACCAACCCTCTTACCCCGAGAATGTCGAAGTTGAGACCACCTCGTGGTTTGGGCCCCTGTAACACCCCGAGTGGTGTTGCTAAAAAATATTTATAAATTATATATTTTTTTTAATAAAAAGCCATTTAGATTGAACATAAATATGCGGAATCATAAATAAATAAATCAGTTGAATAGAATGTTTAAATTTATTAAGTCCCAAATGTCCTTTTACAAAGCAATTTACAATAAATAAAGCGATAAATTCAAATTTTGAAAATAAATATCCAGAGCCTCTAATGATGATCTCAATCCCAATCCCAAGGATGCCAAAAATATACTCTCGCATCAAACCTGAAATACGACAAACTATAGGGAGGGTGAGCGAGAAATTCAGTAGCTCGTATAAATACTCCAAGTTTAACTACACATACTCGTGTGTGCGTACATCATATACAAGAGTGTAAGAAATATGAATAGTCAAACTAAAATCCTGATAATATAATCATTACCTAAGATCTCACCGCGGCACTACACTAACCAAGACCCCATATCAAAATTATCACCTTACTTCGCACTATACGGTATGGACTAACATCCACTATCTTAATAATTATCCTCAAAACAATCCAATGGCCCCCCAAAATTAATAGAATAACTCGAATACACGACCCATCATACCCTAGCATCGCCGCCTTAAAATTGTGGCATCACCTCCATAGTAACACTTAGCATATTCGCCAATCAGGGTCCATAGCCTAGTCTTTGGATAATAAAAAAAAATTGTATCTGACAGCACACCCCATACAGTGGGTGTCTTTCATAATGTTCGATTCCATCGTTTTAATAAAAATAAGGATCACAAGAGGTTTTTCAAACTAGAAGAGGTCTTTATCCTCTTTTTCAAGTATTATGAAAATTTTATCTTCGTCTTGATTCCCATACAGATAAGAAACTTTAGAAACTTGGCTACTGTTATAGCATGTCTCTCTAAAGTGGAATTCATCCTTTGTTTTTTTTCCATTCACTCGGATCTCTTCTATTTTATTGATTTTTTCCAGATCCTCATTTTCTTCCAAAAAAAGGTTTTGGTTTTGCATCCCCTAGGATCGATAAACCTTTTAGATCTTATTAACCCAAGAGATGTGACTTTCCACTATATTTATCTAATCACCAATCAATAATCCCCAAGGAATTCCACAAATCTTGTTATACATTCTTTCCAACCCTCAACCCTATTAAATCAATCGAACGCATTTATAACACATGGTCCACTTCTGAAAGACCCTGTGTTATAGCATTCTCCAATAATAATAATAATCATAATATCATTCCCTCAATTAAAATAAATTTTAGATTCAATTTTTAAAAATCAAGTGTACATGTATTCTATCCAATTTCTATAATCTAACATGCTCGTAAAATCAACTAGTTCATTACCCCAAACTACACTATATGAAAATAACACATACAAAATGGGAGTAAGAAGAAATATATAAAAAAGAATATAATACATATAAATTCATCACATGGCATGGATATAACTATAAAATCAAGGTTGAATAGGTGTAGCAGACTAAATGAACAACTGGACAATGAAACTACCTCAAGAGATTCAAAATCCACGATTGTAGGCCTATTTTAAATATAAAAAAAAAATCTTTAAACACTATCCAAACTTCCAATCCGACTTTAGATTTGTATTCTACCCGAAAAATTGGGTCAGGCATGTGTTTTGAATTTTTCTCATATTTCTTCCGAAAGCACTCAAAAATAGGATCTAAAACTCTCCAAAGTGACTCTTTTAATTCCTCTCATTTTTTTCCCTTTAGATTTCGTTTTTGGCTTGTTTATTTGCTTTTCTAACACTTAAAATCAGTCGTAACATTCCTTATAGAGCCCCTCTCTCAAAGCCTACCTTGGAGCCTAAGCTAACACATTACTATATTGCCCTTAAATTCAAAATTTTCAACTTTACATATAATGACCATTATAAATTGTCCAAAAACCATTTAAGTGCTTAATTCAATTTCAAACTCCAATAGATTGTTTCCAAATATAATATTAGTAAAATTATTTTTATTTAAAATTATTACTGAAATCTTGTATAAAATTCTTAAAGAAAACCTCAAAATAATGGTGTATTATAGCCCAAAGTTGACAATTGTATTGATTTATGCAAAGATTGTGAGACTGATTAAATTTTGCCTTGTCCTAAAGAATCCATCAATCAGGTTCATATTTTTCATCTCGGTGAATCCAAGAATATGTCAAATTCCACACTTATTGATCCCACTGTGTGTTTTCTCAACGCACCACTTCATTATAGGTTAGCTCAAGCTGCGAGTGTTCACCAATCTCCTTGTCCCGAGTTTGTTCCTACCTCTCTTGATATGGATCCTACCCAAACACACTTGGCTCACTTTGAGTTTGATTTTGATGTTGATTCATATATCGCGGATCATAATGCCTCATTCTATTCCTCCACCACCTCAGATGGTGACTTATGGGTGGATAAGTTGATCTATAAATCCTTTTCTTCCACACTTCCTCTTGAGTGTACCATTAATGATAACCCCCAGCCTCCTGATGAGTTTGTATCCTATACTCTCTAGTTCGATCATTTTCCCCGACTCGACCCACCAATTATCCCTTCCACCCCACCACCTAATTTGGATGTTTCTATCATACCTTGCATCTTCCCATCCATTATTTATGTCCTCACTTGAACCCTCTCTCCACCCTATTGCTCCATGATCCCATTCATGAGTTCTTCATCTACCCCACGATACATGAGAGTTTTTGTGACGCAACTCTAAACTTAGGTGATAGAGAGCTTGTTCCTCCATTCCCACGACTAATCTGTCATGGTGATTTTTATTCCCATCAGCTCATTGATGTGTCATGGCATGACCATTATCATCGTCTATTTATAGAACGATAGTGAAATTTCTATGAGCCCCGCCACATCCCAATTATCAAACCATTTTGCCTCCTTATACAATTAGATCACCATGCTTATAGGGCCCTTATTGCCCTCATGTTTACGCTCGATAAATCCCTCACATTCCCATCCATGTATTTAGTTCCTCACCTGAACTCTCCCTCCATGCTAGTGCTCCATGATCCCATTTGTGAGTTCTTTATCTACACCACCATTCATGAGTGTTTTTGTGACGCAACTCTCAACTTAGGTGACATAGAGCTTGTTCCTCCATGGCCACCACTCATTTATCGTGGTGATTTTTATTCCCGTCAGCTCATTGATGTGTCATGATGCAACCATTATCGTCATCCATTTATAGAATGGTCATGCACTTTTTATGAGCCCCGTCACATACCAATTGCCAAATCATTTTTCCACCCCGTGCAATTAGAGCACCATGCTCATAGGGCCCTTATGGTCCTCACGTTTACACTCGATAAAGCCCGTTATCAGTGCTTCTTCACCTTCACCCTCACCCTCACCCTCACCCTCACCCTCACCCTTGTCTTTCTTCCCTATACCCTTCTCCCCACCCACCCTTGACCCCCCGATTCTTTGAATCACATGAAACAGTTTTACATACAAATGCATTGATATTTTAGCCTTTATTCAACAAGATTGAGTGTTCAGTATTGTTTGGGGGTGACTCCCATCACCCACGCCATTCCACTACACCAAAAATGTCAATCTGACGCGCTTATGAATTAAGAAACTGACACTGTTTTAAATCGTGCCAAAATCTGGCACGGTTTCTGCATATTTTGGCACAGTTAAAATACGTGCTAGATTCTGGCATGGTTATAAACCGTGCCAAAATAAATCTAGTTTTTATTTTAAAGGATGATTTAATAAAATAAAATAAAAATAACCCCCATATCAATTCGATCCATTTCATTTCCAAGATTTGAGAAACCAAAAGATCTTGCTCCTCCCAAATCATCTCCCGCTTCCGCTCCTACTCCCATCTATCATGATCATCTCCCTCCCCCTCCATAGACACTGCCTCTGCCTCCTCCCCTCCATTGCCCACCTCATGTGCTTCCTTTTCCTCCATAACCCCCTTACTTTGTTATCTCGTCTCTGCCAAAATGGTGGAAGGTAGGGCATGTATAACAAATCTCAAATGCCTTTGTTTATCCTCAATCGGTTCCTCCATCAGGTTCCTCTGGATCCTCTGATTTACCTCAATACCATGCTGATGGTTACCAAGCTCTTCAGGGTGCATATATACATATACACACACGCACAGACACATATATATGAGATCTGGTTTTGTATTTTTTTTATTTGGAAGTGTAGTAATTGAATGAGGAATTTGTTTCAGGTTTCGTGTCCTTATATATTTGATCCGGATGAAAAGTATTTATCATTAATTATCCCAACATTCAATGAAAAATATAGGCTTCATGTAGCTTTTGATGAAAGAATGAAGTGAGCTCAACCACAACTAAGCTTATTATTTAATTTATCAAATTTTTATATATCTATATAATAAGGAGTAAAAGGTTTTTACTATTCAATAAGATGATGACTTAATTAGGGATTGAGATGAAACCACCTTGCTCAAAAATCAAGGGTTAAGATCATTTCTCCTCATTGTACCCATTACACTAAAACCCTAGCCGTTTTCCACACACACACCCTCTCACCCATTTCGGCTCTCTACCCTTTTCAAGACAACCCCTCTCAGCTGCCCTTGACCCTCTGCTATTGCTTTCTGCCATCGCCCTTCTCCTCCATTATTATCGCCCTCGAGTAAACTCTCTCTCTCTCTCTCTCACACACACACACACACACACAAGCATAGACCCGCACACTCGCACACACATACTATCTTCTAGCCAGGTTGTTATCTAATTTATTTTTATTTTCGTGTAGAGCAACCCCAATTTTTATTCATTATCTTTATTTTTTCGTGTGTGAATGTGTTTAATGGTTTTTTTAATATCTTTGTTTGCAGATCCAAAATAGGGTGTTTGAATTAATTTTTTCTTCAAAATAGGGTTTTCGAATTATGCTTATTTGTGTGTTCATTTTGTTTCAGGGTTGATTCAAAGGTTTGGGATGATGGTTTTGTGATATTGATAAGTTAATCTGATTTTGGACTTCAAATTTTACGTGTATCTCATATATAACCCTAAGTTAAGGGATTTTAATTTGTTTCTTCCAAATAATTGGTTTTTGTGCTAACTTTTATAACTTTCTCATAGGGTTTGTAATTTTTGTGCTAGATTAAGGCATTTTGGGTTGGATTTATATATCCCTCGTGCATTTCACTGTATTGAACTCAGAAGTAATGCTTTTGGGTTTTAAATAGGTATATCTGAATGGGTTTTAAAATTGACATATTTGAAGCACTATTAGTTAAGTGTAGTGTTAAATTCTAGATTGTTAGTACTTATTTATTTTAAATGTTTTCATAGAGAGAACAACATGTGTTTGATGAAATGTCATAGCATCCAATATGTGTATAGAATATGTGGATTCGCACCACTTCTTCCTTACCTACGATGAAGATGATGATTCACACCACTTGATATGCACATGGACAAAGTTTAGAAGGTATTTTTTCACATGATTTCATTTTTTTTATTTCGTTTTCTCTCGGTCCAATCACTAATTTTTAGTTTGGTGTATCTTGGGTTAGTTTTTATGTTGATTCTAAATCGTTCTTTGAACTTTATTGTCTTTCAAATCTATCTTCCTTTTGTACTTTTATGTTTCTTTTCTTTGGTTGGGACTTTATGTTTTCATTATACTGTCATAACGTACTATATAATTACTACTCATTTTGTTGATAGGTTTTAGTTGGTATTTATTAGTTTTTACCAGATTAAAAGGTTAACATGTGAGTTGGTCCCCTTTGTTTTTTATCCTAATAACTCCAGTTGTAAACTCTCATGTACGAATATTATCTTTTTGGTATCATACACGTCATGTATGAAATGATGTTTATGATTGACATGTCTTTGAAGCTTTATACTTGAACATAAACATGTGTTATATGTGAAAATTCGTTTTAAACTTTGAAAATCACTTCATGGCCTTAATAATTGATAATATTCATGTCTGAATTACGGATGCATAAGTTTTATGCTCAATGCATCTCTTCTTTTCTTCTTCCCATGCTGCAAGATTGTGCTTAACAAGACCTACAAAATTAAATTTCTTTATTGTTCATTTTGTCGTTTGTTATGAATTTGGGTTTTTGTTATTCTGTTTTTGTGTTTGTATGATCAAAGGTGCACTTTCGTGTTTGTAACTGGAATATGTATAAATTATGCCTTGTTTTATGTTTATAGATCTGTTGTACAATGGGCCTAAGTGCATTGGTCCCAAATCATGCCCTGTTTAGCGTCCTTACTTTTAAGTCCTTAAAAAGGAATATTGAATATTATTCCAGTGTTCACACTTGCATAATTGCATTGGCACTGTACATGAGCTAAAACCCCTCTCTTACACTCGGTATCTCTAGCGGTGTGTCGTTGAGATAACGGTGTTCCAAAAATGAAGACACTCTCGATAAAATCGGAGAAAAAACTACAACCATGCCATTAGTTTTTGTATTTAATTTTGGATACAGCATAGTAGATCCGCATGTCCTCTAGGATAACATCCTTACTTACATTAATTTATTTACTAACTTGATTTTAATATATCTCACTCAAATTATTTTCAAGTGCAATAAGATTTGTTGTCAAGCTTTACAGCAACATGAAACGTACTAATAAAAGGTAGTGTGCAGACTATAAATTTACTCATGTAACAATTCCTATGGGAGAACAATGAATCAAATATATGTGTTACATCTAACAATTCCATATGTTTCTATATAAATGCGCAAACCGCATCACCATCATCCATCACCATTTACCGTGAAGGATATGGAGTAATCATTGCCAACAACATAGTCACCATTTATGACAGCATGGGCCATAGCTTCAAAGGCACTAAACCCCATTGCCTCACTAGTATGTGTTTGAGTCCCGTTTCACACTTTTTCCATCCAAGATATAAATAAAGTTTAGGGGTAATTAGATACATTAGAAATAGTTATGTTTGTAGACACTAAAAGAATATTAAAAAATTATGTTACTATGTTCAAAATACGATCATTAGTCTGTGAAATTTTCTTTGGTGAATTTTTAAAATATTTTTACAATTTCCCCTTTTGAACTTCATTAACACTACTGTGACATGCGTGAGATCCTTACAACGTTTGTAAATATGTCTATAAGTTCCCTTTTTATTTAAGAACACTGTGAGAGGTTACTGTTGAAAATTATAATGACCATATGGCTTTCTTGAAAACTAAAGATTCTTTCATTATTATATTATGGTTTATGCTTATTTTTTATTGTATTGAATTGATGTTGAACAATCTTACTTTATATATCATTCAGTTGATGTTAGACAATCTTATCTTCTCGATATACACTATAAGTGCACTGCATATTCAGACTGATCCAAAGAACCTACTATAAATATAAACATACGAGCGTTGAATTAGGTAGAATTGTGATATCTAGGGCTTATAATGATTTTTCTTGTACGATTTGTTTTTTATAAAGCATAGAAGGAGAGTGATAAGGTGAGGAGGTTAAAAACGTAAGGATGTGGAGGTTTAAGTTCAAAGGATGATATCTCGCCGGTGATACCAAAAATTGAACTGATTTGCGTGGGTAAATCATCAGTTTGTGAGTTCAAAAATGAAAATGAAAACACGGTGGTTCTAAAATGAAAGGAATACTTAATTGATTACACATGTTGAGTTGTTTGAAAACAATAATACTTTTTTGACCGTGGGGGGCATGAAGGCCTTTTTTTCCAATCTAGCTGGGAGGTTAATAAAATTTATATATATAATGTTGTCCAGTCTTTTACCATTGGCCAAATCCTTAAACAACTTTATGATACTATCACTGTCTTGGTGCCTAATGTGGAAAATCCTGATACCCCTAGCCAACTTAGACCTATAAACCTGTCAAGCTTTCCTCCTAAAATACTTCTAAAGTCCTAGCTAATAGACTTAACCACCTTCTCACCCTCATATTTTCCATAATCAAAGTGATTTGTGTAAGATACATTGATCCAAAATGATGATATTGTTGCAAGACAAAATGATCCAAACTATTTATTATTTTTCTCTTTTATTAAGACCATTTTACTCCCTCCCCAATGTCTGTAAGATGAACTTTGAACTCTTACTTGTGATTTATTTTTATATAACATAGTGGTTGGGCTTGAACTCTATGGTGAGTTTTCATGTTCAAGCATTTGTTGTTACATCTTTAGAAAGGGTGACTATTGAGTCCTATCTCATAAACTATCATACCACTATTATAGATTTATTAATTATCCATGTTTTAATTTTATTATGGTACTCTAGTTTTGCATAACTTTCTCATGTCACTACACTTTCTAATTATTTCTCTTTATGATTTATCATTTAATCATCTTATGAATTGAACATTCTGTACTTTTCCCGTTGAATATTGCTGAAATAGTGTTGTGCTTTTTCTAGTTGAATAAATGTTGAAATTAGAAGATTGGCTTGATTATATCTTTGGCTTTTTTTTGTATATCTCTCATGCTTGGATTCACTAAACTATGGTTTAGAGCAGGTATAATCTGCGTTTTATCTTATTTTAATTTTTGCAGATTATCTATGATCTATTTCTGACTGAGAGTGTGGGATGAGTAGACGGCACCACCAGAAAAATCACTGATAACTCTTTGGTTTGTCCTCATGCGTGCCTCATTGTCACGATTGGTTTGTCTTTTTGCCTACGCTTCTATGCTCTTCACAAAGTTTTAGTTATTTTTTTTCTTTTTTGTTAAAAATAAACTTATTTTTTTTCATAACTTTGTCTATGTATATATAGATCTACGAAGTAATTAGTTGGTCTATTGAACAGTAAATGTGTGAACCCGTTTCAGTGTCGATTTATGCGCCTGCTAAGAGACGAGAGTTCTTTTCAAATATAGAAGAGGAGCTTGACATTAAATCTATTAAGGAAGAGCTTGACATTTAAAGCTACACCTATGCCAAGTTTCTACAAGAAACCCCCTCCAAAAGTTGAACGGAAGAAGATGCCAACCACTCGACCGATAGCTCTTAAGCTTGGAAGGAACAAAAGTTCCATTGATGCATCCAACAACTCGTCAGAGGGTGGCGGATGAGGTTGCAATTTATGTTAGAAAATGACTCTGGATAAGTTGTAAAGGTCATGATATGAATTTTCATTTCATGAAAATAGAAGAACAAAATGCACTTTTGTGATTGAGAAAAGGAAAATTCATTTAATTTCTCCACTATATATTTTATCTGACAGGAAAATTTCCTCTTTTCTTATCGTGCAGGTATCAAGAAAATGTAGTTCATAGAAAAACTTGCAAAAAGCTTCGCCTGGAGTTATTGGTTCTTCCAGGCCATGACATCATTAGTTCTTCTTAACAATTATTAAGTCCAAGAGTCGTGGTTTTGTTTTAAACAAATGTGGAATCAAAGTCTAGGTTGTTTAACATGTTCTTCTATTGTCTTTCTTGCTACTTTATCAATTTTAGGATCTTATAAAAAAGACTGTGTCACAAACACATCTCATTAAACAAAGCAATGCCTTTTTTCTATGTCAAGAGTTCTGTCAATTTCAAAAATATGATTTTGTGTTAGTTTTAGGTAATAATTTATTGCTGCAACATTTTCTAATTTTTTTTATAACTAAGATTGTAAAAAATAGAGCTGCATTTCATGCCAGACCATGAGCACAATGGGTCAGATATTTTTACCATTTGTAAAATTAACAGCTACCAATCACACAAACCAGTTATGTTATTAGCAAAGAGAAGAATGATTCTCTTTATAATAGTACCATTCTTATAAGCATTCTAGATAATTTTAAAGAGAACAGCGGTCTTCTTTAAATAATTCTTATAACATTGCCATTCTTATAACAGTACCATTCATTCAACTGGTGTTCAGTGAATTTACTAATAATTATCTAGAAAGAAAATTAAGTTCTACCAATTAACCATTGTTTTCTTTATAACATAATTTTTTGGTTCTCGTTATAAGAATGGTACTGGTGTTAAATGGACTGGTTTGTGTGGTTGGTTCTCTTTATAACTGAACATCAAATCCATTATTATAAGCAAATGCACTGAACACGAGTACCATTGCCAAAATTATTAGTAATTTGGTTTCTAGATAATTTTCATAAGATTAATTGAAATTTTTAATTTTAGCTATTGTTGATCTTTCATCCTTGGGTGACTTAGTCTATTAAACGTGGGGTGCAATAAGTTATGTTATTTTCCCTCTATGATTATCGGTATGATATGTTGATTGTTTTTCCTCATACAATTTAGAATAAGTATTATTATGATGTTGGTTATACCAAAGCAACCCAACTCAGTAAAGCTTTATGGGTATACATGTCTTGCCAATGTAAATTGATAATAGGTTCTATTATTGGGACATGTTAGTTATAAGATATGAATTTCATCATTTTCTATTGAAATGATATACTAAAGAACTATTGAAGCATAAAAATCATGGTAGTATGTTGTTAAGATAATGAACTTCTCAAATTTGTTGTTAAATAGTAAATTGTATAATTTGTTTAAATGTTCACCTTAGATTAGTCTTTTTTAAATTAATGATTAGTTAAGTCCATGTATATTAAGAGATGATATTTTATGTTAGTATTATGAATTATGGATGGCTTCTGTTACATTTAAAACCCCATTAAGGGCTGGACATTAGAGGCCTATAATAGCATATTAGAAATCGGAAACCTCGCCTAAACATTAAGAACACACATGGTCAAGGCAATCAAAACTTAAGGAGGAAACAAACAAGAAACATTTTGGATCCATCTATTGTTCTGTAAGCCATGATGGCTCCGATGATGCTTGTGTCGTTTGATGCTTCGGTAATGTTTATATCCCCATCTAGTATCTAACGTTCTGGATCGATCACCATGTCAACACTTGCTTCTTCTTCGGCCTCTGCTACTCCCTAAGCTCACTAAATGATGTTAGTTGAATATTTATTTCCTCTAGTGGAGCGTCTTGAGTGTGAGCATGCGAGGAAAGTGCAGGGTATGTTATTGGAGATAGACCAGACGAAAATGCCTCATCTCATTGAATTCCTAAATGCTCTCAAGAAAAAAAATTGGTGAGGCCAAGGACGTTCTTAGTTTGGTTACTTCAGGTTCTGATGGTGGTGAGAAAATTATCTCTTTGTCCCTCAATGAGTGAGGCAGCCATATTATCCATTGGTAAATACATGTGTGCCAATATGAGTCCATTTTTATAGGGCTGGTGAGAGCTATTTATTGTTAATGAGAAATCCGACTCTGCATAATTTCTAGGATTGGGTTTGTTTTTGCTCAAGTTATATCTGCTAGGTGGTGAAGTCCTTTTTAGTCTATCAACTTATTATGCAGGAATTTTAGAGTCTTTAAGAAGGCTTCCAAGATGATCATCCCAGTTTTTTCACTTTATTTATCCAAAAAGACCTGGGATTTTACTGGGATTATTATTTAGCCATCAAATCAGTTTTTATTTATAAATTTTTATGTCAATATTTGTTACATGATTTTTTGAAACCACTCTTTTTCTTTCTTCTAATTTTAGTGGGTTTTGGTCTTAAAAAGTGATTTTTTTACACATAATCATAATGTTTTTTGAAGTTCAATGGTGTCACCTGAATATAAGAAGAAAATATATGCTTGAAGCTCTAAATTTTGGCATGTTCACATGTGTCTTTTGATGTTTTATTATTTGGAAGGATCCTTTGCATATGGTAATTGTAATACCCCGTAATGTTAAATGACTTTTAAAATGGGTTATATTTTAAATTAATGGATTAATTAGATTTTTTTTTATTAATTAATTCATTCGGGTTTTATCCGGACGGTGGATATTAAAATGGATGATTCTGAATATTACTTAAAGATATTTAGGTAATATATGAATGTGATGTCATTGATATGACTGTATGATATAAATTCGGTAATTTATATTTTTAGTCAGACGCGGTATGGGACGTGTCGGGACTAGTTTATTAAATTAAAAAGGAAATTTATTTTATATCGATCTAATAGTCATTTCGAGTGCGTCGTTGCGTCCGGAAGGTTCGAAATAGTCAGAAAAGTCTATTTGGATGTTAATTTTGAGTCTCGGGTCATTTGGAAATGAATAGACAACCCAAAAGGGCATTTTGGTCATTTTTCTAGGGGGGATGAATAGTGATTACGGATTTGGCACTATTATAAGTATTGGTAGATTAAGTGTATGGGGGTTATTCATCTCCTCTTCACAAATAAGAGCAGCCATCTTCTTAGAGTGAGAGTAAGAGTGCTTGGGAAGGGAAAAGTCACTTGGGAAGGTGAAGAACAAGAACCAAGGTTCACCACCACCGGAGTTTGACCGGAGAAGGGACAACCAACTGAGATAAACTACACCAAAGGATCAGACCTACACTAAAGGCAAGTGTTTGATAATGGCAACTTAAGTTTGTATATTGTCCATGTTAGAATAATATGAAAAGAGAAGATTATTCTTGTTTGGAAGTAATAATGGAGCCATTAAATGGATTTCTGAAAACTGAAATAATATAGGAATTAAACTCATGTTTTAGGTTGATAATAATCCACGAAATAGCCTTGTATCTGTTGAAGAAAATCTGCAAACCATTGATGTGTTCTTGAGGTTGATATGTTGATGATTTTCTGAAAACGAGGAGATAAACATGCCTTTTAATTCAATCCTTTGATGATTTTAGGATGTTTAGAGTATTGGAAATCGTTCATATATGTTGATATATCATGTAGAAATAATCATAACTCCTTTTGGAGGTTAATATGAAGGTTTGAATGTGTAAAAATGGAGAAAAATGGAGTTTGGGATTTTGGGAGAGATAATGAATAGTAACCCGTAGCCTTTGGGGTCATTTTCCGCCAAGAAGATAAATGATTTAGCTTTCGGCCAAAACACGAAAGTTGTAGATCTTTTCGATACGGTCACGTGGGCGATGACCGCGTATTTTTCTGATTTTTCTACGATTTGATATGATTTTTACAAGATGACAGCTCCGGGTTGAAATCATCAACTCGGAAATCAAATCGGGAATTGGAAAAATTACGGCTACAATTAATGTCGTAGATGTTCGGGATAATTTTTGGGGTAGTTTAGAAACCCCGAAAATGAATTTGGGTTGCTAGATTTATTTGTTAAATTCCAAATAGGGATGTATGAGGAATTATGATAGGACCAGTAGGGGTGATTTGATATAACACCTGGGTATCCTTAAGTTTACAAGAGGGTTTCATCCTAAGTGAAAGAATATGTGTTTATAAGAGATTTGAAACTATCGGTTTTAACCTTAAACAAATAAAAAAAAAGAACTAAACTCGTAGTAGTTCGGGGGAATGATGTTATGGACCAGTAGGATATTAGTGACTTCTTACTGAATATAGAGGAAAATCCTATTTGAATCTTATGAGATGGGAGCTTAGAATACATTTGGTTGAAAGAGGTTATGAGGTTATCCCGATCGCATAGTTTAAGTTTTCGGACCTCCTTGATTGACAAAGTTAAGTAGTAGTGTATTGGAGGGGTTCCTTGTTTGGATTTCGCTCTGCGAGACGCTCCGCGCATGAACCTTAACGACGTCGGTAGTGGAGAGATGTTATAGGATGCGAGGATAATTAAACTATGAAGTAAAGTTATGATATTTTAAAAGAGATATAATGCTACGTATGGGAAATATCTTAGGGTAGTGATAATTACCTTATTGATATTATATTATAGGTATGATAATACCTATTTGATTGATTGATGATTATGTGTATGACATACCTAGCTTACTTGATATCGGTGGGAGGTTTACGCGTGAGGGCAGTCATATCCTGATGAATCCATGGGATCTTTGATTTGTCGCTCGAGAACATAGGTCTATGAAAGACTTATCGGGGAGTTGATAAGTCCGCTGACTGTGGGTACGTAGGTATGTGCGTGACCCATGGATAAGAGAACTATGTTCGCCTCCAATTTGTTTGTTGTTGATTGTGGTTCGTGAAATCTTACCGAACCTGTAGTCCCCTATTCGGCAACCTGCGATGATGGGACATGATAGCAGAGTAATGCATTGCACCACAGCTGTGACTCGGGGTGCCGTATTATATATGAATATATATATATATAATGGATTAAATGATTAAATGAATATATTGTGGTTAAATCTATCTATGGTGATAATTGTAGATAACGGTTAATAGAGAAAGTTAATGGAATTTAGTTAATAAATGTTTATGCTTATAGAATTGAAAAGCTTAACTCATAATAATGAGTAATGATTCATATTAATGAGTAATGATTCATGTTAATGAGAAATGATTCAGATTAATGAGTAATGATTCATGTTAATGAGAAACTAATAATAATGAGAAATGTAAATGAATAATAATGGGACGTATGGTATGGGACATACGGGGATTATGATATGGGAATGAAATTTATATATGGAGACTAGAAAAGAGGAACCATTAACTAGGAGGTTAATAGGAAACGTTAAGTGTGCACTCTAGTTAAGAGGTGAGAATTGCAAGTGAGAGTTGGATCTAACATGTACATAATAAATGCTTTATTGCACTTGTTAAATACTTGCTGTTTTTAAAAATACTCTACACATTCGGGCTCTGACCCGTTTCCTTGCATATTTTCTCTTCTATTGTATCTCTATATCAGGTGTCCAGCAACAGGGACGCCAACCATAGTTGATTATGACGAGCTATGGAAGTTTTTCTTAGACGCTTATCATCTTTTTGATTCACAGTATTCTTAGTTAGGGCATGTCGCCCAAAGGATTCAGTTATCTTTTCTATCGAGGTCAATTACTATAGTATTCGGGACTTTTAATACATTTAACATTGTTGGGATTATTGTAAAGGATTTATATTATATGGGAATGTTCATTCCAGCTGCATTTAAATTCTTTTGTGTTATTTATTGTGTTACCAGTTTTGTAGAATAAAATGTGTTGTGTTATTTTTTAAAAATGAAAATGGTTTTGTTGGAATTTAAAATTGGAAAGTTTTTAACACCAGCTTATTTGAGTATTGGGTGAGTTGTAAATGTTTTCGACAGTGATGCTAATAATGAGCCAACTGTATATTCTGTTTTAATTTGGTATGTGACTGGCCACCCCGTATTTAATTAGGCGGGGTGTAACAGGTGGTATCAGAGCATCATGTTCTAGTGTCCTTTAGGATCTGTACGGCTTACTGTGTTTTCAGCTTAGCGTTCTTTGATATAGAGCCCTATGTTTAGGAATGTTGACCTCTTTGGTAAGATTCTGTATATATCCGTGAATCTTATTTACGTTCGGGAGTGATCGAACATCAAAGTATGGCAGATGAGGGCCATTGGACGGATAGCGAAGATCGTGCTTAAGACGTTATGAATAATGTTCGAGTATGATGACCGTAGTCGAGGTCACCCCCATTATGGAAAAAAAAAATTGAGGAGTGTCATCAGTAGAAGTTCTTGAAATGCGGGAATTATTTGTGTTACCTATCAAAGGCAATATATTCAAAGGCTTGGGCATATAGGTGAGTGTGGTGATCTAGAACTGAAAATTTGGGATAAAATTTTTCTTGACTTATTGGAACAAAGTTTTATTAGTGGGAGTCAACAACCACCACCCGCGAATGAGGGTATATTTTCTATCTAAGGAATGATGAGGCGTTTTGATTTTTGTAGTGATTGATATTGTGAGGGCAAAAGGGTTGTTAAACTTAGCCTATGGCATCGTTATTCACGTAGACTCACAGAGGGGTGTGGTACACCTATATATTACATGTTATCACGTGGGTTTGATTTGTATCATGGGATTACTTACCTAGAGCATGTCCGAGTGTGATTTGACTATCGGCGAGCATTGACTTGTGGTATATGAGAGCATATGTCTGCATCTTGTCTTCTATAAGAGAGTAGATGCGTAGACCCTATTTGAAATCGATAAAACCTAAATTTTTGTTTAAATCAATAAACCTGATATTTTTTATAAACAAATTTTTTTATACATTATTAACTAAGGACCTTAGGAGTTTCGATGACCGACTACTTTAGGAAGTAGTGTATCGGGGTGGTTCCTTGTTTAGATTTCGCTTGCGAGACACCCCACGCACGAAACTAATAACCGTTGGGAGTCGAAATAAGTTAGGTCTCTAGTATATGAGTTTATAACCTTTGCGATAAATATTATATTGAAAGTGGTACGAGAGGGTGTATGGGTGCCCTGGATGATTGGATTGTAGTATTTTTCATAATTGTGAATAAGGTAAGTAATTGTGACTTCAAGATTTATTTGTTCACTACGAGCGGATCATTTATTTTTCCCAACGTTTGTCACGAGGAAGGTATAGGGAAGATTGGGTAAAGTTTAAATTTGATTCAGTTGAAACGATATGGTGAGACTTGGCATATAACATCGATAGGGACTTTGTTAATGTACTGTATGGGCGGTACATCTTGGATTGCTTGCGATGTGTGATTTATACTCGGAGTTGACCTTACCGGTATGACTTATATTCCTGAATTTCGGGACGAAATTCTGTTATAAGGGGGGAAGTATGCAATACCCCGTAATGTTAAATGACTTTTAAAATGGGTTATATTTTAAATTAATAGATTAATTAGATTTTTTTTATTAATTAATTCATTCGGGTTTTATCCGGACGGTGGATATTAAAATGGATGATTCTGAATATTACTTAAAGATATTTAGATAATATATGAATGTGATGTCATTGATATGACTGTATGATATAAATTCGGTAATTTATATTTTTAGTCAGACGCGGTATGGGACGTGTCGGGACTAGTTTATTAAATTTAAAAGGAAATTTATTTTCTATCGATCTAATAGTCATTTCGACTGCGTCGTTGCGTCCGGAAGGTTCGAAATAGTCAGAAAAGTCTATTTGGATATTAATTTTGAGTCTCGGGTCATTTGGAAATGAATAGACAACCCAAAAGGGAATTTTGGTCATTTTTCTAGGGGGGATGAATAGTGATTACGGATTTGGCACTATTATAAGTATTGGTAGATTAAGTGTATGGGGGTTATTCATCTCCTCTTCACAAATAAGAGCAGCCATCTTCTTAGAGTGAGAGTAAGAGTGCTTGGGAAGGGAAAAGTCACTTGGGAAGGTGAAGAACAAGAACCAAGGTTCACCACCACCAGCCACCACCGGAGTTTGACCGGAGAAGGGACAACCAACTGAGATAAACTACACCAAAGGATCAGACCTACACTAAAGGCAAGTGTTTGATAATGACAACTTAAGTTTGTATATTGTCCATGTTAGAATAATATGAAAAGAGAAGATTATTCTTGTTTGGAAGTAATAATGGCGCCATTAAATGGATTTCTGAAAACTGAAATAATATAGGAATTAAACTCATGTTTTAGGTTGATAATAATCCACGAAATATCCTTGTTTCTGTTGAAGAAAATCTGCAAACCATTGGTGTGTTCTTGAGGTTGATATGTTGATGATTTTCTGAAAATGAGGAGATAAACATGCCTTTTAATTCAATCCTTTGATGATTTTAGGATGTTTAGAGTATTGGAAATCGTTCATATATGTTGATATATCATGTAGAAATAATCATAACTCCTTTTGGAGGTTAATATGAAGGTTTGAATGTGTAAAAATGGAAAAAATGGAGTTTGGGATTTTGGGAGAGATAATGAATAGTAACCCATAGCCTTTGGGGTCATTTTCCGCCAAGAAGATAAATGATTTAGCTTTCGGCCAAAACAAGAAAGTTGTAGATCTTTTCGATACGGTCGCGTGGACGCTGACCGCGTATTTTTCTGATTTTTCTACGATTTGATATGATTTTTACAAGATGACAGCTCCGGGTTGAAATCATCAACTCGGAAATCAAATCGGGAATTGGAAAAATTACGGCTACAATTAATGTCGTAGATGTTCGGGATAATTTTTGGGGTAGTTTAGAAACCCCGAAAATGAATTTGGGTAGCTAGATTTATTTGTTAAATTCCAAATAGGGATGTATGAGGAATTATGATAGGACCAGTAGGGGTGATTTGATATAACACCTGGGTATCCTTAAGTTTACAAGAGGGTTTCATCCTAACTGAAAGAATATGTGTTTATAAGAGATTTGAAACTATCGGTTTTAACCTTAAATAAAAAAAAAAGAACTAAACTCGTAGTAGTTCGGGGGAATGATGTTATGGACCAGTAGGATATTAGTGACTTCTTACTGAATATAGAGGAAAATCCTATTTGAATCTTATGAGATGGGAGCTTAGAATACATTTGGTTGAAAGAAGTTATGAGGTTATCCCGATCGCATAGTTTAAGTTTTCGGACCTCCTTGATTGATAAAGTTAAGTAGTATTGTATTGGAGGGGTTCCTTGTTTGGATTTCGCTCTGCGAGACGCTCCGCGGATGAACCTTAACGACGTCGGTAGTGGAGAGATGTTATAGGATGCGAGGATAATTAAACTATGAAGTAAAGTTATGATATTTTAAAAGAGATATAATGCTACGTATGGGAAATATCTTAGGGTAGTGATAATTACCTTATTGATATTATATTATAGGTATGATAATACCTATTTGATTGATTGATGATTATGTGTATGACATACCTAGCTTACTTGCTATCGGTGGGAGGTTTACGCGTGAGGGCAGTCATATCCTGATGAATCCATGGGATCTTTGATTTGTCGCTCGAGAACATAGGTCTATGAAAGACTTATCGGGGAGTTGATAAGTCCGCTGACTATGGGTACGTAGGTATGTGCGTGACCCATGGATACGAGAACTATGTTCGCCTCCAATTTGTTTGTTGTTGATTGTGGTTCGTGAAATCTTACTGAACCTGTAGTCCCCTATTCGGCGACCTGCGATGATGGGACATGATAGCAGAGTAATGCATTGCACCACAGCTGTGACTCGGGGTGCCGTATTATATATGAATATATATATAATGGATTAAATGATTAAATGAATATATTGTGGTTAAATCTATCTACGGTGATAATTGTAGATAACGGTGAATAGAGAAAGTTAATGGAATTTAGTTAATAAATGTTTATGCTTATAGAATTGAAAAGCTTAACTCATAATAATGAGTAACGATTCATATTAATGAGTAATGATTCATGTTAATGAGAAATGATTCAGATTAATGAGTAATGATTCATGTTAATGATAAACTAATCATAAATGAGAAATGTAAATGAATAATAATGTGACGTATGGTATGGGACATACGGGGATTCTGATATGGGAATGAAATTTATATATGGAGACTAGAAAAGAGGAACCATTAACTAGGAGGTTAATAGAAAACGTCAAGTGTGCACTCTAGTTGAGAGGTGAGAATTGCAAGCGAGGGTTGGATCTAACATGTACATAATAAATGCTTTATTGCACTTGTTAAATACTTGTTGTTTTTAAAAATACTCTACACATTCGGGCTCTGACCCGTTTCCTTGCATATTTTCTCTTCTATTGTATCTCTATATCAGGTGTCCAGCAACAGGGACGCCAACCATAGTTGATTATGACGAGCTATGGAGCTATGGAAGATTTTCTTAGACGTTTATCATCTTTTTGATTCACAGTATTCTTAGTTAGGGCATGCCGCCCAAAGGATTCAGTTATCTTTTCTATCGAGGGCAATTACTATTGTATTCGGGACTTTTAATACATTTAACATTGTTGGGATTATTGTAAAGGATTTATATTATATGGGAATGTTCATTCCAGCTGCATTTAAATTCTTTTGTGTTATTTATTGTGTTACCAGTTTTGTAGAATAAAATGTGTTGTGTTATTTTTTAAAAATGAAAATGGTTTTGTTGGAATTTAAAATTGGAAAGTTTTTAACACCAGCTTATTTGAGTATTGGGTGAGTTGTAAATGTTTTCGACAGTGATGCTAAGAATGAGCCAACTGTATATTCTGTTTTAATTTGGTATGGGACTGGCCACCCGGTATTTAATTAGGCGGGGTGTAACAGTAATCCTCAAAGTTAAGAACATTTATTTTGTCTTTGGTATGCTATTGGAGTAAAAATACCATGCATTACATGTATTTGATATGCTATATGCCTGGGCAAATGTCTTTTCTTTTTAGTTTCACATATTGATTGTAGTTTGAATTTATATCATTATCTTTTAATGGAGTCTAATTTTGAAATTCCTTTAGGTACGGAAAACCATTACAAGAGAAACGTGGAAAATTTATTATTTTACGATTGCGTAGTTTAGAAAGTTTAATTTTACCGTTTTACGATTACGTACTTTGGAAAGTATCGTCGTGCCTTCAGGCACGGGCCTTTCGCTAGTGTGTGTGTATATATATATATATATATACACAAAAAAAAAAGCATATTTGTAAGTTTTTGATGTAGTTAATGATTTGTGTTTCATTGATTGAGTCAAACTATTAGATTTATGGATTAAAAACATCTAGAAATAGGGGGATCGAACCTCAGCTTCATGAAAATAGTATTTTTGGGATTTGTATAGGGATCACCTTCCTCGGTTTAACTATAATATAGTGTTGAGGAATTGTTGTCATGTTTTTTATTAGAGGGTTTATTAGGTTGTTTAAATCAATATGCATCATTAAGCTATGTCATTGGTACTTGTTTCGTTATTGTCATGTCCTTTTCCAATGTGAAACTTGGTTTGATTATATGTGATATATTCATATACATATATACGTGTTGTCTATTTATACACTATACTTTATATATGTGTTGTTTAGATATAGACATGTGAGATGCCTTTTCTTTTGTTTTAACTTTTATTCATACAAATTTGGTATATTGAATTTTGATGCAAACATACAAGATTTTAGAGATGAAAAAAGACCGCCCTCCTGAGCGTTGGCGTAATTAATTTGATTTCTTCATTTGGACGGTTGAGGTAATTAATTCAATATATATATATATATATATATGTATGTATGTATATATATATATGCGCGTGTGTGTGTGTGTGTGTATATAAATCTGATATTTATTTATTTTATATAATATAACAATCAGTTCATGATATTTATATTGATTGTTTTGCTCATTCCTTCTCTTTTGTAATGTTAAATTAATTTGCAGTCCAATTCGTTATATCATTAAGCTATACTCCATGAATCTAGGGTTTTTGTGTGTGTATTTTGATGTATACATTTTTACTTTTTTAATCTATACACCAAATAGTACAAATATAGAATATGTATATCAAATATTGTGAATTATTCAGTACAAAAAACTAAAATTGAATCTCACACGAAGAAAACGCTTGGTTGTCGTACTGATTGCAGCAACTGCAAGGGTGTACAAGCAAAGCTTTGTGGATATTGCTTATATATAAGGTAAAATTGAGTCGATTTACTATGTTTTGCACTATCAAACTGGTAGTTTATTTGTTGACAAACTTCAACAACATTTTTCTCAAGTGGATCAATCTTTAAGTGGATATTTTATAACCCAACTTTTGTACTTTCATATTAAGTTTCTATACTCGATGTAATACATTATATGATGTGCCCTGTTGTAATACATTATATGATTTACTAAAATATCTTTTTCTTTTTTATAGGCCTCATCCTAACTTTCACAAATGGGGCATTCATATGGGGGTTGAATTTTTAATAGAGCTCTCCTCCCATATATCATTGACTACACCAAAAACTAGTAACTGTATTTTCTTATATCATTTATATTTTCTCCCAGATAGATTTGGTGCTATGTCCCGACTCTTGCACTCTTAAGATTTCATTTCTTATGTGTTTTCCTATCCAGGTGAAATTTTCAATTCAATACATGAGAAGAGTTATTCTTAAAAAGGCGAAGTTTGACATAGTGGAGCTAAACGCCATTGAGGTTTTATAATTGTATTGCATAGTAGTAGCTGTTCGGATAATAATGCTTGATTACTTGAAAATAACCCACTCATGAAAATGGCTTGCATATTTATAATTATCACATCTTGAAAATGGCTTGCATATTTATATAATAGTGATTCGGAAAAGGTACGGGAGGGGTAAATGCGTATAGAAAAAAAAATGTTTGTATACATTAGTAGCACCCTTACGTTATCTTATGAGGTTAAGGTGTAATCACTCATTATATTTAGTCGTAGATATGTAGACGCGCAACAAGTCATATGTGAGTCTAATAACCTCCCAAAAGACTAGAATGATTGCACAACATTTTTTTAAATTTGAACATTTTAGGGACTTGATCAAAGGTTGTTTTAATAGAGAAAATCAAAGGACAATGATATGTGCAGGTCCTATTTAAATGAGAAATTGAGGAATGGGGATATAGCTATCTCCATAAAGAGTTACAAAGACCTCTATCAAGTTTTTCAAAAATGGAATCATTGTTAATTCTACTATTCCACTAAGTGTATTCAGAGCCTTAGGACCCTAAGTCTAGGAGAGAATTACTTTAAATCATATTACTTAAGTCTTACACTACCATAATATCTAGTTCATTTCCACCACATTTTTCATCACCATTAGTAGTAATATTAAAATCTCCTAGAATAAGGTGATCTAGAGAATCATAGTCTTCATTAAGTTGAATCAAAGAGCCCCAAAGGTCCAGCCTTTCCTTTTTGGAACATTTGGTATAAACAGCAGTGATCATAACCATTCCTTGCAACATAGGGGTAAATCTTGACCTTGCTTTAGACAGTGAGTGCAAGAAAGGGGTAAGTCTTCATAAATAATGTCATTCCAAAATCCCTTTTTATCTCATCCAATCCAAACTCTATGAGGATGATGTAGTAGGACATCAACTTCCACACATATCCTCGCAACACTAGGTCTATTGAGAGAGACAATGGAATTGTTAAGTTTAAGAGTCTTCCCAACAACTTGGGCAATAGAGAACAATCTATTTTATCGAAGAAATGAATTAGAATATTATGGAGAGACATCCAAACATGAGAGATACTACTTTCTTCATCAAAACGAAATTTAGAAGTCCATTTAAAGGTTCTTATAAGTAAACCTCTAATGGACCATGGGTCTGTGGCCTAGAATCAGCAATACGGGCCTAGGGTGTTTAGTTGGCCACTTTCAAACACAACCATGGGTCTGTTGTATCCTATATGTAGCGATTTTAGTGAGGGTCTTAATGGTGTTGTTCATCAACAACAAAATATCCAACAGTAGTGGACGATAGATTCATATATGCTACTACTTATACAGTATGACCAGGCATGTTGGAAAGCCATGTTTGACTAGTGGATGTTTGAGCAGTGATACCCTCTTGGAGGACAGTGATGATGTAGTTGTGTTTGGGCCTATTGTTTTCAACTATGGATTTATCTTTATTTTAGTATGTTGGACTATTAATGACTAGTGATATTTTTTAAAGGATTGTGGGTGTTTTTTCTTCTAGTATACCTAGTTATTAATTCAGTTCTTCACTAGTTATTAGTTAATGTTTCACATCTGCAATTGATTTGCAAATATCTTCTCAATATCCTTACTAAGGTACCAAAGGAATTGGCTCTACAATATCCATCAAATGGGACTTTAAATCGTAGGAACTAATCGCGTATTCCCGGTACTCCCGATTTTAGAATAGGACAATAATTTGAAAATATCTGGATTAGGCTTAAAAATATGCCTTTAGAGGGTGAAAACCCAAACCATCCCCCAAGCGGTCCCGTAAGAGGCACTAACACCTCGAACGGGACCAATGTAACTTGTAGGAACTAACAAAGTAGTCACGGGACTCTCGATTTGGGAATACAATAATAATTACAAAATATCTATAATTAGGCTTAAAAGCATGTCGTTAGAGAGTGAAAATCCAAACCACCACCCAAATGGTCCTGTAGCGGGGACTAACACCTCGCACGGGACCAATGTAACTTATAGGAATTTACAGAGTAGTCATGAGACTCCCGATTTTAGAATATGATGATAATTTGAAAATATCTAGATTATGCTTAAAAACAAGCTTTTATAGGGTGAAAGCCCAAACTAGCCCCCAAACGACCCCTAAGAGGCATGAACACCTTGCACGAGACCAACGTAACTTGTAGGAACTGACCGCGTTGTCACGGGTCTCCCGATTTGAGAATATGACGTTAATTTGAAAATATTTAGATTATGCTTAAAACATGTCGTTTCAGGTGAAAACTCAAACCAGTCCTCAGACGACCGCATAAAAGGAACTACCACCTCGCGTGGGAGTTATGTAACTCATCGGAGATAACCGCGTAGTCATGGTTTGAGAATATGATGATAATTTGAAAATATCTAGATTATACTTAAAACAAGCCGTTAAAGGGTGAAAACTCAAACTAGCACCCAAACTTCCTCGTAAGAGGCATGAACACCTTGCACGGGACTAATGTAACTTGTAGGAACTGACCGCGTAGTCACGAGTTTTTCAGTTTGAGAATATGATGATAATTTGAAAATATTTAGATTATGCTTAAAAATATGTCTTTTAGGGGTGAAAACTCAAAGCAGTCCTCAAACGGCCCCGTAAGAGGCACTAACACCTCACATAGGACTAATGTAACTCATAGGAGTTGATCACGTAGTCATAAGACTTCCGGTTTGAGAATATAATAGTAATTGTAACTCGTATATGCAGTTTTTCAGATTAAATAAGATTTTTTTAAAATTACTTGGTTACTAACATCATCTCTTTTTGTATCATATTTTTTTGTAGGACAACATTTTATCGTTAGCTTTTATCCACGTGGAACACACGTAGAAGTCAGTGATTTACAACAAGGGAATTATTTATTTAATGTCATTAATATTAAGGATTATAATTTTTTTTTATGGTCGTGCGGGCTTTTATAATTTTACTTTAATATTTTATGGTCGTGCGGGCTTTACATTATGCAGGTTTTATATGAACAGGTTTTAAAATATCCAAAAAATAGAGGAAACATTGTCCAATTCTTTTTGCTCTATGAACTATTAAGACTTGTAATATATTGAAGTTTGTAAGTGCATTAGTTTATCAATAACATGGGAGATTTGCAATTTGTGAATTTTCTTGTTTTCAAATAATTAATATTTTTTCTTTGATTTAAAAATTTGGCACAGCTCAAAACCGTGCCAAAAGTGTAAAAAATTTGGCACGATTTTGAACTGTGTCAAAAGTGTACCAAAATATACTCAATCTGGCGCAGTTATAAATTGTGCCAAAATTGTGCAAGAAATATCAAATTCTGGAAGGATTTAAAAGTGTGCCAGAAGTGTTCCTGTTTTGCCAAATCTGACACACTTTTTAACCGTGCCAGAAAAAAAGGCCATTTTGAAACACCTGATTCTAGCACAGTTCAAAATCATGCCAAATTTCATCTGCCACGGTTTTAAACTGTGCCACATTGTTGTTTTTGTGTAGTGTTCCTGCCACCCCGATCCATCCTAGTTTTTATTTTATTTGGGGGTGAGTTTCGTTCTGTTTGGATGAAGACATTAAACTTAGCACTATCAGGAGGCATCCCCTCATGTCTTGTTTCTTAGTTTGAGTCTTGTCCTGTTTGGTGGTGGTGCGCTATCCTCCTCAATGATTTTCACATACTTTATAGACTTGTAGATATTTTTGTGTCACCTTTTTTTTTCAAGTTCTACGATTAATTCCATCACGCGGTCCAAATTTCATTAGCAGTTGATTATGATAATCTTTTCCCTACCTTCTGCTTTAAATTTTAATATATAGTTTTAAACATTGAAGACAATGTTCTATTTAGTTTGGGGATGGTAAATTTATCAAAATCGTACCTCTTTTGATATTTTTTTTATAGAAATAAGTCATTTTCAACTTTTTTGTGCAGTTTAACTCATTTTTTTATGACATGAATTGTTTATCATCACTCTGTTAGAAGTCTCAAAATTTAGTTGTTCGATCTTCAAATTATTCTTTCTAGAATAAAATCAAATCATATCTCTTAAGGCGTTCTTGGCACTATGAATTCCTAAACTTGAAAATTTTACACTATCACGTTTACAATCAAAAGTTGAAGAGTAACTACATACTCAATAGAGCCCTAAAAGGTCACTTGTGGAGACTTTAACCCGTGAGACTTGAGCTATTCACCTTTTTAGGGTTTTTACGTAATCTCCGAGTCACAAGATGACAAAATTTTCTTTCGGTACCGCACTTATCATTATTCTTCATTTTTGGCATAAGCACTAAGAATGAAATCACTTTCAAATCGTAAGAAACATGTGTCTTATAGTTTGTCTTAATCATCAAACAATTCTTGATCATACACACACCATTTTTTTCATATCACGTTAGCATTCACTTCACTAGTAATTTTTTCTTATTTCCTTTGTCCATTCTAGACACCATCCATATATTATTTCCGGTCATTACCATCCATCATTTTTTTGAGAAAAAGGGTGTTTGAAATTCCAAATGTGAATTGTCTTCATTTGTGTTATGAAAATAAAAATGCATCACAATAGAAAAGAGAGAGAGTGAGAGAGATGTGCAAAATAACAAAAACAATATAGAAAAACGGGATAAAAGAGTGAAAAAAAGAAGGAAAAAAAGAGGAGAATTTTTTAAAAAAAAAATCATGCGATCATAGTTTTATAAAATTAAGAAATTATATATTCAAATTATGTTACACTCTTCTCAAAAACCCTACCATCATGTCATCCATCTTGTTCGTCTCATTTTTCCTATCATTCCTTACATTCACCCCATTTTTTTCCCATAGTAAGATGTTTGGGCAAACGAGAACATATATAGTAAATAACTAGACATTCTTAACATAGTGGTTAACATTCGTCAATAAGATCAATTTATTTCATCTATCCGCCAATTCTTATAAGCTTGTGAGGCATTTGACCTTATTTACATTTACTAACGTCCTCGCACACTAGAGAGATACACTTACCCAAATCTTAGAGAGTTCGATTCAGAGAGGCATAACTACTGAGATTTGAAGTCAATGAGTTAATTCTATCAGGGGATCTAGGAGTTACTCTCACGATACTCAAGATTGTTATACACGACACATGCTTAGTATTTAGGAAGGAGTATGCCTTTAGTATTAAGAAATTTTATGCCATACACTGATGGTAGAACATTATATTCCTTGAAGTCTTTTTAGATGGGTTGTATAGATTTTCATCATCAAATAAGAGGCTTCCATTAAAAAAATCTTTTTCAATAATTTTTTTAATTTTTTGGGTACATTCACTACAAACCCTCACGAGACAACACTCATCCTGTAGAGTAACCTATAGGTTTAGCGGTTTGTTGCACATGCTAAGTGCAATCGCAAGTGCCTGTGAAAGTGACACACTTTTGGCTTCTTATCTTTCTTTTTCTTTATTTTTTCATGAGGACTAACAATATTGTATTTAGGGGTGGTGAGATAAGAACGAAAAAGTGTCAAAATATACCTCAAATAGGCAATTTTTAGTTGCTAATTATCGATAAAATTGACCTTATGTGCGTATATGTCTGTCTTGTCGGTCAAATATTATTTCCGACGTCAAACGCTCTAAATTAATGCAAATACGATAAAGATGTAGCTAAATAAGGCTAAACATATCTCGTACAATATACCCGTCCCATAACCAAGCCCAGATCATCATGAACTCTCTCCTTTATATTGCTCATTATCTGTGTAGAATTATTTTTCTTATATATATTTTGATTCATGTAATTTTTAGTTCTTTTTATTTTATTATTTTTTTAGTGTATTTATTTTTACTTTGAGTATTTTATGATTTTATGTAATTATTATACCATGTGTGTCGAGATGTTCGTGTTTGTATATCATAAAGGTGTGTGTTTTTATTATATTTTTAGTGTCACTTGTTTTATATATTTATTTTTATTTTTATTTTATGGTCAGTCATTTTAGATTTTTTTTTAGTTTTTATATTTTATTATTTTGTGTGTGTTGTAATTAAATATATGCATTTTCTTTTCTAATAAAATATCTACACATACACACACACATATTATACTCATACACACTCATACACCAAATACACTCCCTCACCTACACCCTCTTCCCATACACCCTACACATATAATAACCTCGCATACCTCAGATGCTTATAATACCTCTCTTTCCTCTCATCATCTTCTTCAACCCACCATTTTCATTCTCCCTCTCACTTTCCATTAAAACAAAACACCACCTGATACCTCAACCACCCATTTTATCTCTCTCTCCCTCTCTCTCTCTCAACCAAAACTCACTTTCAATTAAAACCATAAATACCCACTATCCTAAACCACCCTTATATACCCCATCTTATTCCGCCACTCCTACCACAGACCTAAGATCACCTCTGATCTCACTCTGGCCACTCCCACAACTTCCTAAGGCGACCGCCTCATTCCAGGTGTTGCTTACCTAAACCCATAAAATCCAAATCCAAATCGAACCACCTATTCACCACCTTGGAAACTACCTACCTCCACTAATTTCAACATCTGACCTCCCTAACTCTACCTTTTCAATCTCACTGCCTATTTCCCATAACCCCTTACCCGGCCAGCAACCCATTAGCCCATAACCCAAAAGTCCTCCTAACAAACCTCAACCTCCCATTAACCCGATTCTGCTAAAAATATAAACCCAAACAAAAATATATAAAAAATAAAATAAAACATGTTTATTTGTCATATTTCGTAAAATATCCCTCAAACCTCACACTCTCGTCACCTCATAATACACATGCATATGTGTGTATTTTCCTAAATTACCCCCACCTAAATTCCAAAACCTCACCCATGATCCATACCTATTTAAACCAATTTACCATTTTATCCAAATAACCCCATTTAACCCATGTGCACTCTTATCTCTTCCCTCACATGTTTTCTCACCATTCATCCATTACCATTTTACCCCAAATACCCATTTTAACCCTCAACACTTAAGCTTCCAAATTTACCCCTAGCCTCATTTCACTTTTGTATTGAAGACTTCGTGGCTTTCCAAAGGAGATATTCATTTTAGTTTTAAACTTAGGATAAATTCTTCTCCATCCCTCTATAGATAGTAATTTTATTTTTAGCAAATATTTCAATATAGAGTGGTGTGGTAGAATTTTTCTCCATGGGGTAGACTCTCCTCCATACTTCTATATAGAGTATTTGCATTTTTAGTAAATATCTCAATATAGAGTGATGTAGTAGAATAAATCTCCTTAGGAATAAATTATTCTCCATACCTTTATAGGGAGTATTTGCATTTTTAGAAAATATCTCAATACAAAGTGATGTTAAGGAATTTATTTCTTTGGGATGAGTTATGATGTACAAATTTATAATGAGGGGATTTGTATTTTTTTACCAAATTTCTCTCATTATTTAAGAGTGCATTAAGAATTCATCCATTGTAAATAGTTTTCTCCTTTCTTCATTTGTAATTTTTTTCCTCTCTTTGAGACTGTTTCTTTTTTAGAGGAAAATTTATAAATGTTAAATTTAGTTAGTTTACTTATTAGCATAATTTTATAAAAATTTTTATTTTTTATTTCTCTAATTGGATTTTACTTATTAGTTTGTTACTTTAAAAATCAACATACTTAGTTGCGTAATAATCCCTTAAAAAAGCATAAAAAATATGAAAATGATTCTACATTTATCTTTACATTTTTGTTCTCTCACTCTTGAAAGTTGGATTGACACTTTTATTTGCCTTATACCTATTTTTAATGTGTTTGTAGGTTGAAGGAATTTTGATTGGAAAAGGCTTTGGAACAAAGACATACTAAAAGCAATTCCATCAAGAATTACCTATTAATTCGCAATAGTTACCCACATTTAGTATTGATTGAGTGAAAGCTTCCACGTGCCAAATTGTGTTTTTAAAGAGACGTGTCAAATATTTTTATCAATTAAAAATTGAGTAACATCAATGATGTGTGAATTAAAAGGTTTTAACCATAAATTTCTTCTTGAGTAAGAAAAAACTTTTAGTTGAGGATTTTACCTTTTCAAGTAAAGTGATACTTATTCAAAGAAAGTTATCAAATGTTGGAAATTTTCTAGAAAATAATTCTCTTATGATATATGTTTTTATCTCATTGGATAAATTCTCAAATTTGTTTTTTTTTTCTTTCACGCGAGTTATATCCTCTGTTCTCTTTTTGAATTTACTTAAAACATATCATAGACCTTTTATTTATAGTCCACTCTTAGTTTAGAATACTTCGAATAACCATATACCTTGATTGTAACAATGCGATTCCAAATATATCTAATTATTTAATCAAAGTATTTTTGGAATGTGAACCTTTTGTAAAAGGGCCCATTGTGTCTTTTAGTGTTTTATTCTTTCATAATCACTCTTTTTTAGTGTCTTTGGGTGTTTTATTCTTTCATAATCACTATTTTTGTTGCTTCAAAAAACCCTTGTCAAATACGCGACTAGAGAAGTTTTTGTTCACTGCAGTGAAAGCCATGTCTAGCGAAGGATATTGCTCCAACAAACTTGAGGTTTTTAAAAACCGCTTCGGTTTCATCATTGTATCTATTTACCTTTATTTTTTCTATCTTCTTTTTACAAAATTGGGTCAAGAATCGCCCAAACCTCTATTGTTGGTTCTTTAAAGATCTTTCTGGAGCTATTTTACATATTTTCATATTTAAGACTCTTATGTTAAGTTATATTTCTTCATTTTTTTTATTTTCTCTTTTTTTAGATCCCCCTTTTCATTTTACCGTGGATTTGACAAATGAGCTCTTCATTTTTTGAGTTGTTCTTCATCCCCACTTGATAGTATAGGTTCCTTATATGTTTTTCATGTTTTTAGGATAAATCAAATGGATTTACCCATTTCGTGTTAAAAATCTATTTCTTCGAGATTATAATGTTCTTGGCGTGATGCACCAAAGTTGAAACTCATGCCCATTTTTAGGATTCATCTCTCTTGGATTTATTTACTTAGACCAACTTGATTTTTTGTGTCTCATTTATGTGTTGTGATTGATTTGTATTAGTTGTAATGGAAGTCATTTCTGGGTTTTCCAAAAGACATCGTTATGATGCTTCATCTTCTACTCCTTTTCCATATCCACCTCCTCATTTCACTAAAGAAAGACTCTAGGTTTGGTTTGATGATTTCCATGAACTCTCCATTATTTTGTACAGAACACCGCATAAGTACCTAATATTTGTACAAAACACCAAACTCACACAACACCACATATATCTTGTCCCATATAAAAACCTAAAAAAAATTAAACCTCATTTTTTCTATTTCCTCTCTCTCTAACTACCCACCCAAACCCTCTCTCAAACGGAAATATATTGCATAAACCCATTTAACAACCCTAATATGAACATTGGTAATATATTACATAAAAAAGGAAATAGACAAAATAGGGTTTTAAAAAAAATCCAAACCTACAACCCACAGCCACTTTCTACCGTAATAACTGTATTCACGGCCAAAGTTAACCGTATGTAGGTTCATTTCAGATCATATCACCGTAATCCACTTACCACGGCCATTTGTCATCGTAAAAACTATTTTCACAACCACTTCCAACCGTTAATAAATAGGTTACGTTTATAATCCACCGAAACTACTTCTCACTTAGGTGAAGGGAGGCCGTAATTACAGTAATCCCATGATTTTTTTAAGCTTATTTTCATTTTTCAAGTTAACCACATGTGGGTTCATTTCGATTGCATCCCACTGTGGTTTTATTTGTTTCGGTTCCATTCTACCGTAAACCACTTACCACAGTCACTTGCCACCATAACAATTATTTTCACGACCACTTTCAACCGAAATTACTCATTACTTACGACGAAGTGGGGCCGTAAGTCCAGTAAACCTAGTTTTTTTAATCCGATCTTCGTTTTATAAATAGTTTTAGACTTTATGTACTTTGTAGATGTGTTTTGCGAAATATTGCAATGTTTTTTAGGGTTTTGGGGAAAAATGAACAAGATGAAATAGTTACGTTATTTGGGAGTTAAAGAGTTTTGAGATTTTATATTATGTGGTGTTGAATTTGTGGCGTTAGTATGTGTGTAATTTTTTGTTTATTTTGGGATATATTAAATATTTTTTTTAAAAGGGTATAAAATTTGTTGGTTCTATTAGTAAAATTTGTGTTTAATTTTTAAAGGTGTTTTGGAGCATACCTTTAGTCACACATCATTACAACACATGGATTGCCGATGCATTGCCAGAGGTTAGCGATGTTTTCACTAAGATTACCATCGGAACGTCACTATCTGTGACCGGTCTGCTTTGAAATATAACAATCTAATAAATTTCTACTACCTTATTTAGATGATCATTTCAGAAAACATTGTTAATAACTCTCGTCACTACTCCATCTGTGCTTTCAACTGTCGTTTCCTTTTTGCTGTTGAAACTGGTGTCACTATGGACTTGGTAGAAGTTATGTAGGACTTCATGGTTGAGATATAAAAATTGATAAGAATTATTTATAAAATGAAGTTAATTCTTATAAGATCTTAATATAATCATGCTATCACAAATTCATTTTTAACTACAAATTATATGGAAAAATACCTTTTTCTATGAAGACTTGATTTGTTTGTAGTCCTTGATGTGTCTTGAGAAAACTCCTTGATGTTCCTTTCTTCACGCTCTTATCTCTTCCTTCAAATGATCCAGGATCTCTCTAGAATAGAGCTAGAATTCCAAAATATGGAGAATTTGGAAATTCATGATTTTTCCTTCCTAACCCAAATATATTTTGTGTGTTCTTGTGTACTAAATAGTGGAGATTGGTTCCCTATATATAGAGTGAAAGGGGACCCAAAATTCCCTTTAAAACTCATCATATACCATCCACCAAAGTAGCTAAAAGTACTTACAAATATACCAAAAGTCATGTGACCTTAGGAATAATAATTTTCTAAGACTAATACATAAATTTAATTAAATTCGTCCCCTCATTTGGACCACACTAATTAGGAGAAATAATTAATTGATTTAATTTATAATTACAAAATTTGACCGAATTTTGTAATTATTAAATAATTAAATATTAATTATAACAGTCTCCCACTTGGTCCTAATAAGGTTATACATAACGAATTGATTAACAAAAGTTGTGAAAGTATCTTAAAACATCATTAATCTCCTTAACTAAATACTTCATGAGTGTGACTCATGGCGGTTCCACACTAATTCAAGAGTGTGGTTCCTTCCATGTACCACGCCACCAATGTCATATTTAATAAGGATGAATATGTGAGTTATCATAATGGTCTCATAATGTCTTTATAAAAAAAGATTATTTATATCACATTCAGTCATTCACATGCATATATATAATTAAGACATAAATTTAGAATTCAGAAACACTTTATTGATATCAAAAGTTGTGTCAAATAACTAAGCAAATAGTAATTACGCAATTAACTACTCGAGACTCATCTCTTTAATATGTTGTAAAAATATCTTCGAAGATAGCCCTTTCGTTATAGGATCCCTTATATTATCATCAGTACTGATGTGTTCAATTGACACAGTTTGTTTCTGAACTTCTTCTTTGACAGATAGATACTTCATCTCAGTATGCTTAGCTGCTTTCGAATATCTATCATTCTTTGAAAACAAGACTGTTGCGACATTAACACAATAAATCTTTAGCGGCTTAGATACTGAACCCATAATACTAAGTCCTAAAATAAAATTTCTCCGCCATAACCCATGATTTGTAGTTTTAAAACAAGCCACAAACTCAGCCTCCATTGTTGAAGAAGCGATGACACTCTGTATAGCACTTTTCTATGAAATGGACCCTCTTTCCATAAGGTAATTATAGCCCGAAGTTCTTTTCCCACTATCAAGGCATCCTCCAAAATCGAAATCTGAATAACCAATCACCTGAAGGTGATCGGATCTCCTATAAGTGATTTTATAGTCTTTGGTTCCTTGCAAGTACCTTAACACTTTCTTTGTATCCTTCCAATGGAAGCCACCCGAATTACTTTGATATCTACCTAGCATCCCAATAGTAAAACTTATATCCGGTCGAGTAGAAACCTCTGCATATAATAAACTCCCTACAAGAGAAGCATGTGGCACACCTTTCATGTGATCCCATTCCAATTTAGTTTGGGGACATTGACTTAAACTAAATTTCTCCTCTTTTAAAAGTGGAACATTAATAGGATTACAATTTTTCATGCCAAACCTTTATAAAACTTTGTTAATGTAAGTCTTTTGATACAATCCTATCAATCCTCGTGATTGATCACGAGAAATCTCTACCCCGATAACGAAGGATGCCTCACCCAAATCTTTCGTTTTAAAGTTTTGCGAAAGGTACTTCTTAGTTCCCTTTAGTAAACTAATATCACTGTTGGCGATAAGCAAATCATCAACATATAGGACCAAAAATACAAACTTACTTCCACTGGTCTTTAGGTATATACAGCGATCAATGGTGTTTTCTTTACACCCAAAAGATGTAATGGTATGATTAAACTTAAAATACCATTGACGAGAAGCATGTTTAAGTCCATATATGGATTTCTTTAACAAACAGACTTTGTGTTCTTGTCCTTTTTGAATGAAGCCCTTTGGTTGTTCCATGTAGACTTCTTCCTCTAAACTCCCATTAAGAAAAGTTATTTTAACATCCATTTGGTTTATCTTTTATTCATAATGAGCTATAAGTGCTAAGATAATTCTAAGTGAATCCTTCTTTGAAACAGGAGAGAAGGTTTCACTATAATCAATGCCTTCCTTTTGAGTAAAACCTTTGGCAACAAGTCTTGCTTTATGTCGCTCAATATTGCCATTTGATTCGAGTTTGATCTAATCTATCCACTTACACCCCACTTCTTTATAACCTTTAGGCAAATCGACTAACTCCGAGACTTGATTTAAATCCATAGATTTTATTTCATCATTCATAACATCAATCCATTTATTAGAATCTATGCTAGACACATCTTTGTCATAAGACATAGGATCATCAATATCCCCAATGTTAAATTCATTTTCTATACACTACATAGCCATCCAAAATAGTGTCACACCCCGCATAATTCTGCTGTCAGCTGCCACCATATCTAAGTTGGGCGTGAGTAAATAAAATATCATTCTTAGCATGAGATAGATATGAGACATATATAATTAATCCATAAGATAAATGATAATCAATCCCAAAAGATAAACCATCCAACTAATCCATAAAAGATCCATCACCATGCTAATCTCAAAGTAAATCTAATCTCTGTTAATATGAAACTGGAGAATCTCCAACTGAATCCATAACGAAATATATTAACAAAACTCATACAACTTTGGAACCGAATGGCCCAATAAAAAACCACAAACTGTGTCTCAAAGTAAATACGAAGGAATGGAAAACTAAACAAAATACATATGCATAAGGTAGAGCAAGTCCAACTGCACCTCCAAGCAAAACATCAAAATATTCTATACAGCTTCTCCAAATACTATTTCATGAAAAGTTAGTCAACACACGAGGTCAGAGCTCTGAGCATTAATACACACTACTCCCCTCAAATTGGATCCTTGAATCCAGACAGTAGCATTATACGCAATAAATATCCCAATAAAATATTTTAAATTAAACGGGATAATTAAACGCAATAAATATAAATCACTAACTATCTACAGAAATCTCCATTTAAAAGGGCACACCAATATGGTTTTAAATTCCCAAGTCCCGTGATGTTAATTTTATTAAATTAACTAACTTTTATTATTGTTCTCACTTTTTATTATGACGGTCCTTCCGTCCCGGGTGGTAATCCACCAAAGTGTCACACTTCCTCTTGTCAATCGTCCTCTGACCCATTTAAACTGTCGGTCCCGACACATGATGAGGTTACACACACGACACGACATAAATTGTCCTCTGACCCATTTAAACTGTCGGCCCTGACATATTATGTCGCCACAAATTTTAATACCCGTTTTTATCTTAGGCATTAATTCTCAATTTCTCAATTTCACAATTTATAAATTACCCCACCCTTTTAATCGATGTGAGATCCTAAAAATAGCCCTTAGTCCCATTCCTAAGGGTCCCAAGTTATCAATACATCATACCCTATGTATATGATGAATTTCTAACATAAACCTCAACCTAGTCTCATGCTTAGGCTAGCGTAACGACGATAAAGCGACAAAAACCATTCCACCCCTGGCATGATAAAGTCGTAATAATCTACCCACATTATTCCCATACCTAGAAGGCGTAAATCATCAAAAGGCCTACCCATTAGTCCCATACCTAGAAGGCATCCTAAAATATAGGGAGAGCAAAAATACCCAGCAACCCGTCGTCACAAAGGCAATTAATAAAACCAAAAAGTCACATAAATAAGCACAATTAATCAATGTACCAAACTACACATGATAGACCAATTCCATTAAATCTTATTTTCACTAAAATTGATCTCAATTAACTATTTTAATATAAACACTGAATTTCATCATTAATATGCCATAATCCCAATTTCATTATCTCGACGTAACTTACATGAGTTATACGCCCCCAAATTCATATATTTCAAAACTAGGGTTTGTCTACATGCAACCTACACCAATAAAATCCAAAATCCACTCATAAATCCTACGTACCCACAGGTTATAAATATTATTCATATTAAAAGATTTCATAAAAACATCCCCAAGTTTTATGTGTCCACTTTCTCTAATTAGATTTCTAATTGGTTTTAAGAAACACATGAGATTAAGATTTAGGCAACACTTAAAACCCATAATACTAAAGAAAAAGAATAGAGTGTTCATGTCTGAGATTAAGATGAAGAAATTCTGACTACATTGTTGTATTCCTCTCAAAAAATTAGCAAAGAGACGTTCTTGAACAATGTTGAGAAAACTCGGGTTAAAGCTTCACAACTTGTATTGAAAATAGCTCTCCAATGGAGCTCAGGTTTTGAGGGAGGAAGAAGATGTAAAAGAGCAGATCGCTGCTCTTAGGGTTTAGAAGAAAGTGTTTTTAAAAGTCCTAAACTCGTCACTTTGTTTATATACCAAAAAGAATTTGAGTCATAATCAAATACAAACACTCGAAAAATTATAACGGATGATCGGACCGTCAGAATCGCTCGAAATTTTAGTTTGTTTTAACGAACGGCGAGATAGAGCTGCTGTCAAAACTTCAGCTCGATCGGACGATCGAATTTCTAAAAATATTATTTTTATCCTCCTTAACTCGGATCCTCCCCCGATTTTTATTCAAACAATTATAATTTCCAAATTTTAATCCCTATTTAAATTCCACTTAAAACCTTATTTTTATATATAAAAACAAATATACTTAATAATTAAGAATAATTAAATCCAAAATTTTATTTTTTCTTGAATTTATCAATTAATTAATTTAATTAATAATTAAAAACGTGGGGTGTTACAAATAGTTGATCTCCAATTTCTTTGATATTTCCTTAAAGCTATGGCTTGTGGTATTTCAATATTCGGCGCATTTAGTGGTTGTTCAGTATATGGTTCATCCATTTGTTATTTGTTGTTGTTCGGAGCAGTAATCGATTCAACAACATCAGTATAAACAATAGGAATAGAAGGAACCTCATTGTGATTATCTAGAATTGTTGGAAGAGGGGGATTTTCCTTGATTCCTTGAATAATCACATTTCGAACTTCATTACTCCCACTAATTTCACCATGTTCTATGAATTTAGTATTTTCGATTTCAACAATTCTTGTTGTATGGTTAGGACAATAGAATTTATACCCTTTGGATTTTGTTGGATACCCAATAAAATAACAAGTTAATGTTCTAGGGTACAAATTCTTTTCATGTGGATTATAAATGCGTGCTTCTGCTCTACATCCCCAAACACGAATATGACTTAAAGAAGGTTTCCAACATTTTCATAGTTCAAAAGGAGTCTTTCAAACTGCCTTACTAGGAACCCTATTTAAGATATGGGTAGCAGTTATAAGAGCATGCATCCACAAAATCATAGGTAAATCAGTTATATTTATCATACTCCTAACCATTTCAATTAGAGTATGGTTGAGCCTTTCAGCGACACCATTTTTCCAAGGTGAACCTGGCATGGTGTATTGTGTGTAAAAACCTAAACATTCATGGAGTTTAGCAAAAGGACCAGAATGTTGTCCCGTTTCATCATATTTTCCATAAAACTCACCACCTATATCCGATCGAATGATTTTTACCTTTTTGCCCAATTGTCGTTCTACTTCTATAATATAAACCTCAACCGCATTAACAAATTGAGCTTTATCACGTAATAAATACAATGTGCAATATCTGAAAAAATCATCTATAAAAGTGATAATATATTTTTCTCCTCCAATAGAAGGAACATCAAAAGGACCACAACTGCTTCTTGTGGCTCCTTTCTTTGTATGTGTGGTCTGTTTACCCTTAATACAGTCCACGCATACACCAAAATAAAACCAATACAGATTAGGGATAATTCCCTCTTTAATAAGCCTTTCAAGTCTCTCTCTAGATAGGTGTCCTAATCTTTTATGCCACAAGTAAGCAGAATACTCATTAAATGAGAGATGTTTAGTTCCAATATTCCTATGCAGAGATAATAAAGATTCTGAAAAATGAGGATCAAGATTAATTTGAAACAAACCATTCCACAAAAAATTCAAGCCAAAAACATAGTTATTCTTATATAATGTAAAACCATTATTCTTAAAGTGAAAAGAAAATCCCCTTATTGAGAGTTTAGACAAGGAAACTAAATTTCTCGAAACAGTGGATACAAAAAGAGTGTCTTCAATATCCAAATAAAGTCCAGATTGTAATTGTAAACGAAAAACTCCAATAGCTTAAACTTTTACTTTGGCCCGGTTTCCTATGTAAAGAATATCTTCATTTTGCTTTATTTCCCAAATGGAAATGAGGCCCTGCATAGTATTTGAAACATGACATGTAGAACCCAAATTAATCCACCATGTGTTAGAAGGAACCTCAAATAAGTTTGATTCGAAACATACATAAGCACAAAGTGTACCTTTATTTCAAACCAAGCTTTACGCTTTATGCAGTCTTTATGAAAATGCCCCTTCATGTGACAGAAGTGACATGTGACTGCTGCTTTTTCCTTCTTTTGGTTGGAAGGACCAGGTTCATTGTTGGAAGGACCAGGACCGCGCTTTATGCCCTTTCCTTTCTTTTTCTTACCAGCTCCTTTATTGGCCATCACATTTTCCACTTGCAATTTAGGCACCTTACCATTTTACTACTTAAGATGTCCTTCTTCTTGAACTAACATGCTTTGCTGTTCATTAACATTTCATTTATCCCTTATGGTATTGTAATGAATCTGGAAAGACCCATAATCAGAAGTCAAGGACAAATTCGACTAAGAAAGAATGGTCCACTGAACAGCCTAAAGTCCTTAGTTTGGCAGCAATACTGGTCATTTCAGTAATATGTGCGTTAATGGTCTTAGTTCCATCTAACCACATAGTGGTCAAGTCGGCCATAAGTTTCCCAGTTAGGAATTTGTCAGCAGTACAAAACCTTTCCTTAACATTTGTCAGATATTGTTTGGAGTTGGTGGTTTGAGGTAGGGAGGACTTTACATTTGGTGCAATGAACATTCTAATAAACATCAGACATAGCATATTTGATTTGGACCATGTATTGTACATTAACACATCATCCTCACTACTTTGTTCCGTAATAGCAGTGGGTTCATCAGTAAGAAGTGTTATATCAATGTCCATAACACCAATGCTAAATTCGATTTACTCGCACCATTCCGGTAGATTAGCTTCGTCAAATTTCGAAAAGGTTGAGGCTTGGAAAAATAGGTTAATATTTGCTGCAAACTGCTCACTCTGATTAAAACTTAACACACATAACTAAAATTACAAGAAAATGAATATATTAAAATTGTCAAATTTTAATGGCAGAATTATATCAATTGTGTCAGAAATTGACCATTAATATTTATTAAATCAGAAAACCATAAAAGCAAAATATCTTTAATGGAATTTTAATACTGAAATTTTTTATTTAATAAACCCATTGTTGGACAATTTAATATCCAATTAATAATTCTAAAGTTGATTAAATATATAAAATATCAAACTTTAGAATAAACATAAAGTTGATATTTTTCGTAATAAGTCATTGGCCTGTGTTTGGCACGAGACGCTTTAATCAAAATATGAAAACAGTAATATTTAATATTCAATGTTATAAATCAATGTCTTGTGTTTGGCATGGGACTTATAATAATCTAAACATTAAATTTAAAAAAATATAATTTTTTTAACATTCGTTTTTATGAATCATTGGCCTCTGTTTGGCAAGAGATTCATAAAATATTAATATTAAAAAAATTTAATATATTTAATATTCACTGTTATGAATCATTGGCTTGTGTTTGGCATGAGACTCATAAAAATATGAATATTAAAGTAACATAAGTCTAATATCCTATTATATGAAATATGTTGGCCTGCGTTTGGCACAAATATTCAACTAAAACAGGATCATTAGAACAAGGTTTATAAAACAGTTATAAATGCAGCACTTATATAATATAAAAACATGAAATTTTGCCAAAAAAAAAAATGTGTTAGCAACATGAATCTATAGACACTTACTCCAGAAACTCAAAACTTTTGACGAAATTAAAAATTAAATTTTTTGGAGTGAGATATGATCCCCGAGATTATTTCCATAAATGGAAAATTTCGAGTTTTGATGGCGTAAATGATCTCGGATCGTCGAAAAACAGTTTATATCACGACCAAAGGTCGTGAAAATTGGCCTCTGGCCCGTTTTCAATCAGACTATTAAGTTTCATCGCATTCGGAGCAAGTTCGAGGGTAACAATACTATTCACCGCAAGTGCTTTTTGAAAATTTTTGTTTCTGAATTGCTTGAAATTTATAGGGTTGATTGAAACGGATTAGATAACCATTAAAATGACATCAAAACAACATGTAAATGGTTTTATAGCATGAAATTAAACTGTTTTATGTGGATTTTCAACTGTTTTAATAATTCCCACAAATCTTGTTAAAGATTAAACTGTTTTCAACATATTTGTTTAAACAGATTTTGAACAGATAGGTTAAACAATTAGAAATACATTGATTAACAATCAAAACTGTTTTAAACAAATTAGATCAACCAAGACTGTTTCAAATCATATTTGTTAAACAAAAATCAAATAGTAAATTCTTAACAGAATGGAAATCAAACAGGAATTTTTAACAGATTGAAAATCAACCAATAAAACTTTTGTTATTAAAATCAACCAACCAGAACTGTTTTTAATCGAATTTAAAATCGTTCTAAATCAGATTAAAATTAATCAAATTATTGACAGAATCAAATATGTTCCATAAGTAGAAGAACAATTTTTCACATGATTTAATATGTAACACATATTACCGTGATAAATCTCAATCAGTGTTAAAATAACACGTAATAATACATATTATGATAACCAAATCAGTGTTTCAATTGTCTTGAAAATACTACTAGTCATGATAAACAAATAAGTAAACAAACAGTGCGAAATTAATTAATAAAATATGGGTTTATAATTATATGTAGTATGATTGTATGAATTCCATAAAGGGATAGCATGATAATATTTAAACAAGGCTCTAATACCACATGTAAAAATTGATAAGAATTATTTGTAACATGAAGTTAATTCTTATAAGATCTTAATATAATCATGCAATCACAAATTTTTTAACTACAAATTTGTGACAACCTGCTCAAAATAATAACGGGTGGCCAGCCCTATACTACATTAAATTAGGTATCTCAGATGGCACAGTCTCAACATCAACTGACAATACTAAAAAATATAAGGCTAACTACCCGAAATTATTAAAAACGAATTGCCAAAAATTTAAAACTTTTATTTAACAACAACAACAAAACCAACTTTACAACCATGACCAATAATACACATCTAATTATGATGAGTGATAAGTGCAGACTCCAAATATATACAAGAGTGCAATACAATGTACAAATAGAATACCCGAATATGCTGTCAGGTAACAAACAATACAAATCTGAGAAATGAAATATGAAAGTGTTAATCTACAACAGTTTGAATACTAACTCCATCAACAACTGAATCCAAATCTAGATATACAAAGATAAGAATCGACTAAAGCAAATTGCCGCAACAGTCCGCTACTGCCATAGCTCCACGAATACTGGATGGATGAACATCCATGGCATCCTTACGGAGGAACATCTAAAGTAATACAATATATATACATGGAGGGAGAAAATATAAACGGGTTAGAGCTCGAGTTGAAAAACATTTTATAGCAAGTGTATTAAAATGCATAATAATTATAAATGAATTATTACATGATTAAGGCGGAATCGAGCTCTTCTTTAAAATCCAACTCACCTCTCAACTAAAGCGCGCAACGAAACGTATGCACATGATCTCCAAATGTATGCCCAATTCTAATTAGGCAAAGAATCTAACTAGATCCCAAAATAAATATTAGATTGAAAAATCTAACTTATCTCGAAATCTACACTTATCTACATTCCCATTTAAAACATTTCTTTACATTTAATGTGTCATAGTTCTCATTATATTTCTTCATTTATTGAACATATAAGGTTGCATAATCAACCACATCATCACAATACACCAACATTCTCATTTACTAGAATTTCATATGTTCTAGTTATTCCCTCATTTGGCATGAATACAATATATATATATATATATATATATATATATATATATATTAGCATCAAGAGTTAAGGACTAAACTCCTCCCGATTCTCAACACGGCGCTGCGTTTCGTGAGTGGGACGTCTCGCCGAGGCGAAATCGAAACAAGGAACCCCCCTGTTACACTACTCTTGATCGTATTGATCCTCGAGGCTCATTATGCCCTCAATGCATGATGCATGTAACCCAAATTATTATTATTCAATTTTAATTAATTAATATTCCCAATTCTCAATAGTACACTGCGTTTCATGCGTGGGACGTCTCGCCGAAGCGAAATCCAAATAAGGAACCCTCCCGTTACACTACTCCTGGCACTGTCGATTGTCGGGATAGGTGATATATATATAATTATGAGCATTAAGGACAAACTTCTCCCCAATTTCCAACATTACACTGCGGTTCATGCGTGGAACGTCTTGCCACGGTGAAATCCAAACAAGGAACCACCCCAATACACTCGTCTTGGCAATGTTAGTCCTTGAGGTCCATTATGCCCTTAATACCCAAGTACAAGCACAATCAATAATAACCATCCAACCGAGCTATAACTCGAGGACGCAGGCTCACATGCTATCATCTTCCAGCAGCCCATAAACTTAGCAAACTGGGGCCACCTGGTGGGGTTCAACGACACCCATCTCGTGATCAACTCACGCACACAACGTCCCGGGAAGCGGCCATAGCTCCTAACTGGTAAGTGAGAACGTCACATACCCCCGACTTTTCACCCCCAAAAGAATGCATATATATATCGCATAATAATCACAATGGACGACTGTGGCCTGGGGAATATCCACACCCTACTCTTTAAGCCAGGATGCTCACCCTCATCGCACGCAACTTCCCAATGATAGCAAGGAGGGGGTATGCTTCACTATATATATATACATATATATACCATCATATAAGGTATACATACATCATCACATTATATAAAGATACACCATCATATAAGGTATACCTATCACATCATTTTCATATTTATTATACGCCCACAGGCGCAATTTGATTAACATCATTGTTTAGTATATTTCCCTCAAGATATACTAATCGTCAATTCTCACACATCTTCCCCACTTAGTATACACTATACGATTTCTCACTTGAAGCTCACATGTCGCTTCTATATATGAATTGTCTCTAAATTCAATTCATATTAAGGATATGTCTTTATCCTAATGCTCTTCAATAGCATTTCTCATTGTGTGAGACATCTCCCAAATCAAACATTAATAAGGATATTTCTATATTCGTATGCACATCAAATAGCATTTATAATTCTCCATCCATTATAGGGTGCAATTCGTTTTATGAACCTTTTAAAGTTATCCCATTTGGGATTGGATTCTAAAATCCATTATCACTAATTATCATTCTTCTATTTGAATTTATAATTATCTCCCAATAGAGTCTCCAATCAAGGTGGGCTTCCCCACTTAGAAAATACCATAATATCCAATATGTATTCCTCAAATTTACGCAATATGACTCCAATAATTTCTTATAAGGGAAACTCTCTAAAAGTCTCCAAAACATACTCCAAATAACTCCTATAAAGGTTCTTAATCAAAAACCTTAGGCGAAACGGGATGAAATTCTTCCTAGAAAAACATCTCCAAAATTGCCCTGTTTTCGAATCGATTCGGCCCTAAAAGCGAATCGATTCGGCCCATCCGAATCGATTCGGTCCAATGGACCTGGGAGTCTACTACATACCGAATCGATTCCCAAGGAGAGAACTGATTCGGCCCTAAAGACTTGGGGTTTCTGCAACAGACCGAATCGATTTGGAAGGGGCGAATCGATTCGGTAAGTGCAGCAAGCTTCGAAATGGGCTATTTTCTTCTTAACCCAAAAATCAATTATATCATCTTCCAACCATATTGCATCAACCCAATCACATATACTTCATTGATATTCGTCCAAGAATACATATAAACTAATTTATATCCTCAAATCAAATATCTGCATATCAAATCTAAGATTATACCCAAAAGTTAGGTTTTGTTAAACTAAACCTAAAACCCATATATTCAATCCACAAATCATGCAATAATTGGTACACAACAATTATTTAGCAAGTTTAATCACTTGCCTCGGGTTCGTAGTGTCTGAATTCGCCTTGAGATCGCGTGGATGCTGGAAAATCCTCTTTCTCTCTCTTTTCCCCTTCTTTCTTTTCTTCTTTCTTTTTCTCTCTTTCTTTCTTTCTATTTCTCTTTTTCTCTAAGGAGAATAAATCTCCCGTAGGCTTTTAATCCCTAATTACCAAATGTACACATCTTTAAATGATAATACACACTTTAAATGACTTGGTATCTTTAATTCGAGTCAAACGGTCTCAAATTATTTCGGAACTTAAATAGACCCCAAGTACAGTCATTTTGACTTTGTCGACCCTTCCGGAAACAATGGTACCCTCAGAATTGCCATTCGACACACTTTCTAACGACTACAAATCTTGACCTCAATTTCCAATTTAATTATTCTTCAATAAAATAATATTTATTTCTCCCAAAATAAATAAATCATCGTTTCCAAGACCTCAGTTTGTTACAAGCTTCCCCACATACAAAAATTTCGTCCTCGAAATTTTATCTAAGCCTAATTCTCCAAAGCTCAACTAGTTCCTATTACACCCATCCTTACAAATCCTATCACCAAATATCTAACTTCCCACAATGAATTAATTTTAAATTTTAAGTTGATTTTTAGTTTTATAAGTCCAAATTTCCACAACTAGGGCGCCCATACACCCTTTATATTCGATCTATCGCTCGTACCAATCATAATGAGGCTTCATTTTCCTCTATCATTCCACAATTCCATAGGTATAAGTATACTAGATTTTTAATAATATAAAAACTTTGAATGGTCCAAAGAAATAACTCCTCTCAATTGCTGACATTCGCTAATTTCGTGCGGGGGGCGTCTCGCAAAAGCGAAATCCAAACAAGGAACCCTCCCAATACACTACTATGTAGCGTCGTCGGGGATTGAGAGTTTGTTAAATCCGGACTAGAGTTTAAAAATATTTTGGCGAACAATCATTTTGAAATAGCCCAAAGGTCTATATAAAGTTTTATTTGGAAAAAAATTTATATTAAAAAATGGTTTATGTCATACAATATTTATATAAAGTGCCTTATGTCCCACACAAGGTCTTATCAATCATCATACATATAACAGCATGTGGCTCACAAAAATTAGCATAATTATGAGCTAAAAATTTTCCTGCGTCCCATCAATCCACAATATTTAAACTCTTCTCAGAAACAACATCTTACATCATTTCAATATATTGCCATTTATAAGGCTCATCCATAACTGGAATACAACAATTATATAAGTCTATCATGACTATATAGAAAGAAGTAGTTTTATGATTACTACTTATCACATCATAACCATCCTTACATTCGCCACAAGGTTTATAGCTCTTTTCGAGCACATTACAAAATTATCTATTCTATCAAAAGATAATAACATAAGAGCCTAACTTGCTCAAAATTTCCCCTTAGGGTCATTACATACATAATAGGGTTATAGCACTACCCTTTCATAAATATTTCCCTTACGATATTTCAAAACTTCATATAGTAATAATCCTATTCATAAAGAAAAATTAACTTACATCATCTATCTCTAGTCCGATTGCCTTTCCTTATCAATGGGCTCCCAAACAAAGTCTCACGGTCTAAAATGACCTCGAATCTGTTGTAGGGGTCGTACTTCAAAAACTTCATCAAAACGTGGTCCTTTACCTCTTTTAGGACAATCTCTCTTTTTATGACCTATTTCTTTACAAAAGAAACACTTACCCATAAATCCTTTCTGCCCACTCACATTACTGGCACTCTCATCATCAATCTTACTTGATGAACTAGAATCTCCAAAGTTCTTACCCTCTTGCGAACGAAGATGATATTCATGACACTTTAATAGTGCTGCATTCACTATCTCGACGAAAGTCGCTAACTTAGGACTCTCTAACAAATGTTGTCGGATTTTCCAATCTAAACCTCGAACAAATTTTGATATACGTTTCTCTTCCGTATTTACCTCATCAGGTACTAATTTCGCCCATCTAGAAAAATCTTCCTCATATTCTATCACCATTCTTTTACCTTGAAACATTTTCAAATCTCTAGTAGAGGTAGGAAAATATCTTCGATTAAAAAGTTCCCAAAATTCTATTATAGGTAAAGTATCTCTCTGTTCAAATGTGGTGATAGACTCCCACCATTGGAGAGCTGCACCGGATAACCTAAAGGTGGACAAAAATTGCGTTTGCACCTCACTACACTCAACCATACGGAGGTTCCCCTACATACTATTCTTCCATTGACTGGAAGCCATTGCATCAACTCCCCCTGCGAACTCGGGAGGATGCCCCTTACTAAAATCTTCCTTCACTTGCTCCTATAAGGACAATCCTAAATGGGGTTGGGCTGCTTGAACGGAAGATTGTTGCGCCATCGTAGAAATGGCAGCAGTTACTGCTTGTGCCACAATATTGGCAACTTCATCCATAGTCATGTTCCTCAGAGGCATTTGGGGTTGTGCTTTAGCCCCTTTATTTTCCCTGACTGAACGACCTCCCTTCGGTGGCATCAAAAACAATAACAATTGTATCATAATGCCTTTCAAATATTTTCAAAACATAGAAGAAATATGGACGTATGAATGTAATTGTCCTAACAATAAGGCTATACATCAAGAACGCTTACGAAAGATCGTAGTAACCCGCACATATCCTAAAGACACTAGAACCTGATGCTCTGATACCATCTGTGACAACCCGCTCAAAATAATAACGGATGGCCAGTCCTATACTACATTAAATTAGGTATCTCAGATGGCACAATCTCAACATCAACTGACAATACTAAATAATGTAAGGCTAACTACCCGAAATTATTAAAAGCGAATTGTCAAAAATTTAAAACTTTTATTTAACAACAATAACAAAACCAACTTTACAACCATGACCAATAATACACATCTAATTATGATGAGTGATAAGTGCAGACTCCAAATATATACAAGAGTTCAATACAATGTACAAATAAAATACCTGAATATGCTATCGGGTAACAGACAATACAAATCTGAGCAATGAAATATGAAAGTTTTAATCTACAACACTTTGAATACTAACTCCATCAACAACTGAATCTAAATCTAGATATACAAAGATAAGAATCGACTAAAGCAAAGTACCGCAACAGTCCGCTACTGCCACGGCTCCACGAATGCTGGATGGATGAACATCCATGGCGTCCATGCGGAGGAACACCTAAAGTAATACAATACATATACATGGAGGGAGAAAATATAAAAGGGTCAGAGCCGGAGTTGAAAAATATTTTATAGCAAGTGTATTAAAATTCATAATAATTATAAATGCATTATTACATGATTAAGGTGGAATCGAACTCTTCTCTAAAATCCAACTCACCTCTCAACTAAAGAGCGCAACTAAACGTATGCACGTGATATCCAAATGTATGCCCAATTCTAATTAGGTAAATGTGACACCCCGCCTAATTAAATATCGGGCGATCACTCCTTTATTAAATTAAATCAAGGTAAACAGTTGGTTCATTCTCAGCATCACTGTCGATAAAAATAATTTTTCCAATTTAACACCCTAAATAATTAAGCTAAGTGTCAAAACCATTTTTCATACAAACTTCCAAATTTTAATTAAAGAAAAGATTTATTAATTCAAAACAACATTTCTACAATATAGAATCACACCACGATGAACTAAAATAAAACCATACATTCACCAATCGAATGTCAACAATATAAAACTAAAAAATCATTAACCATCCTGAATAAATCCCGTAAAACAATACTGGAATAACTGAAATATAAAATCCCAACAATAAATGAAATGCTGAAAGGGGCGACACGTGCCCAATAAATGAGAGTAATGAGAGTGGAGTCAATAACAGAAGCCGTCTACTCAAGTGACCTGCAAATTCCACCTAAGCTGCAGATCGTTCTTCTCAAAGGATCCTAAGCAAGACGCCCCTGTGGCTGGGCACCTAAAAATATACATATATATACACAAGGGAGAGAGAGAGAAAGAAACGGGTCAGGGCCCGAAAGTGTTTGATTTTTAAAATACATTAAGCAAGTATTTAAATTGATACAGGCCAATGCAATTCATATTAGTTCGACACTCTCTTGAGAAATTCTCACCTCTCTTCTAATGTGCACGCCTATCGTACTAACCTTCCCAAATAGTCTAGTTTATCTTAACTTACTCATAAGTTTTCAAAACCGAACGATGACAATGTTTTAAAAAGGTTACTTCCAATTAGTAGCACTACTCTCGTTTTAGCTTCATTAAATTTTAAAGTTTACCAGTGCCTTCTCATACTTTCACAAAACAAGTATTTATTATAGTGTCAACAACTATGTCCTACTTATCAAATCCCAGTAGGCAGTTAAAGTATATAATCTCGTATATATATATTAACTACTCGGATAATATATATATATATATATATATATATATATATATATATATATATATATATATATATATATATAACAGCACCCCGAATAAACTATGGTGCGGGCATACTCTGCTATCCAATCCCCGTATCGTTCACACAAAGGGAAATACAAGTTCGGAATCACTCTCGAACTATATTAACATATATAAAACAACGTTGAGGCGAAGCATAGATTCCAAGTCCAAGAGGTCAGTACATACCCACACGTCTCTTAGGACCGTCCGACTATCAATCTGATAGCCCGTACCTAGGATCTCTATCTTCTAGGGTACGGATCAATATCCCCCATAAAGCAACACGGGATAAGATCGTCCCAGCGCGGTAACCTCAGGGATAGCAAGTAGCGCGGGTAAGTTTTTCACATGTATATAATATATGTACACACAATCATATAAATATACCAATTTCATCTTGTTAATATAGGTCACTCTCCTTACCCATAATTACAACATTTATCTTTAATTTCTCATTATTATGATTACGTATAAGGTTTCATCTCTAACCTTAACTCGAAGAGTTTTCTCACTCATTACCTAATACTCATGGGTCATATCCTTACCAATCTAAAATTCAGTAAGTGACTTTATTTGATTCCAACGTAACTCTCTTACGCACCTCACTCTTAAGTTTCATAAATTCAACCTAAAGTAAATATCCCATAATTACTCTTCTCGTTGATTAAAGGTTCTAACATTTATCCCTATACCCTACTGGTCCTCAATATCTCCCAAATCTTTTTATTTATAATTCCCAAGAAATATTCCACGGTAAATTAATTCAACTAATTAAACAAGGGAAAAAAAGTGTTTGCCAGGAGGGGTCGATCGATCGACGTCTGGGGTTCGATCGATCGAACCTTCGATCGATCGACGCTCTAGGTTCGATCGATCGATCAAACAGGTATTTCGATTTCTGCAGAAGTGCAGTTACGGGTTTAACTAATATTCTTCATTCAAATCCATAATTTCCAACACTAATCGTCCCAAAACTTATACTACAATCATGGTAATATATTTCCAGATGTTTCTAACGTTAAGCATGCATATAACCATCATTAAACATGATTAAACAACCTAAAATCTCATCTAATCATCAAGAACCCTAAGTTCTTAACTTCTGTTCTATTCAGTTTTCTCCAGAATTTCCTTCTAACATAACATCACAAATTCGTGGGTTGATCATCTACTTCACATATTATTTTCAGAATATGGTTATAACGATTTCTACATGCAAATCCCTATCAAAAATTGGGGTTTTCTTCCTTTAATTATACTCCTAATCATTCCTACACTAATATGATTATTGCACCAACGAAAATACGCAAGTTAAACACTTGCTTGGGATTTCAGAGGTCTGGTTTCCTGCTGATATTGGTGTGGTTGCGTTCTCCTCCTCGCGATCTACGCGTTGGTGGTGACGGTGGTGAAATCGGTGGTGTCTTGGGCCTTGAATCACCTTGAGAGCTCTCTCCTCTCTTCTCCAATGGCCGTTCTAGGGTTCTGAATGTTCTAACCCTAAAAGGCTGACTTAAATGGCTGCTAAGGATGGCTGAAATTCGTGGGTTTAATTACCCTATTTTGTAAAATGACCATAATGCCCTCCCGGGTCACTAATTAGGCCTAAAAACACCCCGAGGCCTGAACTAAACCCCCGGGTACACTTTTCTGACTATCTCGACCCTTCCGGACGCGTTGGCGCACTCAAAACGACCATACGGACAACTTATAAAATATTCACTTTTTAATTAACATAATTAGTCCCGACGTGGCACAGGCACGCCCCGACTTAAATTTCCGAAATAGTCATTTAATTCACTTATGACATTCAATATAACCAATATGATATATTACTATGCTCATTAGTAATATTCAACAAGTTTCCCATAATTACTAACTCTAGTCATGTTAATAATTATAACATAATTAATTTCCGGATTTTTATTAAATAAATCATCACATTAAATTTAATAAATCCCCAAATTAAATATAGCATAAAAATATGGGGTATTACATACTTCCCCCCTAATAACGGAATTTCGTCCCGAAATTCGGAAAATAAGGCATACCTGGTAAAAACAACTCTGGATATCTCTCGTGCATATCTGCCTCACGCTCCCAAGTGGATTCCTCCACATTATGATGCTCCCACTGGACTCGCACAAGTGTAACTACTTTCGACCTCAATCTCCTCTCACTATAGTCTAGAATAGCCACTGGTCTCTCCTCGTAAGAGCTATCAGACTGTAAGTCTATCTCGTCTATCTCAATGTGAGTATGGGCCATATCATCCCGAAGATATCGTCTCAACGACGAGATGTGGAATACATCGTGGATGCGATGTAAATGTTCTGGCAATCCCAACCTGTATGCTACTGGCCCAATTCTCTCGATGATGGGAAATGGTCCTACGTACCTCGGAGCCAACTTCCCCTTCTTCCCGAACCTCATCACTTCTTTCATAGGAGATACACGCAACAACACTTGATCTCCCACATTAAACTCCCAGAAGAACCGTTTCGCATCGGCGTAGCTCTTCTTCCTGTCTTGGGCTACCCGAATACGACTCCTGATTATCTCAATCCTCGCGGAGGTCTCCTGAATCACTTCTGGCCCTAATAACTTGTTGTCCCCCACCTCGAGCCAACAAGTTGGAGAACGACAAGGCCTGCCGTACAAAGCCTCAAATGGAGCCATGCCAATCGTAAACTGATAGGAGTTATTATAAGTAAACTCTATCAGTGGAAGGTGTGGTTCCCAACCCCCTCCGAAATCGAGAACACACATGCGTAGCATATCTTCCAACATCTGATTAGTACGCTCTGCCTGTCCATCTGTCTGTGGGTGGTAGGCTGAACTCAGTCTCAACTCTGTACCCATAGCCTCCTGAAAGCTTTCCCAGAAACGTGACACAAAAATCTTGTCTCTATCTGACACAATATTCAGGGGCACCCCGTGTAATCTGACGATCTCAGCGATGAACAACTGGGCATACTGACCCGTGGTATAATCTCTCCTCACTGGCAGAAAATGAGCCACCTTGGTCAAACGGTCTACAATCACCCAGATAGAATCGTGGCCCCGCTGTGATGTAGGCAACCCGGTAATGAAATCCATGGAAATACTTTCCCACTTCCACGCGGGTATTTCCAACGGTTGAAGTAATCCCGACGGTTTCTGATGGTCCACCTTCACCAGCTGGCAAGTAGAACACTTTGACACAAATTCAGCGATGTCCCTCTTCATCCCACTCCACCAGTACTGTCGTCTCATGTCCTGGTACATCTTATCGCCTCCCGGATGTACTGCAAATCGGGACCCATGAGAATGAGTCATCACTTCATGACGTAGCTCCGCTCCTTCTGGGACCACTAATCTCCCATTAAACCGCAACCCTCCATCCGAACTAACAGAATAGGACTCAGCACCCTCGTCTAGAAGTCGTACAATCTTCTCCTGACAAAAGGGGTCTGTGGTCTGTGCCTGTATCACCCTTGTAATAATCTCGGATGTGACTGTCATGACGGATATGAACGAACGGGCTACTGCGTCTTGGTGACCCAACTCTTTCCACTTTGCTTTCCAAACGTCGGCTACATCGTCTACCGGTCTACGGCTCAACGCATCAGCAACTACGTTGGCCTTCCCCGGATGGTACTGTATGTCGAACTGGTAATCTTTCACAAACTCTAACCATCTGCGCTGACGCATATTCAGCTCTCACTGAGTGAAGAGGTACTGCAGTGACTTATGGTCTGTGAACAAACGGAATTTCTCGCCCAATAAATAGTGCCTCCGAATTCTCAATGCAAAGACGACCGCAGATAACTCCAGGTCGTGGGTGGGGTAATTCTTCTCATACGGCTTAAGCTTGCGGGAAGCAAAAGCTATGGCCTTCTCCTCCTGCTGAAGTACTCCCCCAAGTCCTCGTAAGGATGCATCTGTGTAAACCAGGTACTCTACACCCGGCTTCGGTAAAGCAAGGATGGGTGCCGAAGTAATCTTGTCCTTCAGCTCGTCGAAAGCCAACTGACAAGCGTCATCCCAGACATACGGTACCCCTTTGCGAGTCAAATTCGTCAACGGACCCGCTATTTTGGAGAATCCCCGAATGAACCTCCTGTAGTATCCGGCTAACCCCAAGAAACTACGCACTTCCGTCGGTGTCGTGGGCTGCCCCCACTCCCTCACCGCTGACACTTTGCTCGGGTCAACTGCTATCCCTTGCTCAGAAACAACATGGCCCAAGAATTGTACCTCTCGCAACCAGAATCCACACTTCTCGTACTTAGCATACAACTGATGCTCTCGTAGAGTCTGAAGAACCTGCCTCAAGTGTTCGGCATGCTCCTCCTCGGAGTGTGAATATATTAAAATATCATCTATGAAGACGATGACGAACTGATCCAAGAAATCTCTGAACACTCGGTTCATCAGTTCCATGAAAACGGCTGGGGCATTTGTGAGTCCGAACGGCATCACCCTGAACTCATAGGACCCATATCTCGACAAGAAGGCAGTCTTTGAAACATCCTGCTCTCTAATCCGTAATTGATGGTACCCCGACCTCAGATCTATCTTCGAAAAGAAAGTTGCTCCCCTCAACTGGTCGAATAGATCATCGATTCGTGGTAACGGATACTTATTCCGTATCGTGACCTTATTCAACTCCCGGTAGTCCACGCACAATCTCAGTGAACCATCTCTCTTGTTTACAAATAAGACTGGAGCACCCCAAGGTGAGGTACTCCTACGAATGAAGCCCTGACCTAATAGCTGCTCAATCTGATCTCGTAGCTCTCGCATCTCTGCCGGATCCATACGGTACGGTGCGCGTGCTATAGGTCTCGTATCCGGCACTAAAACTATAATAAAGTCTATCTCACGACTCGGCGGTAGGCATGGTATCTCCTGAAACACATCGGAATACTCCCTAACAACTGGGATCGAATCCAAAGGAATCACAACCTCCTTAGAGGTATCCTCCTCAATGTAATATAAATGAGCGGCCGAACCTCCCTCTGGGCGAGGCATCGCCACTACAAACATCTCTTGCCCCGGAATGGCAAAAACAATGCTCCCACCGAAGCAATCAATCATGGCTCTATAAGATGCGAGCCAATCCATACCAATGATCACATCATGCTCGTGCATGTCTAAGACTAGCATGTCTGCAGGCAATACCAAGCTACCAATCTCTACCCCTACTCCCCGGCATATAAAGAATATAAGTGACCCACTCCCCATTGGTGAGTCGACACACGTCACGGTGCTCTTTGCTGTGGCTAATAACCCTAGGGACTTCGCAAAATGCGTAGATATAAAACAATGTGTTGCCACCGTATCAAACAAAACTTTACCCATAGTATCATGGATAGAAAACATACCCTCAATCGCGGGTGGTGCCTGTGGAGATGCTGCCTGGTGGATGTTATAGACACGTCCATACTGCAGTTGCCCCTGCTGCACTGGAGCTGCTGGAATTGCTGGTAGGGCTGGCACCTGGGCTGGAGCTGGAAGGGCAGGTGGGAAGAGTGGTCTATGCGGCTCATTACGGGCTCCCTGCTGCTGTGGGGCCCTATCTCCTTCTGGGTAATCCTGACGCTTATGGCCATGCTTGCCGCACACAAAACACCGGCCTCTGAAATTAGCTCCCCTCTGTCCCTGCTGACCCCGACCCTGCTGGCCGTTACCTCCACGCCATTGGCCCTGTTGGCCCTGATGTGCACGCTGTTGGCCTTGCTGGCCCTACTGCTATCCCTGCGGTCGGTGTTGACCCTGCTGATTAGGCTGGCCCTACTGGCCCTTCCTGAATCCTCCGAATCCCTGCCTAGAATCACCTGAACGGAATTGCTTAGCAGGGTCCCCCTGATGGGAACTCTGCTCGTGCTGACGAGTCTGCCCATGCGTTGGGGTCCCACCGGCACTATTACCCCCGGTCCTGCCCTGCTGGCTGGACTCTCCTGCTCTCTTGCTTCCCTGAAGATGGAAGCGGTGATCCTGGCAATGTAGTAACGCTGCATTGAGTACGTCAGTGAAAGTACTCAGGGATAGATTCCCAATAAGGTGCTGACGGATCCTCCAAGCTAACCCGTCGACGAACAACAAAATTTTCTTGCCCTTAGTGGGTGCCTCATCTGGCACAATAGTGAGAAGTCTCGTGAACTCCTCCTCATACTCGGCTACAGTAAGGTTCTCCTACTTCAGATTTAGTAATCTCCGCCTCATCTCAGTTTGCACTGCGGGTGGAAAGTACTTGCGGTCAAACCGCTCCCAGAACATCTTAATAGGGATCGTGTCCCTCTCCTCCAAAGTAGTAGTGGACTCCCACCACTGTAATGCGGCTCCCACCAGCTTAAAAGAAGCCAATAACTGCTTTTGTACCTCGGTACACTCATACATGCGAAGATGCCGCTGGATGTCTTTCTTCCATTGGCTGACAGTAACAATATCGGAGCTACCAGAAAACTCAGGGGGATGTGCTTTCTGAAAAGCATCCCGAACCCTTTCCCATGCAGATGGAAGCTGTGCTGGTACTGGCGCCACTGCCTGAACCTGGGGTGAAGCCTGTTGAGTCATTGCTATCGCGGCATTCACCGCCTGAGCGACTATGGCGGCTACTTCATTAGCATTCATTGTGCCTGGTGCCGGAGCTGCTGGTTGCTCGGCCTGGGCACGCCTATCTTTCGGAGCACGTCTCGGAGGCATCTGAAATGTGAACAAAATTTATCAGTCTCCAGTTATCATCGAATCTCAATTAATTGAAGACTTAGACGTAAAATTAGGAATACAACCAATCCTAAAAATAGGTCTCTATAGCAAAAACGTTAAGCTGAAAGCGAAATAAGCCGTACAGATCCTAAGGACACTAGAACCTGATGCTCTGATACCACCTGTGACACCCCGCCTAATTAAATACCGGGCGATCACTCCTTTATTAAATTAAATCAAGGTAAACAGTTGGTTCATTCTCAGCATCACTGTCGATAAAAATAATTTTTCCAATTTGACACCCTAAATAATTAAGCTAAGTGTCAAAACCATTTTTCAGACAAACTTCCAAATTTTAATTAAAGAAAAGATTTATTAATTCAAAACAACATTTCTACAATATAGAATCAAACCACGATGAACTAAAATAAAACCATACATTCACCAATCGAATGTCAACAATATAAAACTAAAAACTCATAAACCATTCTGAATAAATCCCGTAAAACAATATTGGAATAACTGAAATATAAAATCCCAACAATAAATGAAATGCTGAAAGGGGCGACACGTGCCCAATAAATGAGAGTAATGAGAGTGGAGTCAATAACAGAAGCCGTCTACTCAAGTGACCTGCAACTTCCACCTAAGCTGCGGCTCGTTCTTCTCAAAGGATCCTAAGCAAGACGCCCCTGTGGCTGGGCACCTGAAAATATACATATATATACACAAGGGAGAGAGAGAGAAAGAAACGGGTCAGGGCCCGAAAGTGTGTTTGATTTTTAAAATACGTTAAGCAAGTATTTAAATTGATACAGGCCAATGCAATTCATATTAGTTCGACACTCTCTTGAGAAATTCTCACCTCTCTTCTAATGTGCACGCCTATCGTACTAAACTTCCCAAATAGTCTAGTTTATCTTAACTTACTCATAAGTTTTGAAAACCGAACGATGACAATGTTTTAAAAAGGTTACTTCCAATTAGTAGCACAACTCTCATTTTAGCTTCATTAAATTTTAAAGTTTACCAGTGCCTTCTCATGCTTTCACAAAACAAGTATTTATTATAGTGTCAACAACTATGTCCTACTTATCAAATCCCAGTAGGCAGTTAAAGTATATAATCTCGTATATATATATATTAACTACTCGGATAATATATATATATATATATAACAGCACCCCAACTAAACTATGGTGCGGGCATACTCTGCTATCCAATCCCCGTATCGCTCACACAAAGGGAAATACAAGTTCGGAATCACTCTCGAAGTGTATTAACATATATAAAACAACGTTGAGGCGAAGCATAGATTCCAAGTCCAAGAGGTCAGTACATACCCACACGTCTCTTAGGACCGTCCGACTATCAATCTGATAGCCCGTACCTAGGATCTCTATCTTCTAGGGTACGAATCAATATCCCCCATAAAGCAACACAGGATAAGATCGTCCCAGCGCGGTAACCTCAGGGATAGCAAGTAGCGCGGGTAAGTTTTTCACATGTATATAATATATGTACACACAATCATATAAATATACCAATTTCATCTTGTTAATATAAGTCACTCTCCTTACCCATAATTACAACATTTATCTTTAATTTCTCATTATTATGATTACGTATAAGGTTTCGTCTCTAACCTTAACTCGAAGAGTTTTCTCACTCATTACCTAATACTCATGGGTCATATCCTTACCAATCTAAAATTCAGTAAGTGACTTTATTTGATTCCAACGTAACTCTCTTACGCACCTCACCCTTAAGTTTCATAAATTCAACCTAAAGTAAATATCCCATAATTACTCTTCTCGTTGATTAAAGGTTCTAACATTTATCCCTATACCCTACTGGTCCTCAATATCTCCCAAATCGTTTTATTTATAATGCCCAAGAAATATTCCACGGTAAATTAATTCAACTAATTAAACAAGGGAAAAAAGAGTTTGCCAGGAGGGGTCGATCGATCGACGCTCTAGGTTCGATCGATCGATCAAACAGGTATTTCGATTTCTGCAGAAGTGCAGTTACGGGTTTAACTAATATTCTTCATTCAAATCCATAATTTCCAACACTAATCGTCCCAAAACTTATACTACAATCATGGTAATATATTTCCAGATGTTTCTAACGTTAAGCATGCATATAACCATCATTAAACATGATTAAACAACCTAAAATCTCATCTAATCATCAAGAACCCTAAGTTCTTAACTTCTGTTCTAATCAGTTTTCTCCAGAATTTCCTTCTAACATAACATCACAAATTAGTGGGTTGATCATCTACTTCACATATTATTTTCAGAATATGGTTATAACGATTTCTACATGCAAATCCCTATCAAAAATTGGGGTTTTCTTCCTTTAATTATACTCCTAATCAATCCTACACTAATATGATTATTGCACCAACGAAAATACGCAAGTTAAACACTTGCCTGGGATTTCAGAGGTCTGGTTTCCTGCTGATATTGGTGTGGTTGCGTTCTCCTCCTCGCGATCTACGCGTTGGTGGTGACGGCGGTGAAATCGGTGGTGTTTTGGGCCTTGAATCACATTGAGAGCTCTCTCCTCTCTTCTCCAATGGCCGTTCTAGGGTTCTGAATGTTCTAACCCTAAAAGGCTGACTTAAATGGCTGCTAAGGATGGCTGAAATTCGTGGGTTTAATTACCCTATTTTGTAAAATGACCATAATGCCCTCCCGGGTCACTAATTAGGCCTAAAAACACCCGGAGGCCCGAACTAAACCCCCGGGTACACTTTTCTGACTATCTCGACCCTTCCGGACGCATTGGCGCACTCAAAACGACCATACGGACAACTTATAAATTATTCACTTTTTAATTAACATAATTAGTCCCAACGTGGCACTGGCACGTCCCGACTTAAATTTCCGAAATAGTCATTTAATTCACTTATGACATTCAATATAACCAATATGATATATTACTATGCTCATTAGTAATATTCAACAAGTTTCCCATAATTACTAACTCTAGTCACGTTAATAATTATAACATAATTAATTTCCGGATTTTTATTAAATAAATCATCACATTAAATTTAATAAATCCCCAAATTAAATATAGCATAAAAATACGGGGTATTACAGTAAAGAATCTAACTAGATCCCAAAATAAATATTAGATTGAAATATCTAACTTATCTCGAAATCTACACTTATCTACATTCCCATTAAAAACATCTCTTTACATTTAATGTGTCATAGTTCTCATTATCTTTGTTCATTTATTGAACATATAAGGTTGCATAATCAACCACATCATCACAATACACCAACATTCTCATTTACTATAATTTCATATATTCTAGTTATGCCCTCATTTGGCATGAATACAATATATATATATATATTAGCATCAAGAGTTAAGGACTAAACTCCTCCCGATTCTCAACACGGCGCTGCGTTCCGTGAGTGGGATGTCTCAGCGAGGCGAAATCGAAACAAGGAACCCCCTGTTACACTACACTTGATCGTATTGATCCTCGAGGCTCATTATGCCCTCAATGCATGATGCATGTAACCCAAATTATTATTATTCAATTTTAATTAATTAATATTCCCAATTCTCAACAGTACACTGCGTTTAATGTGTGGGACGTCTCGCCGAAGCGAAATCCAAATAAGGAATCCCCCCCGTTACACTACTCCTGGCAATGTCGATTGTCGGGATAGGTGATATATATATAATTATGAGCATTAAGGACAAACTTCCCCCCAATTTCCAACATTACACTGCGGTCCGTGCGTGGAACATCTTGCTAGGGCGAAATCCAAACAAGGAACCCCCCCGATACACTAGTCTTGGCAATGTTAGTCCTTGAGGTGCATTATGCCCTTAATACCCAAGTACAAGCACAATCAATAATAACCATCCAACCGAGCTATAACTCGAGGACGCAGGCTCACATGCTATCATCTTCCAACAGCCCATAAACTTAGCAAACTGGGGCCACCTGGTGGGGTTCAACGACACCCACCTCGTGATCAACTCACGCACACAACGTCCCGGGAAGCGGCTATAGCTCCTAACCGGCAAGTGAGAACGTCACATACCCCCGACTTTTCACCCCCAAAAGAATGCATATATATATCCCATAATAATCACAATGGACGACTATGGCCTGGGGAATATCCACACCCTGCTCTTTAAGCCAGGATGCTCACCCTCATCGCACGCAACTTCCCAATGATAGCAAGGAGGGGGTATGCTTCACTATATATATATATATATATATATATATATATATATATATATACCATCATATAAGGTATACATACATCATCACATCATATAAAGATACACCATCATATAAGGTATACCTGTCACATCATTTTCATATTTATTATACGCCCACAGGCGCAAATTGATTAACATCATTGTTTAGTATATTTCCCTAAAGATATACTAATCGTCAATTCTCACACATCTTCCCCACTTAGTATACACTATACTATTTCTCACATGAAGCTCACATGTCGCTTCTATGTTTGAATTGTCTCTAAATTCAATTCATATTAAGGATATTATTTTATCCTAGTGTTCTTCAATAGCATTTCTCATTGTGTGACACATCTCCCAAATCAAACATTAATAAGGATATTTCTATATTCGTATGCACATAAATAGCATTTATAATTCTCCATCCATTATAGGGTTCAATTCATTTTATGAACCTTTCAAAGTTATCCCATTTGGGATTTGATTCTAAAATCCATTATCATTAATTATCATTCTTCTATTTGAATTTATAATTATCTCCCAATAAATTCTTCAATCAAGGTGGGCTTCCCCACTTAGAAAATACCATAATATCTAATCAGTATTCCTCAAATTTAGTCAATATGACTCCAATAATTTCTTATAAGGGAAACTCTCTAAAAGTCTCCAAAACATACTCCAAATAAATCCTATAAAGGTTCCCAATCGATAACCTTAGACGAAACGGGATGAATTTTTTCCTAGAAAAACATCTCCAAAATTCCCATATTTCCGAATCGATTCGGCCGCTCCGAATCGATTCGGCCCTAAAAGCGAATCAATTTGGCCCATCCGAATCGATTCAGTCCAATGGACCTGGGAGTCTGCTACATACCAAATCGATTCGCAAGGAGAGAATTGATTCGTCCCTAAAGACTTGGGGATTCTGCAACAGACCGAATCGATTCGGAAGGGACAAATCGATTCGGTAAGTGCATCAAGCTACGAAATGGGCTATTTTCTTCTTAACCCAAAATTCCCAAAAATCAATTATATCATCTTCCAACCATATTGCATCAACCCAATCACACATACTTCATTGATATTCATCCAAGAATACATATAAACTATTTTCTATCCTCAAATCAAAGATCTACATATCAAATCTAAGATGATACCCAAAAGTTAGGTTTTGTTAAACTAAACCTAAAACCCATAAATTCAGTCCACAAATCATGCAATAATTGGTACACAACAATTATTTAGCAAGTTTAATCACTTGCCTCGGGTTCGTAGGGTCTGAATCCGCCTTGAGATCGCGTGGATGCTGGAAAATCCTCTTTCTCTCTCTTTTCTCCTTCTTTCTCTTCTTCTTTCTTCTTCTCTCTTTCTTTCTTTCTATTTCTCTTTTTCTCTAAGGTGAATAAATCTCCCATAGGCTTTTAAGCCCTAATTCCCAAACGTACACATCTTTAAATGATAATACATACTTTAAATGACTCGGTATCTTTAATTCGTGTCAAACGGTCCTAAATTATTTCGGAACTTAAATAGACCCCAAGTACAGTCATTTTGACTTTCTCGACCCTTCCGGAAACAATAGCACCCTCAGAATTGCCATTCGACACACTTTCTAACGACTCCAAATCTTGACCTCAATTGCCAATTTAATTATTCTTCAATAAAATAATATTTATTTCTCCAAAAATAAATAAATTATCGTCTCCAAGACCTCGGGTTGTTACAAAATTATACGAAAAAATACTTTTTTTCATAAAGACTTGATTTGTTTTTAGTTCTTGATGTGTCTTGAGAAAGCTTCTTGATGTTTCTTTTTTCAAGCTCTTATCTCTTGCTTCAAATGATCCAGAATCTCTCTAGAAAACAGCCAGAATTCCAAAATATGAAGAATTTAGAAATTCAGGATTTTTCCTTCCTAGCGCAAAGATATTTTGTGTGTTCTTGTGTACCAAATGGTGAAGATTGGTTCACTCTATATATAGTGAAAGGTGCCCGAAATTCCCTTTAAAACTCATCATCTACTATCCACCAAAGTAGCTAAAGGGACTCACAAATATAACAAAAGTCATGTGACTTTTGAAATAATAATTTTCTAAGATTAATACATAAATTTAATCAAATTCATTCTCACACTTATTAGGAGAAATAATTAATTAATTTAATTTATAATTACAAAATTTTGTAATGATTATATAATTAAATATTAATTTTGATTCTTCAGAGTTGAGGGAAGATGCGCCCGTCATTACTCTTCGGTTCGCCTCATTAATCGTCTCCTCATAGCTAAAGGTGTATTTATATTATTCATCTCTTTTATCCCTTTAAATTGTCTTTTATATACACTTGTGGCTCTTTTATTTTTTTAGTATATGAAAACTTAAATAGGTTCAATATCTTTTCGTTTGGTCTATTGAGTTCTTGATTGAAGATTTGTGTAGTATAAGTTGATCGTTGCCTTTGGCTAGGTGGTGTCTATATGTCATAGGTTGTTGATTTTCTTAAAATACTTTTAATATTATTTCTATATATTTTATCACGGAATAAACAAAGGAAGAGATTCTAAGAATGTGCCTAATACTCATGGTGTGCTCTATAGGAGTAGATTCTCCTATTATATCTCGAAAATGAATTTTTAGTCTAATCCGTGAGGTCGTTCCAGCAAAGCTTCATTCAAATTATTCACCGAGCATCCTCACGACGTTCTATCTGTTATATATAACTCATATGAAAGGTAAAAATGATTTAGAAGGTCTTATGCACATTTTATCGCACAAATTATGCTTTTAATAATTGGAAAATATAATGTTTTTATGTGTGTGATTTTGGCTTGTTGAATTAGGAATATACATAATGTTAAAAATCTTTCTAAAAAAAATTTCTTGCATTATATATATTAGGCTTTCTTCGTTACTTCAGGTCACACATCTAATGAAGGAAACTTTGTTGCTCGCGACCTTAACTAGGGATTTTTATTTTTTTTCGTGTCCTGGCTTCTCCAAAACCTTACGGCAATGGAGAATAAATTGGCTCCAGCGAAGAAGCAAAGTTTATCACCAAAATCTTTCTTTTTCAAGATTATGTGCATCTTTTCTAGAAATCCGTGGAAAACTAAAGATCCTGCCCTTTGTTTTTTACTTTTACACCTTATCTCTTCATAGGAAACCTATGCTTTACCTACTTATCCCCCCAAGCTTCTCTTAAAAGCTTTGGAGTGTATTTATGTGGGTTTAGAGTTCATTTGAAGTTTATATGTGATTAATGTATTTTTGTTAATCTTCTTGTGCGATTAATAGTTTTACATGCTTATGTATTCATTCCGTAAGATTTATTTTTAAGAGAGATGACTTTTTACAAAGATAAATATGTTTTCGTTGAATCTTGGATTCGTGTATGTCTTAACCTTATTTTTATTCTCTTTAACTTTTTTTTAGATATTTTAAGTTTCATTACTTGTAAAATCTGTAAATATTTTACAGTAAATTTTTTTACTTAAATTTTTTTTTTAAACTTAAACAAATCTCTTTTTAATTTGTTCTTGAATTATTTTGGGTTCTTACTTATGTTAAAACTATATTTTGAGATTTAGGAGTTAGCTAATATTTTAAAAACACTTTCACTTTAAGATTTCACACACCTAATAAGTGGCAACGCTCATTGGAGGATTGTCCACCTTGTTCCAAGATTTGGAACACTAAGTTTTTCTTCCATTTTAAAAGGAGGGTTATTGTTCTTGGCATAGAAAAAGACATTTATTGTGACCAAAATCGGTGACGGTTGTGCATCCTGGTCCAGTTTGTTGATTCCTTCATGTGGTAAACGATATGATGTGAAATCTCATTAGGAGAAAATCATGAATAAGAGTTATAAGACATTGTTACTGATAAGCACCCAAAACTGTTAAAATTAAACCCCAAATATACGATTTTTAATTGCTAATTCTTGATAAAATTGGACTTATATTGGTATTTGTTTGTTCTGTAGGTTTGCTTACATTTGCGGTTTTTAAAGCGTTATGTCGTGGGAAAGGTGACACTGATTCAGTCTTAAAGCCAAAACCATATCCAGTATCGAAGCCCTAACCCAAGCCTAGACTTTCCTGAGCCCAATCCCATATATATTGCTCAGTGTGTGTATTATATATATATATATATATATATATATATATATATATATATATATATATATATATATATATATATATATATATATATATATATATATATATATATATATATATTATTTTTCAAGTTATTTTTTATTTTATTTTTTTATTTATTTTTTTTTACTATCTTTATTTTTTACTTTTGTTTTATGATTTTATGTAAATATTATATCCTACGCTCATTTCGTTTTATACACAATAGTATATCCGTGTTTGTAAATATTTAAGTGTGTTTTGAATAATGAATATACTTTTCTTTATATTCTATTTTCTATTTTTATTTTTTTAGTGTTATATATATATATATATAATTTAGATGTGTGTGTTTTAATTTTTATATTAGTATATTTTATTTTTATTTTTTTGTGTGTGTATTGTACATATATATTTTACTATATACAAATAAACACTCACACATGTTCACGCATTATTACTATACATTCATACACTTCTTAAAATCTCCCTCACATATACCCTCGTTTAACACAACCACACAAACACCCTATACACTCTCATTCCTTATTTTTGTGTATCATACCATGAGGTGTCCGGGCCAGCTTACCCGCACCTTGACTAATCTCCATACATGATTCATGGCTTCCACTGGTCAAGCATTATTTTAAAACCCACATCAAATTTTATTTTCTCTCTCTTCTTTCATATTTTTCATCTTCAACCTCCACCCATCTTCTCTCTCCTCTTTCTCCATAACTAAAATATTCTAACTAACACCCCTTACATTTCTCAACCTTAACCCGAGATCCAACTAGCAGCTCCTACCACTCCAGCTGTCGGAGATGTTGGAGTTTTACTATGGAAAGAATGGAATATTTAAATTAATTTCAGCAAGGCACGTTCTAGAACGCTGTCTTTTAGGCAAAATTTCTCTCAATCCGGTTGAGACACAGCTACGAGTACACTATGAATTTTATAGAATAAGCCTTTAGGAGACAATCCGGTTGATTCAAACTATGTATTGTTTGATCTGTAAGGACATTTTTGTCCATTGTCAATATGTATGTCATGCGTCGTTACACCGTTGAAGAAATTCAAGATCACATCTACATCAACGGATCCGAATATCAAAAGCATCTTCAACTTGGAATTAGTTTTCTGCATAATCAGACCGGTCCTCATATTTTAAAAAATGAACCGATCCGCCTCCGGACCGACCCGTCTCCATACCGGACGAATCTGCTTTGCTCCAGAAACAAAGAACCCCGGATCGAAGCCAAATCGAAGAATCCCTTTGAAAAAATGAACCGATCCGACAACAGACCGATCCGCCTCCAAAAACGGACCGATCTACTTCTGATAAAGTCGAGAAGATCTTATGAGATTTTTTCCGGCTCAGGTTTCCCTATAAATCATCTTCGAGGGAGTTTTTTTTTAAGACTTTTGGAGACAAAATTTAAAAGTCCTAATTACTCTAGTCTTCACCTTTTTGAGTCCCAAGACTCATGGTTTGATTCACACAGCTTTTCATACCTTTGTGAATCCTTTGTAACCCAAGAACACAACCTTGTGTTTGTTCAACCCTTGTGGATAAGTCGTCTCCTTCTTCATTGCTTCTCACCTAGAGTTCCCGAGGGAGATTCTAGCCGATGACACCGGAACCGACGCCTGCAAGTATTTCTGTGTCACCCGTGTTTTTCATTGTAATCCGTGTAATTATATTTTACAAATTATAGTGAAAAATAAAAGGTTTTGCCCCTTTGGGGGATTTTTCCTCACATGTGTGTGTTTGAATGTTCTTACATGTTTACATCTTCTTCAATCACACCTAGTTGCATGTTTAGGATTTAATTGGATAAAACTGAGTTTAATCATATAATTTCTTAATTTGAACGCAAGCGCAACTCTTCAAATTGGTATTAGAGGAGGTTACACTAATCTATCTCGTATTCCTAATTTTCCGCAAAATTTTTCTAAGATATCAATTTTTTAAAAAATTGATTGTTGAAAAAGAGTGTGTTAAACGGAGAAGTCATATAATAAAATGTCAGTTTTTGACGGGACAAACTATGCATACTGGAAAGCCCGCATGAGGTCTGCTTTAAAGGCCATAGATGAACGTGTCTAGATTTTAGTTAAAAAAGGGTGGATACCTCCCTCCGTCACTGTTGAAAATGTGACCAATTTAAAACTTGTCACTACATGGGCTGAAGAAGAATTCAAATGGTCATCCTTTAATTCTAAGGGTTTAAGTACTATTTCCGGATCCGTCACTCCTGACGAGTTCCGACGTATCATGACGTGCTCCACGTCAAAAGAAGCACGGGATGTTTTACAACTTACCCATGAAGGAACTAATGTTGTGAAAGAGTCTAAACTGCAAAATTTAACAACTCAATTTGAGACCATCACCATGCTTGAAACTGAATGTTTTGATGATTTTTATGCTAGGTTATCTAATATTATTAACACTAGCTTTAATCTTGGTGAACACATTCCTAATGCTAGAGTTGTTAAAAAGATTCTTAGATGACTGCCTAAGGGTTTTATCCCTAAAGTCACTGTGTTAAATTCTATGGGTAATTTAAATAAGCTTAAATTGGAGGAACTTGTAGGAGACTTGCAAACGTACGAAATTGATATGTTTCCTAAATCTGTCAAGTCTAAAGATAAGGGAATTTCACTTAATGCCCAAGAGAGAAAAAGTGAGGGGTCGACAAGAAAGAGAGTTGAGTCATCTAGAAAGAGAGATATTGAAGCATCTGATTCTGAGTGTGATTTTGACTTAGATGATTTGGCTCTATTTGCTAAAAATTTCAAGAAAATTCTCAAATTTAAGAAAAAGGGAAATTTCAAAGATAAAAAGAATTTTCAGAAAAACAAGTTTGAAAAGAAAAATGAGAAAGATTTTAATGACCCTCCTAAGAAAGATAGTGAGAGATGCTATGAGTGCGACGGTAGGGGTCATAGAGCCTTTGAGTGTGCCACAGGTCTGAATAGAGAAAAGGGAAAAGTTGTCCTTAATGCTACCCTTAGTGAAGATAGTGAGGTCAAGTCGGTGAACTCAGGAGATGAGTCACTACATGAGTGTAACTTCACCGCATTCATGGTTAGTCAAGTGAGTACCTCTTATGCATCTCACGACGATGAGGATGCTGCTTCATAGGGACACCTCGATAGTGAGAACGATGTGAGTGATGGGGAGGATGACACAAGTGAGAGCATGAGTAATCTTCAACGCGCCTACGTTGAGTTATATAATGAGTCATTTAAAACTAAAAAGCGTAACAAAGCGTTAGTTCTTAGGATCACCGCGCTAGAAGAATACTTACAAGAAGCAAGAGAAAGACAGTCCTCCACCTGCATCGCCATGAGTGAAAGAGAGTCTCCCTGTGTTAAGAAAGAGAGTTGTTTTGAGAAAGAGAAAGGGGACTTGAGTAAACAAGTGGCTAGTCTTTTGAGTGAGCTTCATTCCTCCCTGGAGAATCAGAAGAAATTTAAAGCCATTGTTGCCCAACTTACTCAAGACCTTGAGAGAGCACGGGAAGTCAAGGTACAAATCGAGGACAGATCTGGGAAGATGGAAAAGATGCTCCTCGGTCCCACTTTAGGTTTTAGTGATTGGCAGAGAATTGGTTATGATGGTGCCTCCGCGTCCCAAATTGCACCTGGACCAGTCCCTGAGTTTACTACAACTCCTTATGGTCATCGCCAAAATCCACGAAGGAGAGTTCGACTAAGAAAAGCAAACCAAGGTCCACCTCAGACTGTGTTCTTTTGTACATATTGAAAAATAAAAGGCCACCTGAGGGAGTTTTGCTATAGTTTGGGTCGAACACGACGTACTATTTCTCCACCACGTCATACTAATAAGTTTGCCAGTCTTAGAGAGCGTGTTGAGTTTTTAGCTTCCACATCACAGAGTTTGATGGAGGAATTCCGACGGATGTCTTTGTCGTCAGTGAATGCTTCTCACATCCCGGCTAAAACTAATAAAAATAAGGGTAAACAAAAGGTTACCACTACTTGGGTGCCTAAGAAAGATAATAAAGCCCTTGTTGTTCATATTGATCTCAAAGAACATAATAGCTCACAGTGGTATTTTGATAGTGGGTGCTCCAGACATATGACAGGTGATGTCTCATTTTTTACCTACCTAGAGGAGTATAAGGATGGTAGAGTCACCTTTGGAGATGGGAGCAAGTCTAGCATTGTAGGACGAGGTACTGTAGAGTTACCAGGACTTCCTAAGATAGAGAGTATTTTGTATGTCAAAGGTTTAAAAGCAAACCTTCTCAGCATTAGCCAGCTGTGCGACGCTGACTTTGCAGTAAAGTTTGACCGGGACGCGTGTAATGTCTACAATCAAGCTGGTAAAATTCTAATGCAAGGGGTGAGGACCGAGGATAATTGTTATAGCACTGTGCCCACTTCCTCACTTGTCTGCAACAACGCCACGATCACTCCTAGGGATTTGTGGCACCAATGTCTAGGTCACGTGAACGTTAGAGATTTGACTCATTTAGCTAAAAAGGACATAGTACGTGGCTTACCATCTCTAGGAAAGTCAACTTCCACGGTTTGTGGACCCTGTTAGTTGGGAAAGAAAATTCGAAGTCCCCCATAGGAAGTTGCATTCCATTACCACCTCCCGAGTACTTGAGCTGATTCACATGAATCTTATGGGTCCTACTCGTACTAAGAGTTTGGGTGGTAAGAGGTATATCCTCGTGATAGTAGACAATTTCTCCAGATACTCGATTGTAGGTTTTCTGAGGGAGAAATCCGATGCTATAGTGTTTTAATGACCAAGTGTCGTGTCCTACAAAATGAATATGGAGTCACTATTAATAGGATCCGTAGTGACAACTACACAAAATTTAAGGAAGCAAAAGTAGATCTCTACTGTGATAGCCTTGGGATCAAACATGAGTTTTCTGCTGTGAAGACTCCTCAGCAAAATGGGATTGTTGAGAGAAAGAATAGAACGATCCAGGAAATTGCTAGATCTATGCTTCTAGGTCATAAGGTTTCTAGGAGATTTTGGGCAGAGGTAGTGTCTACTGCATGCCATACAGTGAATAGGGTTTACCTGCGTCCACAGACACTTAAGACGCCTTATGAATTTTGGACTGGCAAGAAACCTAACCTTGCATATTTTTGTGTCTTTGGGAGTAAATGCTACATCCTATGGGATATAGAGAAATTAGGAAAGTTTGACTCGTGGAGCGAGGAGGGAATGTTGCTAGGATATTCATCGAATAGTAGAGCGTGCCGAGTTTTTAACCTGAAGAGATCTAGGGTTATGGAATCAAAAGACATCACCGTGCAAGATGACGAACCTCCGACGACTATTGATCCTAACCTTCAGTGTGAGGATGAGAATTTTCTGGCAGTGATTTACTTATCCCTCACCCACACTCTGTGGACCCTACTCATGTGTTAGGGGACACACCTGCTTGGGTTCGCAAGAGTCCTGACCCATCCTCCATTATAAGCGATCCCACTCTTGGGGTCAGGACTCGTGCTCAACTAGAGAACGTCATTAGCTACTTTTGCTATACGTCCAAAATCGAACCCAAAAATTACAAAGAAGCACTCAAGGATGAACATTGGATATCTGATATGCAAGATAAGTTTCTTCAGTTTAAAAAGAACAATGTCTAGGAACTTGTCCCCCGACCTAGTGAGACGAATGTGATAGGTACCATGTGGATTTTTAAGAATAAAATGGATGAAAATGGTACCATAATAAAAAAACAAGGCTAGGTTGGTCGCTCAAGGCTACACATAAATAGAGGGTGTAGACTTTGGGGAGACACTTGCTCCTGTTCCAAGGCTTGAGTCCGTCCGCTTACTACTCGCCATCGCATGTCATCTGCGCTTCAAGTTATATCAGATGGATGTCAAGAGTGACTTTATGAATAGCATTCTACATGAGAAGGTTTACGTGGAACAACCAAAAGGGTTTGAAGACCCTAAGCACCCGGAGCACATCTACTATCTGAGGAAAGTCTTGTATGGTTTGAAGCAAGAACCTTGTGCTTTGTACGAGAGGCTTACTTCTTATCTCTTAGCCCGTGGCTTCAAGAGAGGGGGAGTTGATATGACGTTGTTCGTCAGGAGAGACGGCGATGCTATTTTAGTTGCCCAAGTCTATGTGGACGACATAGTCTTTGGATCCACGTGCTCCCAGCATGCTCACCACTTTGAGGAGGAGATGAAAAGTGAGGTTGAGATGAGCATGGTTGGTGAGCTTACTTTCTTCCTTGGTCTCCAGGTTTGTTAGCTAGAGGATGGGATGTTTATCTCCCAATCCATGTATGCTAGAGACTTAGTGATGAAATTTGGTTTAGACTTCGCTAAGCATGCACGGACACCTATGAGTACTTCTATCAAGCTTAGTAAGGATACTTCAGGCAAGGACATAGAGCAAACTTTGTATCAAAGTATGATAGGTAGTCTTCTCTATTTGATTGCCAGTCGTCCCGACATAGCCTTTAGTGTTGGAGTCTGTGCGCGATATCAGGCATCCCCAACAGAGTCACACTTACTTGCTCTAAAACGTATTATCAAATACGTGAGTGGGACTCTCTCATACAGTATTTGGTATTCCTTTAATACCGATGATCGTTTGTCCTCCTATTCGGATGCCGATTGGGCTGGAGATGTATATGGGTATAGGAGAACTTCTAGTGGGTGTTTTTATTTTGGTTCTACTCTTGTCTCCTGGCTGAGAAAGAAGCAAAACTCTATCTCTTTTTCCATAGCGAAGGCTGAGTACATCGCCGTCGGGAGTTGTTGCAGGCAACTCTTATGGATGAAGCAAATATTGGAAGATTATGGGATTTCACAGGACACCATGATTACTTTCTGTGATAACACGAGCGCAATACACATATCCCTCAATCCCGTCCAACATTCTCACACAAAGCACATCAGGTTATGCGAGCACTTCATACGTCAGTTAGTTGAGGAGAAGGTCGAATCCCCGAGTTTCGTTCCCACCGCCTGTTAGTTAGCCGATATTTTCATGAAACCTTTAGATGCCCTTAGATTTGAGAGTCTTAGGAAGTCTTTAGAGATTTTCACAGTTGACTGAGGGGTTGGTCTGTATCTAGGATATGATGCTTTTTCATGTTCATATCATTTGCTTCCTATTGCTAGTTTGTTTTATATGTATTATTTCTTTGTTGTACAGATATTTATTTATTTTTTTACAAAATCCAAAAAGATTTTCTTTTATAAAAATTTTAGAAAACCACAAAAAGATTTTATTTGCACCTTTAATGGATGAGCATTTAAGATAGCTAAGTCACAATTTCATTCCATTTATCCATGTGACTGTTTGATAGAGATTTGAGACGCTACATCATTTCATCCACGTGCTTTATATTGTTTGGAGTCTTTGAGATGTGATTAGCAATATCTTTCTACATGTTTGACTCATATCTTCTTTATTGCACACATGCACGGCTTTATTTGACTATTGTACTTATCTATCACATATTGGCTTGAGTGTTTCCATCTTAATTATGTCTATACAACTAACCATATGCGATAAAACATGACAAGATTGGAATGCAGGTAAAAACTATTTTGGTGAGACAGTGTGTTTATTTGAAAACGGGGAAGGGCTGCGAAAGGTTCATTTAGACTTTGCGATTTTCAAGCCACCGTTAAAAAAGGACCTAAAAATTGAGCTATTTTATTATCCGAGGTCCAAAGAGATTAAAAGAGCCCGACAAAATTTATAGGCAATAAAAAACAATTCATGCTAAATATGGGCCATTAGGTTTCACCATCAATTCTTCAAAGTTTGAGAATTTAGATTACTTATATTCAAAATATAAATCTGAGGAAGTTTGGTTGGAAAATTTAAACGGGTTTGCACTTCCTTAAAAGTCCTGAAAAGCATGAAATCATTTTGGACGTTATCGGTGTGAAAATCACTTTTATCTTTTATTTGTTGATTTGTTTGAGTTAATGTCTCATATTTCCACTTTCTTTACACCAAAGTAAGATTTTGAGTTCATTCATTAGGAGTATCCGATATTCATCGTGCACATATGTCATGTTTGTATGCTTTGATTTTCCTATCGAAATTGTTCACACACCTACATTTTCGCTATCATTGACTTGGTTGTTTTGTGTTCATTCATGGTGTGTTTCTTTGTTTATTTATTTTTTGGAAACGTTTTGAAAAATTCAAAAATAGAAGTTTATTTCCTTGGGACACCCCGACTTTGCTTGTTTGAGTTATTCTTCTCATTTGTCTATTTGGGACATCATAAAAAGGGGGAGAAAGAATTGTTTTGAAGTTTTGAGTTCTTATCATAAATTGGTATATATGTTTATCTCATTTCAAACTCGATACGTCACTTGGTATTTTGCTTTATCTCATGTGTGTAGGTATGAAGAATGAAGATCAATATGTTGCATACCCTGATGAGAAAAGTTTTGATGATTTTAAAAGATCTAAAGAGCAAATGATGTAGACTTATTCATTTGTACCTTTTCAGTTTTGGGTTCATGGAAGGGTAGATTTGTATAGGCAATTTTGTTATTTGATAATTCAAATTTTTTATGTTTGTACCGGCATAGACATAGGGGGAGATTTGTAAGGACATTTTTGTCCATTGTCAATATGTATGTCATACGTCGTTACACCGTTGAAGAAATTCAAGATCGCATCTACATCAACGAATTCGAATATCAAAAGCATCTTCAACTTGGAATTAGTTTTCTGCATAACCGGACCGGTCTGCCTATTTTAAAAAATGAATCGATCCGCCTCCGGACCGATCCATCTCCATACTGGACTGATCTGCTTTTCTCCAAAAATAGAGAACCCTGGATCGAAGCCAAACCAAAGAAGCCCTTTGAAAAAATGAACCGATCCGACCACGGACCGATCCGCCTAAAAAATGGACCGATCCGCTTCTGATAAAATCGAACAGATGTTATGAGATTTTTTCCGTCTCATGTTTCCCTATATAAACCATCTTCGAGGGAGTTTTTTTTTAAGACTTTTGGAGATGAATTTAAGAGTCCTAATTACTCTACTCTTCACCTTTTTGAGTCCCAAGACTCATGGTTTGATTCACACAACTTTTCATACCTTTATGAATCCTTTGTAACCCAAGAACACAACCTTGTGTTTGTTCAAACCTTATGGAGAAGCCGTCTTCCTTCTTCATTGCTGCTCACCTAGAGTTCTCGAGGGAGATTCTAGCCGACGACACCGGAACCGATGCCTGCGGGTATTTCTGTGTCACTCGTGTTTTTCATTGTAATCCGTGTAATTGTATTTTACAAATTATAGTGAAAAATAAAAGGTTTTGCCCCTTTGGGGGATTTTTCCTCACATGTGTGTGTTTGAATGTTCTTGCATGCTTTACATCTTCTTCAATCACACCTACTTGCATATTTAGGATTGAATTAGATAAAATGGAGTTTGATTATATAATTTCCTAATTTGAACGCAAGCGCAACTCTTCATGATCAAACCGAGAACACTCTGAATATGTAATCTGATAATGCCAAAATGTAGAGGACGAAGAGGGGAGAAATTAGCAATTTTCGGTGTCCAAAATATAAGCCTAGAACTCTTTTTATATCCATTTCTGTGACTGTTCTTCAACAGTCATAGCTCTTTATGTAGCGACTCAGCAGGCGTATGATCATGCTTGTTTGGAATAGCTTAGATGTAACAGTTTAGATTAGGCGTCCTATCATAAGAGAATGAACATCCCCTACACTAAACGTTATGAGTTCATCTAACGGCTCAGATCAAGTTGTTTCGAATTTAAACCTTTTAATCAGATCATTTAATCACAGTCATTGATCTATTTTACTTCTTCCAAACTTTAGGCTCCCACGCTCCAAGCGATGATGCGCAAGTGCGAAGTGCGCGTCAAAGCGCGCAATGCGCCTTAATTATTCCTTTCGCGCTTCGCATGTCGCGATTAGTGGTGCTTAAGCACCACCGCAATGCGTAGGATCATAGCCTCTTGTTTGACTTGTCAACTAAGAATTTTAGTTGTCCTTTAGTTGATATACCACTACTTTTTGTAGTAATCATCCAATGTGGTACTTTTAGAACTCCAATATCTTTCACACCCATTTGCTCATATTTCTTCCTTCTAAAAAATAAAAACCAACCTAAGTTTAAAATAAAACACCAATTAATGTAATAAAATAAACCACTAAATATTATATAATAATATATAAATGTTTAAATTTATCCAACATTCCCACATTAATTTCAATATACACGAGAGAGGATACAAAGGATTGATTACAAAACAAAATTAGAAAACTTTTGGCACTATCGCTGAAATATAGTACATAAATGAGGAGTGTCTTTCGGACTTGAACTTCCATATAGTGTAAACAATTCAAAGCTTCATAAAGGTGCTGTGGTGAACGTATCTTGAACCAAGGACCTTTTTGAGATGAGCCGAAAGTATCACACATACTAATTTCCGAGTTTATAAGTGTTCTTCTAGCATGCACATTTATGTCCTTGTGCTAATCCTGATTTCATGAGCACTTTAGGATCGGTCTTGATTCCATAGAAAGCGGCCATACTTTCGACACTCATATAGGTAAATCAACTTTAGTGATTCTACGAGTCACACTTATATGATTTATTAAGAAGTATCCTTCATCCTCTAACATGCAGAAAACTAACACTAGGTTCATAGGAATGGAACTTCTGTATAAAATTCCTAATGTTCCATAATTATAATTTAACTTGTTTGTACCACATTGAACTCTATCTATATTTTCAAGATATGATTTGAGTTCCCATTAAATATATTATTGTTATTTAATAGACCTTAGTCCCATTCCGTTTGAGGTGATGTATATCATCTCCCTAACAAGATCTTTAATTAGAGGATCTGTTAAATTCTTATTTGTTTTAACATAGTCGACTGTAATTACTCCTTCCTTGAGTAATTTTCTTATAATTTGATGCCTTAGACTAATCTGTCTAGATTCTTTATTGTATGTTTTGTTCAAAACGTTATAAATTATGGCATGGTTATCACAACTTATCATAATAGAAGGTGATGACGTTTTCCATAAAGGAATATCATACAACACATTTCTATGCCATCCTGCTTCTTTACATGCATCTGCTAGGGCTATAAATTCATATTGCATCGTTGAATCTGACACACATGTTTGTTTCTTGGATCCCCAAGAGATAGTTGTTCCTCCTAGCGTAAAAATTCAACTAGTAGTTGACTTGGATTTTGATTCAAGATTATTCCAACTTTAATCACTATATCCTTCTAAAACAGATGGATATCCTACATAATGTAAGCCATAACCTAAAGTCCTCTTCAGGTATCTAAGCACCCTATAAATTTCATTCTAGTGCTCTTGTCCTCGATTATCTGTAAATCTACACAAGACACTCACTGCATAAGCAATGTTTGGTCTAGTGCAATGCATGGCATACATTAGAATTTCAATAATACAAGAATATTTAAGTTGGTCCATAGCACGCCCGGTATTTTTCACTAATTTGATACTAGAATCCACTAGTGTAGCTAGGGGTGTTCAAAAACCCGATCGAACCGACGGACCAAATCGAACCGAGCCTAATCGCCTTATTTTAGTCATTTTTTTTGTTAATCGGTTTGTTCCCATTTTTTTTAAACCGACTGAGTCAGTCCGGTCCTCGAGTTTTGCATTGGTATAGTCGGCCCAGACCGACCCAGACCGATAACAATTAGATTTATATTTTTTATATTTTATTTAGCCTTATAAATATGATGTTTAAGTGTAGTGTCAAATAAAACAAAGATGGAGGTTAAAAAAGTCCATTGTCCAATGCTAAATCTAAACCCTACACAACCACAAGACCAAATCGTCTCTTCTCTCTAACACAAACAAAGTCATTCTTCTCTCTATCTAACACAAAGCCGCTTCTGACTTTTCCCTTCTCCTTTGCTATCAGCTGCCGACCTATTGTCCCTTTCCATGATCGATGATCCCCTTCTCCCTTGCTGCCGAGCTGATCAGTGCTAGATCATGACCAGATCAGGTATTCATTTTTTTTAAATACGATCAGCGCTATTTTTTTTAATGGCTAACAACGATCAGAGCCGATCGATTTTTTTTAATACGATCAACACTAGTTCATATATATTCATTTTTTTTCAATACGATCTGATGATGATCTGCTTTGGTTTCAATACGGTTTGTTTTTTGATTTGATGTGATCTATTTTGTATCTTCTATGTTTTTTGTTGTTATTTTTTGCCGGATCTGATATATTTGGTTTGTGCTTGGTTTTTTTATACCCCACTACCTATGTTTTCGATCTGCTAAATAGTAAAGTTTTTTTTGCACAGTTTTAACTGGACATAATTGAAAAAAAATGGTCAATATATTTTTTAAAATAATATAATTAATTAATGTTAAGATCGCCAAACCAATCCGAATCGACCCTCGAAAAACTGAACCGAATAGGGTCGGTTAACCGACATTATCGGTCTGGTCTTGATCCATTTTTTTATAGGACCGACATAGTCGGTCCGGTCCAAAAAAAACTTCAAAATCGAACCGGACTGGACCGCGAACACCCCTAGGTGTAGCAACTGACTTAAGTTCAAAATGATTATATATTTTAAGAACTTTTTTTATATAATGAGATTGAGATAATGCTAAAAAATTATTCTTTCTCACAATGTTGATTCCTAAAATTACATCAGCTTCTCCAAGATATTTCATATCAAATTTTGATGATAGAAACCTTTTGGTTTCTTCAACATATTTGAGACTAGATCCAAATATTAACATGTCATCCACATGCAAGAAAATAATAACACCAACACCGTTTTCAAATTTACTATATATACATTTATCGACGCCATTAACTTTATATCCATGGGATATTACAATATTATCAAACTTCTCATGCCATTGCATAGGAGCTTGTTTAAGTCTATAAAGAGATTTAACCAATTTACATACTTTCTTTTCTTGATCAGGTAAAACAAACCCTTCGGGCTGTTCCATATAAATCTCTTCTTCTACATCACCATTTAGAAAAGCAGTTTTGACATCCATTTGATGAATTACTAAATTATGAATAGAAGTAAGAGATATTAATTAATTCCACGTTTTTGCTTATAGACTTTAGCAACTAATCTTGCCATAAATTTATTTATACAACCGTCCGGATTTAACTTCCTTTTAAATATCCATTTGCACCCAATAGGTTTAGCTCCAGGGGGAGATCGGAAAGAACCCAAGTTTGATTTGACAAAATTGAGTTCATTTCATCATTGATTGCTTATTTCCAATAAACAACATCCCTAGATGTTACCTCTTCATGAAATGTTGTCGGTTCATCTTCTATATTAAGAACAAATTTTGTTTTATTCTTAGTTTCATTTAAATCCTCTTCAACCAAATAGATAACAAAGTTAGGCCCATTTGTTTTTTCAGTTCTTTGTCTTTTACTTCTTCGCGGTTCAAGGTCATTTGTTATTTCTGAAGAAGATATTATTTGTGAATTTTCTTCTGAAGGTGAGGAGTCAACAATCGGATTATTATTTTCTAAACCTTGATTCAAAGTACTAAACTTTGTTAGATGTTCAAATAATTGCACATCTACTGACTCAATGATTTCTTGAGTTTCAATATTTAAAAGTCTTAATGTCGTACTGTTATTAGAGTATCCAATAAAAACACATTTGTAAGTCCTATTTCCTAGTTTAGGTATTTTCGGTTCACATTTTCTTACATAAGCAAGACATCCCCAAACTTTAAAACGTCTAAGATTAGGCTTACGATTAAACCATAGTTCGTATGGTGTAATATCCTTATTTTTTAATGGAACTCAATTTAAAATATAACATGTGGATAAAACCGCTTCTCCCCACATCGACAAAGGTAAACCATAACTAATTAACATTACATTTATCATTTCAACTAAAGTCCTATTTTTCCTTTCCGTCGTTCCATTTTGTTGTGGCGTATAATGCACCGTAACTTGATGGATTATCCCATGAGTATTATAAAATTGTATAAACTCACTCGGGTAATATTCACAACCCCTATTGGATCGTAGGACTTTAATTTTCTGATTTTGTTGAGTTTCAGCTTCTGCTTTAAAAATTAGAAATTTCTCGAAAACTTCAATCTTAACTTTTAAGAAAATATGTATATGCATACTTAGAGTAATAATAAATCAAAGTTAAGAAATACTTATTTCCACCATGAGCCATATTACACTTCGTATAACATACATCACTATGAATAAGATCAAGCATTTCAAATGTCCTCTCAATAGATTTAAACGACTTGCTAGTTATCTTCGATTGAGCACAAATTTCACATTTAAAAAGGTTACAAAATTTACAATCTAAGATTAAGTCAAGATTAGTCATATTCTTTATACTTTTATAGTTCACGTGACCAAATCTAATATGCCATAAAGAAATAGACTCAACCAGATAAGCAGAACTAATATCATTGATTACATTAATTTTGATCATGCCCTAACAAGAGTACCCTTCACCAATAAATTGGACATTCTTGGATAAGACAAACTTATCAGACTCATACACAAGTTTGAAACCTCTCTTATTGAGAAGGGCCCCAGACACCAAATTTTTACACATATCAGGTACATGAAGTACATCAATTAGAGTAAGAGTCTTTCCATAAGTTGATTTCAATTCCACTGTGCCTTTCCCAACTACATTGGTGCGAAGATTATTTGCCATCTTCACTTTTTTCCATCAATTTCTTGATATGTTTTGAATGAAGAGAAGTCTTTGCATATGGAGACCGTTGCGCCGATATATAGCCACCATCCACTTTCATTATCAATTGAATTTGCTTCGCATACAGTAGCAATAGTATCTTTAACATTGTTGGTTTCCTTTGACCCTTATTTTTCCTTAAATGCCTTCTTTTTAAGATGACATTCTCGAGAATAATGGCTTGGTTTGTCACAGAAGAAACATTTTACCTTCTTTTTCTTATTTGCACCCTGGTTCTTGAATTTTGAATCATTCTTTGCTTTAAATTTTGAGTCTTTGGTAATCTTGGATTTTTTATCCTCAACCATATTGGCTTTTGAATGACCCTCACCTTGTTCATCCTTCTTTTTTCGAATACGACTATCATCCTCAATACGAAGGTGACGAATAAGGGTTCACAGTATAAGTCTTTTCATCATGATTAATTTTCTTCTTAGAGCCATTCTAAGAGGTTGAAAGTTTTGAAACAATCACCCTTACTTGAAATTCATCTTGAAGATTATTTCCAGCGGCTTCAAGGTCACCAACAATCTATAATAATTCATGTGCTTGTGGAACGACAGATTTATCATTACTCATTCTAAAATTCATGTAGTTTGAAATCAGAAACTTACGGTTGCTCTCTTCCTCGTTTTGATACTTTGTCTCCCAAGCCTTCCATAATTCCTTTGTCGTCAGAATGATTCGATGAGCTCTATAAATAGTTTAAGACAAAGCATTAAGGGTGTGTCCTCGACACATAAATTCGTCTTCTTTCCTCTTCACACGTTTTTACTTTATTTTTTCAGTGTCTTCGGGTGTGGTCTCGGGAATTTTCTCAAGGTTGTCATCTAGAATGTATGCTAGTTTTAGTGATGTGAGGAAGAACATAACTTTCTCTTGCCAACGGGTGAAATTTTCTACATCAAAACAGTCGAGTCGGAGTAAGTCTTGACTCATGACTTGGATATATTGTGCCAATGATCCTTCCATTTGAGTGGAGTAATAAGAATAATTTTTTCCCTAAACGGTTGGTGTTTTACTATGGAAAGAACAAAATATTTAAATTAATTTCTGCAAGGCACGTTCTGGAATGCTGTCTTTTATGCAAAGCTTCTCCCAATCCGGTTGAGACAGAACCACGAGTACACTATGGGTTTTATAGAATATGCCTTCAGGATACAATGCATTGTATGAATAAATATTTAATTCAAAATATGTACCGTTTGATCAAATTGAGAACACTTTGAATTTATAATATTATAAAGCCAAAATGTAGAGGACAAAGATAGGAGAAAGTAGAAATTTTTGGTGTCCAAAACAGAGGGCTGGAACTCTTTTTATAGCCATTTTTGTGATTGTTCTTCAACAGTCACAGCTCTTCGTGTAGCAACTCAGCAGCCGTTGGATCGTGCCTGTTTGGAACAACTTCGATCTAATGGTTCATATTAGGCATCCCATCGTAAGTGAATGGACATCCCATACGCGAAACGCTACGAGTTCATCTAACGGCTCAGATCAAGTTATTTCGAATTTTAAACCTCATAATCAGATCGTTTAATCATCACCGTTGATCTGTTTTACGTGGTAAAAACTTTAGGCTCCCACGCTCCAAGTGACGATGCAGACGTGCGAAGTGTCATATGCATGTCAAAACGCGCAATGCGCCCTATGTCGACGAATCACCCTTTTGCACGTCGTGTGTTGCGCTTACGGATGTCGCGTGTTGCGATTGGTGGTTTTTAAGCACCACCGCAATGCATAGGATCATAGCCACTTGTTTGACTTGTCAACTAAGAATCTTAGTTGTCCTTTAGTTCATATACCACTACTTTTTATGGTAATCTTTTAATGTGGGACAATGTGGGACTTTGAGCACTCCCATATATTTCACACCCATTTGCTCATATTTCTTCCTTCCAAAAAATAAAACCCAAACTAAGTTTAAAATAAAACAACAATTAATATAATAAAATTAACAACTAAATATTATATAATAATATATAAGTGTTGAAATTTATCTAACAGGAGGCACCCCTGACCCACCAGAAAATGAACCTAGAACACTCTGACCTCCTCAACCCACTTTGACCTACCATACCCACCTATCTTACCTCCTCCGTCTGCCACATAATAACCAACCTTATACCTCCATCGGCGACCCACTTCAACTTTCTTCTGACCCTAGCTCTGGCCACCCCCAAACTAGATAAACCTCATGCCCGATCCCAACTCCAAACCCGAACAACCCTTTCCCACTACACCATATCCTAAGTCCTAGCTGGAGCACTAGCCTAACCCACAAGCTCATTCCCTCTCTCATGTTCTAACCTGTAGGGCCCCAATTAGCTGATCACATCATGTGTTTTTTACTACTCAAATACCCATTATCACCCTCACAATCTTATTTCCAAAGAAAGATTCCCATAGCCCACATCACTAAAACCTCTACCCATATAACATCCCACGTGCTCTACTAATTCATTTTCCACATGACTCTATATTAAATTCCCATTTTATCACGTGTGTCGTTCTAATTGTAACCCTATCCTCATTTCACTAGTATATTTAATATTTAGTGGCATTTGAAAGGATCCATCATTTTAGTTTTTAATTTTGGATAAATATTTCTCCATCTCTCTATCAAGAGTATTTAAATTTTTAGATCTCAATACAGAGTGATATGGTGGAATTTATTTCCATAAGATAAACTCTTCTTTATCCCTTTATAGAGTATTTATATTTTTAGCAAATATCTCAATATAGAGTGGTGTAGTAGAATTTATCTTTTTGGGATGAGCTTTTATGTCAAAATTTATAATGGGGAAGTATCTAATTTTTAGCAAATTTCTCTCATTATTTAAGAGTACATTGAGAAATCATCCATTGTACATATTGTAAATAGTCTTCGTATTTCTTCTTTTTTCATAATTTTCTCTCTTTGAGATGAAAATTTGTAAATACTTAATTTAGTTATTTTACTCGTTAGCACCATTTTATAATTTTTGTTTATCTCATATTTCTGTAACTAGCTTTTACTTTTTATTTAGTTACTTTAAAAATTAGCATACTTAGTTAAGTAATAATCCATTGAAAGATCATAAAAAATAACATGAAAATGATTATACACTTATCTTCACATATTTTATTTTTCACACATGAAAGGTGGATTGATACCCTTATTTATCCTATAAATATTTTTAGTGTATTTATAGGTTTAAGGAATTTTTATTAAAAGGACTTTGCAATAACGATTCATATATACAAAAAGGACCAATCATCCTCATATATAATATTTGTTTGTTTAGCAAATATTTCAATATAGAGTAGTGTGGTAGAAGTTATCTCTATGGGATAAAGTCTTATCTATCTCTCTATAGAGAGTATTTGTAGTTTTAGCAAATATCTTAATACAGAGTTGTGTGGTAGAATTTATCTCTTTGAGTGCACAAATTTATAATGAGAGAGTTTATAATTTTTAGCAAATTTTTCTCATTATTTAGGAGTGCGTTGAGCATTCATCCATTATACATATTGTAAATAGTCTTCATCTTTCTTCATTCGTAATTTTTTTTTCTCATTGAGATTTTTACTTTTTTTAGAGGAAATTCGTAATTATATATTTGTAGGTTGAAGGGATTTTGATTAGAAGACTTATTCCGCAATGATATCATTTAGAATCGTTTTCATCCAATAGCGCCTTGATGCATTCTTAAAGTTGGAGAATAGTTTAAGACTTTCATTTTATTGTCATTTTTATTTATAGTTGTTGTTGTTAATTTTACTATTCATTAGATTGGTTGTTTTAGGTTTATTGAGGCATTATATTCATTTGGGTACATTTTGACACCATTTATTTGTAATAATTAATCACAAAAAAGAGCAAAATGGGAAACGAGACAAAATAGAGAGAGTGCACCCTTGAAGTGAGTTTTGAAGCCTCTCTATTTCGGGTTCATATGACTCTCGGGGACGATTGAAGTTAGGCAAACTTCTCGTCGGTCGAATCAACTCGTTCTTCACCCCACATATGTAAAATTCGTGGGAGGTACATTCTTTTATCGCTCGCGAATCTTCCGTAAACAAGTCCATTCTTTGTGTGCTTATTTGCTCCTATGCGATTTTTACTATCGCATTGCATTTATTTTGAATAGTTTGGTGAATTAATGAACCTAAGACCTACGCCCGGTCATTCAAACAAGTCGGGATTTCATCACCCACTCAATCACTTTATCCCATTCGTTTTCTATCCGAGCCATCACAAAATTAAAATCAAGGGTCATTTACTATTTGTGGAACATTTGTTTATAATATTTTGTACTTGAGGTATGCTAGTTTTTGTATTAGTTCATTGGGTCCAAAATTAACGGAAACCATCACTTGACTCATTTGACCGTTAGTTCACATATTTAACAATTGTCTCTCACGTGGTAAATGACATCTTTGCCCTTGAAATTAAAGCATAAAATATTTAATATTTATAAAAGTTTTTAATTAAAGTTGTTAAATAAAAAAATGTTTAATATTATTAAAAATGTTGTTTAATACAAACTTTTTAATAAAATCTGTTGAATGAAAATTGTTTAATATTTGTAAAAACTCTTCAATATTTCTAAAAACTATTTAATATTTATAAAAATCGTTCAATATTTCTAAAAACTGTGTAACATTTATAAAACTATTTGGTAAAAACTATTTTTAATAAAAACTATTAAAATAATATTTTTAATAGATAATTGTTTTTAACTGTTTTAAAATTATTAATATATATAAAAAAGCTATTCAATATTTATAAATATATATATAAATCGTTCAATGTATTTTTATTTCTTTTGTTTGCAGAAATAAAAAAACGTTATCCACTATAAATTTCTACAAACAAAAATTCTAAAAACATTATCCACCAAATTCTTGTTGGAGAAAATTCCAGAAATAAAAAGCCTTATCAACCAAATAAAATGATTTTCAATAAAACAAAAAAAATTCCACCCAAAAAATGATTTCCATAAACGAAAAAAAATAAATTCCAGTATAAAAATAAAAAATAAAAGTGATTTTAGTTAAAAAAAAATTATTTCCAGCAAAAAATGATTTCCAACTACAAAAAAAATTATTTCAGCAAAAAAAGTAAAAGTTAAAATTGATTTTAATTAAAAAATTATTTCTAGAAAAAAACGCATATGATTTTCACTAAACAAAAAAAAAATAACAGGAATGATTTCAGTAGCAAAAAATAATTTTCAGAAAAAATTGCAGGAATGATTTCAACAGCAAAAAAAAACTCATGATTTACAAAAAAAAAATGCATATGATTTTCAACAGAAAAAAATATTTCCAGAAAAAATTGATTTTCAACAAAAGAAAACCCATCTCAAACCTACGAGCTTTTCTTTCCACTATATTCTCCAACATGAACCTATTTACCTCCAACTAGGCGGCGGGGTAACGAAATTTTTGCATCTCCACCCCTATGGTCATGGCTATTAGACGGTGGTGTAGCGGGGTGGGGCGGGGTGGAGATGTAAAGGGGGTGAGGGGGAAACAGGGGTGGGAAGAGAGAGAGAGAGGGAGATATGAGAAGGAAGGGTGTAGGAGAGAGAGAGAGAAAGAGAGAAGGAATTTTAAGGGTTTGGACAAAAGGGTGCATGCGTCATTTTCAACCAGGGATATTATTGGTAAATGAGTGTATATCGTGAGCTGGCAGACGACTGTTAATCCTCAACTTTAAAATAACATCCATCCAACTATAACAGAAACTAACGTACCCCAAGCCCCAATTATTATAAACAAACGTACCCCAGACAATAAATTACCCTAAAATCAATCAAATAGCAAGCTAAATAGGATTCGGTATTCATTAAGAACCTTTTTACAACGAGACACTCGTAGAATACTCTAGTGAGTCCTTTCCACCCTTGTTAATCTTTGATCGACTTTATTAAGACAATTTCTAGGGATAGTGGGTTTTAAGTGACGCCGTCCAGTAAAATGGGTTTGTGCTTTCCCAAGCATGGTACGAGACGGCTGATCATTGTAGTAGCTAGTGTGGTGAAACTTAACTAGTAAGGCTCTTGTTGTCTCGAGAATAAAATAAGAGCACACTTTTAAAGGCGACGTATAAGGCTCCGTCTTTTCTCACCCGTGGATTAATTAAAATTTTACTACTCAATCACTTAATTGAAGATAAAAAATAGCTACGTGCTAGTTAGGATTTTTCCTTCGTTTGTATGCATCTAATTCAACTCTTTTTGTAGTCGATCTTATGCTCCATCCTTTTGAGTTTCAACGAGAGTCCATTTTATCCCCTTTTCCAAAAATTCCAAAAATATTTTTATTTTTTTCAAAATATTAAAGAATTCGAAAAATATTCTTTCTTTATCAAAATATTAAACACCCCAAACGTTTTTCCTTTTTTCTACTATTAAAAAAAGATATTCTTTTCTTTTGATAAATTAAAATTCTACTCTCGTCATGGTCGAAGAACGTCCTTTAAGGGACTACATTGGTCATTTCCCATTGTCTCGAAACATGTTTAAAGTTGAGCCCAAGACCAACCTACATACTTTACTTAATAGCTTTAACTCTCTCATGCACAACAGTTATAGTTTTGCGTCATCCATGCACACATCACATATTCCAACACCTCCGATGATGAGTTTCGACATATCCAATGCTCCATTATGCACTTATTGTTTCCAAGCAGATCACTTTCCCTATGAGTGTCCCCACCTTTCATATCCATCAAAACCAGCCATGACCCAAGTGTATCCATATGACGCTGTTTCAGAACCCACCTTGGCCTATTATTATGACATATCCAATAATGAGTGGTGTGAGCACCCAAGCTATTCGTGGAGTCTTGATCACCCTCTTACGCAATATGAATCCCAACCCCGTGTTGTGGATCCTCACGGTTTTCGACCTTCGTCATGGAAACCTAGAGCAACCTATCCAGATCATTCCTTTCACTACACTCCCCATAATTATCAACATTTTATCTCTCACGGAGATGCTTCTCTCGTGTATGAGGAACTTGACCCCATTCCCCACACTTCATATGATTATTCTCCACTACCTAGTGTCAATAACAAGTTGTGTCCATCTCAACCACCACCGCCACCTACCAAAACTTCACCATCACCATCCATATCCTCTCTCGAAAGCCTCTTGTAAAAGTTCATCCTCGAACAAGAGCACACTGCTCAATATCAAAATCCAGCCCTTTAACGGATTAATAGAAGGTTGAATGAATTTGAGTGTGCGAGAGAGTCAGATTTTATCCCAAGTTAACCCATTATTACACCCACGTGGAGTGATGATGAGTCATCTAGTGACATGAATATTGAGTTTGACTAACCCTATAACTTCGAAAATCTCAAAGTTGAGACCACCCCGTGGTTCGAGCCCATATTGATATTTGTGTTGACTTATCCAAAGATTATGAGACAGAACCATGTCTTGTCCCCAAAAATCAATCATTGAGGTTCATATTTCCCCTCTCGACAAATACAAAAATATGACCGAGCCTATACCTTTTGACCCCCTATGTGTGTCCCCGAGGCACCACTTTAGTATAGGTTAGCTCTAACTACAAGTGCTCACCATTTCCCTGAGACTGAATCTGAGATGACTCATACCTCTCTAGATATGTATCCTTCCCAAACATGCGTGGCTCATTTTGAGTCTAATTTTGATGTTGATTTTGAAATCTCGAATCTTAATGCCTTGTTAAACACTTCCACTACATAGTATGGTGACTTACGGGTTGATAAATTTATCTCTCAATCCTTTACTTCCACACTTCCTCTTGTAAGTATGCTTATGGATCACTCCAAGCCTCATGATAAGTGTGTCCTCTACTCTCGAGTTGGATAATTTTCCCCCACCCGTTGTCCCACCCAACCTACCCATTGTCCCTTCCACTCCATCACCTGACTTGGACCTTGCTATTATACCTCATATTTTCCCATCTATGTATTTAGGTCTTAACCTACACCCTCCCTCCGCCCTAGAGCTTCACGATCCTTCTCGTGAGTTCTTCCTATGTCCCTCTAACCATGAGTGTATTTGTGGTGCTACTCTCAACTTATGTGACACCGAGCTTGATCATCCTTGCGCACATGGTTCTTGTGTTGTTTATTATTCATGTCAGCTCACTGACATATCACGGGGTGACAATTACAATTGTTCATTTATAGAATGGTCGTACACTTTCTATGAGACTCACCACATCTCCCATCCAATTTAATAATAATTCTTATAAGTCCCTTGTTTCCCTCACCTTTATGCTTAATAAGGCCCGTGACTAGTTCCTTTTCACCCTCACCCTTGACTTTCTTCCCTATACCCTTCTCCCCACCCACCCTTGCTCCACTGATGCTTTGCATCGCGTGAAGAACTTTCCTATACAAGTGCATTGAGCTTGTTGCCCTTTCCAAAAAGATAAACTTTTCAGTCTTGTTTGGGGGTGCTTCACAACACCCACAGCTTTTCTACAACCCGTTCTATCCTAGTTTATATTTTCTTTATATATGAGTTCCATAGCGCCACCGGGAGGCAGTCTGTCGTGTCTTGTTTCTGAGTATTATTCTTGTACTATTTGGGGGTGGTGTTATTTTCTTCCCCCAATGATTTTCACATGCTTTATAGACTTGTACATATTTTTGTGTCGTTGTTGTTCTTCAGGTTCTACCATTGATTTTAACTTGCGATCCAATTTTCATTAGTGGTTGATTATGGTAATATCTTTCCTACCTTGTACTTTTAATTTTATTATATGCTCTTAACATCGAGGACAATGTTCTCTTTTTTTTAGGTGGAAAATTTATCAAAATCGTACCTCTTTTGAAAAAAATATTGTCAGAAACATGTCATTTTCTATTTATTTTTTTTGCAACTTAACTCATTTTTTAACATGAATTGTCTATCATCCCTCTTTTTGAAGTCTGGGAACACCCTTATTCATAACTAAATTATGCTTTTACCATGAATTAAATAATACCTCAGAAGTCGTATTTGCACTATAAATTCCTAAACTCGGTAAATTTGCATTATCACTTTTATAATCAAAAGTTGAAGAGAAATAATATTCTCAAGAGAGCCTTAAAAGACTACTCGTGGAGACTTAAACTCGCGAGATTTAAGCTATTAACCTTATTAATGGTTTTACATAATCTCCGAGTTACAAGATAACTTAACCTCCTGTCGGTACTGAACTTAGTCATTGTATGGTCTAATTATTCTTCATTTTTGACATAGCCACTGATAATGACATCACTTTTGAGTAGTAAAAAACATGTGTCTTGTAGTTCGTCTCATTCACTAAACCTTCAATCATATCATCTACCATTTACTTCACCCATATTACCTTACCATAATTCCTCTATCCTTATCATACCGTTTGATTTTGTGTTAATGACTAAATATGTGAAATAATGGGTATTCAAAAGGTCGTAGTTTTAGCTGACTTATTATACCATCCGATTTTGGGAATCACTCTACCACGAGCATTTATAAAACTTTTGTTGGTGATTTTACAGGTAATGATCTATGTTCTTTTGATTAGCTTGCTTTTTTAAAGTAATATCTTATCAAAAACAAATGTTAAGCATTCTATGAAAGTGAAACATTTGAAAAAATTAAAATCCGTAAAATAACGAAGACAAGAATTTTCTCGGTTAACTTTTGATAAGGTTAATGTACTTGATAAAACTAAAAACAGAGAAAATGGGAAATTTAAAAATTTTTCAATGAGCTTAATTTCATTAAAGAAGAGCATGAATTTTTTCAATCTATACGTGTGCATGCTGACTCCATCCTTAAATTATAGAGGTCGACATAGACTTTAATGACTTCTTAGAATTCCTTAATGAATTAATTAAAGATAAATACTTACCTTAGTGGAGGATGAATGCTTGTCCTATTTGAAAAAGGAACGATATCAATTGACCATCTCCATGGATATTTTAAAAAACGAATTTCAAAATAGTATTGAGTTTAGTGACATTTTTTTTAAATAAAGATCTTTTAATGGAACTAGATGCTAAATATCGAGAGTTTTCTAGAGTAGAGACTTTGCATGTTAAACCTTGAACACCAAATCATTCTCTCACTTTTAATCATGGTTACCAAATCTTTCACAAACAAAGGAAACATGATATGATGGACTAATTGAAAGAGACGAATGTTGTTTCTCACATTTTTGCAAAAAATGTAATTTTCATGATAGAATACCTAATGGGGATATTATTTGTTCTTATTGTGGGAATATTTTCAAACTTGAATTTATACACTCAAATTTATTATATATATATATATGATGTCTCTATCATTAACTTACGAACACAGTAAATGAGAAAACCCCAATGTGGTGCAATTACGGTCTTGATCATTGGATTTTCTACTTAAAGATTCATAACAATGAGGTTTAACGATTTATTTAAAGATGGCTTAATATAATCATAAATTCTTATAATTTTTTAAGCTATTCAGAACCGCGTGGTTAAAGGTTGCTTTAAAAATGGTAGAATCAAAACATAAGCTCGTTCAAGAATTTTTATAGTCTCACTTTAATCGAGGAACTAAGGATAATCTGAGACATTATGACTTAGAGGGGGGGATGAGAATTCACTCTGTAACAAATGTAGTGAACATGGTAAGAAATGAACCTTGGGAATTTCGACAAAGTCCATTACTAACGTACTAAAGTCAATATATTTAAAATGTTTAAGGCAAATGATATATACGTGGTGAACTTGGTATTTGTGCTAAGACTTTTCATTAATTCATTAATGGGTCATTTTAACATTAGAGACAATTCTACAAATTTAGTAGTATTGAACTGGGGAAACATTCAATAACATTTCATATTCAGTATTTTATTTATTAAATGATGAAGGTTAGTTGGTCTTATATAATGGGCCAAAATTACATTAATATTGCGGAACATTAGTTTATGTGCACCCAATTGGACATAATTGATTGAATAAGACTAATTATTTGAGTTTTGTACAAATGAAAAATTCTTCGACATAATGAGATCGAGAAAACAATTTGTAAATGAGCTTCACTCTCGCTGATAAGTTTAGGTTATGGAACTTGTGGAGGGATGATTGACTTCTATAACTGTTGATGTAAAAAACTAGATTGCTCTAATTATTCAATCACAGATAAATAAATAAATAAGACAGAGATTTTTAAAGTGGTTCGGCTAGGAATAAAGCCTACGTCCATTGTTATGTTATTGCTGAGTGTTTGAAGAATTCTTGATTACAAGTTCTCTCAAGAAATTCCGGTCCCTTTGAATGAGGGATATACCATGTATTTATAGCCCTGAGGCTTACATATGAAAGGGTGGAGCATTAAATGATATACATATGAAAGGTCCTTGAGGCTATCATCTGAAAGGGTAACTCATTTAATGTTCTTCAAGCGTGTGCGTCAAGATGATAAGCAGTCAATGAACAGTTTTGAACTGTTGGTTATCTGGCAATCAATGTTGTGGTCGAGATGCAGCTCGAACCGCCTTAGTTGCTCGTCGTTCAGGAGTTCATCGGAGCGCTGGAGTTCCTCGGAGTGTTGTAGTTCCTCGGGGTATCCTTGTTGCTCGGAGCGAACATGACTTGGTCAGGGGAAATAAACTTCCTCGTTGTTATTGTGCCATGTAGATTGACACGTGTCTTCTTATTATTGGTCCACGTCAGCAGATTAAATTTGGTATCAACAGAAGCCCCCAATGTTTCATGCTTGATGGATTACTTGAAAGGATGGAGTATTTATTCTGCAATGTTGCTCGGTGCTCGTGAAATTCTTGATCTAACTTCTTGATTTGTTCAACATAAAGTTCATTATCTCCTGGACGAAGTATGATGCAGGCTGATCGATGGTTGCTAATCTTTCTTTAGAGGAACTCTGTGTGCTATGTATCACTCCTGGGAATTTGGATACATCCATGCTATCGTATGCAGCTTGTAGCTTGTCATAATCTTCAAGTATGTTGATTGGTTTGCCAGCCGACCAACTGCTTCCTGTGTCGAGCAACTGAGTGCTAACTTCACGTGCTTGATTTTTCTGATTTATGCTCCTCTTAAAACTTTGTCGAGTAACATATTAGCTTTTGAACCCAACTCTTCAATCTGATTAGTACCAAGCTAGTGGTGGACTTCAAAAAATTTTCACACAACTTCTTCTTCATTATTCGTCGAGACAGTAGTAGCAAAGATCTCAGTGCTGTAGATGCTGATTTTGACTTCTACCTCTGCTCGGGGACGAGCAAGAGTTTCTCGGGGACGAACAAGTTATTCTCAGGGACGAGCAAGTGCTTCTCGGGAATGAGCTAATGCTTCTCGGATAGATCACCTGTGATGAATATCAGAATGTTGAAAGATCTTAACTTCATAAACTCCCCTTATATTTTAGATGATCCTCCTGCTGGCGAGGAACCTGTTTCAAAAGTAGAAGGAAAAGAAACCAATAGAATAGGAATCTCAATGTAATAGTTTGTATAAATTTTCATTCTCAATGTATTTTTTTTTTTGGATGAAAAACTTTCATTTTTATTCGTAATCTTAATTGTTATTGTCTTGTAAAATACTTTACATCTGCGCTTATGTATAAGTTAAAAAGATAACAATATTGTGTTGTTCATCGACCAACTTAGTAATAAAAAGTTACAAGTATCAATAATGTTGCTCGATCACTTAATAATAAAGTAATGAGTATAAAAATGTTTAAAATTTTTCCAACCAACCCAGGTTGTTAAATTATGCTTGTCGACCAACTATAGTTAGTGGGTCTTTATCCCCGACCAACTATACTTGGTGTATTTTGGAATATTTTGTTCTTCAAAGAACTTTTTGTAATAATATTACCTCCCGATAAAAAACTAGATTGCTCTAATTATTCAATCACAGATAAATAAATAAGACAAAGATTTTTAAAGTGGTTCGGCTAGGAATAAAGCCTACGTCCACTGTTATGTTATTGCTGAGTGTTTGCAGAATTCTTGATTACAAATTCTCTCAAGAAATTCCCGTCCCTTTGAATGAGGGATATACCATGTATTTATAGCCCTGAGGCTTACATATGAAAGGGTGGTGCATTAAATGATATACATATGAAAGGTCCTTGAGGCTATCATCTAAAAGGGTAACTCATTTAATGTTCTTCAAGCGTGTGCGTCAAGATGATAAGCAGTCAATGAACAGTTTTGAACTGTTGGTTATCTGGCAATCAATGCTTTGGTCAAGATGCAGCTCGAACCGCCTTAGTTGCTCGTCGTTCAGGAGTTCATCGGAGCGCTGGAGTTCCTCGGAGTATTGTAGTTCCTCGGGGTGTTGTAGTTCCTCGGGGTGTTGTAGTTCGGAGCGAACATGACTTGGTCGGGGAAAATAAACTTCCTCATTGTTATTGTGCCATGTAGATTGACACGTGTCTTCTTATTATTGGTCCACGTCAGTAGATTAAATTTGGTATCAACATAAGTCCCCAATGCTTCATGCTTGATGGGTTACTTGAAAGGATGGAGTATTTATTCTGCAATGTTGCTCGGTGCTCGTGAAATTCTTGATCTACCTTCTTGATTTGTTCAACATAAAGTTCATTATCTCCCGGACGAAGTATGATGCAGGCTGATCGATGGTTGCTAATCTTTCTTTTGAGTAACTCCGTGTGCTATGTATCACCCCTGGGAATTTGGATGTAGCCATGCCATAGTATGCAGCTTGTAGCTTGTCATAATCTTCAAGTATGTTGATCGGTTTGCTAGCTGACCAACTGCCTCTTGTGCCGAGCAACTGAATGCTAACTTTACGTGCTTGATTTTTCTGATTTATGATCCTCTGAATACTTTGTCGAGTAACATACTAGCTTTTGAACCCAACTCTTCAATCTGATTAGTACCAAGCTAGTGGTGGACTTCGAAACATTTTCACATAAATTCTTCTTCATTACTGGTCGAGACAGTATTAGCAAAGATCTCAGTGCTATAGATGCTGATTTTGACTTCTACCTCTGCTCGGGGACGAGCACGAGTTTCTCGGGGACGAACAAGTGATTCTCAGGGACGAGCAAGTGCTTCTCGGGAATGAGCTAATGCTTCTCGGATAGATCATCTGTGATGAATATCAGAATGTTGAAAGATCTTAACTTCATAAACTCCCCTTATATTTTAGATGATCCTCCTGCTGGCGAGGAACCTGTTTCAAAAGTAGAAGGAAAAGAAACCAATAGAATAGGAATCTCAATGTAATAGTTAGTATACATTTTCATTCTCAATGTATTTTGTTTTTTGGATGAAAGACTTTCATTTTTGTTCGCAATCTTAATTGCTATTGTCTTGGAAATATCGAACACTTTACATTTATGCATATGTATCTGTTAAAAAGATAACAATATTGTGTTGTTCATCAGCTTAAAAAGTTTACAAAGTATTAGTAACATTGCTCGATCACTTAATAATAAAGTAATGAGTATAAAAATGTTTAAAAAATTTTCAACCAACCAAGGTTGTTAAATTATGCTTGTCGACCAACTACAGTTAGTGGGTTTTTATCCCCGACCAGCCATACTTGGTTCAATTTCAAATATTTTCATAAAATGTGTCCGACCAACTAAGGTCAATAATTTTTCCTCGTCGACCAACTACAGTTAGTGGGTTTTTATCCCCGACCAACTATACTTGGTATATTTTGGAATATTTTGTTCTTCAAAGAACTTTTTGTAATAATCTTACCTCCTGACCAATATAAGTTGTAATGTGAGAGTATATTTTTATCTTACCAACCGTAATTGATCATGCTGGTGTACACCTCCTAACCAAAGGAGTAGTTTTTTGGCTCCTTAGAGCGCCTCCTAACCAAAGGAGTATTTTTTGGCTCCTTAGAACTTTTGGCTCCTTAGAGCGCTTTTGGCTCCTTAGAGCACTTTTTGGCTCCTTAGAGCACTTTTGGCTCCTTAGAGCACTTTTTGGCTCCTTAGAGCACTTTTGGTCCATTAGCTCTGACGATATCCTGGCGCTGAACGAACCTTCAAAATGTTTGACTGATGTTAATAGGCAGCAAACTCCTCGTTTTTAAATTGTGTTCCATGGTCTGTGATGAAGGCATGAGGGAGACCATATCGGCAGATGATGTTCTTCCAAACAAATTGGTACACCTTCCTTCTCGTATGTCATGTCAATAAGTGGCTCAGCTTCTATCCACTAAGTAAAATAATCTACTGCGATGACGAGGTATTTGAATCTTCCTCGAGTCGTCGGCAATGGTCCAACCAAATCAATCCCCCATATGGCAAATGGCCAAGGGGAAGTTATGGGTGTCAAAAATGCTTATAGAGTTCTTCGGATGGAGGAAAAGTGTTGGCACTTGTCACATTTCTTGGCATAGGCTTATATAGTTAGCTTTCATCGTGGACCAGTAGTATCTCTGCGTCATCACCTTTTGCAAAAGTGTCCGACCTGCTACATGGGCTCCACAGGACCCTTCATGGATCTCTTTAATCAATTTACCTCGGAGGGATGTACACATCTTTGCAAACCTGCCATAATTCCTCGTCTATACAAAATACCATTAATTAGTACATACCGAGCAGCTTTAAACTTCCATTTCTTGGCAGCGAACTTATCCTCCGAATACCATTAATTAGTACATACCGAGCAACTTTAAACTTTCATTTCTTGGCAGCGAGCTTATCCTCCGGTAATTGTTCCTCCTCAATATATGCTCTGATAGGATCCATCCAAGATGTTCCTAAATCAAGGGTAATAATATTCATCGGCAGGTCTTCATCTATGCTCCGACTTTCTAATACTTCAATTTGTATCGTTCTTCACAGCTCGGTACGAGTAGCTGATGCTAATCGGGCCAAGGCGTATGCTTTCACATTCTCCATTCTTGATATTCTTACCAGTTTGAACAGCAACAAACTCTGATACTAACTCCATCACCTTTGCTTGATACTTGATCATCAATTCTCCTTCGGCTCATATATTCCCAACATTTGATTTACGATCAATTGAGAATCACTGAAGACAATAACCTGTTGTGCCTCCATAGTATTTGACAAATTAAGACATGCTATCATGTCCTCATACTCAACCTCATTATTAGAAGCTTTGAATTAGAAACGTAGGGCGTATTCCCTGTCGACCTCATCTGGGCTGTTCAAAACGATCCCTGCCCCACAGCCTGTAGTGAAAGATGATCCATCTACATATAGCCTCCATATAGGCAACTTGTCTTCTAATTTCTGGTCTGACAGAGTTCCTCGGTGGAATACTTTTCGCTTTCTTTCATCATGTCCTGATACTTCTGAATACACCTCTTGAATTTCGATATACCTCCTGAACTTCAATATTCCTCCTGAACTTCAATATACCTCCTGAACTTCAATATACCTCCTGAACTTCAATATTCCTCCTGAACTTCAATATTCCTCCTGAACTTCAATATAAAAAGTAATACCTGAGCAAGAACAATAACTCCTGAATGATGATTAGTCGGGGCCCTGACCGTGTGAGTTTGTAGAGTTGAATTTGATGCTCGACTGCATGATGTTATAAGAATGTGCCACCAAATGAACAAATATATCTGTAATAGAAGCCCCCAACTGTGGAATGTGAACTTTGAATGAGATTTATCGACCAATACCAACCGGAGTTGGATTTTATCTACCAACCGGAGTTGGATTTTGTCTACCAACCGGAGTTGGATTTTATCTATCAATCGGAATTGGTGGTAATTGATAATAAATGATGAAGACTTCCTCGGAGCTGACCAACAGATTGTTGGGAATAAGATAATATAAATGTTGGAGACCTCCTCGGCGCTGACCAACAGATTTGTTGGGAATAAGATAATATAAATGCAGGATACCTCTTCGGCGCTGACCAACAAATTTATTGGGAATAAGATAATATAAATGCAGGATACCTCCTCGGCGATGACCAACAGATTGTTGGGAATAAGATATAATATAAATGCAGGATACATCCTTGGAGCTGAATAAATGTTGTCCTCAACAGATTGTTGGGAATAAGATATAATAAATTCTGGAGATATCCTTGGAGCTGAATAAGATATAATAAATATTTGTCGAGCTCCATGCTGAAATGAGAATAGAATATGCATCCAAATAGATATAAAGAATAATTAAAAATAATAAAGTGCCTCGCTGATCAGTCGAGGTAGAATCATATAATGCTGAACAAGAATAAGATCTTTCAGAACATAATAATATGGCCGAGAACGTTGTCAGGCCTGAATATAAATAAGAATTATCCGAACGAATGTTGTAATTCTCCTTAAAGCTGAATAAGTATCTTGTCGAGGCATAATTGCAGAATGCCGAATAAGAATAATATTTTCCATAACATAAGAATATGGCCGAGAACTTTGTTGGGCCTGCATATAAATAAGAATTACCCCGACCAACTATCCGTTGGGGGTGAAATATAATAAATGTTATAGTTCTCTTCAAAGCTGAATATGATAATAAGTATCTCGCCGAGCTCCATGTTGAGATGACTATAGAATATGAATCCCAATGGATATATAGAATCATTTGTGCTGGAGCAGATATCTGGGCCTGAATATAAATAAGAATTACCCCGACCAACTATCCGTTGGGGGTGAAATATAATAACTGTTGTAGCTTTTCCTCGGAGCCGAATATATATAGAGAGAAGAAATTTTTTGAGCTCCATGCTGAGATAAATATAAAATATGAATCCGAACGGATATAGAATAATTTGTGCTTCAGCATTCGTCGGCATTGAATCTTGTGCCTGTAAAAATTAATAATTTGCTCTACCATATGTGTAGGCTGAATTGATTAGTCATGAGAATAATTTACTCATCCAATCAATATATGATATGTATCAGCATAAAAATTTCAAAATATGAAATAATATGTTTTATGCCAAAAGTGTGTGAGATGGACATATGCATCATAATATGTTTTATGCCAAATGTTTTATGCCAAATATGATTTGGTATGTATATGCTTGAGAAATAAAAATATTAATTTCAAAATATCAGGGGTGCTTAGCATTTTTTAATACCCCAAGATTCTACTGCTGCCGACAAACAACATGGATGTTGCCGACCAACATTTAAGGATATCTCAAATTATAGAATATATGGTTGGATGACTAGAATATCTCGAATCTTTAGATCAAAAAATAACATTCAATGTAAAATTTAAGCCTTAAGAATGTTAATTAAATGAATAAATATATAACCCACTAGATCGTGTGATTTCGTCAAAGAAACCTTGTGATGTGATGAACGAGGGGCCAAAATATCAAATTTGTTCCCAGTCTTGATATGGTCATGATTATTTTACTAATCCTCTTTTACAAGAGGTGGGTAATGATTTTTCAGGTGAGAGAAAATTATTTTTTATATTGATCCCTTCCTATTCCCAATTTGGAGAGATAAAAATATGGTGAATGATTAAAGTTATTACCAGATTTATATAAAAAAAATCAATTTGACTTTATTGGCATAGATGGAAGATGAACCAAATTAAGTATATAGTTCATAAAAATGAATACAAAGAGACTTAAACTTGTGAATTCAAAGAGACTCAAACTTGAAGAGAGAGAAAATAGATCTGGGTCATGATTTCCATGAGAAGACTTTTCATTGTCTTTAACCTTTTCCCATTCTTTTATTAAAAATATGATGGGAATTTGAATTGACATCAAAGATCTTACAAAATTATTTCAAAATCAATAAAGAAAATTATCAAATCTTATCATCGTTATATATATTGGTATATGTAATCATTTAAAATATTTATTCCATGATATAAAATTAAAACTTGAGAATCAAGCAAAGAGTTATGATTTATGAAATCTACTATTTTTCAGATTTCTAAATAAGGATGAATCTAACAGTTATGATTTAAAAATCATGAGATGCAACATTTTGCAGATAAAAATTGGACAATTAATTTATGTGTATAAGCATAAAAATCACGATTCAATCAAAAGATGTATGTATAATTGATTATACGTAGAGAAAATAAAAACTTAGCTTTTGGTGGAGAACAACGCTTGTAACACGTTCCCACAGACGGCGCCAATCTGTTGATGTAAAAAACTAGATTGCTCTAATTATTCAATCACAGATAAATAAATAAGACAGAGATTTTTAAAGTGGTTCGGCTAGGAATAAAGCCTACGTCCACTGTTATGTTATTGCTGAGTGTTTGCAGAATTCTTGATTACAAGTTCTCTCAAGAAATTCCGGTCCCTTTGAATGAGGGAGATACCATGTATTTATAGCCCTGAGGCTTACATATGAAAGGGTGGTGCATTAAATGATATACATATGAAAGGTCCTTGAGGCTATCATCTGAAAGGGTAAATCATTTAATGTTCTTCAAGCGTGTGCGTCAAGATGATAAGCAGTCAATGAATAGTTTTGAACTGTTGGTTATCTGGCAATCAATGCTGTGGTCGAGATGCAGCTCGAACCGCCTTAGTTGCTCGTCGTTCAGGAGTTCATCGGAGCGCTGGAGTTCCTCGGAGTGTTGTAGTTCCTCGGGGTATCCTTGTTGCTCGGAGCGAACATGACTGGGTCGGGGGAAATAAACTTCCTCGTTGTTATTGTGCCATGTAGATTGACACGTATCTTTTTATTATTGGTCCACGTCAGCAGATTAAATTTGGTATCAACAATAACTTATATTCTCAATAAGTTTTCCATTTATAAAAAAAAAAACTTAAACATTTTGAGAATATCAAAAACATTATTGTGGATTTATAGAAATGTTGGTATATATACAAGGCGACAGTTTCTCTCAAAATAATAATGAGGCCATTGAATGTGTATTTATTTATTATGTAAGTGCATTTAATTTTATGGGTTATTTCCAATTGGCAACTAAGTTGAATGTGTATACACTTGATTCATTGAAAAATGACTTATCGGCTACCAAAACAATATTGAAAAGGACAATAATGGATCAAACACTATAAATGAAAACTTTGTTGATTGAGTTACTTTAAAGTGATACCATTGGAAAACTTTATATATCTACAAATATCGAGATATTAATTATATTCCTGAGTGGGTAATTTAGCAGGGTTAGAGATGTTAATGGTGGGAAATCACCTAAATTAAGGATCACACTAGATTTATAATTAAATCAGTACATACTATGAGAAATAAGCAAATGGCTCCATATAGAACTGATGGATTAATTTCTATTTTGTGAAAACTATCACACAAATAGGAACATTCATATTGAATTATCAAGAAATATAAATATTGATTTTTTGCGAAAGCGTACCTGAATCCATGACAGTAAATTAAAATATCTGAGTCTGATGTCTTATGCTCTTCCAGATCAACACTTTTATTTCCTCTCTAAATTTCTCTCTGGCAATGGGAATCAGAAGATTGGTGTTGTGTGATATGGGGACAATGACCCCTATTTATAACACAATCTTGTCTTTTTATATTTTGTATATTTCTATTTTAACCCATCATAAAAATAGAAATTACGCTTGTCTCTACACAATAAAACCCACACTTTAATAATATATTAGTAAGGCCCCAAAACTTAAATTAATCACTTTAATTGGCCTACTTTTATTTGATAGCCTATAATTCATATTTATTTTATATATAAGCCCATATATTAAATTTTACTCTAACAGAATCTTCCTAGTTGATTGTTATAATTACATTGTGTAATAGTCAATCATTTTCTTAAGGGGCAAAGAATAAGATGGTAAGTCATAATGTATTATGTTTTAGATAGAATTCCATAGCCAAGTGAGTTTTGTAAGATTGCTAATGAATGACTTAAGAAATAACATAATAGATATAGCAATGCAACGAGAGAGAATTGTAATACCCCGTAATTTTATTGATTTTTATTTAAGGGATTAATTAAATTAAATGATAATTAATTGAGAATTAATCGGGATATAAATACTATCTAGATGTGAGTTGGTATTTGATTATGATGTTAAAATTGAATATTTCATGAGTATTGAAAATATTAAAGTTGTCGCGAGGCTGAAATACGACAACTTGGAAAATTAAGTTGTGACGCGCGTGTCAGTCGCGTCAAGAATGAATTTAATTAGATTAACAAGTAATTTACATTTTTATCAACCGAATGGTCATTTTGAGTGCGCTAAGGTGTCCGAAAGGGTCGAAATAGTCAGAAAACACTAGCCGGGGGTTTAGTTTGGGTCCCGGGGCATTTTTAGGCCAAATCGACAACCTAGAAGGGTATTTTGGTAATTTTAAATATAAGAGAATTAAAACCCAAGAATTTTTGAAGTAAATTAAAGATTATTAAAAGATCCACTAAGGCCATTATCAGCCAAAAGTGAGAGAGTGGGCTACGAAGGTTTTGAGAGAAGTTAGAAGAGAGGCTAGATGGTCTTTACCAAACCATCTCCCCATCACCAGAAATTGGAAAGGATTTGTGATCGGAAAGAGGAGAGAATCAACCTTAAATCATGGACAACAATCTGAAGAACGAATCTAAGGCAAGTGATTTGATATCTTTAAGTGCATTGAATATTTCTTCCATGTTTAGTGTAGGAACTATTTTATCTTGAAAGTTTTGAGGAAAACATAATGAAATTGTTGTAGAAACTCCAAAGTTGGGTTAGGGATTGCATGTATAGTGACTATGGACGAATTTAGTATTCAAAAACTTAAATATGATGATTTAAAAACGGATTTATGATGAGTAATTAGTCATAATAAAATTTTGGGTTCGTGTTCATAGGGTTTGGGGTGAAATTTGGGGATTAATGATAATTACATGTTAATTAGGAGTATTTGACCCCAAAAATATGTTAAGAAACGACCTAAGAGGATTTAGAGAAGTTTAAGAACATTAAAATGCTATTGGGATGATCTTAGGATGAATTTAGAGAAGAGAAAAATTGAGAAAAACGAATGAGAATTTTCTGGGCGTATTCTGCCATCTCGTTAAAAGACCTGCCCACGTCGTTCGAACGAGACTTCTAACGATATGGCAGTACCCCTTCTAACGAGTCGGTAGTTCGTTCGAAGCCATTCGTTCGAACGACACTCGTTCGAACGACCTCGTTCGAACGAGATTTCTAACGAGTTGACATAATGGCCTTTTAGGCCTAATTTTATTTCGAACCTCCAGAAGACTTATATAATTGAGTGTAATCCTTCCCTTGAAGATTTGTGGATATAGTTGTGAGATTGGGAGTACGTTGAGGGTTAAAACTTCGAGATTTGTAGTAAACCGGATGATGTTTATGGGTTAGGATATAAGTATCTAAAACTTCGATGTGAGGAGAGTTGATAACTTTAATGTATATAAATCGGGGACTTGTAAACGTGTAACATGAAATTACGGTATGAAGATAAGAAATATACCTTTATTAATATTATGGGATACCTAAGGTGTGCGAATGCTTGGTATATGTAGTTATTTGTGTATAACATACCTACGATACTCGCTATCACGAGAGGTCGGCATTCGATCAGGGCCATCTAATCTTTGTGTGCCTACGGGGGGATTTAGATTGGTACCTTGAGGACATAGGTCAGATAAGGACTTATTGAGAAGTTAATAAGTCTACGGATCATGGGAGCGTAGGTATGTACGTGACCCATGTGATGTGAACTATGTTCGCCTCCATTATGTGTGATTGTTGTTTGTTGAAAGCGATTCCTGATAGATTCGAAATACGTGGTCCTTATGTACGTGATGTACCGGGACTGGATAGAAGAGTATGTGTGCACCGCAGCCTAGTCTCGGGGTGCCAGTATTGTATATTTATGATGAGAATAATATACTGCTAATTGAAATGAATCGTCATGAATAAATGTAAGTGTGAATAATAGCAACATTTTAGTAGGGTTAAAAATGGAAAATCTCTAGTGATTAGCATGACTAATATGGGAACTAAGAGGAAAAATAAAACTCTCTTTTTAAATTAAGATGTCGGGACGTAAATCGTGAATCGTATAGTAATGTTAGATTGTGTATTGGAATAGTTAGATATGAGAATATCTAGAATGGGTACGGGTACGATAGGAGTGTACAATTAGTTGAGAGGTGAGGAACTCATGTGACAGAGTAGAGCAGTAGGTAAGATTTTCTTACCATTAACCTAGATAGACATTTAGGTAAGAATTTTCGCAAAACTCTTGAACCTCTTGAGAAATCTCTCTACTCCAAGGCCTTCAACTACATTCCCAAGATTTCTAATTTGATTGCAAGTCTAACTTACTAAAAATTAACTTGAATTATAATATGGTTCTCATGAGTTCGAAAACTAGTCTAACCCTTCTAGTAGTCCTTAGTTAATCTCTTGAATATATTTTTTTTTAATATAATAGACCATTACATCTCTTATAAAGATGCACCTATATGGTGATAGCATATATTGTTATATGTCAAACTCATATATATTAAGGTTAATTACACTTCAATCCTTTGAACTTCATCCTCATTTTCACTTCACCAACCGTACATTCATTATCTACACTAGACCCTATGAACTTCCTAAAACGCATTAAATTACCTAAATTCTAACGAGGCTATGTTCTAGATGAAAATTCGGTCATATGTGTGACACATGAGGATACTATTGTACAAAAATATCCTCATGCGCCGATTTTGCATTAATAACATAATGTCGTTAGGATTTATGGTAATTTGATCATTTTCAAAAAGTTTATGGGATTTAGTGTAGATACTGAAAGTAGGAATGGTGAAGTAAATATATGGGTAAAATTTGAGGGGTCAAAGTTAATTAACCCATATTATTATTACAAAAGCTGTTTAAGTGTGATTTTTTTTTTTCATTCCTCTCCACTACTCTATAGATAAAAGGGTGAAGTATTTGATGATGAAATTTAATCTCACTATTTCTCGTTATCAATGCCAACAATCCACATTGAATATATCCTCATCCTAATAATCAATCATCTAGGTGTTAAGTCTCAATTGATACGTAAATCACACACAATGAAACAAGTAACCGATAATCTGGCTTCAGAAAGAATGAAGAACATATGGTAAATCTCTCCTAAGCCATGATGTATGTTGCTTTAAGAATTACTCGACTCCGTTTTTAAGGTACAATTTATAAAAGAAAATCTAAAAATGAGAAATAATTGAGAAATGAATTATGTACTATCGGTGCGTTTGGGTAGAAAAATTCAGGTCATTATTGACCCATGATGTTATGAAGAATTTGGTATTAGAGCACATGCTTTTTATGCTTGTAGATTTACCCAACAAGACAAGCTTATTTATTCATTTTGATGATAAACAAATTTTATGTTCAAAACCTTTTTCATCCCTTTTCAACAATAATTTTCTTTTTTTAGTCAATAATTCTTCTTTTGCCCCCCATTCACCACTAACAATTTTGACAACCCAGTTTAGTAATAAAAACAAATTCCTAAAGAAAGCAAAATGGTTAAAAATAGCTTATCTGAGCATCCCAAAATTGATTTCACAACAGTATTCTAACGTTCTAATACCCTTATGAAAAGAGTGGCAGTTGAGAGACACAAAAATTTGACTCTTTTTTATAGAGTGATATATCAAGCACACATAAAATATATTGTTTATAATAAACCACATATAAACTACAAACACCGCTTAATATATGCTTTGCGCATCACGGGATCCATAAAAAGGGGCACTTTAGAATCCTTCTATCAGTACCCTTGGAAAACAGGCCCAAAACTAGCCGCTACTTGGACAAAGTTCCTTAAGAAAAGGCAAGTTCACATATCTTAGATCCTCTTGGAAACATTACAATTTTCTAGAACATCAAACCTTCGGTCTTTAGCACAACCATTATCATAACCTGATTATAGTATCGTCATTGTCTCTAGAACTTGTGCATTTTCAGAATATATCTTACCAGGTCTACTTCATTAGTGCAGCCACATGAATAAATAATCCGGATTGTTTTTAGGCACAACAACAAACTTTTAGGGACGTGCTCCGGATCGCTCCACGGTCTATTGCTTCCACAGATCTTGTACGGCTATTGACCATGGAAGCAAATGTTCTTTAAAGTAGATAATTAAATAAAATCATTTTAACGATATATTTCCATCTCAATTGAACGTACCTTTTTACAGACAATATGTTGTAGGTTATTTGAGTTTTAGAGAGAGCATCGCAGCACAGGCCATTCACAACAATTCATGTCCAACTCCAACCGGTTTAAATTACAAAATTTTGGAGCAACGCATGGAAATTCCATGTTAGAAACCTGCAAAAATAGCAAAAAAAAATTATAACAAAAGATCTATAGTTTAAGATGGTAGTGAATAAAGGAAGAAAGACATGCAACTCACCCTCGCGGTATTACGTGATAAAAATAGACACTTTGCATGAGAGATCCCTGTAATAAATTTTAACGCAACATTACGAGAACTAGAAAGAGTACCATTAGTTATGCTCCACTCGCAAATATAAATTTTTGCTTCGACTAATGAAAAGAGGTTTTCAACCCAAAAATCGTCCGGCAAATATCTAGCTCTAAGATTCAGGTATTCAAGAGCTGGGGCATCTATCTTAACTCTAGATATACGATTTTGGGGAGAAACACTGCTACAATCCATTTTAATTCTTTTCAATACAGGACCGCATATATCAATGCGTGACAATCCATCAGTTCCTTCGATAACAAGATCTTCAACAACAGGACAGCTAGAAACAAGCTTGCTAATACAATCATCATTTAAATATTTAACATAGATGAGAGTCATGATCTTTAGATTGGGGAAACAAGTGGACCCTTCTGCAAGCATTTTTGCTTTGCAGCTAACATTTTCAAGATGTAGGGTTTTAAGATTTGATAAATATAAAGAAGCCTGATGTGGGTATGTTGAATACCACTCCATTAGTCAGCTTTAAAATTTCAAGTTTATTGCAATTATAAAAACTCCGAGGTAACTCCATCGGCTGCGCCCTTAAAATGAAGAGAGCCAAAACCATCTCACGAACCTTACGGCTTACTGCAGCACATATCCATGTGTTAACATGGAAAATGTCAGAGACTAGATTCAACTCAAGATGGAACGTGTGGACACTAGGTGGATTGAGGAGTAACAATACTCTGTTAACAAAGTTGATGAAGTTGAGTTTTTTGTTCCTTTTTTTTAAAGTCTTTTTTCGAATAAGCCATGGCAACTCGTCTACCAAACTTAAATTGGTAACGGAAGTCCAAAGGAACCTCCAACAAAATACTTGTTGCAACGGCAACTTTTGTAGGAAGCAGTGACAGGATCCGCGAAAGTAAAGAATCTGGCAGATTGCTTATCCTGCAGATGCTGTCTGCATTTGAAAGCTTTATGCGTTTGGAGTTTGAAGAAAATTTAAAGGTTGAAGAGGCAGTTGATTTTGTGGGTGATTCTGAAGCCATAAAATGATACTGCGTAGGAATGAGGAAGAATAGGTCTTCGCATATAATTTATATGGAGTTGCTGTGATGTATTTTGGCTCTCCGGTGGCTTTCCGTTGGTTCACGGTTGTTTTGAAAGAAAAACAGTTTTTTCTCGATATTTACAAAATTGTCACTTTGAGGAAAATCCATAAATAGAAGCTTATTTTCTGTTTTTAGTAGAGTGCTATTTTTTCCAGCAAGAGTGAACATTTTGTGAGTTTTCAAAGAGAAAAGTGAGTGAGAGCTTCTTGTTTAAAGATTAGTTCTTGTGCTTGGTTTGTGAGTGACTTTCTTGGAGAGATAAAGAGTGTGAGTGTGTAACCTTGTGATTCCTCCATTTATCAAAGAAAGAAGAAATCCTACCATTGTGGATGTAACCCTTGTTTGGGTGAACCACGTTATGTTGTTGTCGTTTCTTTGCGTTGATTGCTTGTGTGTTCTTGTTATCCTACTTGTTGATTGTTGATTGGATTCGTTTTGAGTTTGCACACTTAGTTTTCATTAGGAACAAGGTCTTGGGTGTTTTCTGCACACCAAGTATTTGGTAAAATTCCGAAGTGAGTTTTATGGTCTTGGTTGCTTAACATAGGACTGTTTTAGTGCAACAAGTGGTATCAGAGCTTTGGTTGCTCGGTTTACTCGGTATTTTGGTTCGGCCTGAATCAATTTGAGTGATATTGGCATAAGTTCTAGAATTTGTTCCAAATGGCGGAGGAGGTGTTGCGTACTCTCGAATCAACTTCTACAAGCGGAGGCTCTAAGAAGTGGGATCCTAGTTATGGATCCGGAGGCTCAATGAAGTTTGAGATAAAACCTTTTGATGAGAAAATTAATTTTGGCTTGTGGCAAAGAAGGATGCGGGGTGTTCTTGTTCAACAAAGGTTGGTTATAGGATTGTTGGGTATAGAGAAGCGTCCGGTGGATATGACCGAAGCCGAATGGAGCGATATTGATCAAAGGCCGATTTCTTCAATTGAAATGTATATCACGGATGATGTGCTCAATCACGTGATATCGGAAACTACGACTAAGGGCATGTGGGATCAATTGGAAGAGATTTATTTGGGCAAGTCTTTGTCAAATAAATTATTTCTAAAGAAGATGCTCTTCAAGTTAGAAATGAAGGAGGGCGGTGATATGATGAAGCATATAAATATCTTCAATGATTTGATCAACGATTTGAACCGGATTGATGTTCAATATAGCGAGGAGGATCAAGCGTTATTGTTGCTTGCTTCGTTGCCCGATTCATATGAGCACTTTGTCACCACACTTATGTTTGGGAAGACTACTCTCAAGTTCAATGATGTAATGCAGGACATCATTTCTCACGTGGCCATGAAGAAGAAAAATGGTAGCGGTGGAGGTAGTTCATCTTCTCAAGGTGAAGGCTTGGTAGCCAAGGTTGGTGGTGGTGGATGAAGAGGAAGGTCGAAGTCTCGGGGTGCAAATAATCGGGGCTTCCAAAGGTCTCAATCTCGAGACATTATCACGGTTGAGTGTTTCAAGTGCCATAAAAAGGGTCACTTTAAACGGAATTGTCCGGAGTGGAAAAAAGATGATAAGAAAGGAGACGCTAGTAAGGATGTGGCCAGTGTTGCTACTTTAGAGGAAGGCGAAGAGGTTCTTACTTGTTTTTTCGCCGATCACGTTGATGGTTGGATTCTAGATTCCAGATGTTCATACCACATGTGTCCGAACCGGGAATGGTTTGAGGATTACAAGTCCAATACCGGTGGTGAGATTCTCATGGGAAACAATGCTACGTGAAAAGTAGTGGGAATCGGGTCGGTGCACATAAAGATGTGGGATGGGGTTGTCCAAACCTTAAGTGAAGTGAGTCACGTTCCGGCACTTAAAAAGAACTTGATTTCCTTAGGCGCACTCGATTCAAAGGGGTGTGTGATTCAAGCCGAGGGTGGGGCTTTGAAGGTCAAAAGGGGATCGATGGTGATTTTGTGCGGCACAAAATTACCGAACAATCTTTATAGATTGAAGGGAAATGCGGTAGTGGGTGGAGCGGCAGTCTCCACGGATCCTGAAATCGACAAGCTACAATTGTGGCACATGAGACTTGGTCACATGAGCCAACGGGGCATGGAAGAACTTCATCGGCGAAAGTTGTTGAAAGGGGTGCACGGATGCAAGCTCGGTTTTTGCAAGTATTGTGTGATGGGGAAGCAAACTCGAGTGCAATTCACTATATCTACGAACAAGAGTAAAGGGACTCTTGACTATATTCATTCTAACGTGTGTGGGCCTTCGGAGGTTGTTTCCATAGGCAGCTTTAGATACTTTGTGACTTTCATAGATGATTATTCACGAAAAGTGTGGGTCTACTACTTGAAGGAAAAATCGAAGGTTTTCGAGAAGTTCAAGGAGTGGAAAGCCATGGTAGAGAATCAAACGGGGAAGAAGATCAAGTATTTGAGGAGCGACAACGGGGGTGAGTATAGAGATGGTGGGTTTCTCAAGTATTGTAAAGATGCGGGCATCACAAGGCACTTTACCGTTAAGAAGACTCCACAACAAAATGGGGTGGCGGAGAGGATGAACCGCAACATTATGGAAAGGGCAAGGTGCATGAGGTTTCATGCCGGGTTACCGAAATCATTTTGGGCAGCGGCTCTTGATCACGCCGTGTATTTGGTGAATCGATCACCAAATTCGACTCTTGGTTTGAAGTGTCCGGAGGAAGTATGGTCGGGGCACGAGGTCGACTACTCTACTTTGAGGGTGTTCGGAGGTCCGGGGTATGCTCACATTCCTAGTGACGAGAGGACTAAAAATGACCCGAGAACTCGCCGGTGTATTTTCCTAGGCTATGGAAAAGGGGTAAAGGGGTTCAAGCTTTGGGATCCGTCTACGTGGAAGTTAGTTGTTAGCCGGGATGTGAGGTTTGAAGAGACATCCATGTTGAAGGCCAAGGATTTCCTAGAAGTTTCCGATGACGGTGGTGTTATAACCGTCGAGATTCCTTTGGTATTTCCGAGGTCATCAACCACCGATAGTGATAGTGCATCTACTAGTAGTTCAAGTGATTCTCAATCGGGTAATGACACGGTTGAGGTGGAGCCGAATGAGGATGATTTGGGAGAGGAGTCGGTTGAGGTGGAGGACACTCAACGGGTGGAGCAAGTGCCATCCATAGCACGTGACAGATAGCGTAGGGAGATCAAGCCACCATCTAGGATTGGTTGGGAAGAGGTCAATTACGCTCTCATTTCTAGTGAGGGTGATCCAACGACATACAAAGATGCCATTAATTGTGATGTCAAAGCAAGTTGGATGGGTACTATGTCGAAAGAGATGGAATCTCTACGAAAGAACTCTGTGTGGGAGTTGGTTCCTAAACCCAAGGGGCGACACATTATTAGCTCTAAGTGGGTGTATACGAAGAAAGAGGCAATTAACAAAATAGAAGAACCGAAGTACAAGGCAAGGCTAGTAGCGAAGGGGTTTTCACAAAAGGGGGGGATTGACTATGATGAGATCTTCTCCCCGGTGGTGAGGCATACTTCGATACGGGTGTTGTTGGCAATGGTTGCTCAATTCGATATGGAAATGGAGCAAATGGATGTGAAAACGGCTTTTCTTCACGGTGATTTGAAGGAGCTTATTTACATGGTGCAACCGGAAGGGTTCAAGGAAGTGGGAAAGGAAGATCATGTGTGCCGGCTTAAGAAGTCATTGTATGGGCTTAAACAGTCGCCACGATAATGGTACCTACGGTTTGATACCTTCATGTTGTGGGTTGGTTACACGAGATGTGATCATGACCATTGTGCATATTTCCGGGTTCTTGATGATGGTTCGTTTGTTTTGTTAATGCTCTATGTGGATGACATGCTCATTGCGTGTCGGGACATGTCACGGAGAACGAAGCTCAAGGTGGAATTGATCCGAGAGTTTGACATAAAGGATCTTGATGCGGCGCATAAGATTCTTGGTATGGAGATTAGATGAGATAGAAAAGTTGGCAAATTGTGGTTATGTCAGAAAAATTATATTATGCATGTCATCAGGAAATTTGGCATGTTGGATGCCAAGGCCACTTCTACCCCGTTACCTTCACATTTCGCTTTGTCTGCAAAGCAAAGTGCCTCTATGGATGATGAGTTAGAGGAGATGGCTTCAACGCCGTATGCTTGTGTCGTGGGGTGCCTTATGTATGCTATGGTTTGCACGAGGCCGGATATCTCCCAAGCCGTGGGTGTGGTTAGTAAGTACATGTCAAATTCGGGAAAAGAGCATTGGAAAGCAGTGAAATGGATTCTTTGGTATCTAAAGGGAACCAAATCTATGGGCATTGTGTTTGAGCGAAAGAAAGGGGCCGAGTTTGTTACGGGGTATGTGGATTCGGATTATGCGAAGGATCTTGATAAGCGGAGATCTACATCGGGGTATGTATTCACTATTGCTAGCGGGCCGGTATCTTGGAAATCCATGTTACAAGCGACAAGTGATTTGTCTACCACGAAGGCGTAGTATATGGCACTTACGAAAGCATCAAAGGAGGCGGTTTGGTTAAAGAGTTTGGTGAGTGAATTGGGGATGAAGCAAGAGAGTGTTCATCTTCATTGCGATAGTCAAAGTGCTATGCATTTGGCTAAGAATCAAGTGTATCATACCCGCACAAAGCATATTGATGTGCGGAATCATAGAGTTCGGGATTGGGTTAATTCCGGTGAGGTTTTGATTGAGAAGGTGCACACGGATGAGAATGCAACAGATTTCCTCACCAAGCCTGTGACTACGCAGAAGTTTAGGCATTGCCTAAAGCTTCTAAATCTCACTTCTTGTTGAAATTCGAGGAGAGGCTCCTCGGTTAAGTGGAGCCGCATTGAGCTTGGTAGATTTCAGGGTGATCTTCAAGCGGATTCAATGGTTTTCATTCCGAGGTTTTTGGTTGGATCATTCGGATCGCCAAGGTGGAGTTTGTGGTGTATTTTGACTCTCCGGTGGCTTCCCGTTGGTTCACGGTTGTTTTGGGAGAAAACCAGTTTTTTCTCGATATTTACAAAATTGCCACTTTGAGGAAAATCTATAAATAGAAGCTTATTTTCTGTTTTTAGTAGAGTGCTATTTTTTCTAGTAAGAGTGAACATTTTGTGAGTTTTCAAAGAGAAAATTGAGTGAGAGCTTCTTGTTTAAAGATTAGTTCTTGTGCTTGGTTTATGAGTGACTTTCTTGGAGAGATAAAGAGTGTGAGTGTGTAACCTTGTGGTTCCTCCAGTTATCAAAGAAAGAAGAAATCCTACCATTGTGGATGTAACCCTTGTTTGGGTGAACCACCTTATATTGTTGTCATTTCTTTGCTTTGATTGCTTGTGTATTCTTGTTATCCTACTTGTTGATTATTGATTGGATTCGTTTTGAGTTTGCACACTTAGTTTTCATTAGGAACAAGGTCTTGGGTATTTTTCGCACACCAAGTGTTTGGTAAAATTCCGAAGTGAGTTTTATGGTCTTGGTTGCTTAACATAGGACTGTTTTAGCGTAACAGTTGCTACTTGCGATTAAATCATTACAGTAAGAGGGTTAAAACCCCAAGGATTAGGCGTGACTGTACTGCAGCACCCTTCATACCCCAAAGCAGATGCTATCTTCATGACTAATAGTTACTCAAAATCTACACTTTCATATAAGGATGTGGTGAATAAAAGAGTTAACACGGACATTCTATTCGATGATGATAATTGTATGTGGTCTGAAGATGAAATGGATATTTCAATGGAAACAAACGAACACTTGATGGATCTAAAGTCAAACCCAGTTGAAGAGGAAGATGGCCCTCTGTGCCCAGTGGTTAAGATTCCAAAGAAACATATTGAAAAAATGAGAAAGAAATGGAATGACAGTGTCATAGTTAGCTTACTTGGTAGAAACATTGGATTCAAGGTTCTATGTGCAAGAATTCCCACCCTTTGGAATCTATAAGGAGATTATGAAGTCGTGGATTTAGAAGAAGGCCACTTCCTATTTAAATTTATGATGGAAGAGGATTATCATAATGTCTTAACTGGTGGACCTTGGATAATAAACAATCACTATCTAGTTGTCCGTAAATGGGTACCCAACTTCAACCCTCTGGAGATAAATCGGGTTACCCCTTCATTATAGGTCAGGCTTCCTCGGCTTCCAATTGAATGGTTTGATGAAAAAACTTTGTTCCAAAATGGGTCAAAGCTTGGTAGACCCATAAAAATAGATTTCAACTCAGTATCTTCAACTAGAGGTAAATATCCAAGAATCTATATAGAAGTTGAATTATCCAAACCATTGATACCATCATATAAACTTGATGGCAGGAAGTACAGAGTAGAATATGAGTTTTTACCATATATATGTTTTAAATGTGGAAAAATTGGTCATAAAACTGATTTTTGTCCACTCAATGACCACCACCAAAATGTCAAGCCACTGGAAAACACAACCAAAAATAGAGAAGGAGGAGATACTACAGTAGGGACAAGTAACGGCTGAAGCCCGTATACTTTTGACTCATTTGAGTCTAGACTGTATAAGAGCTCATCTAGTTTGGAAATTGTGACAAAATAGTGTCCATCCTAGAAACCAAACAGCTTCAGAGATTGGGTTGCTTCTTCTTCCATACATCTTGTGATGATCCTGAGACTATAGCCATCACTCACACACTTAGAATTTTATTCTTGCATATCATATTGCACCTCTATGTGTATTAATGCTGTGAGTGTGTTTAAATCCCTCAATTTGATTTTTAATAATTTTTTTGGGAATTTTAAATATATTTTAAACAAGGTTTTATTTAATTAAAATTTGATTTAAAAAGTCTTGGGGTTAATATATAAATATGTATTGTTGTGTTTATTGGCCTAAAGTTACTCTGGGTAGAAACCGAAAGCGCTAGAGACTCTAGGGTTGGCTTTGTAATTATTTTGGGATGCGCGTTTACATTCGTCCTCAGGCCAACACTTGCTGTTCTCTGATTGGCCCTAGGTGTGTTTCTTTACAGAGACATACCATCGCTTGTTATCAGCCCTTGGATCAACCCTTATCGATGGCCTGCATGTCTTTTGAGTGAATCCCCGTGTAAATCCTTAAGCCAATCACATCCTGTTTAATCCACCGCCTGTTGTGAGCCCTTGGATTGCAGTCAAAGGAGCTTGACTCAATCTCAGCCATTGTTTTTGAACGATGCTCTGGAATCTTCCTCTCTTCCTATTTAAAGGCCTCCCATCTCAGCCTTCGAAAGCTTTTGCCATTTTGAAAAGTCTCAGAGAATAGAGAGAGAGAGAGAGAGAAGAGAGAAGAGAGAAGAGAGAAGAGAGAAGTTAGAGAGAGAAACCAAACCCTAGTTAGAAACCCTTACTTCGTCCAAATACTTCTCAAGCCCAAACTACTTACCTCTCCAGAAAAAAACACCATAACAAAATAAACACCATCCTTAGTGTTTTCTTGAGTTTATGAGAGTTCTGGTTGAAAGATCTTGGGTTGCTGAAATCCTTGTGTTCATAAATCTTATTTCCAACTTAGACATAGACTCAGATCTTGTTTCTGGTTCAATAGAAATCATAGATCTGTAGTTTTGCATGTCATAATACACTTAGTTGCATTTATTTCTCATCTTGAGAATTTCGTTGTTGATTGTTTTCTGTTAAAACATTTTCTTACTTCAGAATCAACAATAGATGTTTTTCTATTTCTGTTTTTACAAAACTTAACCTGACCTAGTTGGATTCGCACTTGGAGGGTTCTCAATCTCCATAATATTTTCAAAAGTGATTGAGAAAGGTCTTGACCGATTTCTTAAGCAAGATCTCCGTGGAATCTGGGTTATTTTGAAAGGTCAAAAAGGTTCTTGGTTTTGTAAGAAAGAAAAATAACAAATACACTGCATATAGACTTTATATGTGATTTGTTAGGATCGTCTGTAACTAATAAGTGTGTGTGTGTGTGCATGCATGTGTTTTAGAACAGTATTCACAAACATCTTCACACTACAAACACTGAAAGTGTTGGCTATAAGATTTGGTGAACATAAGTCGACATAAAGTGCTGAAACAAAGAAGAGTTGACAAACTGAGACAACTACATCAACAAACAAGATCTGCAGAAAAGTTAAGGACGCCAGAGGGTACAATCCTGAACTTGTATAGATTTGTTTTTGTGTGCATGTTAGTTAAATAGGTTGTAACTCGCATATTTGTTTTAGTGATTGTTTTTGTTTTACTCAGTAGAGGGAGTCGTGGATGTTTCCTCAAGGTTGAGGTTTTACCACGTTAAAAATCCTGAGTATCAATATTTCTACATCTTCTCATCCCATTCTGATGTGTGCTGAGTTTAAAACATTTTAAACTGTTTACTAAAACTTGTTATCAAATCTTGTCCATATCTCGTACATATTTTTTGTTAACACATCTTGTGTTCAAAATCAGTTTGATTTTAGTAAAGAGTTTCTTCAACAAACTTTCGGAGTTGCTTAAATAGTTTATTTTCATAAACGGCCTTGGCAACGTTATTTCAATTGGTATCAGAGCTTTTGGTGAACTTATTTCAAAAAGATCCTGAGTTTCTGAAAATATTTTCTCAAAATCAATTATGGACGAGAAAAACGAAAGATATGGTAACTTGACCAGACCCCCAGTCTTTGATGGAACCAATTTCTCTTACTGGAAAGTAAGAATGATTGCTTTCATTCAAGGAACCCTGGGAGATGATGTCTGGGATATTATTGAAAATGGATACTCTTATCCAACTAAACCAGCCACTGATGGAAGCAATGAAAGGATTAAGAAAATATTGAGTGAGTTTACTCAAGAAGAGAAACAGGTTTCTCGAAATAATAACAAAGGCAAGAACGCTATATTTATGTCTATTAACGAACATGAGTTCAAGAGAATCTCATCTTGTACCACTTCCAAGGAAGCATGGGATACCTTGATTACTGCCCACGAAGGAGACTCTAGGGTAAAGGCTGCTAAGACTCAGATGTTAATCCAACAGTATAATACCTTAATCATGTCTGAATCTGAGTCTTTCGATGATTTCTATATGAACCTGACTGATATTGTCACTAAACTTCATGCTAATGGTATAACTTATGATAGACAAGAAATTGTCTCTAAAATTCTGAGATCATTACCACAGAAATTTGACAATAAAAGATATGCTATTGAGGAGATGTGTGATATAAATCTAACTCCTGAATTACTCAGTAGCAAATTAAGAACTGTGGAAATGGAATTAGAGTTTAAGAAACAATTGACCCACACTAATAGGAAACATACCAATTCCAATCTTAGCTTTACTTCTAAGATGACTAAGCCTGAGTTAAACACCCCTAGTAATGATTCTGATGAGGACTGTGACTTCGAAAGTCTAGATAATCAGATTGCCCTAATGACAAAACAATTTAAGAAAATTGTGAAATTTAGAAACAGTGTTGCAAATAGACAGGGCAAGTCTAATTATTCTACTCCTTCAAATCACAAACCTCATGAGAAACCTCATGACAAACAGAACAAGGACAACACAAGACCTCACAGAGACCTCAAGAAGACTGAATGCTATAGATGTGGTAAACTAGGACACATTGCTCAAGACTGTAGAGTTAATTTAAATGCCCAAAACAAACACTCTAGAGCCAACATCTGCAAAACCTGGGATGACTCAAGTGATTCTGAAAATGAGGAACCTGAGACATCTGATGGTTTTGATCCTTGTTTAGCCTTCTTTGCCAAAATCATATATAATGATGATATGCCTATGCTTGATAGTGAGGATGAGTTTAGTAATTCTAGTTCTGTTGCTTTGAATCATACTTTAACTGGTTTAGATGCTTTACTTACTGAGAACATTAATACCTCTTCCTCGGGGTGTGTGAGTCAAAGGGGAATCGATACTGATGATGTCAATGGGTGTGTGAGTTTAAGAAATGAAACCTTAGGGGTCACTTCACACACTTCACTTAGTGACTCTGACAATGATGATCTCCCAGACATCCACACTCTATATACTAAAATTCTTAAGAAAAGCACTAGACTAGAAAAGGTTGTGAAAGATCTTACCAAAAAGCTAGAGGATCTAAGCCTAATGGTAAAACTGAATGCTGAAGAGTATACTATACAATGCATGTCTCATGAAAGTGAAGTTAAAGTGTTTAATGAAAAACTAAAAACTTTGACTGAAGCTAATGAAATTCTGGAGAAAAAATACAAAGGAACATTATTAGAATTGGAACAAACAAAAGAAAAGACGGCAACTGTTTTCAAAAAATTTACCAAATTTGAAAAAAATTCTAAATGTTTTGAGGAATTCGTTGTTGAATCTAAAACCAATTCTGATGATAGAACTGGAATAGGGTTTTGCCCCAATTTAAAGACACAAGCAAAATATGTTGAACCTATCAAGTTTGTGTCAGGAGGCAAAAGACCTATTGAAACATGTCCAGACTACCATTCTCTAAAAACTAAGTTTGACCATCAAAACACTAACACTGGAGATGCAAGTTGCTCTAAGCATGAAAGTTTACCAAAGGGAAAATATGTCTGCCCCCCTATTAGGAAAAGTGAACCTGCTTTCAAACCTGTGCTACCTAGGAACAAAATTCAGCCTCAAAATTTCTCAAAACCTTTGTTTAGAGACTTTCCTAAGGAAAACCCAACTCTGAGCAATATTTATTGCTCATATTGTGATATATACGGCCACTCGTTTGATAATTGCTATGCTAGGAGACTGATTAAACCTGTCTACAATTCTTCCATATATCCTAACTTGAACTACTCTAGGAGGAGTCCTAACAACTATATCCTTCCCAGGCCACCAGACAAAAACTCTAACTATAGGAATAGAAGGACTAAACCTAAAAGGACATTTACTAGAAGGATTACCTGAAACTTTTCTAAATCAAATGCTCAGGAATTCAAATTTACTCAAAATCATGCGCAAAATGTTTTTCAACAAAAATCTAATGCTCGCAAATTTTATCAATTGAGAGAAAACAAGCGCAAACAGAAAACCAGAGCAATTTGGGTTAGAAAAGATGATCTAGAACCCCAGATGAAGTGTAATATTGTTGTTTCTGCTCTAAAAGCTGAACTTACAACTTCTGGTTGGTACTTGGATTCTGGATGTTCCAAGCATATGACAGGTGATGATACAAAACTTTTTAATCAAACCCACTTTGATGGTGGAAAAGTTGTTTTTGGTGATGGAGTATCATCCCAGATCATAGGCAAAGGAACTCTTAAAGAAAAAGGTCTTCCTGTTCTTGAAAATGTTCTCTTAGTTAAAGGTCTTAAGGCTAATTTACTTAGCATTTCGCAATTTTGTGATTCAAACTATACTGTCACCTTTTCAAAGAACAATTTCAAGATTTTAAATGAAAAGGGAGAATGCTTAATTACAGGATTCAGGACTCCTGACAATTGTTATACTGTCATGTCTAGTTCTGAAATCTGTAATGTTTCCAGAATGGATGACAATGAGATATGGCATAACAGAATGGGTCACATTAATTACGAAAATTTGAGTAAATTGTCCTGTCAACAAATAGTTAGAGGAATACCAAAAATTAAACCTATTCATAACATTGTCTGTGGTCCCTGCCAAGAAGGAAAAATTGTTAAAGCACCTCATAAAAGGGTTAAAGATATCCTTACCTCTAATCCCTTAGAACTCATCCATATGGACCTAATGGGTCCTTCTCAAACTGTTAGTCTTTGTGGACACAGTTATATTCTAGTTATGGTTGATGACTTCACCAGATTCACTTGGGTAGCTTTCTTAAAACAAAAATCCGATACTTTTCAAACTTTTTTAAAGATTCTTTTACGGATTGAGAATGAAAAAGACACTCAAGTGAATAGAATCAGAAGTGATAGAGGTGGTGAATTCAAAGACACTGGTATTGTAGAATATTGTGACTATAATGGTTACAAACATGAGTTCAGTGCTCCTAAGACCCCTCAACAAAATGGAATAGCTGAGAGAAAGAATCGAACTCTTCAAGAGATGGCACGTGTCATGCTCCATGCTAAGAACTTACCTAAGTATTTTTGGGTAAAATCTATTCGTACATCTTGCCATCTTATTAATAGGGTCTATCTTAGAAAGAATTCGAAACAAACCTCTTATGAACTTTGGTACAATAAAAAGCCTAATCTTAAGTACCTTAGAACCTTTGGTAGTACCTGCTATGTTTGCAAAGATAGGTAACACTTATCTAAATTTGAGAGTAGAGGAGATAAAGCCATATTCTTAGGTTATTCACCTAACACTAGAGCTCATCGAGTGTATAATCTTCGCACTAAGACCTTAATGGAATCCATAAATGTAATTGTTAGTGACACTACTGTAGAAAGCAAGACTAGTGAATTAACTATAGAAGAAGAGTCATCAAATGTTTTAGAAAATGACTCTTCTGAAATAGATAATTCATTACCTATTGAGTCACCTGAAGTACCTAACTGGGTTTCTAAAGATCATCCCATAAACAACATAGTTGGTAACCCTAGTGAGCCAGTACGTACAAGATCCCAACTTAGAAATTATGCTCTCTATGCATGCTTTGTTTCTCTCCTAGAACCAAAGAATGTAAATGAGGCATTGAATGACACTTACTGGATTTCTGCTATGCAGGATGAACTTTTACAATTTATCATTCATGATGTATGGTATCTTGTTCCACGTCCTGATCACAAAAAGGTTATTGGTACTCGTTGGATTTTCAAAAATAAAACTGATGAAAATGGGATGATAATTAGAAATAAAGCTAGACTAGTTGCTCAAGGTTATTCCCAAATAGAAGGACTTGATTTTAATGAGACGTTTGCACCTGTTACTCGTTTAGAATCAGTTCGTCTGCTTCTTGCTATAGCTTGTCACATGCATTTTACATTATATCAAATGGATGTTAAATCTGCGTTCCTTAATGGAATACTTGCCGAGGAAACCTATGTAGAACAACCTAAAGGGTTCATTGACCCTAATTATCCTAATCATGTATTTCGGTTGAAAAAGGCTTTATATGGTCTTAAGCAAGCTCCTAGAGCTTGGTATGAGCGTCTGTCCAGTTTTCTGCTGGACAAAGGTTTCAAAAGAGGTGGAAATGACCAAACCTTATTTGTCAAACATTTTGGCAAACACATTACTATCGCTCAAGTCTATGTAGACGATATCTTATTTGGATCCTCTTCTACCTCAGAAGTAAAATCTTTTGCTGAAATTATGAGTAAGGAATTTCAGATGTCCCTTATGGGGGAGTTACAGTTCTTCCTAGGTCTCCAAGTCAAACAACAACCAGATGGATTGTGTCTTTCGCAGACTAAGTACGCATTAGAGATAGTTAAGAAATTTGGCCTCGAGAGTGCTAAAAATGCTAAAACGCCTATGAGTACTACAGAGAAATTATCTAAAGATGAAAATGGTAAATCTGTAGACTCTACCTTATATCGTAGTATGATTGGCACATTACTCTATCTGACTGCCTCGCGTCCTGATATCATGTATGCTGTTTGTGTTTGTGCGCGTTATCAAAACAACCCCAAGGAGAGCCATTTAAACGTTGTTAAACGCATAATTAAATATGTTAAATGCATAATTAGCTGTTGTGCCCAATTATTGTGGCTTAAACAAATGCTAAGTGATTATGGTATTTTAGAACCCACACTTCATCTCTATTGTGATAATCAAAGCGCGATTAATATTTCTAAGAACCCGGTTCAACACTCGCGAACTAAGCACATTAAAATAAGACATCATTTTATTCGTGAATTAGTTGAAACCAAGGAATTAGAAATCAATTATCTTTCTACTGATCTACAACTTGCAGATTTATTTACCAAACCTCTTGATTATAATAGATTCATTTCTTTACGTAAATCTATTGGTATGATTTGTGTTGAGTAAATACCTGCCTTATTTTCCAAGTTCCATCCCTTTGTCCATTTGAGACAAAATGGGGGAGAAATTTGAGTCTATAGCATATACTAAAAAGCTTGATCTCAGTAATTCTTTGCAGGTATTCTTCTTGTACAATCATTCTTTATTGTAATAATAGGATGTTAAAACTGTATATAGTTGAGTTATGTAATTTTTGCTTTCTAGGATTTGGGTAGATAGAACTTTTATAGGAATAGGATTTTCTTATTTGTTGTCACCCTACGAGTTTAGAAGACTCAAAGGAGATTTTGTCTCATATTTCCAAAGGGGGAGATTGAAGCCCTTATACTTTTGACTCATTTGAGTCTAGACTGTATAAGAGCTCATCTAGTTTGGAAATTGTGACAAAATAGTGTCCATCCTAGAAACCAAAGAGCTTCAGAGATTGGGTTGCTTCTTCTTCCATACATCTTGTGATGATCCTGAGACTATAGCCATCACTCACACACTTAGAATTTTATTCTTGCATATCATATTGCACCTCTATGTGTATTAATGTTGTGAGTGTGTTTAAATCCCTCAATTTGATTTTTAATAATTTTTTTGGGAATTTTAAATATATTTTAAACAAGGTTTTATTTAATTAAAATTTGATTTAAAAAGTCTTGGGGTTAATATATAAATATGTATTGTTGTGTTTATTGGCCTAAAGTTACTCTGGGTAGAAACCGAAAGCGCTAGAGACTCTAGGGTTGGCTTTGTAATTATTTTGGGACGCGCGTTTACATTCATCCTCAGGCCAACACTTGTTGTTCTCTGATTGGCCCTAGGTGTGTTTCTTTACAGAGACATACCATCGCTTGTTATCAGCCCTTGGATCAACCCTTATCGATGGCCTGCATGTCTTTTGAGTGAATCCCCGTGTAAATCCTTAAGCCAATCACAGCCTGTTTAATCCACCGCCTGTTGTGAGCCCTTGGATTGCAGTCAAAGGAGCTTGACTCAATCTCAGCCATTGTTTTTGAACGATGCTCTGGAATCTTCCTCTCTTCCTATTTAAAGGCCTCCCATCTCAGCCTTCGAAAGCTTTTGCCATTTTGAAAAGTCTCAGAGAATAGAGAGAGAGAGAGAGAGAGAGAGAGAAGAGAGAAGAGAGAAGAGAGAAGAGAGAAGTTAGAGAGAGAAACCAAACCCTAGTTAGAAACCCTTACTTCGTCCAAATACTTCTCAAGCCCAAACTACTTACCTCTCCAGAAAAAAACACCATAACAAAATAAACACCATCCTTAGTGTTTTCTTGAGTTTATGAGAGTTCTGGTTGAAAGATCTTGGGTTGCTGAAATCCTTGTGTTCATAAATCTTATTTCCAACTTAGACATAGACTCAGATCTTGTTTCTGGTTCAATAGAAATCATAGATCTGTAGTTTTGCATGTCATAATACACTTAGTTGCATTTATTTCTCATCTTGAGAATTTCGTTGTTGATTGTTTTCTGTTAAAACATTTTCTTACTTCAGAATCAACAATAGATGTTTTTCTATTTCTGTTTTTACAAAACTTAACCTGACCTAGTTGGATTCGCACTTGGAGGGTTCTCAATCTCCATAATATTTTCAAAAGTGATTGAGAAAGGTCTTGACCGATTTCTTAAGCAAGATCTCCGTGGAATCTGGGTTATTTTGAAAGGTCAAAAAGGTTCTTGGTTTTGTAAGAAAGAAAAATAACAAATACACTGCATATAGACTTTATATGTGATTTGTTAGGATCGTCTGTAACTAATAAGTGTGTGTGTGTGTGCATGCATGTGTTTTAGAACAGTATTCACAAACATCTTCACACTACAAACACTGAAAGTGTTGGCTATAAGATTTGGTGAACATAAGTCGACATAAAGTGCTGAAACAAAGAAGAGTTGACAAACTGAGACAACTACATCAACAAACAAGATCTGCAGAAAAGTTAAGGACGCCAGAGGGTACAATCCTGAACTTGTATAGATTTGTTTTTGTGTGCATGTTAGTTAAATAGGTTGTAACTCGCATATTTGTTTTAGTGATTGTTTTTTTTTACTCCGTAGAGGGAGTCGTGGATGTTTCCTCAAGGTTGAGGTTTTACCACGTTAAAAATCCTGAGTATCAATATTTCTACATCTTCTCATCCCATTCTGATGTGTGCTGAGTTTAAAACATTTTAAACTGTTTACTAAAACTTGTTATCAAATCTTGTCCATATCTCGTACATATTTTTTGTTAACACATCTTGTGTTCAAAATCAGTTTGATTTTAGTAAAGAGTTTCTTCAACAAACTTTCAGAGTTGCTTAAATAGTTTATTTTCATAAACGGCCTTGGCAACGTTATTTCAACGGCTATATCCAAAATACTATAAATGGGGTTAGAGAGATGACCAGTGTAATGACCCCATTTTCTTATGCCAATATATAATTGTCTTCTTTCAATTTCGTCACACTTACTATCTAATAATGATATATTATTACATATATGATATTCCGAGTTCTTAATATGACAAAGCCCATTTTTAAATTTGAAGAATGAACGGTAAAATGGGTCAGATTGAGATTTTATGGCACATCCTAAGCTAAGTGATAAGTTTTAGGGTAGAAAATGTAACTTTATGAAACTTTAGGGACTTGGTTTTAATAAAGAAATTTTTAGGGTACAAAATGAAATATAAAAAGGGTCCTTTTTGTAAATAAAATATTTTCAGGGACCTATAAGAAATATTTAAAATATATGGTGTGAAATTACCAAAATACCCTTCAGGTCCGAAATGACCCTTATACCCTTAATACCAATCCACCTCATGCTCGACACCTCATGCTCGGTTTTGACACCTCCACCGTACACGTGTCATCGTTAGAGGAGAATCCAAAACACGTGTCGTCGTTAGAGGATAAGCTAAAACACGTGTCGCAGTCCGGTGAAATAAGACTGCAAGACGCCTCCGTTATGCGACACGTCAACGCTGACTCCCATTATAAAAGCTTGGTCAGCATGGACATGTGTCAACCGGGGGATATCTTTGAAAAACTATAAATAGGGCCTTTGGGGGATCATTTGAAACTCACACCAATTCCTTGAGAATTATAGAAAGAAATAGTGAGAGAAAGTGTGAGAAAGTTTAAGAAGAAGTTCTTAGGGATATTCATCTTAAGGTAATCTTAATGTTATAATGCATCTTTATAGTTTTAATTTATTGTTTTATAGCTTTACTTAGTAGTTATGCTGTTAAAATACAATAAAGAATTCATTAATCAAAACTTAAAATTTAGAACAAATCCAAGTTAATTTTATAAACTTGTTTGAAATTATACGCTTTTAAAAATGATTCTTTTTAAAGAAATTGCTCGTTATTATGGAATCCCAATTAAGTAATTCCAAAGTCAGGCCCGGTGAAGTTCTGTCTAGATGAGATGGTATTTAAGTGGTGCCCCTGTTACCCTCCATCTCTACTGGGAATGAATCTGGAAATGTTCTGTCTAGATGAGATGGTATTTAAGCGGTGCCCCTATGACCCTCCATCTCTACTGGGAACCGACTGATGAGGAAAGACTATGAATTGAATTCTTCAATTACGATCAAGGAGTTTTAAAAGTTGACAAATGAGGATTCAGTAATCCTTTAAAAGAGGAAGTTATTATTAAAGTATAGTATAAACTGGACCTTAGAACGTGTACTTAAATCTTTATCAGATTAACGTGTGATCGAAGACTCACTACCAGTAAATTTGACCTCCATTTTGGGTGAGTACTCTATGCAATTTCTTGCGCATTTTGATTATATTATATTATGCAAACTATGTATATTTTGTGAAATGCTTTTATTCTCAAAATGCATCTCATACCGATGATTCCATCGTTTGTTATATGTTTATATCTCTCCATATAAACATTTGATTTGAAATCTGAAATTATTGATTCGGCCTATGGAAACTCTCTTACTATGTTGGCCTTGACTACCGGGTGGAAATATTTGGGTGGTACCTTCCCAACTGGTTTATCGCTTGTGTGCCCTAAATAAGGCGTTGTGACGAACTAGTTCGATTGACCCTCAACTACTGGGGTATAAAACGGTAGAAGAATACTGTATTAGAGTGTACTTGGCCATTAAAATGATATGATTGAAAGAAAAAGATATCACATTTGATTTGTTGCATTCTTCTTATTCTGAGCTATCCAATTGTGATATATATAATTTCATTTCAAAATTATATCTATTTACTGCAAGTTCCTCTCCATATATGTATATGCCTTCTCTTTTGACTTGAATAGGTATCTATTTTCCGAAAACCCTTGAATGTTTGGAGATTGAACCTCATTCGGCTTTTAGCTGATGTTCTATAAATAACCATTTTTCAGGGAACGTTTAGGCTCACAGATGGAATGAAAATGGACTATATTGAAGATTTAGCTTTTAGAGCTCTTTTTGTAAAATGTTTATTTAGAGCATGTCTGGCTCTCTTGTAATAAGGTTTAAATTTTCTCTTAAGTTGTAACCCGTTGTTACTTTTAATATATATGAAGTTTCCTTTAGAAAGCTCTGATGACGTAATTCCTTTACTTTCAGTATTTTACGATTCATAACCATGTGATAATATATCCGCTGCATTTATTTAAGGAAACAATTAAATCGGAATATTTTTTGCCTTGGTGGCATGTCAAGACACTCATTCCCTAATACTATTTTGGGTCGGGGTCATGACAACCACTGTTGCTGACGTGGAGAAGGGGAAAGCAGGATTTGGACCATGGATGTTAGTCCAACGTAATAGTAGAACTGTTAATGAAAAAAACAAAGTTACTCTAACTGGAAATAAAGGAACATTGGGACTCAATCGGTTTGCAACCCTAGATAATGATGGAAATGAACTACCACTTGTGGGTACGGATATCAATCAGGGAAAGGGAGGCACGGTATATAAAACACAATACACAAGAAGACAGGTGGAGGGTTCAAGCAGTAGTAACCATAAGAGTCTACACAAAACAAATGACGTGACAACAAATAAAGTCAGCAACAATGGTGTTAATTGTGATCAGATATCAAAAAGAAAATATCTTTTTGTGGATAAGGCGACAACAAGCAACTTAAACAGGGTCGTAATAAATGATAACCACTGTAAAAAGAATGGAATAGCTGAACCAGCGGCAGCAGTCAACCCCTCATATCACGGGGCTGATAACTCAAGAAATGGTACAACTGTAAACGAAAGCATGACGGTAGGCAGGTTAAAAAAAACGATGGGACTGCTATAAACACTAACTCGCCTGGCTCAAATAAAACTACATATAACACAAAACCACAAAATACTCAACCACCAGACCCTATACCCATCAATCATCCTAAAAATGGACCTCTCTTTCCCCCTGGCCATGCTCGGAGACGTGCAGATACAGAACACGAACCTCATAACAGGGGAGGCAGTTATCAACCTAATGGGGGAAGTAGAGGAAGCTGCAATATTTCAAGTGAACTGGAAAATATCCAAAGTCAAGATACTGGTCAACACTCTGGAACCATTGTGGGGGAAGGAGTGGACTACCACAACAATTATGGAGGCGATAGATAGCAGTATGGAAGTGCCCAGGAAGTTGCTAACAGTTGCAATCTGAACATTGAGGAGGTAAACACTTATATTCAACATTATTCATCAATGGTAGCGATTATTTGGAACTGTAGAGGGGCGGACAAACCCCTTTTCAAACCTACAATCATTGAACTCTTCAACATCTATAAACCAGATATCATGGTTATTGTTGAAACCCACATCCATATTGATAATCTGACTGAGTTTTTTAGAAACCTTGGCCTCACCAATAAAGAGGTCTCTGAACCCGTGGGAAGATCAGGGGGAATTTGGGTGACTTGGAACCCTTTGACCATTAAACTTGAAACCCTCTCCATTACTAGACAAGCCATTCATCTCTTGTCTACCAAACAAAACTACGGCGAGTGGTTATTTTCAGCAATCTATGCCAGTCCTCACCCCCGATTGAGGAGAAAACTGTTGGACAACTTATTTGAAATTTTAGAAAATATTGATATCCCTTGGCTTGTAGCTGGAGACTTCAACGATCACATTAACGATACTAAAAAAAGAAGTTTCGGAAAAAAGGTGAGAGATAAGAACAACAGAGCATTCCTTGATAACATAAATAAATGCAAACTCACAGACCTGGGCTGCTCTGGACCAAAACTCACATGGACTAATAGCAGTAAGGGGATGGAGAATACTCTAGTTAGATTGGACAGAGGCCTGGCTAACGCTGAATGGTGTCTAAACTTCCCGAATGCGGGAGTAGAAAATATTCCTCGAACTGCTTCTGATCACTGCCCTATCATTATCAGATTTGAAGGTACTATTCATAACTATTATGTTAGTAGGCCTTTTAGATTGTTAGCTTGTTGGTTTGATAGACATGACTTTAATGACATTGTTAAAATAAGTTGGAATAATTTGGTTAACCTACAGACCAATCTGAAACAATGCTAAAAAAACATTAGTAATTGGAACAAAGTCACCTTTGGTAATTTTTTCAAAAACAAAAAAAGTATTCTTCGTCGCCTTAGTGGTATTCAAAAAGCCCAGGAGAGTGTGTATTCCCATAATCTTAACACACTTGAAAATCATCTTCGTAACGAGTTTAACACTTTAATTAAACATGAAGAGAGTTTATGGAAACAGAAATCAATAATACAATGGCTAAATGAGGGCGATAGAAAAACTAAATTTTTCCATACATCTACAATTATTAGACGTAGAAAGAATCGGATTAGTAAACTCAACATCAATGGGGACTGGATTGATAATAATACTGCTATTTCAAACAATTATAATTAGTACTTTGGAAATTTATTTAAAGCCGAGTTTAGCTACGACATTCAAAGCCAAATTCGTAACTTGGACAATATAAGATTTATTGATGATGATAATATCTTTTTAACTTCCCCTATAACTATGAGGGAAGTTAGAAAAGAAAATTTTTGTATGAAAGCGCTCAAAGCACCTGGCCCAGATGGGGTTCAACCATTATTTTATCAACATTTTTGGATCACCATTGCGATGAGCCTATTCCAATTCTGTCAAAAATGTTTTCATGAAAACCTATTCCCTAGTGAGCTTAATAATAGTTACATAACACTTATCCCAAAAATTGAGAACCCGGAAAATATATCACAATTTAGACCTATTACACTTTGTAACGTTTCATACAAAATTCTGGCAAAAAATCATTGTCGATAGATTGAGACCCTTTTTATGTCGTAATATTAGCCCTCAACAAGCCAGTTTCCTTCCTCGCAGACAAGCGACGGATAACATTATTGCCACTTAGGAAATTATACACACGCTTATGAACATTAAAGGTAAAAATGGGGGTCTTATTCTAAAAATTGACCTTGAAAAAGCTTATGATAGGGTTGAATGGGAATTTTTAGAGGGAGTTCTTAATTGATTTAACGTTGAAAAAAACTTTTGTAATCTTATTATGAGTTGTGTTAAAAACACTACCACTTCTATCCTATGGAATGGCACCCCCCTCTCTAGTTTTAACCCCACTAGAGGACTTCGACAGGGAGACCCTTTATCTCCCTACCTATTTGTTATGTGTATGGAATACTTATCAGCATTGATTTTAGATAAGGTTAATCAGAATAAATGGAAAGGGTTAAAGGCGTCCCAATATGGGCCCACCATCACCCACCTCTTTTTTACTGATGACCTTATATTATTTACGAAAAATGAAAATAATTCATGTGAAGCGATCATGGACACCCTTGAAGAATTCTGCCATATCTCGGGACAAAAAATAAATTATTCCAAGTCCAAAGTGTTTGCCTCTCCCAATATCCCAAAAAAGGAATCTTTATAGAGAAGCCATGTGTTTGGAATGAAATGAACAAATGACCTAGGAATATACCTCGGTAGTAGACTTATACATAATAGATTGAATGATTCCTATTTTAAAGATATCATTGATAAAGTGCAAGAGAGACTAACGGGATGGAAAGCTAAATTTCTCTCACTGGCTGGTAGGAAAACTTTGATCCAGGCTGTGACTTCCACCATCCCAAACTATAATATGCAAACGGTTATGCTCCATGTTAAAGTTTGTAATGAAATTGACAGAATCAATAGAAACTTTCTATGGGGAGAGGGGGGAAATGATAACAATAATACGAAAAATATACATCTGGTTAATTGGGAAAAAGTTTGTAAACCCAAAAGTCTAGGGGTATTGGGATTGAGGAAATGTGCCATTAATAACCAAACCGCAATTACTAAACTGGGTTGGAAACTGGTTAATAATGAGGAGTCCATTTGGGCAAATGTTTTGAAGAAAAAATATAAAATTAATCAAAATCCTACATTGTGGAAAAAAAAATGTTGCTTCCCACGTCTGGAGAGGTATTCTAAAATGCCGTGAACATCTAACCAAAAATTTAAAATGGAATGTTGGAAATGGTAAGAACATTAATATCCTTCATGACTGGTGGGTGGGAAAAAAATGTTAAATACTAATGATCATTTTGGGATCTTGGACAATACTAATGTTGACACTCTAATTGATGGGGATGGGTATTGGGATGTTGCTATTATTGACTCTCAGTTCAACCTAAACACAAGGAATGAAATTATCAACATCCCTCTCCCTCGTACTTGTATGTGTGAAGACAAACCTTCTTGGAACCCAAGTAAAAATGGTAAATTCTCTAGTAACTCTTACTACCAATGTATTATCAAAACTATGAAAAAAACCACGTGGGGGAGATTTGGAAAAAATTATGGAAGCTCGGTTTACCTCCCAAAATTATCACGTTTTTATGGATTCTTCTACATGGAAAACTCATTACTAACGAGCAGTGCATGAGAAGGAATGCAGCCATGCTAGAGAGGTTTGGAACACTCTGAGTTTTGAACAATGTATTGATATTATCCCTACTTGTAGTTTCAAAGATTGGATTGTCCAAAATATTTGGGGTAAACCAGACAATGAGAGGTACAAAAGTTTTATTATTACATTGCGGCACATTTGGAAATCCAGAAACAATTACATATTTAATAAGATAAATGATTCCCCACAAACCGTTGCTCGTTCTGCTATAATTTTCGCTAACTATCTTTTTGAAGCTCAAGATAGCAAGTGTGAAAAAGTGAGTGGGGAAAACAAACTCTATATTGAATCTGAACCTATGCCTAATGCAGGAAACTTCATCATTCATACTGACGAAGGATTTGAGCATGGCAGCGGAATGGGAGAGTTTGGTGGAGTGGTTAGAAACCAAGAAGGAGAGTGGATAGTGGGATTTGCGGGAAAATTGCAAGGTACTGCTAGTCCCCTTCGTGCGGAGCTGGAGGGTATTTTCCACGGACTGAATATTGCCCTCAGAAAGAAATGGAAAAGTGTGTTCTTAAAAAATGATTGTTTAGAAGCCATCAACCTCATTAACTAAGAGACTGTCCACAACCATCTGTTGGCTAACATAATTGAAGACTGCAAAGACTTGATCAGGGACGTAAAGGAAAAAATCATCCATATACCAAGAGCTAGCAATCTCATGGCAGATTGCATGGTGAAAGGATTGGACACTATATATGTGGAGTTTGACAACGCACCTGAGATCCTGCTACAATTGATGGAAAGTGAAATTGAAGAGGAGGGTTTCTATTTTGTGTAATGCTGTAATTTTCATTGTCTTGTTTTGTTGGTTTGTTTTTCCTGTTTTCTACCAAAAAAAAAAAATTACTCGAAATCTAATGATTATTATTTTCTTGGAACTTAAAAGAGAAAAGGTGACATTATCCTTATTATACCTTTAATATAATTGTATTTAGGGATGTCAACAAAGTGGGTTTTAGTGGGGACTCCGCTCCTAATGGGGTATATTTGGGGAAATAAACGGGGTGGGTTCGGGGTCGGGCTTGAAATAAAAAAAAAACATCAAGTTCGGGGCGAGGTCGGATTTAATATACAAAAGCCATGAACCCACCTTGTTTAGTGGTATTATTACAATTTTACCCTTTTATATATATAAAGAGAGAAATAATGTTTAGGGTTTTCATTCTTTAGTCTTCCATTTCTCTTTCTCCCGCTCTCATTTCTCTCATTACTCTGCCGCTCACTCATCTCCCTCTCTCCTCTACTGCTCCTCTATGCCTCTGGCCACCGTCGCTCCAGTATGATACTGCTCTACTCTGTCATTTGTTTCCCTAATATTTGTTTCCCTCACGCTCCAGTAAGCTACTGCTCTCATTTGTTTCCCCAATATTATAGGATTTGTACAAAATTTGTGACATTTGACACTTTTGTATTAATTTTCTTTAACTTGTGTAGACAGACCCTACTGTTGTGCTTCGTAAGATCAGAAATAGAGATAATCATCTTCTTCGGACCACCATCATTTGAATCGTAAATGTGTATTGTGTAGAGTGTTTGGCCAAAAGCTTCTACCCTTCTTTCTTACTTCTGTGACAGTTTTGTATTTCGTTCTCTTATTTAAAATTATGGGACTATATGTAACACTCTTTTGTTCTATTAAAGTTCTTTAGTGTTTGGGACATATCCCTGTATGGATTTACATGGCTTCGTATAAATATTGTGGAATATAGCAATGCTCATTACGTATTCGAAGAAATGACTGAGCAACAATTAGGTTCTTCGTGTTAGTTATTCAATTCTATTAATACAGATTTGAATGATGCATGTGAACATATCATGTACTGGGGTTAGTTGTAAAAAAAATTACATAGTGGAAAAGTAGGAGTACTTGTAATTGACATAATAGAGATACTGGTAGTTTAATTGAAGTATTTTCTCTTAATATTAAGGCAGATTACTTTGTTGTTCCAAAGTTACATTTTTATGATATGTCCAAAACTGATTTGACAAAATAGTTATTTTTGACGGGATATATCTGATGTTATATGGGTTGACAAGAATACACATTTCCCAAAAATTGTGTATTGGCATTTAACATTCTCATTGAGAAACTTTATTAGTTCATTCTACTAATCGGGGTTGTTATGTTTCCACAGTTCTTGCTACAAATCGTGGTGGTAAATTGAATTTCGTATTAAAAACAATATCATTTTTCTCATATTACAAAAGTTAAAAAAATTGAAATTCGTTTGAAAAATTATATAAAACAAGATAAAAATATCATAAAAAATATTTTAAACGGGTTTTGGTCGGGTTCGGGGGGCCCCCCAGGGTTTATAAATGGGGCGGGGGCGGGGACGGGGACCGGGGTGGGGTAAACGGGGTCGGGTTTGGGGTGGGGTAAACGGGGTTAGGGTCGGATTTGACCAAACCCACCCCGAACCCGCCCATTAGAGGTTTTAACTCAGCATTTATTCATTTCTCTAAGTCATTCTCTTTCTCACTCCCACAATTAATAAAAATTCCTAGATGCCACATGAAAAAAAGATCAAGACAGAACTCGGATAAACTATATAGCAACAAAAATGGCATGTCACTCATATAGTGCAATTTAATAAAACTTGGGAAACTAAAAAGTTATATGCAAATCCAATTACCGTATTTCCTTTTTTTCAGTTTGAAGGGGATTACAGCTGTGATAGGACATCAAAATTCTTCAAGGCAAAAGATTTTGAGTACTCTACCGAGAGGGAGTTTGATGAAGAAAGTAAAGACACATGGGGAGCATTTTTTTGTTTGAGTATTGATTGTAGTGGTGCGAGATGTTGTTCAATGGAGTTTTACATACATATTATTTATTTCTCGTCCCTTAGATGTTGTGCCCACAAGCCAACACCAAACTACACACAGCGCTATTGAAACATTTTTTTCAATCAACAATGAGGATATTTGAGATACATTACACACCATAAACACGCAATCAACAATGAGGATATTTGTGATACGTTAGACACCACATATATGATCCAATAACACAACAGGAGAAATCAAAGACCAAGGGACTATTTTTTCTTATCGAAATAAATTTTCTTTAAGAGGTTTAAATAAAATTTATTAAGAAATACATCACACAACATGCTTTCAGACACCCCCTCATTAACCATAGTGGATCAACTGCCACATTCCTACTCTCGCCATCTAAGATGTAAATGATAACAGTTTACCTATGCGAGAACGGTGAAAATGAGAGCCCAATAACTTCTCCAGGAAATTCTTGGTATCTCGACGGCATAATAAATGTCTTTCGCATGGACCATTCTCCCAACTATTTGGTGACGCGACCCAGAATGTATTTCCAATGCATGCGAATTATGGCTCAAGTGTATCTCGACTGCTCCAATAAAATTCGAGAAATTCGAGTATTGAACTCAGGGACTAAGACGCAAGGCGTAACGATAACCAGGGGAGACGATTAATCTAACACTTAACTCACCGAATGGAAATGAAATATGATGATTTGGAGAATAACAATTAACTACTAAATTAAAACAATCTAATTAATAACTATGAATGCAAGAATGAAGAATTTTTTATTTGAACTATATGCGAGAAAAATAAGGTCGGGATACAATCCCCCCAACCCCTAGTAATTTTACTAAATATAAAACTAGTCAATATCTAAATAATTAATTTAAAAGAGACTTTAATCATTCCAAGAATTATATATATGAGGGAATCAACCCACACAATATATAACCAAGAAATAATATAAAGCGCATGATAGAATTATCAAAACGGGCGTCGCATACTCAAACACTCCGATTACCTAGGGAAAACGGAGTTAAAAGTTCTAAAACTGTGATTTTAATAATGATACATATTTAAGATTATTTATTTATTTATTTCAAGAACTTATTTTATATCCATGAAAAATACATAATGTTGGGTTCATGCTTCCCAACCATTAGAAATTAGCCTAGCATGTTTCTATGAACAAAATCAACAATTTTTACGTTACATGTAGTCATATTCAAGATTAAATTAACTTTAAACATGCAATGATCAATTTTTAACCTAGAAATATAAAGAAAACATGCATAAATTAATAGAACAAGATGTAGAAAGAATACGAACTGAAGCCCCCAAATTTTAATAAAAATTATTTCTTCTTTTAAAATTAAATATAAATTTCCTTAAAGTGCAGAATAGGATGGTTCAACACAACACCCAAATACTAAATTTTAATTTCTTTCAAATTAAAATTAAACTAAACAGAAAGTTCCATACAATTAATCAACAAATTATTTTCACTTAAACAACTTATTTCAACCCAAGTCCTAGAAATTTTCCTAACAAGATTAATTTATTATTCTATTAAGGCTAAACCAAATTTTATCAACTTAAAATTAATGACTTGGATTAAATTACTTAAATATTACCCAAATTAAGTTTAGCACTAATTAAAATGAGTAGTGATTTAAACCATATTTTATCTTTTAGTCCTAAGCATGAATCTACGTGATATAGCAAGATAAAATAAATCACAAACCACTATGCGGATGTACGAGGAAAATCCAAATGGGAAAAACCTCGGAGGACCCTAACCTTAAGTCCAGTAAGTATGGATTTATTATTATAAGACATATGACTTACTTCACACGACTCAATTCCGTCCAAGCCTTGACGCGTCTTCTTATAACTACCTTCGCCTAGTCGATAATCCCGGACTCCACCGAAATCTTGGAATCCACCAATGAGGCTTTTGGTCTCCGTCAACCCGCACCCGAAGCCTTTTTTCAAGTGGGAACACCACAACACGCAAACGAACTCCTTTTGGGTGGAGAAGAACCCAAACTCTCTTCTTTAATGGTGTAGAGATGAACCAAAGGTGACAAACCAAACTCGAAACAATATATATATATATATATATATATATATATGGAAATTTATTTTTTAAACAAAACTCAATGGGTGTATGTGTTTTCGAAAGATATTAAGTCATAGAAATCAAACACTCAAACATGAACTTTTTGGGTAAACATTTTTTGCTCTCTAGAGAATGAAAGAATCTCAAAACGTTTCTTAGAAAAATCTTGTTCCTACACATAATATGGCTGGTAAAAGTTAGTGGAACAAGTGGAAAACATGGGTGGTTAAAAAAGAAAACTGCTAAAAATTTGTCTTCCCACCAAAGTCGTTCGAACGAGATTTCAGAAGAAGAAGGCTAAAATATCGTTGGAAAAAGTTGTTCAAATGAGTTCTTAGAATGCACCATCGAATGAAAACACAGAAAACAATTGACAAATCTCGTTGGCAAACTTGTTCGAACGACAATCTCGTTCGAACGATATTTCGAACGAAAAAACAGACTTTCCAGAATTTCAATTTTAAGTCCAAAAACTTCTATTCAAAGTTCTAAAAGAATTTCTGAAAAGAAAAAAAGCCATTTTAAATTAAAATTACACCCATAATAAATATTCCAAGTCTCCTATATATATTAAATGCAATCATATCTTTTGGAGACAATGGAATCCAATAGTTGTTGATGTAGAAATAAGGCACTAAACATGGCAAAGGAGTGAACTTGACATCTTTGCCGCTACATCTTCAACTCAAACATGTCATAGGCTTGGATGCAAACAACTTCTATCCTATGACTCAAATTATTTTGTCCGAAATTGAGCCGACACTAGATAAGACTCAATTAGAAAGTTGTGTCCTTACAAATCTCCCCCTTTGGCAATTTCGGGACAAAACCAAACCAAAAATCCTAAAGGTCCGTCAAACTCGTCTAGACTCAAACATCCCACCCCAAAAAAATAAAATTACACTGACTCGACCCAAGGATAAGTAGCTTTGTCGATATAAAAATGCCTCTAGAATTGATTCCTTCACACTTAAGCAAACCATTAAACGCATAGGGAATATCAAAATATTAAATGAAATTAAACTAAATACTCCCCCTAAATTATTTATCTCCCTTTATCAAATAATGACCTACTTAAAGGTGACGTCTCCCCCTAAAATAGATCTCCTAAACTAAAGGTTTAGATACCATTTCTCCCCCTTTTTGTTTAGGAATAGATAAAGGATAAATAATGAAAACATTACTTATTTCTCCCTCTAATTAAAACAATACCAATTCTCCACCTCAAATCGAAACATGGGATAGAAAATATGGGAAAACAAGTAAAGACATGATGGTGCATAAAGTGATAGGAACATTAAAGCATATGGGTAACGAGAAAAAGTAACTAATCCACAACAAGAGTAATTAGATACTAACTTATGTAGCGATAAAAAATGATACCAACTCAAATGTATTCAACATAAGCATGGGATATCAACCAAAATTCACAACAAGATAGATACCAATTGTGAATTAAAAGCATAAATGGATTATCTAACATGGCAAAGACTCAAACGAAACAACATATTGTATATATGAATACATAATAGATACAAAATAAGCATAAGTACACATATATAGATATAAACACACAAATGGCACAAAATAAAATAACATGAGTTTTCCACACTCTTATAGTAGAAATGTGTCATATGTAAACGGAAGTGAAGGAGCGTGAAAAAGATACCAATGAATTAAAACCCAATCACTTAAACATGTTCCCAGAGTTCTCAGTTGATTGCAAAACTTTCTTAACTCAGATTTGGCCTTATGTGATAAGATAAATTGAACTCTATGAATAAACAAGCTCAATGCATACAAGCCTAGCATATTGATGATTCTATAAACCAATAGTGTCATGACAAGATAGCGCAATTAGGATACAAAGTCATTGTTCAAAACAATTAAAATACCATCCAAACTCCCTCAAAATATGCATATAATTCTTTTGAATGAATATATCAAACTAAACAAAATAGGCCATGGCAAATATTTTTATTTTAATGTCATAATTTTCTTTTAGGCCTTTGGATCACGTATTTCTTTTAGGTCCATTCCAAACGGTGGCTTACGCGCAAAGGATAATTTTTTCTTTCGGAGACCTTCCCTATGCACATTCAAATATCATTTTTATCACACAAATCTCACGTAAAATGGAATTAACATGCACAAATCCTCCTAGGTCACAAGATATGTAGATGACTAGATTGGAAGGAGAACACCTCACAAAGCTCAAATATACATTTGAAGTTAAAATTTCAAAAGAACTCGTGCATGTGTGTGAAAAGGCATATAAAAGCAAATCCATTAAGAAAGTCAAACTTAAACTACTCCATGTAACCATGACAAAGAACATTTTAAGGATTAAAAATTTTAACCAAAAGTTCTAGCCACATGGAAGCGAAAAGAAGGATTCAACACAAACATACGCCACAAAAGGTGTGTTAAATTAAAATAAAAAAAAATCTTTTTGAGTTTTTGAAATTTTGAACCAAACATACAAAAATATTTACTCAAAAGACAAAAAAAAAAAATTTGTATTTTTCATTAAGCCTAAATTACTCATAAGGTAAAACACAAATGATAAACAAAATCTTTTTGTATTTTTCATTTAATTCAAACTAAAATGAAAAGAATATAATACAAAAGATATACACAAATCATAATTCTAGCATTTGATTAATCATGGAGCATAGGCTAGAAAAATGACAAACAATCATACAACTAGCATGAAAATATAGCATAAAGAACCAAAGCTAGAGTATACAAACAAAGATAACACATTTAACCTTCAGATTTGCAAGGGAGGAAGCATGTGAAAGAAAATGAGAATCTAAAATCCTATTTTGTAAAGAAACCAAGTCGGGTCGTCTAACCCAAACTAGTGAAGAGTGGCAATCTCAGGATTTGGGGATCTTAGCTACCTCGATTAGCTTACATTTGTATTTCCTAGAAATTCTTTTAAGATCAAAACAAAATTTTCTAAGATGACCCTTTCAACTACAATGTGAGCAAGTAAAGACACGTCGAAAATTAGTACCTAAGGATTAACCTCTAGAAGGGTTCCTAGGAGATTATCTCAAAAAATTTGTTTTGGCTTTATTAGTGGGATCATTACAAGAATCGAAGCCCAAACCACAAGTGTCATTTTTTACTTGGATGGTTCCTAATATTTTATCTAATTTGGCGGACCTACATTCCAATCAAATTTGACCTCACTAGAGTCTCTTAATTTTTCTTCCAACTCTAAAATTCTAGACTCTAGAAAAACATTCCTCTGTTCAAACATAAGACGCTCCTTTTTCATTGATTCCATAAAACCTCTAAGGCTATCTCTTTCGCCTTATACATATTCAAGATTCTCCCGAAGAGCTCTCTCACGTGTCCTAAGGTCTTCTACTAAGGCACTGTCATCAACGACCTTGACATGTTTCTTTAAACTAGCTTCTAACTTCAAATTTTCTCTATTTAATTTAATAGATTCTTCATATAATTCTCTAAATGCAAATTGAAGTTCACTCGCATCAACCTCTTCATCATTTACGCTCGCTCTTTCTTCTTCACTCTCGCTACCATCATCTTTTTGGGATTCACAAACAAAGGCCTTGGAAGAGTTATGTAAATGTATATATTCATGGGAAGATTCATTATCGGTGCTCACATGACTTGCCATGAACGCGATAAAATTGGCTCAATGGAGGAATCGGGTCCCTCTTCCTTTTCACTTTCATCACTAAGGGTGGCATTATATGAAATTGGTTATTTTCCTTATCTCCTTAGTTTAGTGGGGCACTCTCTCACCCTATGGGCATAACCCTCACAACCATAGAACCTATTTGACTTTTCCCTATTAAGATTTTCATTATAAGTTTTAGGGATCTTTTTGGCTTTATCAGGCTTAGATTTTTCACATTTCTTATAATCATTTTTAAACTTATCTTTATTAAATTTTCAAAATTTTCTTGCAAACATAGCCATGTCCTCCGAGTCACTATCATTCTAATAAACCACAACTTATTTTCCCTCTTTTAGGGCTTTCAAAGCGATGCCCTTATCTATTTTCTTTTCATTTTTGGAGGGGAACATATCTAGTTCATAGGTTTGCAAATCACGTACTAATTCCTCAAGTTTGTTAGAGTGCAAGGTGGGTAAAAAAATTAAAATGATCACTTTAGGGATATACCTATCAGGTAGGGACCTTAAAATTTTCTTTACTACACGGTTATCAGGTATTTTCTCTCACAAATTAAAAGATGAATTAACTAGATCGTAAAGTTTAGCATAAAATTCATCAAAGGTTTCATTTTCAAGCATTTTGATGGTTTCAAATTGAGTGGTGAGGTTTTGGAGTTTAAAAGCCTTAATAACACTAGTTCCCTTGTGAGTGAGTTGTAGTATATCCCAAGCTTCCTTAGCGGTTTCACAAGTCATGATACGGAGAAATTCATCCGGTGTCACCGCACTAAATAAAGCATTTAAGCCTCGAGAATTAAAGTTAGCTAGTTTAAATTCATTCTCACCCCATCTATCTACGGATTTGGGGACATGCTCATTTTCTACCAACACATGTGGGTGGGGACCATCTGTTAACAACTGATAACCAAACCCTCTCATCTATAGACTTTAGTGCCAATTTCATATGCTCTTTCCAATACGCATAATTAGAACCATCGAAAACATGAAATTTTGAAAATGCAGAAAATTCCATTTTTAACAAGAACACAATAAAGGACCTTAACGCGATAAATTAGCGCTCTGACTCTGATACGAATTTGAAGCCCCCAAATTTTAATAGAAATTAGTTCTTCTTTTAAAATTAAATATAAATTTCCATAAAGTGCAAAATAAGAGGGCTCAACACAACACAACAACTAATCAACAAATTAATTTTGACTTAAACAACTTATTTCAACCCAAGTCCTAGAAATTTTCCTAACAAGTATAATTCATTATTCCATTGAGGCCAAACCAAATTTAATCAAATTAAAATCAGTGACTTGGATTAAATTAATTAAACATTACCCAAATTAAGTTTAGAACCGAATTAAACATGAGTAGTGATTTAAACAATATTTTATCTTTTAGTCCTAAGCATGCAACTAGGTGATATAACATGATAAAATAAATCACAAACCACTACGCGCCGATGTACGGGGAAAATCCAAATGGGAAAACTCTCGATGGCCCTAGCCTTAAGTCCACTAAGTATGGATTTATTATTACACGACAGATGACTTACTTCACATGACTCGATTCCGTCCAAGCCTTGACGAGTCTTCTTGTAACTACCTCCGCCTAGTCCACAATCCCGGACTCCACTGGAACCTTGGAATCCACCAATGAGGCTTTTGGTCTGCATCAAGCCACACCCGAAGCCTTTCTTCAAGTGGGAACACCACAACACGCAAACAAACTCCTTTTGGTGAGACAAGAACCCAAAATCTATTCTTTAATGGTGTAGAGATGAACCAAAGGTGCCAAACCAAAATCCAAGCAAGAAACATATATGGGAACTTGGAATTTAAACAAAACTCAATGGGTGTATGTGTTTTCGGAAGATATTAAGTCATAGAAATCAAACACTCAAACATTAAGTTTTTGGGTAAACAATTTTTTCTCTATAGAAAATGAAAGAATCTCAAAAAGTTGCTTTGAAAAGTCTTGTTCCCGCGCATAATATGGCTGGTAAAAGTTAGTGGAACAAGTGGAAAACATGGGTGGTTAAAAAAGAAAACTGCCAACAATTTGCCTTCCTACCAAAGTCGTTCGAACGAGATTTCAAAAGAAGAATAGGCTAAAATCTCGTTGAAAAAAATCGTTCGAATGAGTTCATTAGAAAAAAATATCGAACGAAAAAATATAAAACAATTGACAAATCTCGTTGGCAAACACGTTTGAATGACAATCTCGTTCGAACGACAAATTTGAACGAAAAAATTGACTTTCCAAAATTTCAATTTTAAGTCCAAAAACTTTTATTCAAAGTTATAAAAGAATTTCTGAAAAGAAAAAAGCCATTTTAAATTAAAACTACACTCATAATAAGTATTCCAAGTCTCCTATATATATATTAAATGCATTCATACATTTTGGAGACAATGGAATCTAATAGTTATTGATGTAGAAACGAGGCACTAAACCTGGCAAAGGAGTGAACTTGAATCTTGGCCGCTACATCTTCAACTCAAACATGTCGTAGGCTTAGATGGAAATAACTTCTATCCTATGGCTCAAATTTTTTTACAAGAATTGAGCCAACACTAAATAAGACTCAATTAGAAATTTGTGTCCTTACACGAACTTTATTATTGATGAATAATATCCACAAATTTCATTAAAACTTGAAATATAATTCTTCTAGGATTTTTGCCTCCGTGTAGTTCTCTATTATCTCTCTAAATGTTCCCTACTAAACCTGGAATGAATGAAAAATAAAGCTATTACGATTTTTCTTAGTGTTTAGCTTTTGCACAACTCTTATTTTTAAAAGGCAAAGGATGAAATTTTGCCAGCTCACTGACCAGTTCGGATTGGCCTACTATAAAAGGGGCAAACCTATTCACAATCCTAGTACCGAGGCTAACTTTTCTTTTAAAACCGACCGATTCCCTTTTGGGAGACCAAACCAGTTCGCATCCTGATTTTTTCTTCTGTCTTCCTTCAATTCTCCTCATCTTTTTATTTTCATAACTTCACAATGAGGACTCGGATTTCAATGTCATTTTTTCCTACGCGCTCGTGAGCTCATTAAATTCATCTTATCTTCAGTTTTCACGTCTGGATTCTAGCTGTTTAATTATGATTTTTTCCTAAAGTTTACTTATTGATTTTCAATCTTCATTTTGATTTCTCTCTTACTTTGTAGTGTATCGAATATCTATAAAAAGTAAGAGAAATGCACAAAACATGATGTACTCACAAGGAATCATTAGTAGGAATGATATGAGATAAAATCATAAAATTTACATATCCCTGGATGATAAATGTAACTAAATTATAAGGATAAATTTTATCACCCCCCTAACTTAGAACTTTTTTATCATGAGCAACGTAAAAGAATCATTCAAGTTCAGACACTTATACAAAAACATATTACTTGGAATATAATGATTTTTGTGGTAAAGCGATTGCATTTAGAGTATTTAATCATATGTTAAATCCCTACGCTACCCTAGTAGGACGAGTGGTGTCCTGTCACAGTTTGTAGTGAATATACCCACAAAATTCATTTCTTGACTCAAAGAAAAATCAAAATAATTAAAAATCGTACAATCCAAATTCCAAAAAAAAAATCACTTTTAAATTCCTATTTTATAGTCTCATTTCATAATGTGTGTGTAAAGAGAAAAATCAAATCGTTAATGTTCATTGATTGAACATCATGTTACTTTTCAAAAATTCATTTTGATTCAAATTCTCACGGGATTCTCTCCCAAACGAATTACTCGGAACATGGCTAATTCTTTTGGTATGCGTGATATTAAGAGTAAATGTAAATGAACATAAAGTCAAGCGCACACATTGAAAGGAAGAATGTTTTATCGGTGAAATGATCTCATCATCAAAGTGCTAATAATGGAAATCGGAAAACGTTTCCCTTTTTATACACGAATTAATCTTTCTCATTATCTTTTGGTATCTTAGCTCCCCACGCGATAATTAATTAAAAAAATTGGATTTGGTTAAGAGTTTTTTGGGGTAAAGTGTACTGGGTGAAAATTGGGAAAGGATGGTAAAATCGGAGTTGAGAAAATTACTTAGATATCCATTAGTGCTTTTCGATGCTTTTGCTCATTTTTCTCATCTTTTTATATTTTTCTCATTTTTCTTTATTTTCTTGCTTTTTTTTGTTAAGCATTATCTATGTTTTTAATGCCCCATTATTATGCACCATTCGGACTTTATTCCATGAATTTCTCAATTTCAACAACCCTGGGCTAAATAGGTTTTTCAGGTTAAGAAACGAAAAGGGAAAGTTTTCTTAGGCTGAAATTGGTTTGCAAAGAATGATTTTCTTTTCAAATTTTTATGGCTAATATTTTTGGGTGACAAACGAGGGCCTAACTTCATTATTCGAATTATCAACAATTTTACCATTAGCACCTTGAGATTAATTTAATTTAGAGATTTAATTTGTCAATGTATTCGGGGAAAAAATTTCACTAATCTCCATAACCGATCAAAACAAAAAAAATTGAGATAATCAACGATTTATTTTATCGCGAAAATGAACATCGAGTTAACCACTAACTCAAATTGAATTAAATTCTCTGAATAAATGATAGGCTCGAAATCTCATTAAGTTGTCAATTTTCCATCAATTTCTATCTTTGGTTAATTTTAGGCTTTTGTGCATTTAATGTTTATAAGATGAAACTCAAAAATAGGAATTTTAGTGATGTTGTTAAAAAATTAGGATTCCATTATTTATTTTGAAGAAAAAATATTTTTGACTTTTTTTTTTTGCGATTTTTCAATTTTTGAGGAAAATTTTGAATTTTTTGGATTTTTGAAATTTGTGAGATTTTTAAAAGACGCATGTGTACCCCCCCCCCCCCCCCCCCCCCCCCCTTAACTTAGGCTTTACATTGTCCCCAACTAAAATCTAAAGTAAAAGAAGAGTGCGAAATTACAAAGCAACAAATAGGAAAATGTGATATGTTCATTACTAGCATCCCTATGTTACAAATAAAGAATACATAGCATAAATGAAACTACTAATCATGAAAAACTAGAGCAACATAATCCATGGGACAACCAGAATAAATAGTCAAAAATCTAGCGGGAGGGACCGGGGGTATTAGGGTTTCTGGCATAAGGATCCTAAAAATAGCTGGGCAACTCGGCCCTCGGTCCCATTTTCATGCGGCACATCTCCATTTGGAGATGTGCCATCATGCCCGTATGTCGCCTATAGTCCAAAATAAACCCCTCAAGCCGATCTTTGATAGCATCTATGCACCGAGTGAACACTATCGAGTCTCGTTTATAGTGTGAGTCTGCCTCTTCAATGCACTACTCCTCTTCCTCTTCCATTTCCATGTCCTCCTCCACTAGTGGAGGTGGTGAACAACCTCTATTTGCCTCGCTCTCCTAGTAAGTGATGTTTTCCAAACGGCCATTCTTCATATAGCAACCCGTGGGTCAATCCATGTATCTTTGAGTAAGGATGTGATAAATTGAGTGTATGGAAAGGACACCTTGACGGTCCTATCGTAAGAGGCGTGTACAATTTTGGCATACATGAGCTCGCTGAGGTGGATGTGTGCTTCAGGATCGAGGAAGTGGTAAAGAAAACTTTCTTGGCAGAGTCGCATGGAGGAATTGTTGGAAGTTTGTAGAATGGACACGCAAGTGATTAGAAATTCAAGGCTTACCTCTCATCGAGCTCCCCCACCCAAAATGAATATCCAACCCAATGGCGATTTGGTGTAATCTAGGGAAAGAAAATAGATTTTTTTACTCTAGTTCCCACGGTGGGGTCGGCATATTTTTCGGGGGTGGGGACTATTTTGGCTTGTAATTTGTCGATTACTTATTGGCGCGTAAATGTAATGCGTGTACGGTTAACCCGAGCCTCAAAAGTGGAGTGGATTACTTTTACTAAAGTGTTGTAGAAATTACGGCACTCTTTGGGCCACACCTCTTCCTCTATGGTGGACAAGTAGAGACACCACCCGATGTGGCGAAATATGATGAGGATATCATGGGGCATATCATTCCATATGACTTTTCGCTCGATATGGAGTGTGCGAGCTATGGAAAAATGAATATGAACCCAATCTCGTTCTTGTATGGATCGGTAGATATTGACATCGGTATTCTCAACTCGAGTGTTGTCATATTTTTTAATGTTAGGAGCAGAGTTGGCCATTAGTTTGAACTTGATAATGATATTGCAAGATCTTGGAAGTGGTGGGGGAATGGAGGGAGGAAGCATAAATTTATAGGTGGTGAGGGTTAGGATTTGGTGGTGGTGGTGGTGAGGGGGAATGGTGGAGGAAGAAGAAATGGTGTGAATTTTGGGTGTTTTTTTTTGTGTGTGTGTGGGGTGAATGTTGGGAAATGAAGAAGGGGGGAAAAGGGAGGGTGTATGAATATTGCTGCTAGAAAAATCGAATCGGTTCGGACAAGAATCAAATCGGTTCACTTTTTTATTTATTCGACATGATAGTTGAACTGGTTCGACCCAGTAGTGAAGGACAGGGTGAACCGGTTCACAAATCTAGTATGCCCCCAAACTTTTCTTCTACCCCTCTAAAAAATAAAGTGTTGGAACTGTTCCAACTTAACTCTCAAACCATGAGCAATGTTTTTCTTGTCAAATTTTATATCCAAAGGTCTAAAAAACTCACCTCAAATCACCTTACGCTCTCACGTGTAGTGCAACGATGCTCCTATATTTTCTCGACTCGTAACCCACGGACCTATACCTAACCTAACCTACGAGACTCGATTTGTTACAAGACGAATCACCCTATAAACATTTGGGGTGGGATGACCTCTCATTTTAGCTCATTTGACCCCGTAAACGGGGTCTGACAACAAACTTATGTCGGCTTCCTCAATGAAAGCCGTAAGGTATGGCTTTAAGTGTTGTCAATTAACCTTAAATGTATCTCAACCTTTCGGATTCTTTAACTCTGTCTCACCTGAAGCACCCTATAATTTTTACTCACTTGATTCTATACTATATAGGTGCACATTTAGTTTGGAAATAGTGACAAAATTAGAGTCATACCCTTGCTTCCAAAGAACCTCAGACACTACATCAATGATCCTCTAATGGTCCCAAAAGGTAGTATACCAATACTACACCTAGGGTTGCATATTTAATTTTGCGTATATATCATTCTAGGTGTGTGAGTATTAATTCTCATCAAAATAATTTTCTAATATTTTTTGGGATTTATAAACATTTTTTAGAAATTTTTGAACATTTAAAATTTAGGTTTTAAAATGTTCTGGGCTGATTTGCAATATTTTTTAATTCCTAAAACCTTGGTTTAATAGAAACCAAAACCGACAAGAAAATGTGGGGTAGAAGCTGTAATTTTTGAAAAGCCAGAAACACGCATTTTATATGTAATCCAAGCCTTACACGTGTCTTCTTTATAACGACTAAGATTGTGTTTTTTCCTCCTCACATAACTGAGCTTTATTTTCAACCGTTGGATCAATTTCTTCGATGGCCTTCATGTTTTCTAACTCAATCCAAGTCATAAAAATTAGACCAATAGGAATGGTTTTAAAAGCGGTGCATTAAGAGCCATAAGATTTACACTCGTTTTGAAAGACTTAACCCTGGTCATTGTTTGAATAACTCGTTCCAGATCCTTCTATCGTCCAATATAAATAGAGACCATAGGTAATATGTTTACAATCTTTGGGTCATCTCTCTTTGAGAGAGAAAGAGAGAGAGAGAGAGAGAGAGAGAGAGAGAGAGAGAATAAAAGGAGAAAATAAAATTCGTAGCCAAACTCTTGCAAAAATTTCCTTAGGAGTTTGAGAGTTATTCTTGTTCATAGATCATTTCCTCTCTGGTTTTAAATATCTTTTCCAACCAGTCACCCAGTTAGATCTCATTTCTTTTTCATAGAAAGTTAGATCTGGTTCTCTTATGATAAAAATCAATTAGATTGCTTGAGTTTGATTTCTTTATCTAGAAATCATTATCTATTGGTGTTTTTGTACTAAAATGATTTTATTAAACGTTCTACCAACAAATACCTTTTTTGTTTTAATTTTTGAGAAAAATAAACTTCAAAGAATTTTCTGATCTTGAGACGTTTATACTTTCCAGTTAATATTTCACATTTTGTGAAAGAGATTTGTAAAAAAATAAGATAAAGTGTATAGGATCTTGTCTCTTTTTAAATAACAAGATTTTCACTCGATCTATCACTAAAAGGAAGTCTAGTTTTCAAGAAATTGAGATTTAGAATCTTGCATATCATTTTTTAGAAGAAATTTGTAATTTGTAGGAATATTGGTCTGTATAAGTGTGTGTGTGTGTGTGTGTGTGTGTTCATGCATGTGTTAGGCACAACACCATACTACACATTTCACATTACAACCCTAAAACAGTGTTGGTGGAGAGATTTTTGACATTAGAGTCAACGTAAAGGTAAAAGGAGAAAGAGGTGCAAAGCTGCAGGACAACTAGGATAACTTCAGAGCCTTTAGAGAAGTTATATTTACCTAATGGATCTGGTATAAATTCTTGACTTAGTATAGGTCTGGTTGTATGCTTAGTTTGTTAATAGTTTGTAACCTTATAACTCATTTTTAGTGGATTTTATTTTTGAGGTGTAGACACCTCCGTGGATGTTTCCCCAATTGGGTGGGGTTTTACCACGTTGAAATAACTGCGTACTTGCATATTTAATCTTCCTCTCATCCCTTCTGATCTTGTGCTGATTTAGAACTTGTTTAGTTTTGTTTTTCAAAACTTGGTCACATATAACTGAAATATCTCGTTCATACCAATTTTCATTCACATCTTGTGTTGGTAATTTTTTTTGTAAAAAAGAGTTTCTTAAACAAACTATTCGGAGACATTTAAACTGTTCTAGTCTTTTATTAAACAACTTAAGTGGTATTTTTCAATTGGTATCAGAGTTATGGTTTTATAAAAATCTTTTTAGATCCTTAGTTTCTGAAATTGTTTTTTCAAAACAAATAATGGACTTGAAATTTGAGAGATTATGTAAACTTTCCAGGCCCCCACTCTTTGATGGAACCAAATTCCCTTACTAGAAAGTGCGGATAGTTTCTTTCGTCCAAGGTAAGTTGGGAGACGATGTTTGGGATGCTTTTGGAAATGGATACACTTATCCTACTAAACCAGAAACAGGCGGAAGTAATGAAAGGATTAGGAAAATTCTAAGTGAATACACTAAAGAAGAGAAACATGCCTCACTTAGTAATAATAAAGGCAAAAATGCCATATTAATGTCTATAAATGAACACAAATTCAAGAGGATATCTTTCTGTACTACCTCTAAAGAAGCATGAGACACTTTAATGACTTCACGTGAAGGAGACACACGTGTTAAAGCTAATAAAACTCAAATGTTAATTCAGCAGTACAACACTTTGATCATGACTGTGACTGAGTCATTTGATGACTTATATATTAGATTAACACACATAGTGACTAAGCTACATGATAATGGAATAATTTATGATAGGAAGGAAATTGTTTCTAAAATTCTAAGGTCACTTCCACAAAAATTTGATAATAAGCACGATGTAATTAAGGAGATGGATGGCCCGAATTGAAAACTTGAACTCCTCAGTAGTAAGATAAGAACAGTGAAAATGGAATTGGAGTTTAAGAAACGGTTAACTTAGTCCCATAAGAGATTGTTCAGCTCTAATCGTGTCTTCTCCTCTAAGTTCACCAAACCTGAGTTCAATTTACCTGATATTAACTTAGATTCCGATGAGGACTGTAATTTAGACTATTTGGGTAGTCATATTGCCTTAATGTCTAAAAAGTTTAAGAAAATATTAAAATTTTGAAATAAGGTTGCAAATAGACAAGGCAAACCTTCTTATTCAAAGTTTTCTACTAATAGGCCTCATGAGAAAAGACAGGACAAACACCAGACTGATAACCAAAACAAAGGTGGAAAAGACCTTAAAAATATTGAGTGTTTTAGATGTGGGAATTATGACATATGGCCAATGATTTTCAAATTAATTTGAATAAAAATAACACAAACAATAGGGATAATTTGTGCAAGACCTGGGATGATTCGAGTGAATTAGAAACTGATGAGCCTAAGTCATCTAATTCTTTTTACCCTTGTATGTCATTCTTTGCCAAAATTATTTACACTGATGATAGGTCTATGACTAATACTGAATCTAATAATAGTATCTCTAATTATGCTATGCTGAATGATACTGTTCATAATAATTTATCTTCTTTGTTACTTTAGAATGATACTTATATAGAAACCACTAGTAGTTCGAATACCGTGTGTGAGTCAAGGGAGAATCCTATTGATGATGTAAACGTGTGTGTGAGTCCTAAAAATGAATCACTAGGGGAAACTACACACTGCACACTTAGTGACTTCGATAATGAGGACCTCCTAGACATTCACACACTATACCCAAAAACTCTCAAAAAAATCACTAAAATTGAAAAAGTAGTCAAGGACGTTACCAAGAAAATATAAGCCTAAGACAAATGGTCAAACAGAATGCTGAAGAGTACACCTCTCTATGTCTAGTTCATGAGAATGAGACTAAGACTTTCGTTCAAAAAATTAAAGAATTATCTGAATCAAATGAAATTATGGAAAAGAAATATAAAGGGGTGTTTTTAGAATTGGAACAAACTACAAAAAAAAAATTACAAAATTTGAAAATAACTCAAACTGCTTTTAAAGACTTTGTTACTGAAAGTAAAACCAATTTTGATGACAGAACTGGAATAGGATTTTGCCCCAATACCAACAAATAAACTAAAAATTTTGAAACTATTAAGTTTGTGTCCGGTGGCAAAAGACCTATTGAAACATGTCCAAACTTTCACGCCCTTAAAAATGATTTTGATTTAAAACAACAAATGATAGACATTGGTAAGGCCAGTACTTCTCAGCTTAATGTTGAACATAAGGCTAAATAAGTCTGTCCTCCAATAAGAAAATGTGATCCATCTTTCCAACCTGTGCCCTCTCTAAATAAGGATAGAGTCCAACCTTTAGGCAAATCCATGTTTACCAGCTTTCCTAAGGATAAGCCTCGTACAAGCCATCTTTATTGCTAATATTGTGATGTCTCTGGGCATTCTGTTGATGGATGTTTTTCTAAATGTCTATATAAAACGGTCTTTTGTTCACCTGTCTATCATAACTTTAACTACTCTAGAAAAGGTATAAATAACTGTATTCTTCTTAAGCAACCAGATAAGAAATCTAACTATCGTAATAGGAAGAAAATATCTAGTAATAAAAGATCATCAACAAGAGGGAATCCTAGATTCATGACTAAACCAAATTCTCAGAGATTTGAGAAAACTCAAAATTATGCTCAAAATGTTTTAGAAAAAAGTCTAATGCTCGCAAATTTTACTATATTCGATCTAATCAGCGCAAACATATAAAAACCAGATCAATTTGGGTTAGAAAGGATGAATTTATACCCCAGATAAGATATAATATCTTGATCAGTGCTTTAAAAGCCGAGCATACAACATCTGGATGGTATTTAGATTCATTATGTTCTAATCACATGACCAGGGTGTGACACCCCGACTAATTAAATATCGGGTAGCTACTCCTTTATTAAATTAAATCAAAATGCCAAGTTGGCTCAGTTAATAGCATCACTGTCGAAAGCATTTTATTATTACTAACCACCTAGTATTTAAAAAGTAAGTTGTCAAATTTTAATTAAAGTCTGATTAACATGCAGTACAAGATTTAAAGCAAGAATAATATCACCATTCACCATAACGAAATAATAGAATAACCATCACATGATATAAATAAATCTGGAGGAAAAACTCCTCACAACAAATCCCACAACTGAAATAAGTAACGAAGTACTGAATACTGAATTAATACATGCCAAAGTCTGAAAAACTGAAATGGAAATGTCTCTAATAGAATTTGGGCAACATGCCCTACAACTGAGTAATAATGAACATGGGATCCAAATGATTGAAGCGTCTAAAAGCAAATCCCTGTAACTTCCACAAACAGCTACAGCTCGTCAACGGAAGGAGAATCCTATGCGTGGTGTCCTTGTGGCTGGGCACCTAAAATGGTTTTACAAGAAAAGAGATTTGAAAGCAAACGGGTCAGAGCCCGAATGTGGAGATATTTTAAAAACCTGCAAGTGCTTTAAAAACATTTAAAACATTAAATGCAAAATACATGTTAGGACGTGCACTCACATGAAATTCTCACCTCTCGACTACATGTGCACTCCTAACGTACAATACCCATCTAAAATGACACAAACTCCTAGCTAAGTGACATCATATCTAGCTAGACTGTCATAGGTTCTACCCTTATTACTCGGTTCCCATTAACATTCTAACGTTACCAAAGAATAGGGGCTTTACCTAAACTCAGATTCTCAATATGTAATATATTTCACAATTGGTTAGCCCGTTTATGTTTTCTCAAAACAATACCATAATTTTATTCACAATATTGACATGAAGTTCCCATTAATTAAGTGTATATTATTCACATCATAAATATACAATACAAGCACCCCGAGACTAGCTGCGGTGCACACATACTCTGCTATCCATCCCGGTACATCACGTACATAAGGATTACATATTCCGAATCTCTCAGGAATAGTTCACAGATAACAACATCACAAATAATGGAGGCGAACACAGTCACATCACATGGATCACGCACATACCTGCGCTCCCACGATCAGCAGACTTATTAACATCCCAATAAGTCCTTCTCTGACCTATGTTCATCGAGGTAACCAGTCTAAATCCGGGCAACACAAGGATTAGAGGGCCCTAGGCGAACGCAAACCTCCCGTGATAGCAAGCATGGTAGGTATGTCATACACATAAAATCAATACATATATATACTACGTATGCGCACGTCTTAGTAATCACCATAATATATATTGGTAGATATCTCTTCTCGTACTGACATATAATACTACACCATTAATATGTTCCCGGCTAATATAATTTATTAGGCCGTCAATAGCTCACATCGTAATAGACACTCACGTCCTACTTCACATTTTCCCTTAGGTTCAAACTACACTTCTAGGTTTGACTCCTCATAATATCCCAAACATCCCAAATATATCAATCACTCATCAAGGAAAGGCTATCTCTACCTATACACAAGGTTACTGGGCACTCGGGATCAAAACAGGCTAAAAAGCCTAAACTGTCAACTCGTTCGAAGTCTCGTTCGAACGAGACTGTTCGAACGAGACTTCGTTCGAACGAACTGAGTCTTCTAACGAGATCTCGTTCGAATGAAGTGGGCTTTCTAACGAGATCTCGTTCGAAAGATCTTATCGAACAAACTTCACCCTCGTTAGAAGTCAATGGTCAACTCGTTAGAAGCTCGTTCGAACGAGCTCGTTCGAACGACCTAGGTAGGTCTTCTAACGAGTGGCCAGATTCAAGCCCAGAATTTTCTACTCGTTTTTCACCAATTTCTACTCCTCCATTCTCCTCTAAAATTCGTCCCAACAATGTTTTAAGGTCTCTAATCAATCCTAAACATATCAAGGTCACATACTAACGTGTTTTAAGGGAATAATTCATCCTAAACATCACCAAATCACAAGTCCCATCACTTTTCCCCAATTTTTTTCAAGAACATAAACCCTAAGATTATAAATCATCAATTTCCATAAATAAATCCGTTTTTATAACACATAAACTTATGATTCTCTTAATTCGATCTTCCAATAACATTTCTACATGCAAACCTATCTCCAAAATTTATTAACAACTCCAGTTTCATGGGTTTTCAATTATCTCCCAATTAATTATGATTATTGGATAGTCTAAGCATGGAAGAAGCATTTACTACATAAAAATGTAAATTAAACCACTTGCCTTTATTCAATCTCAGATTTTGATGACGATTTGATGAAGCTCTCTCTCTCTCTCCAAGCTTTTCTCCTCTATCTCTCTCTTTCCAAGCTTTCTTCTCCAATAGCTATGGTGGCTAGGGTTTGTTTTTTGGGAAAAATTAGAAACCTAAATTCTAATAACCTACGTAGCCGATTGGGTTAACATGGGTTGGTTAGTGGTTTAGTGGGTCAAATCCACATCAGATATAATTTACTAATTTTCGTCACTTTTAATTCTCAAAAATGCAAAATTACCAAACTACCCCTATATGTTGCCGGTATGGCCTAAAAATACCTCGGGACCCAAACTAAACCCCCGGCTAGTGTTTTCTGACTATCTCGACCCTTCCGGACGCGTTGGCGCACTCAAAACGACCATACGATTAATAGAATTTAATTTCACTTTTATAATTAAAATAATTATATCCTGACGCGACTGTCTCACGCTTCCCAATAAAATGTCCAAATTGTCGTATATCAATCTCACGACAAATTTCATAATTCAATATTCATATATCATCATATATACTCAATAGAGTCAAATACCAACTCACATTTCGCTAGTATGTTATCCGGATTAATTCCCAATTAATTCTCATTTAATTAATTAATCCCAAAAATAAATATCGCCAAAATACGGGGTATTACATACTTCCCCCCTAATAACAGAAAGTACCTGATAAAAACAACTCTGGATAACGTTCGTGTATCTCATCCTCGCGTTCCCATGTGGACTCCTCAACATTGTGATGTCGCCACTGAACACGCACTAACAGAACTATCTTTGATCGCAGCTTCCTCTCACTTCTGTCCAAAATAGCAATCGGCCCCTCCTCGTAGGAGCTATCAGGCTGTAGATCAATCTCCTCCAAAGTGATGTGAGAATGAGCCAAATCATCCCTGAGATATTTCCTTAGCGAGGAAATATTAAACACATCGTGAATCCGGTGTAAATGCTCCGGTAACCCGAGTCTATACGCAACTGGTCCAATCCGCTCAATAATAGGAAACGGCCCCACATACCTCGGTGCCAACTTCCCCTTCTTCCCGAAACGCATAATCCCCTTCATAGGAGATACTCTGAGCAAAACCTGGTCCCCCACTTGGAACTCCCTAAAAGATCTCTTCGCATCAGCATAACTCTTCTGCCGGTCTTGAGCTACCCGAATGCGACTCCGAATCAACTCAATCATTGCCGAAGTATCCTGAATCACTTCCGGCCCAAGTAGTTTGTTGTCCCCCACCTCTAACCAACATGCTGGTGAACGACAAGGCCTACCGTACAACACCTCAAACGGAGCCATGCCAATAGTGAACTGGTAGGAGTTATTATAAGCAAACTCTACCAGTGGAAGGTATTGCTCCCATCCACCTCCAAAGTCAATAATGCACATGCGTAGCATGTCCTCTAACATCTGATTTGTGCGCTCGGTCTGCCCATCGGTCTGCGGATGATAAGCCGTACTCAACCGCAATTCCGTGCCCATGGCCTCCTGGAAACTCTCCCAAAACCGCGAAACAAATATCTTGTCTCTGTCAGACACGATATTTAGGGGCACACCGTGAAGTCTCACAATCTCTGAAATGAAGAGCTGGGCCTACTGTCCCGTAGTGTAGTCAGTCCTTACGGGTAAAAAGTGAGCGACTTTGGACAACCTGTCCACAATTACCCAAACGGAGTCGTGACCCCTCTGCGACATAGGCAACCCCGTGATAAAGTCCATGGATATGCTCTCTCACATCCACCTCGAAACCTCCAACGGCTGTAGAAGTACTGTCGGTCTCTGATAATCCACTTTTACTAGCTGACAAGTGGTGCATTTCGAAACAAACACAGTGATATCTCTCTTCATACCGTTCCACCAATACTGGCGTCTCATGTCTTGGTACATTTTGTCCCCTCCGGGATGTACCGCGAACCGTGAGCCGTGCGACTCTGCCATCATCTCATGTCACAATTCCTCCCCTTCCGGAACCACCAATCTCCCATTGAAGCGTAATCCTCCGTCTGAGCTGACGGTATAGGACTCGGCTCCCTCTGCTTGTAATCGAACTATCTGCTCCTGACAGAACGAGTCATTATCCTGTGCCCGTACTACCTTCGTGACAATCTGCGGTGTAATGGTCATCACAGACATGAAAGATCGGGCCACTGCATCCTGGTGTCCCAACTCCTTCCACTTTGCCTTCCACACCCCTGCCACCTCATCTGCTGGCCTACGGCTCAACGCGTCTGCTACCACGTTATCCTTTCCCGGGTGATACTGGATGTCGAACTGGTAGTCTTTCACAAAATCAAGCCACCTACGCTGCCTCATATTCAACTCCTTCTGCGTGAACAGGTATTGTAGGGACTTGTGGTCCGTGAACAGTTGGAACTTCTCCCCCAAAAGATAGTGTCTCCAAATCCGTAGGGCAAATACCACTGCTGCCAACTCCAAATCATGAGTGGGGTAATTCTTCTCATGAGGCTTAAGCTTACGGGAAGCATAAGCTATGGCATGTCTCTCCTGCTGCAATACACCTCCAAGTCCTTGCAAAGATGCATCGGTGTAAACCAAATACTCAACTCCCGGTCTCGGCAATGCTAACACAGGTGTTGAGGTCAACTTATCCTTCAATTCATCGAATGCCAACTGGCAGGCATCACTCAAGATGAATGGCACACCCTTACGAGTCAGATGTGTCAAAGGACCTGCTATCTTCGAAAATCCCCAAATGAACCTCCTGTAGTATCCTGTTAGGCCGAAGAAACTATGAATCTCAGTCGGTGTCGTGGGCTGTCCCCACTCCCTCACCGCGGATACCTTCCCCGGATCAACAGATATTCCCCGGTCGGAAATAATATGTCCCAAAAACTGGACCTCCTTCAACCAAAACCCGAACTTCTCAAACTTTGCATACAACTCGTTCTGACGTAGTGTCTGCAAAACTTGCCTCAAATGCTCGGCGTGCTCCTCCTATGTCTGGGAGTAAACCAGAATATCATCGATGAAGACAATGACAAACTGATCTAGGAAATCCCTGAACACTCTGTTCATCAAGTCCATAAACACTGCTGGAGCGTTGGTCAAACCAAAAGGCATAACCCGAAACTCGTAAGAACCATATCTCGACAAGAACGCAGTCTTCGAGACATCCTCCTCCCTGATACGCAACTGATGGTATCCCGATCTCAAATCAATCTTCGAGAAGAAAGAAGCTCCTCTCAACTGGTCGAATAAGTCATCGATTCGAGGCAACGGATACTTATTCCATATCGTGACCTTATTCAACTCTCGGTAGTCCACACACAATCTCAGTGAACCGTTCCTCTTCTTCACAAACAAAACTGGAGCGCCCCAAGGTGAGGTACTCCTGCGAATAAAGCCCTGACCTAACAGCTGCTTTATCTGATCTCGTAGCTCTCGCATCTCTATCTGAGCCATACGGTACGGTGCGCGTGCTATAGGTCTCGTATCTGGCAATAGGTCTATAACAAAGTCTATATCTCCACTGGGGGGTAGGCCTATTATATCCCAAAACACATTCGAATACTCCCTGACAACTGGGATCGAATCTAAAGGAATCACAACCTCCTTAGAGGTATCCTCCTCTAGGTAATACAAATGAGCGGTCGAACCTCCCTCTGGGCGAGGCATCGCCACTACAAACATCTCTTGCCCCGGAATGGCAAAAACAATGCTCCCGCTGAAGCAATCAATCATGGCCCTATAAGCTACGAGACAATCCATACCGATAATCACATCGTGCACATGCATATCTAATACCAACATGTCTGCAGGTAATACCAAACCACCAATCTCTACCCCCACTCCCCGGCATATGAAGAATATAAGTGACCCATTCCCCAATGGTGAGTCGACACACGTCACTGTGTTCTTCCCTGTGGCTAACAACCCTAAAGCCTTCGCGAAATGTGTAGCTGTAAAACAATGTGTAGCCCCCGTATCAAATAATACCCGACCCATAGTGCCATGGATAGGAAGCGTACCCTCAATCGCGGCCGGTGCCTGTGTAACTGCTGCCTGGTGGACGTTATAGACACGTCCATACTGTAGCTGCCCCTGCTGAGCTGGGACTGCTGGAATGGGTGGCAATGCTGCCATCTGTGGCGGTGCGGGGAGAGCGGCTAGAAACATAGGCCTCTGCGGCTCCTGGCGAGCACCCTGCTGCTGCAGCTGTGGGGCCCTGCCCCTATCAGGACAATCGAGTCGTTTATGGCCAGTCTTGCCCCAAACATAACACTTCCCTGGGAAGTTCCCTCCTCTCTGCCCCTGCTATCCCCGGCCCTGGTGGCCGTTACCGTTCCTCCCTTAGCCCTGCTGGCCCTCCTGAAACTGCTGCCCATTCTGCCGCTGTTGGCCCTGATGGCCGTTTGGACCCTGATGGCCCTGACGGAAACCTCCCTGTTCGTGCCTGTAACTCCCTGATCTGAACCTCTTCTGATCCCCCTACTGGGAACCCTTCTCACCCTGTCTCTGCCCCTGAACAGATTGTGCCCCACAAGCACCATGTCCTCCAGTCCTGCCCTGTGGCTAGACTCTCCCGATCTCTTGCCCTCAGCCATATGAAAGCGGTGATCCTGGCAGTGTAACAAAGCAGCGTTAACCACATCAGAATAAGTGGGCAACGAAAGGTTCCCTAACAGATGCTGACGGATCCTCCATGTCAACCCGTCGGTGAATTTCTCAATCTTCTTCTTTTCTGTCGGTATCTCATCCGGAATGATATTCAACAGATTCGTGAACTCGGCCACGGTCTTACCCTCTTGCTTCAGATTCATCATTTTCCTTCTCATTTCCGTGTGAACAGCTGACGGAAAGTACTTGCGGTCGAACCGCACCCAAAAGTCCTGAATAGTGAGAGTATCCCTCTCCTCCACGGTGGTAATAGACTCCCACCACTGCAGTGAAGATCCAACTAGCTTGAAAGTAGCTAGCACCTTCTTCTGAACATTCGTGCACTCATACATCCTCAAGTGCCTCTGCATATCCTTCCTCCACAGGCTCGAGACTACCACATCTGAGCTACCTGCAAACTCTGGTGGATGCGCTTTCTGAAAAGCGTCACGTACACGTTCCCAAGCAGACGGGAATGCATTTTCATGTACTGGCGCGGCAACCGGCGCCTGAGGTGGTGCCTGCTGAACTACGGCAATTGCGGCATTTACCGATTGGGCTACAATGGCTGCAACCTCAGCGGCGTTCATCATGCCCTGAACTGGAGCGGGCTGGGATTCTGGCGTTGCATCCCTGGGAACTCGTCGTTCACGTCATGGAGGCATCTGAAATAGAATAAAGTTTATAAGTTCACAGTTTATAAACTTTAGATAGTTGAAGAACAAAGCATACACAAAAAGAGTACAACAGTCCTAAAATATAGGGCTCTATATCAAAGAAAACTTAGCGAAAATATAATAGCCGTACAAATCCTAAAGGACACTAAAACCTGATGCTCTGATACCACCTGTGACTCCCCGACTAATTAAATACCGGGTAGCTACTCCTTTATTAAATTAAATCAAAATGCCAAGTTGGCTCAGTTAATAGCATCACTGTCGAAAGCATTTTATTATTACTAACCACCTAGTATTTAAAAAGTAAGTTGTCAAATTTTAATTAAAGTCTGATTAACATGCAGTACAAGATTTAAAGCAAGAATAATATCACCATTCACCATAACGAAATAATAGAATAACCATCACATGATATAAATAAATCCGGAGGAAAAACTCCTCACAACAAATCCCACAACTGAAATAAGTAACGAAGTACTGAATACTGAATTAATACATGCCAAAGTCTGAAAAACTGAAATGGAAATGTCTCTAATAGAATTTGGCCAACATGCCCTACAACTGAGGAATAATGAACATGGGATCCAAATGATTGAAGCGTCTAAAATCAAATCCCTTTAACTTCCACAAACATCTACATCTCGTCATCGGAATGAGAATCCTATGTGTGGTGTCCTTGTGGCTGGGCACTTAAAATGGTTTTACAAGAAAAGAGATTTGAAAGCAAACGGGTCAGAGCCCGAATGCGGAGATATTTTAAAAACCTGCAAGTGCTTTAATAACATTTAAAACATTAAATGCAAAATACATGTTAGGATGTGCACTCACATGAAATTCTCACCTCTCGACTACATGTTCACTCCTAACGTACAATACCCATCTAAAATGACACAAACTCCTAGCTAAGTGACATCATATCTAGCTAGACTGTCATAGGTTCTACCCTTATTACTCGGTTCCCATTAACACTCTAATGTTACCAAAGAATAGGGGCTTTACCTAAACTCAGATTCTCAATATGTAATATATTTCACAATTGGTTAGCCCGTTTATGTTTTCTCAAAACAATACCATAATTTTATTCACAATATTAACATGAAGTTCCCATCAATTAAGTGTATATTATTCACATCATAAATATACAATACAAGCACCCCGAGACTAGCTGCGGTGCACACATACTCTGCTATCCATCCCGGTACATCACGTACATAAGGATTACATATTCCGAATCTCTCAGGAATAGTTCACAGATAACAACATCACAAATAATGGAGGCGAACATAGTCACATCACATGGGTCACGCACATACCTGCGCTCCCACGATCAGCAGACTTATTAACATCCCAATAAGTCCTTATCTGACCTATGTTCATCGAGGTAACCAGTCTAAATCCGGGCAACACAAGGATTAGAGGGCCCTAAGCGAACACAAACCTCCCGTGATAGCAAGTATGGTAGGTATGTCATACACATAAAATCAATACATATATACTAAGTATGCACACGTCTTAGTAATCACCATAATATATATTGGTATATATCTCTTCTCGTATTGACATATAATACTACACCATTAATATGTTCCCGGCTAATATAATTAATTAGGCCGTCAATAGCTCAAATCGTAATAGACACTCGCGTCCTACTTCACATTTTCCCTTAGGTTCAAACTACACTTCTAGGTTTGACTCCTCATAATATCCCAAACATCCCAAATATATCAATCACTCATCAAGGAAAGGCTATATCTACCTATACACAAGGTTACTAGGCACTCGGGATCAAAACAGGCTAAAAAGCCTAAACTGTCAACTCGTTCGAAGTCTCGTTCGAACGAGGCTGTTCGAACGAGACTTCGTTCGAACGAACTGAGTCTTCTAACGAGATCTCGTTCGAACGAAGTGGGCTTTCAAACGAGATCTCATTCGAACGATCTTATCGAACGAACTGCACCCTCGTTAGAAGTCAATGGTCAACTCGTTAGAAGCTCGTTCGAACGACCTGGGTAGGTCTTCTAACGAGTGGCCAGATTCAAGCCCAGAATTTTCTACTCGTTTTTCACCAATTTCTACACCTCAATTCTCCTCTAAAATTCGTCCCAACAATGTTTTAAGGTCTCTAATCAATCCTAAACATATCAAGGTCACATACTAACGTGTTTTAAGGGAATAATTCATCCTAAACATCACCAAATCACAAGTCCCATCACTTTTCCCCAATTTTTTTCAAGAACATAAACCCTAAGATTATAAATCATCAATTTCCAGAAATAAATCCGTTCTTATAACACATAAAATTATGATTCTCTTAATTCGATCTTCCAGTAGCATTTCTACATGCAAACCTATCTCCAAAATTTATTAACAACTCCAGTTTCATGGGTTTTCAATTATCTCCCAATTAATTATGATCATTGGATAGTCTAAGCATGGAAGAAGCATTTACTGCATAAAAACGCAAATTAAACCACTTGCCTTGATTCAATCTCATATTTTGATGATGATTTGATGAAGCTCTCTCTCTCTCTCCATGGTTTTCTCCTTTATCTCTCTCTTTCCAAGATTTCTTCTCCAATAGCTATGGTGGCTAGGGTTTGTTTTTTGGGAAAAATTATAAACCTAAATTCTAATAACCTACGTAGCCTATTGGGTTAACATGGGTTGGTTAGTGGTTTAGTGGGTCAAATCCACATCAGATATAATTTACTAATTTTCGTCACTTTTAATTCTCAAAAATGCAAAATTACCAAACTACCCCTATATGTTGCCGGTATGGCCTAAAAATACCCCGGGACCCAAACTAAACCCCCGGCTAGTGTTTTCTGACTATCTCGGCCCTTCCGGACGCGTTGGCGCACTCAAAAAGACCATACGGTTAATAGAATATAATTTCACTTTTATAATTAAAATAATTATATCCTAACGCGACTGTATCACGCGTCCCAATAAAATGTCCAAATTGTCGTATATCAATCTCACGACAAATTTCATAATTCCATATTCATATATCATCATATATACTCAATAGAGTCAAATACCAACTCACATTTCGCTAGTATTTTATCCGGATTAATTCCCAATTAATTCTCATTTGATTAATTAATCCCAAAAATAAATATCGCCAAAATACGGGGTATTACACGGGGATGATACCAAACTTTCAAATAAAGCTTGCTTCTCATGAGGTAAATTTTTGTTTGGTGATGGGGTATTAGCCCAGATCATTGGTAAAGGGACACTCTATGATAAATGATTACCTACTTTAGAAGATGTAATTATAGTAAAAAAGTCTAAAAGCAAATTTACTAAGTATGTTACAATTTTGCGACTCTAACCATATTATCACATTTTTAAAAAATAATTGCAAAATTGTAAATGAAAATGGTGACTGCATTATTACAGGCCTTCGCACTCCAGATAACTATTACACAGTTAATCTAAGTAATGAGGTTTGTAACATCGCCAGAATGGATAACAATGAGATTTGGCATAATAGGTTGGGTCACATAAATTTTGATAGCCTTGGTAAATTGTGTTCTCAAGAAATAGTTAGAGGTCTTCCTAAGATAAAGCATATATCAAACATTATTTGTGGGCCTTGCCTAGAAGGAAAAATGGTTAAGTCTGCACATAGGAAAGTCAAAAATGTGTTGATTACTAAAACTCTAGAACTCATCCATATGGACCTTATGGTTCCTGCTAGAACGGTTAGACTATGTGGCAACAGCTACATCTGTATGATGGTTGATGATTTTACCCGTTTTACTTGGATATCTTTCCTTAAACAAAAGTTAGACACCTTTTAAGAATTTCTAAAAATTCTCCTACGTATTAAGAATGAAAAGGATAGTCAAGTAAATCGTATTCGTAGTGATCGAGGTGGAGAGTTTAAAGACTTAAGATTAACTGAATATTGTACCTACAATGGATATCAACACAAATTTAGCGCTCCTAAAACCCCTTAGCAAAATTATATAGCTGAAAGAAAGAATAGGACTATTCAAGAAATGGCACGAGAAATGATTCATGCCAAAAGCCTCCCTAAGTAATTTTGGGTAGACGATGTGAGGACTGCCAGTCATATTATAAACATAGTCTATCTTAGGAAAGATAACTAATAGACACCAAAAGAACTTTGCTACGGAAAGAAACCTAACCTAAAATATTTTAGAACCTTTGGCAATGTTTTCTATGTATGTAAGGACAGATAAAATTTGTCCAAATTCGAAACCAGAGGTGATAATTCCATCTTCTTAGGTTACTCTCCCAATACTAGATCCTATCGTGTCTATAATAACTGTAGTAAAACCCTAATGGAATCCATTAATGTGATTGTTAGTGACACTAATGTTGAGAGTAGACCCACAGGACCAACTACCATGGATGAGTTTGAAAATATTTTAAATTGTGACTCTTCATAGATAAATGATCCATTACCACCTGAGATCCCCGAGGTTCCTAACAGGGTTTCAAAAGATCATCCCTTTAGACAATGTGGTTGGTAACCTTACCGAGCCTATTCATACAAGATCCCCGTCAAGTAATTTTGCTCATTATTCCTGCTTTGTGTCTCTCATCAAAATAATGTAAATGAATCCCTAAGTGACACCTTGTGGGTAAACCTATGCAGGAGGAACTTTTTCAATTTGTTGCTCATGACATATGGTATCTTGTACCCAGGTGAGAAAATAAAAAGGTTATTAGCACACACTGGGTTTTTAAAAATAAAATAGATGAGTCTAGGATGGTAATTAGAAACAAGGCTAGATTAATTACCCAATGCTACTCTCAGATTGAAGGGATAGATTTTGAGGAAACTTTTGCACCTGTCACTCGCCTTGAGTCTGTTCGCTTACTCTTAGCAATAGCATGCCATTTCCAATTCACTCTCAATCAAATGGATGTAAGATCTGCATTCCTTAATGGTATTTTAACTTAGTAAATCTATGTGGAACAACCCAAAGGGTTCATTGACCTTCACCATCTGAATCATGCCTTTTGACTGAAAAAATATCTATATGGTCTAAAATAGGAACCTCGTGCTTGGTATGAACGATTGTCTACGTTTTTATTAAATAAGGACTTTAGGAGAGGTGGTAATGATCCAACTCTATATGTCAAACATTTTGACAAAACTGTAGTTATAGCCCAAGTCTATATAGATGATATAATCTCTGGATCTACATCCTTACCCGAGGTTAAAAACTTCTCCAAAGTTATGCATGGATAATTTCAAATGTCACTTATGGGGGAATTACAATTCTTTTTAGGACTTCAGGTCAAACAAAATTCTGAAGGATTATTCATATCGCAATCGAAATACGCTTTAGAGATTATAAATAAATTCGGCCTAGAAAATACAAAAGATGCTAGGAGACCCATGAGTACTTCGATAAAAAATGTCTAAGGATGAACATAGGAAATCTCTTGATCCCACTGTTTATCATAGCATGATAGGAAGCTGACTATACCTAATTGCCTCTCGCCCTGACATTATGTATGATGTTTGTGTATGCGCTAGATATCAGAATGCACCTATAGAGAGTCATTTATCGTGCATTAAGCTAATCATAAAGTATGTTTAAGGAACTCTCAACTTAGGTCTTTGGTACACAAATAACACATCCACTTTTGTAATCGGTTACACCTATGCGGATTAGGGTGGGTGTTCCAATGACAGTAAGAGTACGTCAGGAGACTGTTATTACAAAGAAAATAATTTAGTAGGATGGTCTTGTAAGAAACAAAATTGTACATCGTTATCCACTCCAAAATCAGAATATATTACCGCATGAAGTTGTTGTTCGTAATTACTTTGGATAAAACAGATGTGAAAAGACTATAACATAATTAAAGATAAGTTACATATCTATTGTGATAATCTAAGGGCAATTAATATTTTACAAAATCATGCTGAACATTCTCGCACAAAACGCAATAAGATTCGATATCACTTTATTCGTGAATTTGTAGAATCCAAGGAATTGGAAATTATATATTTTCCCACGGATCTTCAATTAGCATATTTGTTCACAACGCCTCTATATAATTTAAGATTTGAATCTCTTTAGAAATATATTAGCATGATATATCTTGAATAAATATTTGTCATCACATAATATATCATCCGGTCATACTCATGTTTATAATTGATCTTTGAGGATATAGGGTATGGATGTTTAAAAAATGACAAAAGACACCTCCTATATCTATTTTCTATAGGAAATCCTTGATGTGACTCGTTGATGTTTATGCGTTGATATATATTTATCCTTATTTGCTTATGAATATTTGTGCATACCCTTTGTCCATATGAGACAAAATGGGGGAGAAATTTGAGTCCACTTGGACATCTTTTTGTTCACTTCAACTAAAATACTTGATCTTAGTCATCTTATTTTCAGGAATCAGTACCTCAATTACATCAGAATATTGTTAGGGTATTGGTATCTATTTAGTTGAGTAATTTAATTTTCTTTTTCTAGGATATGGAGAAGATAGATTTTTTGTATAGGAATATGATTTTCTTATTTTTTTTTTTGTATCCCTATGAGTCCTTGATGGCTCAAAGGATATTTTGTCTCATATTTCCAAACGGGGAGATTGAATAACCCTATAGTTTTTACTCGCTTGAGTCTATACTATATAGGTGCTCATCTAGTTTGGAAATAGTGACAAAATTAGAGTCATGCCCTTTCTTCCAAAGAACCTCAGACACTACATCAATGATCCTCTAATGGTCCCAAAGGTAGTATACCAACACTACACCTAGTCTTGCATATTTTATTTTGTATATATATCATTTTAGGTGTGTGTGTTAATTCCCATCAAAATAATTTTCTAATATTTTTGGGATTTTTTAATCATTTTTAGGAATTTTCAAACATTTAAACTTTAGGTTTTAAAATGTTTTGGGCTGATTTGTAATATCTTTTAATTCCTAAAACCTTACTTGGGTAGAAACCAAAATCGGAAAGAAAATGTGGGGTAGAAGATGTAATTTTATAAAAGCCAGAAACACGTGTTTTATGTGTAATCCAAGCCTTACACTTGTCTGCTTTATCACAACTAAGATTGTGTTTTTTCCTCCTAACATAACTGAGCTCTATTTTCAACCGTTTGATCAATTTCATCAATGGCCTGCATGTTTTCTAACTCAATCCAAGTCTTAACAATTATACCAATAGGAATGGTTTTAAAAGCGGTGCATTAAGAGAAACAAGAATTACATTCTTTTTAAAAGACTTAATCCTGGCCGTTGTTTTGATCACTCGTCACTGATCCTTCTATCTTCCTATATAAATAGAGACCTTAGGTGATACGTTTACAATCTTTGGGTCATTTGAATTTGAGCGAGAAAAAGAGAGGGAGAGAGAGAGAGAGAAGAGAGAGGGAGAGAAAAAGAAGAGAAAATAAAATTCATAGCCAAACTCTTGCAAAATTTTCGCAGAAAATTCCCTTGTGAGTTTGAGAGTTATTCTTGTTCGAAGATCATTTCCTCTCTAGTTTTAAATCTCTTTTCCAGCCTTTCACCAAGTTAGATCTCATTTCTTTTTCATACAAAGTGTATATCTGATTCTGTTGTGATAAAAATCACTTAGATCTGTTGAGTTTGATTTCTTTATCTATAAATCATTATTTGTTGGTGTTTTTGTACTCAAATGTTTTTATTAAATGTTCTACCAACATATACTTTTTTTGTTTCAATTTTTGAGAAAAGGAGACTTCAAAGAATTTTCAGATCTTGAGACGTTTATACTTTCTAGTTAATATTTCAGATTTTGTGAAATTAGATTTGTAAAAAAAAAAGAGAAATTGTATAAGATCTTGACTCTTTTTGAATAGCAAGATTATCACTCGATCTATCACAAAAAAGAAGTCTAGTTTTCAAGAAATTGTGATTCAGAATCTTGCATATCATTTTTTAGAAGAAATTTGTAATTTGTAGGAATATTGGTCTGTATAAATGTGCATGTGTTCATGCATGTGTTAGGCACAACACCATACTACACATTTCACATTACGACACTAAAGCAGTGTTAGTGGAGAGATTTTTGACATTAGAGTCGACGTAAAGCTAAAAGGAGAAAGAGGTGCAAAGCTGCAGAACAACTATAACAACTTTAGAGCCTTTCGAGAAGTCATATTTACCTAATGGATCTGATATAAATTATTGACTTAATATAGGTCTGGTTCTGTGCTTAATTTGTTAATAGTTTGTAACCTTGTAACTCGTTTTTAGTGGATTTAGTTTTTGAGGTGTAAACCCCTCCGTGGATGTTTCCCCAATTGGGTGGGGTTTTACCACGTTAAAATACCTGTGTACTTGCATGTTTAATCTTCCTCTCGTCTTTTCTGATCTTGTGCTGATTTGGAACTTGTTTAGTTTTGTTTTTCAAAACTTAGTCACCTATAACTGAAATATCTCGTTCATAATAATTTTCATACACATCTTGTGTTGGTAATTTGTTTTGTAAAATAGAGTTTCTTAAACGTATTGTTAGGATCCATTTAAACTGTTTTAATCCTTTATTAAACAACCTAAGTGGCATTTTTCAGCACCGTGGGGAAACACTTTCTTAATGACAAACATATCGGTCTACTTAGAACGTAACTTGTCGAGAAACAAGTGCAAGCGTGAGTTGTAAAGGAGCACCTTTTGACCGAGATGAAACTCTTTTCGATGGATATAATGAACTCATGCATGAGTTTCATTCATTCCTTAGAAATTTGGGCACTCTCATACGCATTGTTGCATATTTCTTCCATGTTATGGAATTGGAATTTTCGCACTTCATCGATTTTATCTAAGTTGTAGTTCAACTTATTAATTTCCCAATACGCTTTATGCTCTAGATCCACGGGCTTATGATAAGGATTGCTATAGACAAAGAGGAATGGGTACATACTGAGGGGTTCTTATAATTGATTCGATACGCCCATATTGCATCATTCAATCGAAGAGACCAATCCTTCAGGCTAGGATTGACAGTCTTCTCAAGAATGTTCTTCATCTCAAGATTTTCTTACTCGTCTTGCCCATTTATTTATCATTGATAGGTCGTCCCAACCTTGTGGACGAGACCATACTTTCTCATAAGTTTCTCAAATGACCTATCGTAAAAGTGATTACCACGGTCACTATTAATAGCCTTCAGAGCACCGAAGAAAGAAAGTTTTTTTTGGATGAACTTTATCACCACCTTATTTTCATTCCTTCTAGTAACTATGGACTCAACGCATTTCGACACATAGTCTACTGCGATGAGGATGTATAAAAAACCAAAAGAGGAAGGGAAAGGACCCATGAATTCGATGCCCCAGGAGTCAAATATCTCAATGAAGAGAATAGGGGTCAACATCATGATGTCACTTTGAATGATAGCTCCCATTCTTTGGCATTTATCGCATGATTTATAATAACCATTTATATCCCGAAAGATTATGGGCTAGTAGAGACCACTTTGAAGGATCTTAGTGGTCGTCTAATTCGTGAAAAAATGACCTCAACATGCTTCGGTATGACAAAAGAAGATGGTGCTAGAAATCTCTTCATCTGGCACACATCTTTGGATGATTGGTCCCGCACAATATTTGAATAAGTACTGGTCATCATAAAAGAACATGCACGACCAAATAATAAAATTCCTCTTCTCTTATGGTGTCCAATCGAGGGGAACGGACCCCATGACCATGTAATTCACTACATCCGAAAACCAGGGGAGAGAAGAAGTGGCATAAAATTGCTCATTCCAAAAGTATTCATCTATGGGTATGGGATCACTAGGAACGTTGGACGAAAGCCTAGACAAATGATCAGCTATGACATTTCTACTCCTTTATTATCTTTTATGGAAAGATTAAATTCTTGTAGGAATACAATCCATCTTATGAAGCCCGGCTTAGCATCCTTTTTGGAAAGGAAATACTTAAGAGTCGCGTGGTCGCTGAAGCATGTAATGGGTGAACTGACGAGGTAAGAGCAAACAATTTCTAGGGCGAAGACTAGCGTAGTAGTTAAGTTAGGGTCCGGTTAAGGGTGACCCCAACTCTTTCTCCGTAGTGGAGTAGTTAAGTTAGGGTCTGGTTAAGGTCCGACTAGCGTAGTAGACGAAGTGGGCCTTCTTATCCTTTCTTTTCCCCCAAAATATCCCTAATCGCGTAATTAATCGCTTCACACATAATCTCGAAAATAAGGAACCAACACGGCGCTTGCATGATGGGAGCGGAGACTAGCATGATCTTTTCAGTCTTTTAAAAGTTCCTTTACATTCTTCGTTCTACTCAAAGGGGGAATCCTTTACTATTAGGTTTCCTAAGACCCTAGCGATGACACTAAAATCCTTAATAAATCTACGATAGAAACCCGCGTAGCCTAAGAAAGAGTGCACGTCTTTTAGTTACTTAGGTGGGGAAAGATCGGTAATTATGTCAATTTTCATCCTATCTAACTCAATACCTTTAGATGATACGATGTGGACAAGAACTACGCCTTTGGTAACCATGAAATGACATTTCTCCTAATTAAGTACCAAATTTGTTTCTACGCATCAAGCTAACACCTTCTCAAGATTATCGAGGAAATAGTTAGAAGACGGGACGAAAATGATGAAATTTTCCATAAAACATCTAGTCCTCTCTGGACCATGTCACTACAAAGACTAAGGATGTACCATTGAAACGTCATGGGTGCATTACAAAATCCAAATGGCATACATTTTTAGGCAATCGTGACAAAAGTACATGTGAACATTATCTTTTCTTGATGCACTACGTCCACCTCGATTTCGTTATATCCGGGATAATCATCTAAAAAGCAATAAAATGGGTGGCTCAGTACTCTCTGTAGAATTTAATCAATAAATAGTAAGTGGAAATGATTTTTTCTAGTGTCGATATTGATCTTCCATTAATCAATGCAAATACGCCGCCCAGTGGTGGTATGTCTTGGGATAAGTTCACCCTTCGCATTCTCGACCACGGTCATCCCTGACTTCTTCGGGACGACTTGAATATGACAAACCCATTTGCTATATGAGATGGGATATATGATGTCGCATCCAATAATTTAATAATCTTCTCTCTCATGACATCTTTCATCGTGGGGTTCAAATGTCTGTGCATGTCCTTTTGAGGCCTCACGTCCTCCTCAGGGTGGATTTTATGGGTATAAATTATGGGACTTATAGCCTTTACATCCCTGACGCTCCAACCAAAATCACTTCGGTGTTTCCTCAAAATGGCTGTAAGATTTCCCTTTTATTCTTTACTTGGGCTCGAGGAGACAATAATAAGAAATGTATCATACTCTCCGAAGTAAGCACATTTAATATTTGAATGAATCATTTTCAATTTGAGGGTAGGAAGTTTCTCATCAGAGGAAATAGCGTGTAAATCCCTCTATAGTAGATCCTCTAATCAAGAGACCCAGCTAACATCACTCACATCCTCATCTCTCTCATTTCGTCTAACAACTCTCATATCTCTATCACCTCTCTCTTGAACTCGGTGTACGAACTATCGCCCTCGATCACCGTAATAAGACACACCTGTAACGGATCCCTCATTTTATTAACCTCAAAATGTTCTTGTACTACCTCCTCAATAAGATCCTTTTTTAACAACTAATCCGCATCACATATATGCTTGGTGATGTTGAAGATATTAGTCTCAAGTATCATATTCCCGTATGTGAGTTACATCTGCCCGTTTTGCATGTTAACCAATGAAATATTCTTAGCAAAGAATGGGTGGCCAAGGATTACGGTAACATGATGGCTTTAGGGAGAGGAGGGCTCTGTGTCGCAAATGACAAACTCCATCAAGAAGTAGAAAGTGTCGTCTTGTACTATCAAATGCTCAACAATAACCCGAGGTATCTTCACGAAAAAATTCACAAATTAGAGAGTAATTTTTGTGGGCTTAAGGTATCCCAAATCGATTTGTCTGTAAATGGAGTAAGGGATAATATTAACACTCTCCCCTAAATCTAACAACGCTCCCTCAATTTACTCTCTCCAATGGTGAATGAAATAGTGGGTCCATCCGAATCTTTATATTTTGGTAGGAGGTCGCTCAAAAGTACCGAACTTACATTTTGTGCTAGATATATTTTCTTATTTACATTTAGTCTACGTTTGACCCTTAGCAAGTCCTTAAGGAACTTTTCATAAGAGGTAATTTGCTTTATTCCCTCGAAAAAAGTGTAAGTTAAGTTTTACTCTCTTGAGTACTTCTAAGATATCATCACGAGTGGCCCCTTTAGGGGGAGGAACCAACCGTTGAGGGTAAGGTCCAGCATTAGGGGGTTTTACTACTACCTCGAGCTTAATTTTTCCTCTTTATCACTCTCCTTCGAGGGGGAATCTTTGGCCTCTTTCATGCCGGGAGAAACCTTCTTGTCATTATGCTCATCCTGTGGTGGAGGAGACAAGTTAATAACTTTCCCACTACGTAGAGTGGTAACCGCTTGACATTGCTCTTTGTTCTCATCGGTATTAGAGATAACATAAATTTAACCTTATGGAGTTATTTGTATTTGAGTGGGAAACTTTCCCTTCTCTTGGACACTTTGGAAGGATTGCAACTTAGATAACGATGACTTTAAGTCAGCATAATTTTGGGAATTTTAAGCATTTATTACTAAGTGGGATGAATTGATTTAAAGTGTCCTTGAGACTTCTTCGTTGAGGTATAATATAGGGTGTGGGAGGTGGTGCTTGTATGGATGAAACTTGTTGGAAAGGCGGGAGCGGTGTCATGTGTTGGGCAACCATTGAATTTGGATTCAGTACCGCGTTTGGTTCACGATAACTAAAACTCGAATGGTTTCATCACAAAAGGTTATAAGAATTATTGTGGGGGGGAAGTTACCCATAAAAGCTACTACCACTTCAATTTGATCTTGGATCATTACTTTGTAGGAGGGTATCGTCGGGTATTCCTCCGTTCAATGTCCCAGCTTACAAATAGCAAACACCTTCTCTCTCAATGTTCGAGTGGATCCGAACATGTCTCTCCCTAGACTCAACTCCGTCCTCTTGCCTCTTTGCTAGTTGACTAATTTGGAGCTTTAATTAGGCTTCCTTGTCTAATTGATATAGTCTGGATGCGAAAGGATCCATGGACATTTGGTTAGGCTTGGTTTGGGTACTCGGGTCCGATATGTCCCACACTTGAGTAGTCTCGACAACGTACTTAAAGTGGGCTTTTGCATCGTTTCCATCCAGTCCTAAAAACTCTCCCTCGCACATGGTCTCAACGAGTTGCATGGAAGTTAATTTTATCATGTGATGGAAGTAGGAGATAAGTATCCACATTAAAAAAATCATGGTGTGGTCACATGTTTACTAACTCATTGAAGCGCTCCCAACATCGATCAAAGGGGTTTTGCCTAAAATTTTTAATTTGAGCCCTAATCGCATTAGTTTTATGGGCTGGAAAGTACCTTTTGATGAACTTAGCCTGTATATCCCTCCAAGGGGATATCGGGTTGGGTGCTAGTGACCAAAGCCATGTCTTAGCCTTATCCTTCAAAAAGAAGGTGAAAAGCTTGAGACGCACTACATTTTGAGTGCATGATTGGTCTGTGAAAGTATCGCACGCCTCCTCGAACTCTCGAATGTGGTGGGAGGAATTTTTTGAGTCCATGTCATGGAATGTTGGAGAAGCTAGATCTTCCCATTTCTAAAACGAAACTGCCCTGTGTTATACGAGAGTATAATCTCGGAGTGACAGTTCGCTCAGGATATAAGAGGTATTTTATAGGGTGCTACAACGACTCAACCTCACCCGTACCATAACTAGAATTGTCTAAGATTTAGCATCCTAACTTGACACCCTCGACGTGTGACTCGCAGTGTGACTCATGACAGAGTTGGGTGATGCATGGGGTGGAACCCAAAAATTTGATGTGTTTGGGGTATGTGGGCAATCGAAGTTAAGATTTATCATAGGATTCTTGTGTACTCTAGGAATGATGGATTAGGATGAGTGTTTTTCATTTAAGGATGGGGAGAATATTTGTGGGATTTTTTTCTAATTTTTTTAATTTTATGAATATCTTTGGCTTTTTATTTTTATTTTTTAAGAACTAGAGTCAAATTATAAGATTAATTAGTATATCTACCTAGTCCCAAGCAACAACGCCAAAAACTTAACGCGACTCAGAACGTCTCTTTAATGTGTATGAATTATGGCTCAAGTTTAAGCCAGTCACTCAAGTAATAATTTGAGAAAGCCTAGTATCGAGCTCAAGGACTAAGACGCAAGACGCAATGATAACTAGCGGAGACGACTAATCTAACACTCAACTCACCGAACGAAAAGGAAAGATGATGATTTGAAGAGTAACAATTAACTATTAAACTAAAACAACCTAATTAATTATTATGAATACAAGAATGAAGAATTTTTTATTTAAACTATATGCGAGAAAAATATCGGGATACAATCCTCCAACCCCTAGTAATTTTACTAAATATAAAACTAGTCAAGATATAAATAATTAATCAAAAATAAACTTCAATTGTTCCAAGAATTATATATAAGGGAATCAACCTGCACAATATATAATCAAGAAATAATATAAAGCGCGTGATAGAATTATCAAAATGCGCATCGCATATTTAAACACTACAGTTACCTCTGGCAAATGGAGTTAAAAGTTCTACAATGGTGGTTTCAATAATACAACACGTTTTAGATTATTTATTTTTTTCAAGAACATGCTTTACATCCATGCAAAACACAGAGGGTTGGGTTCATGCATCCCGACCCCTAAAAAATTAGCCTAGCATGTTTCTATGAACAAAATCAACAATATTTACGTTACACGTAGTCATATTCAAGATTAAATTAACTCTAAGTATGCAATGATCAATTGTAAACCCATAAATATAAAGAAAACATGCATAAATTGAAAGAATGAGATGGAGAAAGAGCACGAACTTTATTATTGATGAATAATATCCATAAATTCCATTAAAACTTGAAATATAATTCTTTTAGGATTTTTCCCTCCTTATAGCTCTCTATTCTCTCTCTAAAAGCTCCCTAATAAACCTAGAATGAATGAAAAACAAAGCTATTACATTTATTTTTATTCTAAGTGTGTAACTTTTGTGCAACTCTTATTTTTGAAAAGGATAAGGATGAAATTTTTCCAGCTCCCTGAATCGGTTCGGATTTGACTACTATAAAAGGTGCAGACAGGTTCACAATTTAGTACCGAGGCTAACGTTTCTAGCAAAATCGAGCTGGTTCCCTTTTGGGACCAAATCGGTTGGCATACAAATTTTTTTTTTCTTTCTTCCTTTAATTCTCATCATGTCATAGCTTCATAACTTCCCAACAGGGACTCGAATTTGGGTGACGTTTCTTCCTACACACTCGCGATCTCATGAAATTCATATTCTCTTCGAGTCACGCATCCAGATTCCAATTGTGTAATTATGAATTTGCCCTTAACTTTAATCCGAATTTTTGATCTTCATTTCGATTTCTCCCTCGCGTTCAAGTGTATCGAATATCTACACAAAGTAAGAGAAATACACGAAACACGATGTACTTTCATGGAATCATTAGTAGAAATAATATGAAATAAAATCATAGAATTTATATGTCACGAGATGATACATGTAGCTAAATTACGGGGATAAATGTGAAGAATTTATGCCGAATCATTTGGCATCCACATCAAATGCATATAATTGATATGAACCAGTGTTGCCTTTATGTATCTAAATTAAATATATATATACATCACCAAAAGTAGTTGATAGCAGCTAGACACTGACTATCAGTAGTAGTAAACATTCTTGTAATTGGAGGCTTACTAGGTGAAAGTGTATCATCGAACTCCTTACAACAAGGCGTGATGCTATGGCTTAATTTCAAGTTTCACACATCCACAACATATATTATTCTATCATGCCCCGTTATCATCAATCAAGAATAATCAACCGAAAACCATGGAATGGGCAAGTGGTAGTTTTGAAGGAAGTTGCCTTTTATTAACTATCCATGCACTTTTCTTGGCTTCTCTTATTTTTGATTCAAACAGGATAGGTTTCACATGGTCAGAATATGCAAATAATTCCCTCGAAGAAGACATGGTGCTGCAAATGATCTTTTTAGAAGATTTGCTCTTAACTCAGGCCACCAAATATGTTGTTGGAGGCCACTAGAATGCCCACGCCCCATTTATTTACTACTTTTGAAGAGTACTCTTCATCATGATACCTAATTGATTCACTAGAGAGCTTATAAAGTATTACCTGGCCATCAAAACTAGCAGAGAACACCGCATTATGGATTGGAGCTACTACTAGGGCATTGACATCACCCGTATGAAAATAATACTTCTGCAAAAGGGTTCCATACTGGTTGTCTCAAAATTAGACACTACTAGTACTATCTTCACTAACAAGGGTTCCGCACCTTAGTGAAAATAATGACCATATGCAAAATTTAGGCCCATTACCCAAACCACCAATCCCAACTGTTGTTCTGTAGATTTCGCGATTCAATTTATCATCCCAGCATCTTATGAGCCCATCACTACACCAATATGATTCATATGAGTATACCGACATACATTTGTTTTGTTTTATACATCTATTTTGTAAATTCACATAACTGATTCTCTTTGAAGGATGATGTATCAATCCTAAACTCTTATTATAATTGGTTTGGATACTTCCATTTTACCTGAGCAGCCTTTTGTGGCCACTGCTCAGGTGAATGAGCAGCCTCTGCATATATAACCTATGTTTATACATTATCAACCTTTGTACACTTTATAATTCTATTACGTTAGCAACCTCTGTATTCTTTATATTTCTTTATATTTTAATGACAAGTATGTTGTCATTTAATTTTACAAACCCATGGAAGGTAAATATTATTATATATTACGCTAAATTAGTTTCGAATGATCAATAATTTTACATGGGAATAATATATATGCAATTAGAAATAGTAACAATGTCATTTTCAATGAGAAATTACTTACATGGAGGTTGTTGAACACTGTTGTCTTCTCAGCTTTAGTGAGGTCTTTCCATTTGGTTGGGAATGAAATTAGGTTACGAGTGATAATCCCAAATTCATTTGATAATTTAGAGGACTGGTCATTTTCAAGTGGCTTGTTTTTCTCCTTTGAAATCTCAACATGCATCTTTTTCTCAGTATTTTTTATCATCTTCTGAAGCCCCTTGCCCCGTGAAGGTCCACGGAACATTTTTAGATATGGTAGAATCTGTGTTAGAAGCTTTAAAAGGAAAAAAATAATATTACCAGCAGATAATAAATACGACGAAACATTTGAAAACTATTTTATGTACCTCAATGGTTTGTGGGGGTTCCGGGACTGGTCTGTTGTTTTGATGTTCTGAATCCATTACATGTTCAGTCATGGGTGCCATGGGAGCTATGGGACCTTTGGCGTTGTGGGTGCCGTGGGAGCCGGGAGTGCCTTGGAAAAAAGGGGTACCATGGGATCCGTGGGAAGTGCCTCATTCATGCTACTTGATGTCTTCGTGGTGCTATACTGAAAAAGAACTTCAAATCACACATTAATGTAATTTAAACAATTTAGGAAATATAATATATATTGAATGATATACCCTGTATGAAAAAAAAAGAATCCGACATAGTAAAACTAATGAAAGTAATAATACTAAATTCCATTAACATATCCAAATGGTATACTATGCATGAAATAAAAACAATCCGGCATAATAAAGCTAAAGAAAGTAGTATTCACAATCTCAAAAACCTTTGATTAAGCATTTTCCTAGTACACAAAATCGTTTGTTTATGATACATCTGTGTCAATTTCTTCCACCCCGATATCATACAAGTGTCTATGCTGAAATTCCTGAAAAACTTGGAATTTTTTTCCCCAATTTTGTGTCATTGAGATAAAAACACTTATTTTTCATTAATGGCAAGCATACTTTATTTACTAAGTTTGATAACCTCCCAACTCATATATATATATATATATATATATATATATATATATATATATATATATATATATATATATATATAGAGAGAGAGAGAGAGAGAGAGAGAGACCATTCATAAGGGTCTAAAATGTCCTAATGAGCCCTTAAGACCTCCTAAATTACGTCCCAGATATTTTTATCTAAAAATTATATTTTAATTGAGTCACACAAAATTATTTAATGCGCATGAAATTATTTTCCTATTGAAATTTATTTATCCTGCAAGGTTCATTTCACATAACAAGCAACAAAATTAAATAAATTCACTCGCAACTTAATTAATTTAGTTTTATCGATTTAATTTAAATTCCCTTGAAATTTATTTCATCCAAAAAATTGTTTTATTTTATCTGAAAAAATACATGGTATTACACTTTACTAAGTTATGATATTATCAGTTGGATAACTATATTAGAGAGAAATTTTTTAGAGAGAGAAAAAACATGAGACTAGATAAGGAAATTCATGGATGTCATGCCAATTGGGTATCATAATTAGGTTTAAAGGATCTAATAAAAAATATTTGAGAACTAAATAATTTATAAAATGAGATGGAAATTAATCAGGAGAATGTGTAAGATTTGACCGGGAATTAGTAGACAAAATAATGTGAGAATTCAGATGAAGACAGAGGCAGTAATGGAATTGAAGAGGGATAAGATCAAACGTAAGCCATGAGATAAAAAGTTGATGTAGAGGTGTACTAATGCCTTCAACCAAATTGGAGAAGAGAGAGATTAACAAAAAGCAGAAATATTGTATTTAACTCATATATGTAGACCTGCGAGATGCGTCAGCTATTGCGAAATTTTTATATTAAAGAATAATAATAATTCATATAGGGTGAAAAATTGCATAATCCCCATTTGTGTGAATGAATGTTTTCGTAATACATCATTTTAATATCATTAATCATAATTGTTATATAATTTAAAAATTATTCATACAATCTATGGAAAAAGTTTTTTCATATGCATGCAGATTCACACAAACTTCGAGCCATTTTCGAAGACAGAGTAACTTCAATTATAATGAAATAATCGAATGAGAATGCATTAAATTGGAAGGTTACAGCTGCATTTGGCTTGTTTTTAATATTCTTAGAGATGGTCGTGGTATTTTTCAACAAAGTTATTACACTAAAATATATATAATGTGTAATTTTTTAACCTAAATCGGAGATTCTTGTGTATTTTATTTTCAAAACTTAAAAGGTATTTATCCATGAAGTATCTTGAATCATATCAGAAAATATAATATGTTTTGCAAATTACATAGTTTTGTAATGAGAGTTAGAATGCCTAGTTAACAAATAAGACTTACGTTTGTGTAAATCCTCGGAACATTTAAGAATCATTTGACCCATATTTCTTGAAAAACATTATTGTGATTTATAAAACTATATTTACCCACAACATCGCAGATGATACAATAAACCCATTTTAACAACAGAGAAGTTCTTTGATATTTATTAACATTTGTAGTATCTAGATGTGCTGCATTATCAAAAAATTTCTTCCAAACAACTATGGTGCCAAAATGACTACATTCCACTTGAATGTCTAAAGAGTCAAAAATAAATTTATAAATCAAAACCTCGGCTAAGATTGAGAAAAACTAAAAAAAACGCTAGTGTAAACAAATCTAAATAGAAAAACACTAAAATATAATTACACCAGCAAAATTAGCGGGGGTGTGGAAAAAACCAGTAAAGTGCAGTGTCGAAAGAGATTCTACATATGAGTATAAATGCAATATAAAAAAAAATATTTGAACAATGTAGAACATGGAAAAAATACAAAACCAAAATCATACAAATGGAAAAAAATCATATTTCAAACAAAAAAAAGATCGTGAACTAAATAAAACAAAAAAGAAAATCCTTGAATATCTTAAATTAGAACAAATTATATCACAAAACACTAAAAAGTAAATCATAAAAGGAAACCCCCAAAATTTCCTATTTAATGGTGGATGATGGTTCACGATGGTGGATGGTAGTCAGGGTGAGAGAAGGCTGGGAGTTATCTCAGCACAATAGTACCTTGTTTCAAACAATTAGGAAAAATTATTTTGCACATAAAAGAACCCTTAAAATAGGAAAAATAGAAAATACTTATAAGAAAGATAAGAATTACTTATTTTGGGTGGTATGGGTGATAGGACTAGGATAGTTCGCAGATGGAGAAAAAGAAATGATAGAGAAAGGTAACAATGATTTATTATCTAAATTTAGAAAATGATTTTATAAAAAGGGAAAGAGGTAAGTGATGCGACACCAAATGTGGGTTCTACGTGTGTACCTACGGCTCAAGTGTAAGACGGTCGCTCAAGTAATAACCTGGTAAGCCGGGGTCGAATTCTCAGGGAATAGGTCGTAAAATGATTGACGAATACATGTTTGGCTTATAAGATCTACGTTTCGACTCAAGAAAGAAAGAAAAGGTAATTTTCTCTTTTGATAATTTTCTAATTAACTAATCAAGTTATGCTAAGAAAAAGCGACTTAAACTATTAAAACGAAAAAACTTGAACTTTGGTTTTGAACACATATTTTGGAAACGGAGTTGGGATCCAATCCCCCGAACTATAGAGTATATCCACTAAATATAAAATTCTAGAACATTATTTAATAAATTGAAAGAAGATAATATACTAATTCGAAGCACCAAATATATTTGGGCGTTAACCTGTGCGATACTTCGTCAACCAATTAGTTAATGCGATGATAAAATTACCGACACCTATACGACATCCTTAAACACTTCAACCGCTTTCGACAAATGGAGTTAAGAAACCTAGAATATTAGTTCTGAATAAATTATCAAACTCCAAGAATTAATTATCCAATTATGTTGAATTTTATATTTATCATCGAAAACCCTTGGTTGGGTTCATGTTCCACAACCATTGATGATTTAACTAGACATGTATGTAATCTTGACAATAATAATTGTCATTATAAAAGAATTCATGATTGAATAACAAGAGAAAGGAGATGAAATTATTTTACCAAACTTAAAGAATTCAACCTGCATATAAGGAAGCCACACCAAATGAAGAAATCCAGAATAGGAACAATTCTTGAATTAATTTGATGATGAAAAATGAAATCTTTGCTCACCAATTAATTGTAGTTCATAGGTTACATAATAAAGTGTAGAATACTGTTAATTAAACTCCTAAAAGGTTTAAACATGTGCCAAAATTCATCCAAAGAGGTTAAGTTAGACCTAAACTACATTAGTTAGAATTTAGGAATAGATAAGAAATCCCGCTAGAGATCGAACCCTCGGGATAAACAGAACGCTCAGGGGCCTAAATCTCAGAAAAAGCGAACTAGTTCGCTTACCAAATCATTTTGGTTATGGGTTTGGTCTGTAGCTTTGCGCTTTTATCCTTAATTGCAGTTTTGCTCGTTGATTTCTTCTCAACTTCAAATGGTCATAACTTCTTCACCATAGCTCGAATTGAGGTACTGTTTATTCCAGTGTTCTCGTGACATCGAGATCTTCAATATTTTTATTTGATTCTTCTCCACATTTTTATTGACGAATTACCAATTTCCCTTTACTCTCATTTCTCACAAATCTTTCACTCTTTTGACTTTTTTGTTCCATCCAATTGCACGATTCACCTCTAAAGATACAAGAAATACACAAAATACAAAATACTTGTCAAAAAGGTTAGTGAGACAAATATTAGATAAATCCAAGATAAATGTAATCGGACCCTAAAAATATTGAAATTAAGGAAATAAATATATAATATTTTTTCTTATCAAACCCCCTAAGTTAAAATATTTCTAGTCTTGAGCAATGTAAAAGAATGAGAAATGGGGTCTAAGAAAACCTCTTAACAAATATAGGATAGAATTCCTTTATTACGACCAAGCGATTGCATTTAGCGTATAAAAAAAGTAGTTAAACCCCTAGGTTATCTTAGTAGTACGAGTGGTGTCTCATGAGGGTTTGCAGTGAATTTACTCATAAAATTCATTTTGTACCACGCAACACGACTAAAAGAAAGTATCAAAATAAATAAAAACCATATATTTTAAATTCTATAAAAATAATCCCAACAAATTTTTATTCGATAAATCTTAATTTATATTGTGTGTGTGCGAAGCCGAAAATTACTGATTAACTTCCACCGATCGATCATTACGTTACTTTACAAAAAAATTATTTTATTCATTTTCTCACAAGATACACTCACAAATGAATCACTCGGATAATGGTTTTTTTTATCTCAGTGTGCATGAAATTAAGAGCAATTGTAATTGGATACGAGTTAATACCCACAAATTGAAAGACAAAATTTTTAAGGTGATTATATCTCATGAACGGATTACAGTCATTAAAAAATGAAAAACATCATTCTTTTTATATTTTTAGTTCTCCACGTAGTGATTGACTTTGTTATTCAGACTCGATTAGGTTTTTTTGTAGTTAAGGGTATTTTGGGTAATAATAAAATTATTAGGAAATTTTCGAAGTTAAAAAATTTATTGTGAATGTCCATTGCTACTTTTTTAGGCTTTTGCTCATTTTTTGCTTGCTAATTTTTCTTTTTCTATTTCCTTTTTCATATTTTTCTCATTTTTTCATTTTAATTTTTATTTGAGCATTTTTCAATTTTTCTGTCGTTCTTTATCTACCATTTGGACTTAATTTTTCAAATTTTCAATTTTCACAACTCCGGACCAATTTGGGTTTTTTCGATTAATAAACGAAAGGGATATTATTTTAGGCTCAAGTTGGTGTTCAAAAAAGATATTTTTCGTCAATTTTTATGGAAACATTTTTGGGTGAACAAATTACCATATGTCTGAATTATTAATCAAATTACCATATGCGTCTCAAGATTAATTTTTATTTCGGTTTTTGAGGTATTTTTAAGCACATTTTCAAAATAACTTTTCCACTCATTTTTCGTAACCGTTCAAACAAAGACTTAGAGATCAACAACAAATTTATCACTGAAAGAACATTTGAGTTATTTTTAACTTTGATTTATTTAGTGATTAAAAAAGAGGATAGGCATTAAATATCGCACCGTGTTAAAATCTTCACACTTATTTGTATAAGTCGTCAATTTTAGCGCAATTTCAATTTTGATTAATTTCAGCTTAGTGCAACAAATTTTTACCAACTGAGCCTTCACATAATTTTTTGTGATATTTTAAAAAAATTTAAGTTCCAATTTTTATTTATTTCAAAACAAAATATTTTCACACTTTTTTCGAGTTTTGAAATTTTTTTGGAGTTTTTGACATTTTTCAATTTTTAGGGTACTTTAAAATTTGTGAAGTTAAAAAGATGCATTTTGTGGTAGCAAGAAAATTCACCCATATGGGGTGACAAACAATCGTGGTGCAAGTATAAAATAAAATAAGAAAGAGACAAAGATTTATGTGGTTCGACCAATGATAGCCTACGTCCACGGGGCTTCAACAGTGTTTCACTATAATAATGAAAGAATTTAGATGAGTGTTTCTCTAGCCTCTGAGCCCCCCTTTAAAATGGAGGGAGTCCCCTTCATATAATTTTAAGGGTTATAATTGGATAAGTCCTATCCTTCTAAAGTTTTATTTAAATAAAATAGTCATCATCGGTATTCTACTTTATCAAGGACACTAGTCGTCCTTATCTTGTTGGAGCGTATGCTGGTCGCCATCTTCACAGGTGTGCTCACCATGTGTCATGATATTTATGTAGGTGTAACATTTCCCCCCACAATAGCCCCACAGGTCGTAGTTCAGCTAAGTTGATTTTGAGATGAGCTGGAAGTTGGTCCGTAATCTATTCAAACGTGTGTAGTTGCAGATGTGACTTGGACTTCCATTTTTTGAATTGTCGTTCAATTTTTAAGCCTTCTTTGGTTGATCTGCTTGCCATTGTAATATCTTTAAGGAATTATTTTCTTGAGTTGAGAGACGTTCAATCGATATGGGGACCAAACTCGAGCGTGTCGAGCTGCCTATGTACCCTCATAGGATCAGGTCAATCATAGTTCGTTGTTTTATTTTATCGCATGGTCCAATTAGAGACGTCGACCATAGGCTTGTGAAACACTCATGTGCCAAGGCTCTCTCGGGCGTGTACATATTCAAGGGAATTACCCTATATTCGGGTTTTCGCATGGTCCAATTAGAGAGGCTGACCACAGGCCTGTGAAGCACTCATGCATCGAGGCTCGCTCAGGCGTGCACCTAGTCTAGGGTATCACCCCGTATTAGAATTTTTATATGATCCAATTGGAGAGGCCGAGCACAGGCCTTTGAAGCACTAAATTTCCGAGCTCACTCACACGTGCACCTAGTCTAGGGTATCACCCTACATTAGGGTTTTTATATGGTCCAATCGGAGAGGTCGGCCACAGGCCCGTGAAGCACTCATGAGACGAGGCTAGGTCATGCATGCACCTAGTCTAGGGTATCACCTTGTATTAGGAATTTTATATGGTCTAATTGGAGAGGCCGACCACAGGCCTGTGAAGCACTCGTGAGACGAGGCTTGCTCGCACGTGGACCTAGTCTAAGGTATCACCCTGTTTTAGGATTTTTATATGGTCTAATTGGAAAAACTGACCACAGGCCTGTGAAGCACTCGTGAGACAAGGCTTTCTTGCACGTGCACCTAGTCTCCATATATTAGGATTTTTATTTGGTCCAATTGGAGAGGCCAACCACAGGCCTTTGAAGCACTCATGAGATGAAGCTTACTCAGGATTTTTTTAAACCCACTCATCACGGGTGAAACCAATCTTATGGTTTTTCACCTTGATGTCTAATTTCCTTTCTTTCTTGACTAATGTGGCAGTGAATTCGTCTTAGGTCAACATTTCTACGGAGCCCCCAGTGGGGCTTATGAAAAGAAGAATAAATAATAATAATGCCCGATCATCTGTCGGGACTTTGTTGCGAGTCATGTTGACCATTTTTCGGGTGCTGAAATAAGACAATCCAATGATTATCATGATCGACCATCCATCGAAGCTAAGATAATAATGATACCTGGCCATCCATCGAGTCTCTGTTGCGACATAATGTAGATTATACGGAGAAATTAAAACGAGAAGAACAAATGAGCATGCCCGAGCATCTGAACTGAATCGAAATCATAAATACAATGCTGACCAACGAATGAACATGCATTCATTAGTCGAGGTTGAATCAAATAATAATGATAATGCCCAACAGTCCGTTGGGGCTAAATTGTGATGATTACATAATATAAATTTCATCATCTATCCATCGAAGGCTAGTGAGAAATCCATAGAAATAATAAAAGTGCCAACCATCTGTCGTGGTGTTTCGAAGAAAATAAATAATACTCGAGCATCTGTGGAGGCAAGTTTTTAAAGGACCGAGTAAATAATACGAATGATCCTGCACTTTAAGAGAAAAATAGATTTCCAAACCTGTTACTAGGGTTGAATAACAATAATAAATGTAATGTAAATTATTAATTGATTGTGACGACCACTTGCCGAGGTTGAATGTAAGAATTATCCTTACCAACCCTCCGTTGGGGATGGAATGAGACTTGTGTGGAAGATATCTCCTGGACTAAATATAATAATATTTTGCCGATCATCTACTGAGATGAATATTGAATATTCCTGACCATCCTTCAGGTTAAATAATCAATAATGACGTATCACTGTGTGAGAATATGTTTATTATAACAAATAATCTTACCCAATCATTCGTAGGATCTAAAGCGTTGTAGCATGCTCGACCATCCGTCAGAGCATTAATAAGATAAATGGTGCATGTATAGTCCGTTAAGGCAAATTTGTACAGTACCAAATAGATATATTGAGCGATCCGTGCTCTAGAATCTGTGAGAGAATTAATAATATTTCAAAGACCTTAAGATTGTGGCCGAGCATTCGTCGAGACTGAATTTTGTACATGTGAAAGTTAATTAGTTTCTCGACCATCTGTTGATGCTAAATAAAATTAAAATTGTCATGAGATTGATTTATTCGGACAAAGATATAATATGCACCTACTCCACTATTTGTCGGGGGAAAAATTCATAGTATCGAATGTAATGAATGATCCAATAATTTTTATGATAAAATCTCATTCAGATGACCGTGCCCGAGCATCCGTCGGTGCTGAGCTAAATATCACACCGATCATCCATCGATTATAGCAAATAATCTCTTTTTGTAAAGATTAAATTGTTGTAGCTAGATGACAATATTCAAAATTAAGTGATCGAATAAATGACATGAGTTCCCTCCATTTATGTGAACAAAATAATTATACTAAAGTCGAATAAAAAGTGTCATTTTAGATCATTGTTGGATCTAATTTATGATAATAAAAATCACGAGCATATTTAATGGACAAATGAATATCATGGTGAATTAAATTAAGATCATGGTATAACAAGACCCCTCTCATTTTTTTTAGAGAGAGAGCCGAATAATGAAAAATTTGTAAAATATATCCCAGATGTAAGACATAGGATTTAATTCATAATTTTTGTAAAATTATTTGAACTCCATGAAAAATACTCAATTATAAGTTGGTTTCGAAAATTTATTTCCACATGAAGCTGCGAAAGTATAGAGAGTTGGTGTAAGAAACCAAAAACCTCTTATCAGTAAAGGTGTTATCTTAATAAAGTCAAAATTGGTAAAAAAAAAACATAGCGTTCCATCCGAAGGCATACAGGAGAAAGCAGTGTAAATATCTTAGTGCTGATAACGGCCTCTTGACGCCGATCAACAAAATTTTTGTTGCAAAGTGGTCGCTGATCACCATGGGTTGTTCGACGATGTTGTTGATACATCAAGGGTGGAACCTTTATTATAGTTGTTACCAACCAACATGGTATTCCAGCGACCCTATTGTAGGGTCCTCAATCAATTTCCTAAACACATCACAAAAGTCTATGTTACACAATAAATTGGTGATTCATTGCGTGATGGGTTCGAAATGGCTAAAACCCTAAACGGGTATCGCTATTCCCAACCTGTTTACCATCATTGGAGCAGGTTTATACCATGGTTTTAAAAAAATGGTCGTTATGTAACGAATCGGCCGTTACGTAATGGTATCTTGAGGTACCATTTCGAATATATACCGATATATCGAGTTGTACGAAATTCACACCCGTATCTCGTTACGAATTTGATACGTAATGGTAACGCCGTTATAATCCGTTACAATCCGATTTTAAAATATGGAAAATGAAAAAGAGAAAGGATGAAGAACAGAACTTTGGTAAGTTTCTTTAGCAGTAGCTTTTGAGTGAGTAGATTACAAAATGAAAAGAAAAAAAAGTAGACAAAGAAAGAAATAGACAATTTACACCTTTCACTCTTTCTTCTTCCAACCATTGTGAAAAACCATAAACCAAGTTACCAAGCTTCATTTACAATATTAACAAATGAACATCAGATATCCAAACCAAGTTACAGCTGAGTACTGAGTACTTTGTGATGTGTGACTATGTATATATTTGGGATTTTGTGGTTCACTGAAGTAGAGACATGAGTTGCCGTAAGAGAGAGAAATAGGTTTTCTTTTGTTATTTAAAATAAGCAACCTTATCTTATTTTGTGGTTGAGACTTGATAGGAAAGAAAATATTGTTTAATTTTTGTTTTTAGTGTCGGAAGAATAGACAACGAAGTAATTTTTGTTGTAATAGATTAATTAAGTTTCGGTTCCAAAAAATAAAACTTTATCTCATTTGTTATTGAGTGATGTATTTTTAATATTTGATTAAGTAATAAATTTTTTTTATGTGTTTTAATACTGTGTAAAAAAATCACATATAAGTTAAATTCAACATTATATAGTCAAAATAAAAGTATAATTTCATTTTATGGTAGTGGTGAATGGTAAAAAGAAAAATCACGCTTACGATAACCGATTCCCATTACATTACGTCTGATACTCCGGATGTCGTTACATCGCTACCGTAACCGTTATGTTACGGTATACCATATTTAAAACCACGGTTTCTACCGTTGCTGATGTGTGAGACTTGTTGTATTGTAGTCTCCCAGCTCCGGCGACATCACTGATTTCGAGACCTGGTGTATAGTGGTCACCAATCTTCGGCGACGTTACCCTAGGTCCTCACACCTTGCTGCCGACCGACAATGAGAAAATCCGGTGCCCAAGGTAAATTCATGGGACCTCTGTTCCCAAGGCAGGTAGATTTCGATCGGAGAATGAAAAATCCAGTGAGTGAAAATCTGGTGATTGAAAATTTTCTATTGATTTCACACTGAGTTTTTATTATAGGAAGCTGTTATTCCGTCGTCGGAGAGTTGAGATATGAGCGGGCTGCTCAGGGTGATGATAGTCCCAAATTATAGGTCGGAGATACCTACAGATCTTATACCAGAGATAGGGCTGTGTTTTTTTTCCGAACATTCCGATTTTTCCGATGTCCGATCCGATATTTTCCGATTTTGGAACATATATAAGGTTTCCAATTTCCGATTTTCCGATTTCCGATTTTTCCGAATTAAATTGGATAGGAAATTGGAACTATGTTTTAAATTCCGATTTTCCGATTTTTCCGATCCGATTTTTCCGATATAATTTCCGAATATTTTTTCCGATTAATATTCCGAATATTTTTTCCGAATATTTTCTATATATATTTTTTTACCTTATAAGTTATATCCTTATGTAATAAGAATGTGTACAATTTAGATTTCCTTTATTTTTTACCTTACCCCATATATTTATATATGCTGTTAGTAGAGAGCAACTACTGTTGTATGATATCCTTATTAAAATATCTCTCACATCTCTCTCTCTCTCTCTCTCTCGTCTCGCCCCTTTCTCCTCGGCGGTGCATATATCTCACATCTCTCTCTCGACCCAATCTCTATACGGTCGTCCAACCCCTTTCTTCTACTTTCGGCGGCGCATATTTGTTTACATCGTCCGACCCTTATAGTCTCGAACATAGGTAAGCCTTTTCTAGTTTATTTTTATCTGTTTATTTTTTTTATTTCTACTTATTTACAGATCTGTTTACATCGGTTTATAGGCTCTGTTTACATCTTGTTTACTTCTGTTTATAAGATCGGTTTACATCTTATTTACATATGTTTACATCTTTTTTATTTCATCTACTTATTTTGATCTTGTTTACATCTGTTGGGATCGATTTATAGGTTTAATAGGTTTGTTATATTGATCGGTTTATAGGTTTACAGATTTGTTTACATCGATTTGTTATATTGATGGCTGCGGCAGAACAGAAAAAAACTAATTTCTAATTTCTCATACTGCCTTCATGCGGCAGAACAAAAAAAAATACCATATTTCTAATTTCCGATTTTTTCCGATTTTTTTCCGATTTTCCGATGTTTCCGAATTCGGAAACTTTTTTGATTTTCCGAAAAAATTGGATAGGAAATTGGAACAAATATTTTATTTCCGAAAAAAATGGAATTTTTTCCGAAAGGTCATTTTCCGATCCGATCCGGCCGAAACACAGCCCTAACCAGAGATGACTGAATGAGATAACCACACGATCTTTATGATTTCACTCTTTTGGCACAAATTGTGTGATGGCGATAAATATTGACGATATGATAGTGTGTATGAAAATTGTGTATCTTAGTGAAAAAATATCCGTTGAAAGAATATATTAGATATGTCAACATCTCGGATGAGAGATAACGGCTTTTGACATTTATCACGTGCCAAAGAAATTTTAGATATGGGAGTCGTCTGATGTAATATAAACGTGTTTGGCTAGGAGTTTCTCAAGAGAGTCCAAATATTTATAAATATTTAGGGAATAAACAATGAAAATTGCCTACAATCAACATTGTTGTGCAGATTTGCAAACGAATAAAAATTGAATACAAGATTTATAAATATAAATGTACAAAAATCATGTAGTAATGAAATGATGTTCATACAAAAAATATATAATCGTTCATAGGGAGATAGAAACAGAAAATTTAGTGCTTGATTATCGTGCGTGTAAACCATGACATCTTAATTTAAATCTTCGTCTTGTCAACATGGAGGAAAGATTTTCTTTATCGTGTCCCATAGACGGTGCCAATTGTGGTAGCAAATAAATTCTCCTGTAGGGGGGGTGCCAAACCTTCACGATGCAAGTGTTGGAAAATTGGACTATTATAAAGCTGTCCAGATTTTTCTGGACAGATTTTTGAGCAACTTTGAGCTCAAATTTAGGTGGGACCCACACTACGAAAATCGTGGGACCATATACGAACGCGTTCACCTCCGCAAGGAGATTAACGTAATATATTCATATGTCCAATTTCAATAAGTTATGAATGATAAATATGTCCCCAAAGTGACTCACAAAGCAATGAAAGTTAATGAATTGGGTATGTTTAACTCTTGTCACACATTGGAAGAGTAGTGAGAAAATGATGAGTTAATAAAACTCAAATGATGGACTAAGGCTTGGATGCCTTGAGGGTATCCCAACTCTTTGAAGGGGAGATGACCTACGCTATGCATGGGTTGACTTTTGATCTCGGGTTCGAGCTCGAGCTCGGGCTTATAAAAATCTTCTACATTTTTTGGGCCAAATTTATTTAACTTTCTGGGCTTTAATTATTAATTAATTATGAAAATAATTAATTAATTAATAAACTGTTGGCAGTTATTGTCAAGAGTCAACAGTTAATTTCGTTTAAATGTTTAACTGTTTTTTGACAGTTATTGTTACTTGCTATAAATACAGATTCCTCCCTTCGTTTTTAAAACAATGAAAAATTTCCCTCCTCCAGAATTGCTGTCATATTTATTCCAGAAAATTCCTGTCATATCTGTTTCAGAAAATTCTGCATCTGTTCCATTGTTGTTGAGTATTAGATACAAAATTTGAGTTCGATGTAATTAATTATTGTCGTGCTACATAATTAATTGAAAAATTCGTTCTATCTTGGGAGACAATATTCATCAACCTCGGAGCACATTGGAGGGAATAAATTGTCTTAAGGAGACTGTTCTTAACAGCGCTCGGATTATTTCTTTTATTCTTATATTATTTCTGCAAATTCAAGTAAGTGTTTCATTTCTGTAATTCTGTTTTAATTCTGTAATTATATTAATAATTCATAATTCTGTACAATTGTTATTTATAAATAGTAGACATAATGATCTTAAGACAATTTATTAAGTTCTACTGTTTTGTAGTGTACAGAATTTTTTTTTATTACAGAAATTTATTTCTTGGAAATAAATCTATTTTAACAAAAAAATTGAATTAATTTATTACTTTAATGCAGAAATTAATAAAACAGTTTTGGTACATAAATTAATTTCTATACCGTTTTTATATTCTGTTTTAGAAAATAAAATTTTATTTGTAAATTTTGTTAAAATCCGTTTATGTAAAAATTTTAATCTTAAAATTATAATTCTATTTTGTACGAAATTCTTTTTATTATTAAAAATTAGTGTGACACAGATTTTATAGTTTAATTCTGTTTTGTACGGAATTATGTTTATATTATAGTTTAATTCTGAATTATTATTTGAAATTCTTTTGGAATTCATTTATTGTAAATTATATTTAGAGGAAATTGGTGCACAAAATTTTGTATTCTGTTTTGATTAATTCATTATATATGAATTTTATCATTGATAAAAATTCTGTTTTTGTAACAGAAATGGAATCGCAAAGTACGAACACTACTCCTACGAAACTGATTGTCACCAACACAAATGTGACTGCACCCGTATTTATGCCACATGGGGAGAAACCGAAAAAGTTCATTGGGGCTGACTTCAAACATTGGCAAGGACAAATATACTTCTATCTCACTACCTGCCAACTGGGTAGGTTTGTATATGAAGATTGCCCCTCTATTCAAGAGGGAGATGACGCTAAAAAGGTTGTTGTTGTCGATGCTTGAAAGCATTCGGACTACCTATACCGAAATTATATTTTGGCCTACTTGGACAAGACACTGTATCATGTCTATTGCACTATCAAGACATCCAAAGAATTGTGGAATTCTTTGGAAAAGAAGTACAAAACTGAAGATGTTGGGATGAAGAAATTTATCGTCGGGCGTTTTATGGACTTCAAAATGGTTGATTCTAAATCAGTGATCTCGCAAGTGCAATAATTCCAAGTGATCCTCCACGACATTCATGCTGAAGGAATGTCAATTAGTGAAACTTTCCAAGTTGCTGTAATTGTTGAAAAATTGCCACCATCTTGGACTTTATTCAAAAACTATCTCAAGCACAAGCGAAAGGAGATGAATGTGGAGGAGTTGGTGGTCAGGCTGAGAATCGAAGAAGACAACCGTGAGTCTCAAAAGAAAAGTGGGAAGAATCCGATGGAAACAAAAGTCCATGTCTTTGAAGGTCCTAAGAAGAACAAACGAAAGTATGATGGGGAAGGCACTTCCAAACATAACAAGAAAAAGTTCAAAGGCAAATGCTACAATTGTGGTAAACCTAGACACCGCTCAAGCGAGTGTCGTAAGAAGAAGAAGCAAAATAAATATAACCCTCAAGCAAATGTAACCGAGGGTGAGAATATCACCAATGATTTGGCGGATATGAATCTTTCTGCCGTGGTCTCTGAATGTAACTTGGTTGGAAATACCAAGGAATGGTGGGTGGACACTGGAGCCACACGACACATTTGTGCAAACAAATGGATGTTCACCACCTATAAGCCTTTGGAAAATGAGGAAAACCTCTTTATGGGAAATTCTTCCACTTCTAAGGTGGTGGGACAAGGAAAGATAGCTCTGAAAATGACTTATGGAGAGGAACTTACTCTCAACAATGTTCTTCACGTGCCTGATATCCGAAAAAATCTGATTTCTGGATCTCTCCTTACTAAAAATGATTTCAAGCTTGTGTTTGTGTCTGATCGCTTTGTATTGTCTAAGAATGACATGTATGTAGGAAAGGGCTACCTAAATGAGGGGCTCTTTAAACTCAATGTTCTTACTGTAACCCCAAAAACATCTGTTTCAATGAATGAAATTGCTAGTTCTTCTTACTTGATTGAGTCATCTAATATTTGGCATGCTAGATTAGGACATGTTAATTTTGATACATTGCGTAGATTAATTAACTTGGAATTTTTGCCAAAATTTAATATTGATAAAAATCATAAATGTGAAATTTGTGTGGAATCTATATTAGTTAGATTACCTTTCCATTATATTGAAAGGATAACTGAACCTTTAGATTTAATTCACACCGATATTTGTGATTTAAAATTTGTTCAAACTAGAGGTGGGAAAAAGTATTTTATTACTGTTATTGACGATTGCACAAAATATTGCTATGTATATTTGCTACATAGTGAAGATGAGGCTATTAATTCATTTAAACAATATAAGAATGAAGTTGAGAATCAATTAAGCAAAATGATAAAGGCTATTAGGAGTGATAGAGGAGGTGAAAATGAATATCCATTTGAGGAATTTTGTTCTGAAAATGGGATTATTCATCAAACAACTGCTCCTTATTCTCCTCAATCGAATGGTGTTGTTGAACGCAAAAACCGTACTTTGAAAGAAATGATGAACTCAATGTTATTAAGTTAAGGAACTCCACAAAATTTGTGGGGGGAAGCCTTACTTTCTGCTAATTGCATTCTCAATAAAGTACCTCACAAAAAGACTCACAAGACACCTTATGAATTATGGAAAGGTCGAAGACCTTCCTATAAATATTTATGAGTGCAGGGGTGCTTAGCCAAAGTGATGGTTCCTAAACCTAAAAAGGTAAGAATAGGGCCAAAAATTATGGATTGTGTATTCATCGGTTATGCTACTAATAGCAGTGCATATCGATTTCTAGTTTGTAAATCTGAGATTTAGGATATTCATGTAAATACGGTTATTGAATTGAGGGACGCTTCATTTTTTGAAAATAAATTCCTGTATAACATGACACGAGAATCTGGTCCTTCTAAAAGGACAAATCAAGCTACTAAAAGTGGTACTCATCAACCTATTGAATCAATAGAGGATGAACCAAGACGTAGTAAAAGATCAAAAACCTCGACTTCTTTCGGTCCGAATTTTCTAACATATTTGCTAGAAAATAAACCTCAATCGTGTAAAGAAGCTATATCCTTACCCGATGCTTCCAATTGGAAAGAAGCAATTAATAGTGAAATTGAATCCATATTACAAAATCATACATGGGAACTAGTGGATCTTCCACCAAGTTCAAAACCGTTAGGTTATTAATGGATCTTCAAAAAGAAATTGAAGGCCGATGGATCAATTGATAAATATAAAGCTAGACTTATAGCTAAAGGCTATAGGCAAAAGGAAGGGTTGGATTACTTCGACACGTATTCACCGGTAACAAGAATAACGTCCATTCGGATGTTAATAGCAATAGTTGCTATTAATGGACTTGAAATACATCAAATGGATGTAAAAACTGCATTCTTAAACGGTGAACTAGACGAGGAAATTTATATGGAGCAACCTGAAGGGTTCAAAGCTCCCGGACAAGAAGGAAAAATATGTAAGCTTGTTAAATCACTATATGGATTAAAACAAGCACCTAAATAATGGCATGAAAAATTTGATAATGCAATGTTATCAAATGGTTTCAAAATTAATGAATGCGATAAATGTGTTTACTTTAAATACATTCATAATGGATATGTCATTGTATGCCTCTATGTTGATGATATGCTTATCATGGGCAGTAACTTCGAAATTGCCAAAACTACAAAACAAATGTTGAGTAGTAGATTTGATATGAAAGATTTGGGAATCGTTGATGTTATATTAGAAATTAAAATTTCTAGAACATCGGATGGACTTATATTATCTCAATCTCATTACATAGAGAAAGTACTTGAAAAATTTCAGAAGTATGATATTAGTCCTACCAAGACACCTGTAGATGTAAATTTACATCTAGCAAGAAATAATGGTAAAAACATATCTCAACTAGAATATTCTCGTATTATCGGTAGTTTAATGTATATCATGAACTGTACGTGACCGAACATAGCATACTCAATAAGTAAGCTAAGTCGATTTACGAGTAATCCAGGAAGAGATCACTGGAAAGCAATATTGAGAGTTTTGGGTTATTTAAAATATACTCAAAACTATAGATTGCATTACTCAAAATATCCAGCTGTTCTTGAAGGACATTGGATGCAAATTGGATATCTGATATAAAAGACTCTAAGTCTACGAGTGGGTATGTGTTTACCCTCGGAGGTGCATCCGTATCTTGGAAATCCTCAAAACAAACGTGCATTGCTAGATCGACAATGGAATCTGAATTCATTGCACTAGACAAAGCTGGAGAAGAAGTTGAATGGCTTCGAAACTTCCTAAAGGATGTTCCAAATTAGTCTAAACCTGTGCCCGTAATATGTATACATTGCGATAGCCAATCAGCGATTGGAAGGGCACAAAATCACATGTATAACGGAAAGTCACGACATATTCGTCGTCGACACAATACCGTTAGACAACTTCTCTCAAATGGAATTATCTCAATTGACTATGTAAAGTCAAAAGATAATATATCGGATCAACTAACGAAAGGTTTAAACCGAGAACAAGTTGAAAGATCATCGAGAGGAATGGATCTAAAGCCTATAAATAAATAAGAATCAATATAGTGGCAACCCAACCTAGCTGACTGTAGATCCCAAGATCTAGGTTTAATGGGCAAATTGAACTATATTGTATTCAGTAAGCACTAGAGGAAATTTAATCCTATCCATTTCAAAGATGAGACAGTGCATATCTGCCGTGAAATTAGGATAAGTTATGCTTTTAATGACATCCATATCTTAGTATGTCTAAGTGGGGTATTGGAGGATACTCTTTATGAAAGTCACCTACGTGAGTAAGAAGGGGGCCACTTCTATAAGAATAATGAAAGGCATGTTCTCTAAAATACTCACGGAACCAAGTGGTGTTCATGGCCAAAATGAACACAAACGTGAGAACCAACCGTGTTGAAGAATTATTGTGTGAATACTGTTGTCTAGGTTTACAAAAACGGTTGACGGTTCATGGACGTGAAGTCTACTGATTAACCAAGTAAATACGATAGTATATCACTAAGGAAAGTTCAAGGCCACTAGGCTACTTCTCCACCTCTCCCGATGCAATAAGTCTTCAGTTTTACTCAACTTGTGTCTGCATCTACAGTAGTATATGTTTTGTTTATTGATAGCGATATATCAATCATATGGGGGATTGTTGGAAAATTGGACTATTATAAAGCTGTCCAGATTTTTCTGGACAGATTTTTGAGCAATTTTGAGCTCAAATTTAGGTGGGACCCACACTACGAAAATCGTGGGACCATATACGAACGCGTTCACCTTCGCAAGGAGATTAACGTAGTATATTCATATGTCCAATTTCAATAAGTTATGAATGATAAATATGTCCCCAAAGTGACTCACAAAGCAATGAAAGTTAATGAATTGGGTATGTTTAACTCTTGTCCCACATTGAAAGAGTAGTGGGAAAATGATGAGTTAATAAAACGCAAATGATGGACTAAGGCTTGGATGCCTTGAGGGTATCCCAACTCTTTGAAGGGGAGATGACCTAAGCTATGCACGGGTTGACTTTCGATCAAAGGTCCACACGCGCGCGTGCGTCCGTTCGGCCGGCTCGGCTCAATTCGATTCGGTTCGGGCTCGGGCTCGGGCTCGGGTTTATAAAAATCTTCTACATTTTTGGGCCGAATTTATTTAACTTTCTGGGCTTTAATTATTAATTAATTACGAAATTAATTAATTAATTAATTAATTAATAAACTGTTAGCAGTTATTGCCAACAGTCAACAATTAATTTCGTTTAACTATTTAACTGTTTTTTGACAGTTATTGTTACTTGCTATAAATACAGATTCCTCCCTCCGTTTTTAAAACAATGAAAAATTTCCCTCCTCCAGAATTGCTGTCATATTTATTCGAGAAAATTCCTGTCATATCTGTTTCAGAAAATTCTTTTTCTGCATAGCAATTGTTGCATTGTTGTTGAGTATGAGACACGGAATTTGAGTTCGTTGTAATTAATTATTGTCGTGCTACATAATTAATTGGAAAATTCGTTCTATCTTGGGAGACAATATTCATCAACCTCGGAGCACATTGGAGGGAATAAATTGTCTTAAGGAGACTGTTCTTAACAGGGCTCGAATTATTTCTTTTATTCTTATATTATTTCTGCAAATTCAAGTAAGTGTTTCATTTTTGTAATTCTGTTTTAATTCTGTAATTATATTAATAATTCATAATTCTGTATAATTGTTATTTATAAATAGTAGACATAACAGCAAGTATAAAAATAAATGAGAAAGAGACAAATATTTATGTGGTTCGACCAACGATGTCATATGTCTACGGGGCTTCAACAGAGTTTATAATAATGAAAGAATTTACATGAGTGTTTATCTATCCTATCAGTCGTCCTTTACAATGGCAGGAGTCCCCTTTATATAGAGTTAGGGGTTACAATTGGATAAGTCTTATCCTTGTAGAGTTTAGTTTAAATAAAAGAGTGATCCTTGGTCTTCAACTTTATCAAGGACTTTAGTTGTCCTTATGTTATTGGAGCGTATGATGGTCTCCATCTTAAACCGGTGTGCTCGCCACATGTCATGATATTTATGTAGGTGTAAAATTTCCCCACACACATTTGTACCCCCTAGCTTAGACTCTGTATTGTCCTCTCTGAAAAAGGACTAAAATCTAAAACAGAAAAAAAAGAGTGAAAAATATTAAACAAGCAAAATTCAAAATGCAAAGAGACAATATAAAATGCAATCATAAATTGTGATAAATAAGAGATTGAATTTTGCATAGCTTCTTTTTAAGAGATAAATGATGAAATACAAAGAAACTACATAAGTAAAAGAACACATCCACAAGATCTTAGTGAGAAGAGTAGGGGGCGTCGGGGTCATGAACATAAGGGTGCCTGAAGTAGTGGGGCAATTGGGAGCTCAGACCCATGCTTGGGCTGTAAAGATCGACCTGAAGCCGCATCATGATTTTCGTGTCTCGGCGATAATCATCCCGATCGTCTTGGTATTCAGAGATGAACCCGTCGAGATGGGCTTTGATTTGATCCATTCCACTACTGATCACCGCCATGTTGTAGTTGTGCTCATCAAAGTTGCCTTCAAAGTTCGGGTCCGCCGATTTGTCGTCCTATTGCGCACCCTCGTTAAAACTCCCCTCTTCCTATTCACTTTCTTATTCTTCGTCCTCTCGCTCGTCTTCATGTTCCTCCCCCATTTTAACATCCTCTAGAATAGGTTCGGTGGGAGGTGGGGCGTTGCGGGTTGTCTTGTTGCTAAGATCGATGGATTTGGTATTGATAGGCTTTTGCTTGCGAGCTTGGTGATCCCATGGAACGACCCCCACTATGATGCATAAGGTGATGATGAAATGATCGAATGGAAGGGAAGTCATCCTAGTGGGATCATAGGCTGCGGTGGTGACATCATCAAAGTTGATATGTATGAAGATTATTTTAACCTCCATGTCGACCCAAAAATACAAGAATGTCACGTGCCTCAAATGAATGGCAGAGTCATTTTTGGTTCGGAGGAAGGTACCGTAAGTGATTAGACGGGCCAAGCAGGAGGGGCCAAGTGTTCAAGTGTTGTTGTATCTATATGAACTTTTCACACACGACCATCGTGAAAATTAAAATTATAATATAATATAAGACTTTTTAATGAAGCCATGCTTATATCAACAAGTGACAATATATTAGGATTTCCTATTAGGACAATATTCTCAAGAAGTGGGCAACTGTTGGTACACTTTATATATTGTGATTTAAAAATCACATCAAAGAGTTTTATGGAGAAATCGAAAAATAAAATCATAAATTAATTTTAAGTCTACTACTCAAAATTAAATTATTACCTCATATGATTATCGTAAAATATGAACCGCATGCGTTGAATCCAAATATTTACTTCACAATAATAAACAATATTACCTCAATCGTTTATAAATTCGTCGTAGACGATTCTTGGGTTGTGTCGCGGACTAGGTCGCTCTCTTTAAGATGTTTTGTGGCTCTACCCTCTTTGTACAGGTAGTCTACAGTCACGCCGTCCCCATGATAAAACCAGCCCAGAATCACCTCTGTATCATATAACCATGCACCGTAGTTATATGTCTTCTAATACCCATTCCAAATTATTGCTCAATATCCAAAAATTCAGTTTGGGAGAAGAAACTGTTCTAAAAATATTTTGGGAAATAAATATTTTCAGTCTTAGAGGGAGAGCGGAAGAGATTTTTTTTTTGCTTTCTTTTGAATCTAAAACATCCTCTCTTTTTTTCCTTCCTCTCACAAAAACCTTTTCCTTACTTCTGCTTCCTCTCAAAACCAAAGCCTTAGCTTTGTAAATATAGCCGTTTAATAACAAACAAAGCAAGTAGGAAATCATTATTTTCATTATAGATAAACTAGTAGGGATTGTGGGTACACAAGTGGGTAGAGTGGGTAAGGAGGAGCCGAAAGTTGTGTACACATGGGATTAAAAAAAATGTTTCCCACATGTGTGGTTTTAAAATACAAACAACCAACAATCCCTCACTTGGATTTTAAAAAAACACTCATCGGTAACAATCCCTCGTTAATAAATTTTGAATATTATTGAGCAATAATTATCCATAAAATTGTGCATAAGTAAATGTGTCTTTTGACTTTAACCTTTACGTAGTAAAGATGATACATATTATACTAGAGTAACTTGTAGTTTTGAACTCTATCTATGACAACATCCCACACACAACCCTACTTGGGTGTAGTCCTCAAGCCAACACGTTACGTCCATGTGCTTCTATCCTAGTATGTGAATGCTCGAGGGAATTTGTCCAAAATTACCATAGGAAGCGGCCACACTTCCATATCCACATAGGTGAGTCTATTAAGGATACTCCCGTATCTAGGTACCCCACTCAAAATAGAGATATAGATCTTCATTAAGAGTTATAATTAACTCAACCTTAACTCGCTTCAGGATATCATGCTCCATAGGGATGGACTCAGAGTAAAACCCCGTAAATAATTATTAGCATGATTCAAACCATATCATTGTGACTTGTTATTACCCTTTGAACCTATTTCTTGGGATCTCCAGTCTATAGGTTGGGTTACCACCACAAATGATTCAATATTAACGGGCTTTAGTCCGATCCCTTTCTAGGTGTTAAAATACCTTCTCCCGCACTAGTCCTTTCGTCATAAGATAAGTCAGGTTCTATTCTCATCAGTCCGATCATAATCCACACTCACAACTCATTAGTTTTTAAATTCTCAAACTATGTTGTGCTTACGACATATTTGTCGTTCTTTCCGTTATGATAAAAGTTTTAAAATTTTACAATAGCCATGGTTCTATTGTTGTGGATAAAATGATTGTGTCAATCTCTACCATAAATGGTATCTTATAATAGGTCTTTTAACATTTCATTTACTCACTAGCCATAGCTAATGGTATCACCATATACTCCGTCATTAATTATGCCAATAATTAATATTTCTGGGAGTTCCAAAAAATAGCATAATAATATGTGTTAAACACATATCCATTATTGATTCAGAATCAATTCTAGGTTCGTGATTTTATCAAAACACATAACCTTTCTCAATAGCATAAGATTGCACCTTTTTTTTAAATATAAACCTTCATAGTACTCCCACAAAAAATAATTTCAAGTCAACTGTATTTACTAGCTCAGTTGAGACTACTTAAGATGTTCGCATATTCATCTTTTCTTATCACTATATATAGTTTTCTTATACTTGGATAATGTGGAGTACAAGATGGTTCATAATAAGCATATATCTAATAAATAAATATTCTTGTATTTCAATGTACTCGATCAATTAATTGATCCATATAGCCGTGTAATATTAACAAGTAATATTCTTATGTCATTGAAACTCTTTATGCTAACACTTTGACTTAGCATGAATTTGGTTTTCTAGGTAACAAAATATTATAACCAAATATTAGCTAATCATTCTTGCATAATAAATAAGAGTGCATTCATAGTTCAACATGCTTAGTGATAAACACTATTCATATTATTCTCAACTCATTCTCATTTAATGATTTATCAAAATATCATGCCATTTATTAGTGCCTTACATATTAATTTTCCAACTTTAAGTTGGTCCATGTAAGTTGCCTTACATAGGTCACCATTTGAAAAATAATATTATATTTATTTAATTTTTAACTCAACATCATATATAATATCAATGGCATTTAAATTAAATGAAGCTTTTTCATTTTCATGAGAATAATTTAACTCACAACATGTATAACTAAGTTATATCAATGAATTAAAGCTTATATTCATAAATGATAATGGTCTCAATATTCCTTCAAATGCTGTGTATACACCTTATTATCTTAAAATTATAAGATAAGTCAATTATAAACTAATTTCTAGTTCATTCCAAGGAATTTAATCAATCATTTATGACTTCACTTCTCTAAGGATTTTTTGAATCTTTTTCAATAACATAAGAAAGCTTTTATTTTTAACTCACAACTCAAAAAATAAGAGTTCTCTTGAACACCAAAGTTTCAGATTCTATTAAATGTTCTTTAATTATAGTTGAGAGGTACTCGATTGAGTGCCTCCACTATTCTCTAGGTATAGCATTGAGAAACAACATGTAATGTGCCCCCTACTATATCTTCAATTCATAAAATGGAATCTAAACTTATAGAGTTTCAACATTAAATAAGAATTAATCTTATTTCTTAAATAAATACATACTTAATGCTTTCTGGTATAGCTGAATCAAAACATACAAGTTCATTCGTTCGAGTCATAATTTCAAATTTTCAAAGGTCCGAAGTCACATATAGATTATGCAATCTATTTCATAAAAAATTATAATATACAATTTTTCACAATGTATACAATAATACTTCGTATTAGAGTGTAAACCTCTATTCCAAATCAAAGCATACGGTCAAAATAATTTTACCTAACTAAATTATTTCTACACACGTATGAAGCACACCAAATTGATTCCAACATAGCAGAATAAAATTTTATTATATACCTTTTCCAACTCATATAAATGAATAATACAAAGAATTATTCATATAAAATTCCATCAGTTGCACTCTAAACTCAAATATTGTATAAGTCATTATACAATTTCTATGAAATTCATCTTCCATAAATTTGAGTCCAAATTTTTCTAAGTACTTCATAAATACTTGAATAAGAAATTTATAAAGGCTTCAAAATATTTTGAATCCTTTGAGAACACGACATGATACATTTTTTTAAGAAAATGTTGTCCAAAATATTTGTTCAAACGAAAAAACTTAGGGCTCGTTTGGTTCTGTATTCAGAAAACTCGATTTAAACGTTGTTTTTAAATACAGTTTTTTGGGTTTATAATTACTGGTGTGCATTTGGTAAATTTGTTTTTTGAAATTTTTTAGAAAATTGACAAACATGTATATATATATAGTTAAACTCCCCAATATAAATATACATAAAAATACATGATATTAAATGTACATATATCTAATTTATGATGTATGTATGTATGCATGCATGTATGTATATATGTATACATTCATGTATCATGTATGTATGAAAGTATATATGTATACATTCATGTATCATGTATGTATGAAAGTTTTATGTATATATATATATACATATGTACTATATGTATATTTTGTATTATTCCATACATTAATAATACATGTATAAAACTATATATAAGTATCATGTATCTATTAATAATATTATATAACTTTATATTATTCCATACGTAATTTTGTATACACGTACATATATATTTTGTATTTATAAGAACTACACACATATTAATGTATTATGTATGCATATTATATATTAAGGTATAAATGCATTAAAATATTAAGAATGAATAATTCTGAGTTGAAAAATAAAAAACAAAAGTTATAAAACACCCTCAACCTGTTTTCTGAAAAACTTGATTATAACACAGAAATATTATAATCCAGTGTTTAAAAACAGGTTACCAAACGCAGATTTTTATCAGAATTGTATTTAAACACGGAAAATAGAATTATAGTCGCAAACCAAACAGGCCCTTAAAGTTTAAAATTTCACCACGACCAAATCGCTTATTGAAAATTTATGAAATTTTCCATAATTCATCCTTTATGAGCCTAGCCTTATCCAAAATTAGAATCACTCAAAAATATTAAGTAGAAGTGAAGATAAACTTGTTTTACTACAAGCTATAAAAAAAATTCAGCATTATGCATCCCATTTGTAAAAATCATAATAAAAGATATACAACTTTTTTTTCAGAAATTCCTAAGCCCCAAATTTGTAATCTCAACATACTACGTGCATGCCAAAATTCATGAAATTTTAGTCTATATATCATCAAAAAATTGAGATGACATTCCAACAAAATTCATATAAAAAAATTCATTTTTTTCATCATTGATCACTTTGGTGTGTTTGAAAAATATCAACTACACTTTCACATAAACACTTCAAAAAATATTTGAACAAATTTCTTTTGTAGTAAACATAGCGTAAGCCGCAAATGTTTATAACTTACCCTTCGAATCCATATAACAAATGTTCATTTATTTTCATATAACAAATTTTCATTTGTTTCCAAATATCAAATTTTTAATTTGATTCCGTATAAAAAAATTCAAGGAGAGCTTGATTCTACATTTCAAAATCCCTAAACCCCAAACCTCTCACCTGTTTAGCTTGGGAAACCATATCCCACACCCTCTAACAAATACATTTCCTATCATGCCTCCCTTTCCACCAGAAATTTGTTATTTTAGAGGATAGGTCTAGGAAGAAGCATTTAAGGAATTAAAAAAATGGACATAGCATAGGAGGGAGATTCTTGTAACATTGCCTTAATGAGGATTTATTTCTCTTCTTGGCTCAAGAAACTCTCCTTCCAACCCTCCACTTTACTGGGAATCCTATCTTCAAGTCAGGCTCGATTTTCTTTCTTAGATTCCCCCCATTCAGAAAGAAAACCCAGATATTTACTTGGTTTATTAAGTAGAGGGAAATTTAACTCCTTATAGATGGCAAGATTAAGGCAAAGGGGCATGGTGTTTCTACACATGAGGTCTGACATGACGAAGTTGATTTATTGACCTAATGCCTCATAATAGGTGTTAAGGCACTCAAGAAGGACCCTTTTTTCCTCTGCATTCCCTTTGAAAAAGAAAAGGGAATCATTAGCAAAAATCATCTGAGAGATGGGGGAGATAGAAGGATTGATTCTCACCCTTTTAAGGAGGTTATTAGACATAGCTTTGGATATGATGAGGGAGAGGCTATTTGCTATAATGATGAACAAGAAAGCAGATAGGGGATCTCCTTGTTTAAGGCCTCTAGTGGATTTAAAAGAAGAAGCATTATCCCCATTAATTAGGATCCTAAATCTAATGGAGGAAACACAATCCATCACTAGACTTACCCACTTAGAGTCAAAACCAAAGGCTAATAGGGACTCTTTGAGAAAACACCATTCCACCTTATCTTAGGCCTTATTCATATCCAGTTTAAGGGCACAATCATAATCATTCCCACTCCTTTTTCCTCTTAAAGAAAGAAAACATATCCTGATCTACTATAATTTTGTCTTAGATTAGTCTCCTCGAGATGAATGCACCTTGGTGAGGCTCAATAATAGAGTCAATAAGAGAATTAATCCTTAAAGCCAAATTTTTTTAGATAAGTTTGATGAAAAAATTTAATAGACTAATAGGCCTGAATTTGGGAAAAAAATAGGATTAGGATATTTTGGAATTACAACCACATTAGTCTCATTCATATGTCTAAGCAAATGACCCGTGTTTGAAAAATTCCTAACTTCTTTCAATAAGTCCCATTTTTGTCTTCCTAAAAAAATTGATAGAAAAAGCCAAGCATCACATCTAGACCAGTGACTTTTGAATGCTCCACATAAAAGATAGCCTTTTTCAATTCCTCCAAAGACAGTAAAGCATTGAGGATCTCATTCATAGAGCCTGTGACAAATTTAGGAATAAGAGAGTTACCCTTGAAGATCCCCTGCTTCCTGAGGATGTGTAAAAAAATTTGTAATAGCTATTGGCGAGATTCTCCAGCTGAGTCTTCCCCTCAACCCATTCTCCTTCTTAATTCTTGAGCCTTGCAATGTGATTTTTCTTCCCTCTCTGAAGATTTGATGCATGGAAGAACATATAATTTTTACCCCCCCCCCCCCACTTCAACTAGTTGACTCTTGATATAACAACCCAATAAATCTCTTCTCTAACCCATAAAGCTTTAATGTTGTTTGTAATTATTCTAACAACCCCACTGAGTAATATTTTCTTTGGCATGATTAAAGAGTATTAAGATTTTATTGCAGCTTCTTTATTTCTACCCTTGAATTTTTGAACTTCTTGGAACTCCACTTTAAGAGGGAAACCTTGGTCTTAAAAGTTTTTTATAGGAGTGAGAACATGTTTACACCTAGGGCCTCTACCCACTATTGTCTCTTAATAATGTCATGGAACTCTGCCTCCTTAAGCCAGTACATGTCAAACTTAAATTTTCTCTTGTGTGGAGGCTTTGGGTGGATTATCTCCACTACCAAAGGGCTGTGGTCTGAGCCTATTGCAGGGTATGTCACTACCCTACTAATAGGTAAATGAATAGCCCATTCAACATTGATAAGATCCCTAACTAACTTCTCCCTTACATTGGCTTCCTCCCATCTCTCTTTTTATTCTAGGTTAAGTTGCAGCCTTTTAAAGGGAGTTCATATAAATGACAAAGGTTTACCATTTCTTTAAAACACTCAATTTCTCTATTACACTTTTCCCACCCACCTTCTTTCTCCTCCTGAGACCATATATCATTAAAATCCCTTAAACAAATCCGTGGTAGAGAGACATGAGTTTAAGTCCTGACCATTCTATCCCACTAGGGCCTCCTATATTCAAAAGTGGGGTTACCATGCTTAAAAGTGACCCTAGTGTTCTCCTTGGACCCCTTGCAAGCTTTAATGGTCACACCAATGAAATCCTTTGAACTCATAAGAATTTGAATGTTAACTGAATTTTTCCACAACAAATAAGAACCTCCTGACAAACTAACTAGATTTGCCATGATCAAATTATCAATTTTTATAATATTGTTCACTTGCAAAATTCACTCTTCCTTAGATTCTGTTTCCAATAGACAAATTAAAGCAATGTCATTCAAAACACAGAGGTTTTGAAGATCTCGAATTGCCAAGCTTTTGCCCATACCTTGACAATTCCAAACCATGATACTAATTGGGGTGTAGGGATCCATAGAGTGGACCCCCTGACTTTGGCTGGCTAAACCAATGATGATGTTGACTTCAAGTAAGATTTCTTCACAAAGAACATCAATTCCTTCTTCAACTATGGTTTACTTGCTTGTTCTTTTAGTGATTATTCTCCTCTAACTTCATCTGAATGCTTGTACTGGTAATTTTTTTCCCAGGTCAAAACAATACTCTCCCTTCTCTTTATCCTCTCGTTCCTTCTCTTTAACTTTCCCTAAGCTGCCTGCTTCTTGTTTATGGGCCGTTTTTTTTAAGGTGAGAGGTAGCTTTATTTTGTTGATATGTAGCTAAGTAAAGTTGGCCGCCAGGGTTTGATCAACCTTCTTTAGTTTTTTTTATGTAATTCTTTCAAGGTAAAATCTTCCTTAATTCTATTTGCCCATTATTCTTGCTACTCTTCCTCTCCCTCCCCATCTTATCCTTTTCGTTTATTTTGATCCTCTCCTCTATTGATTTTTGGATTTTCATTTTTGAGGCTTGATATGGATATATTTGAGGGTACAGGTTTGGTGATTTTTATTGCTGAGGGGAGTATGTGATTAGGGTCTTATAGAGGCCTTTTGATTTAGGGATGCTTTTCGATTTAAACTTTTGGTGATGGAGGGGGATTATGTTGGATGGTTTATCCCTAAGATGATTTATTTTTTCTTTTTATCTCTTTGAAATTTTTTGGTTGGGATAAACTGATTGGGATATAAGTTGGGGAGATATATGCTCTTTTATCCTGAATCTGTCAGAAACAATGATGGGATGGTGGACTCCTTCAGGACACCTCACTAGGGGTTAGTATTCAGGCTTTATGGAGTAGGGGTGAGTGATTGTGAGGAAACATTTTTGGGTATCTATATAGGTTAAATCTGAGATAGTAAATGGGGAAAAAGAAGGTTTTTTATGGTGGGTCATCTCACTTCTGACAGGGAATGGAATGTAACACCCCGCGCAATCTAACAAACAAGGGAGCCAGCTGCCGCCGCCGCCAAACTACGGCGGGCATCACTAAATAAGTAATCATTCTTACCAAGTGGTAGATACGAGATGTATAAAATTTCATTCCACAACATAATAATTAAACCGATCTAATAATATTAATCAATCATGTAATAATAAAATTCATCACCATGCTAATCTCCAAATTTAAATCCGACTCCAATTAAATATAATCTCAAATAAATGATCCAACTGTAAATATCTTAATAAAATCGTAAACAATTGTGGAAGCGATTGGCCCACAAAATCCATAATAAGAGTCTCATAATAATGCGATGGCATAGAAAATAAATCCTAAACAACTAATGTGCGAGTAACAATAAACAACAATCATCTAATCACGTAATTATGTCACCCCAAGAAAAATTAATCCAACTTATGTTATCACAATTTGATAATTACTTCTAAAGTCACCATCTTTATTGAAATTTATTTATCATATAATATTAATAATAACAATAACAATAATAACAATAGTAATAATAATAATAATAACAATAATAACAATAGTAGTAGTAGTAGTAATAATAATAATAATAATAATAATAATAATAATAATAATAATAATAATAATAATAATAATAATAATAATAATAATAACAGCAATAATAATAATAATAATAATAATAATAATAATAATAATAATAATAATAATAATAATAATAATAATAATAATAATCGTGATGTCATAGCCAACTAACCCTATTGTATATCCTGCACTTATTCGTGCCCGTTTAAAATTTTACACCACACACATTCCCCTCATTACATCCATTCAGACAGTATTATGTGAGCCTTTCACGTATTAACGATTTTCCACGCACCCCACAACAATAACCGGCCAGCCCGTATTCTGTCAACCCCATACTTATTGATGATGCCAACACATCCTCACGTCGCAATAGTCAGTTAACCCATATTCTGTCAGTCCTTCACTTATTAACGATGTCAATTCATTTTAATACCCGTTTTTTGTCTTAGGCATTAATTCTTCAATATATCAAGTTCTCATATTTAAAATTAGCCCCACCCCATTATAGAGCATAATCCTCAAATTTACCCCTAGTCCCATTCCTAGAGATCTCCAAAATCCAAACCCGTCCAGTCCTACTTTATAGGATAAATTCCTATCATTTATCTCTTCCTAGTCTCACGCCTAGCATATCCAAATCAACAAAACGATACTAAAATCCGCCCCACCTCGGAATATCCCATTCTTAAAAATATACACTAACTAGTCACATACCTAAAAAGTGTTAACCGCAACTAAGACATACCCTCTAGTCCCATACCTATCAAGTACTCCTAAGATTAATGTGAGAGCATACCACCCAAGATCCCTTCGAACCCACGATTTCAACAATAATTAAAACAATAATTCGCATAAACCAATTAATCTACAATTCTACAAATTTCTCAAACAGTCACATTTACTTTAATTTAATTCGTTCAATGCATCATCGTAATTAACACAATTTCTTTTGTTAACAATTATAATTTCAACATCATGCGAATTTAAGGAGCACATAACAATAATTTACTTTAATCATACCTACATAATTTCATATGGTTTCACCAGTCCCTTTTTCATTTAAATAGCGCCACTATGATTTTGTACATGCAAACCTACCCCCATAATGACAAAAATAAATCTCTATCCTAAGAATAAAAGGGTTATGAGTCTTAATTCAGATTAATATATTTCACAAAAATAGTCCCAAATTAGATTTTACTTTCCCTAACTAAGGTTGCTAATTTATTTTAAGAAAAACATCGAATTAAGGTTTAGACGACATTTAAAAAGAATCATACTAAAGAGAGAGAATATAAGTATTCATGCGTGCTGAAAAGTTGGTTGACAATTTTGATGGGATAGTTGTGTTCCTCTTGAAAAATTGAGAAATATTCGTTCTTGAACAAAACAACAATTAATTAAGCCTTTAAAACTTGGTTGAATTTTGATTAAATTTGGGGCTAGGGTTTTTAGATGAAAGGTGATAAATATGTAGAAGTCTTCTGGTTGAAAAGTTTGTGAAAAATTGTTTAAAAAATTCTAATCCCGAGTTATTTTAAGATGGGAAAAGATTAGGAGTTTGATTGTGATTATAATTCTACTAAAATCAAAACATTGCTAAATCTGACAATTCTGAATCGATTCGCCCTCCAGGACGAATTTATTCGGTCGAGTCAGGTGCCCAAACATGCCCAAAAATTTATATATATTAAATAAAATTCTTATTTCTCCCCCTATTTCAATTCCGATTAAAATCCTATTTTCCATCAATAAACTCCAGCAATCCAACATTTTATTTTTTTGAATTCCGAATTAATTTTAAATTATTACCGATTCAACTAGCACATAAATTTCATCCTCGAAATTCGACGAAGCATAAATGCATAAAATAAAATAAGGCTCACGTATGCCTACCCATAGAATACCACGATTAAGCGCCCATACACCCAATCCTACCTGCACATACCCGGCTATCAAAATACAATATATATCACCCGTATATAAGTATCCAAGAAAATAATACATATCGTGCTACTCCACTAGCCACATAGTGGCTCCCTCGGCGTCTACCCCTACTTGAGGTTCTCGAGTCGGAAGCATATAGCACCTACTCGGTGCGGCTACCGCTGGTGCTGTTGGTGCTCCCTGTACACCTGGCGCTGCTGGTGCTTGAAGTCATTAGCCTTGCTAGCCCTCCCTCCGGGACACCTGTAAGCTCGGTGCCCTATCTCTCCATAAACAAAACATGCACCCCTAAAAGGTCTGAGATGCCTACCACTGGTTTTTCTCACCCTGTTGTCCCATCCCCTGAGGGACCTGCTGGACACTGTTGTCCTGTTGCTCCCGACTTGTTCGTCATCTCTTCACCGCTTGGTCATTGCGACCCTTATTCTCTCATCCTTGACCATTTGACTCTTATCTCTTCCCAACTTCTTTTGGTAATTTACTTTCTCCTTCCACAACAACATTGCAATGTCCACTACCTGAGTGTATGCCGGATTCCCCATCACCATCTGCCTAATAGACAAAGACAAGCCCTTAATGAAGCACCCCCTCTTTTTCACCTCAGTATTTACCTCCTCCGGTACAAACATTTATAAATTCATAAATTCTTGCTCATATTTGACAACCGAGTTCTAACCTTGCTCGAAGTCCAAAAACTCCCTCTTCTTAGCGCTCCTAATCGCATATGAGAAATACTTATCATTAAACTTTATAAGAAAATGTGTATAATTCAAGCGATCCCTATCCTCCTATGTGGTGACACTCTCCCACCACTTTAAAGCATCGCCTGTTAGCTTGAACATAACCAACATCTATTTTTACACATCAGTGAAGTCCACTATCCTCAAGTGCCTCTCCATGTCTCTCCTCCACTGGCGATCAACCGTTGGGTCAGATCCCCTGCAAAGGTGGGAGGATTGCCCTTATAGAAATTGGCCTTCACTCTATCCCAAGTCGAAGCAGGTGTACCCTGCCGTTGTGCCTCTAAATTTACCCACCTATGTCTCCGTACTTAGATACTGCCCACCGTGGCCTCATGCATAATAACCGCTAACTCTTCGGTATCCAACACAATCTGCCTCAGCGTCTCCTAACTGGCAAGGCATAAACTGAACCCTTATTCTATATTCATTCCTCTTAGTGTTTGCCATCTAAAAAGATAGGAATAAATAAGAGTACAAATCATCAAAAGGGATCAAAGATAAGTAACGCGAAAGCTAAAATGGAATCACAACCTACGAGACCTAAGACCATACTCTGATACCATCTGTAACACCCCCACACAATCTGACAGGCGAGGTGGCCACCCGTAGCCTCCAAACTACGTCGGCTATCACTAAATAAGTAATCATTCTTAGCATGTGACAGATATGAGACGTATAAAAATTTATTCCACAACATAATAATTAAATTGATCCAATATTAATAAACATTCTTGCAATAATAAAATCCATCACCATGCTAATCTCCAAATTTAAATCCAGCTCCAAATAAATATAATCTCTAACAATATGATTCAATTGTAAATATCTTAATAAAATCGTAAACAACTATGGAACCGATTGGCCCACCAAATCCATAATAAGAGTCTTATGATGATGCGACGGAATAAAAAATAAATCCTAAACAACTAAAGCATAGAAAGTAAATAAGTCTCCAACCGCACCTCCAAAATATCTCCAACCACACCTATGCAGCTACTCCAGCGCTATACCTGAAATGTTAATCAACGTAATGGGTCAGAGCCCACCGTATGAATACAAGATACTCTCCTCAATTAGGGTCCAGGAACCCAGACAATAGCATTATAGATAATAAATACCACAATATAATATTTTTATTTAAATGCGATAATTATTAACGCGCGAGTAACATTAAGCAACCATCGTCTAATCACATAATTATGCCACCCTAAGAGTTTTAGTCCAACTTATGTTATCACAATTGGATAACTACTTCTAAAGTTACCATATTTACTTAAATTGATTTATCACATCATTATTTTTATTTTTATAGCGATGCCGTCATAGCCAGTCGATCCTACTGTATGTCCTGCACTTATTCAGGCCCGTTTAGAGTTTTACACCACACACATTCCCCTTGTAATAGCCAGCCAACCCGTGTTTTGTTAGCCCAACACTTATTGATGAGGTTTCATGCACAACATATCATAATAGCCAACCATCGTGTATTCTATCAACCCTACACTTATTAATGACGCCAACAAATCCACACGTTGCAATAGTCATCCAACCCGTATTATGTCAGTCCTGTACTTATTAATGATGCCAATTCATTTCAATACACGTTTATTATATTAGGCACTGATTCTCCAATTTACCAAGTTCTCATTATTTAAAATTAGCCCCACCCTATTATAGAGCATAATCCTCGAATCTACTCCTAGTCCCATATCTAGGGGGTCTCCAAAATACAAACTCATCCTATCATTTTTTGTAGGATGAATTTTTATCATTTATCTCTTCCTAGTCTCACGCCTAGCATATCCAAATCAATGGAACGACACTAAAATCAGTCCCCCACCCGGAATATTTCATCTGTAAAAATCTACACTAATTAGTCCCATACCTAGAAAGTGTTAACCCCAACTAAAGTATACCCACTAGTCCCATACCTAACAAGTACTACTAAAATTAAGGTGATATCATACTGCCCAAAATCCATTCGTCCCTGCCATATCAACAATAATTAAAATAATAAGTCGCATAAACCAATTTATCCACCATTCTACAATTTTCTCAAGCGGTCACTATTGGCTTTAATTTAATTTGTTCAAAACATCATCGTAATTAAAAACATTTATTTTATTAACAATTATAATTTCGACATCATGTGAATTTAAGGAGCACACAATAATAATTTACTTTGAACATACCTACATAATTTCACATGATTTCATAAGCCCCCCTTTTTCATTTAAATAGCACCACTATGACTGGGGTTTGTTAAATTTTGGGAGAGGTACTTTCGCTGACTGGGCTGGTTTGGACTGTTTGGTATTTGTTACGATTTGTTTGGCTTATTTGGTTAGCGTCAACAGTTTGGTTAAGAGAAATACATGATAATTTCCTTAGTAACTCTTCCAAGACTTCTTTAAAAGATGAATAGGCAGTCATCCAGGGCCCAAATCCAATGGTGTTGCCGCCTCCTTCTAATTCCACTTTTTCTCTATCACATTCCACTGAGATATGACCCAGTTTTCCGAATTTCAAGAAAAGCCTTTTCACTTTTTCATAGGTAAAATAAAAGCGGTTCTATAGGAACCACATTTTTGTCCTCCCCCCCCTTTTTTTTTTCTCTTTTAACAGTTTCGTATGTATAGAAAAACAGTTTTTTTTTCTAAATTAAAAAAAAGACTTTTATAAAATTAAAAAAAATATTTTTACATATATAAAAAAACAATTTTCTTATTAATAAAATATTGTAATTAATTAGTGCCGTTGGCGCGGACCCACATTAAACAAATGATTTTGGTTCGGGAATGTGAGTCCGCGCCAGTGGCACTAATTAATCGAGATATTTTTTCAATAAAATATTGCGATTAATTAGTGCAGCTGGCGCGGACTCACATTCAACAAATGATTTTGGTCCGGGAATGTGAGTCCGCGCCAGTAGCACTAATTAATCGCAATATTTTTTTCTTATTCTTTTATGTTTAACAATTGATATAAAAATCGCAATATCGGGATTAATTAGTGCCGCTGGCACGGATCCACATTCAACAAATGATGTGGCCAGGAATGTGGGCCCTCGCCAGCGGAACTAATAAATCGCGATATTTTTTATTGAAAAAATATCGCGATTAATTAGTGTCGCTGGCGCGGACCCACATTCAACAAATGATGTGGGTCCAAGAATGTCGGTCCGCGCCAGTGGTACTCATTAATCGCGATATTTTTCATTGAAAAAATATCGCGATTAATTAGTGCCGCTGGCGCAGATCCACATTCAACAAATGATGTCGCCGTGAATGTGGGTCCTCGTCAGCCGCACTAATTAATCGCGATATTTTTTATTGAAAAAATATAACGATTAATTAGTGTCGCTGACGCGGACCCACATTCAACAAATGATGTGAAGCTGGAAACGTGGGTCCGCGCCAGCGGCACTAATCAATCGCAATATCATATTAATAAAAATAAATTTTTTTATTTATGAAAAAAAATTCAATTAATTTTAATAAAAAATTGTATTCTTTAAAAAAAACTATCCTTTTATATTAATAGAAAAACTGTTTTTTTTATATAAAAAATAATTTTTATATTAATTGTTATAAAGAAAACACTAATAAAGTAAAAAAATGGGATGCGGTACCAAAACGGTTTAAGAGGCAGTACATCAAGAATTTCTCGTAAAATAAATCCATTTGTCTTCCTTTTCTCTTATGAGTTTAAAACCTTTTGATAATGGAGCCTCAATAGGAAGACTTACCTTCACGTTTGTTCCACGCATTTGTCCTATCAACATGACTAGGGGTGTAAACGGGTCGGGTCTGGATCGGGTCTGGGTATATCCAGATCCGATCCGGGTATATTTTTAACGGATCGGGTCTTACCCGATTACCCGACGGGTCTCAGAAAATGGATCCAGACCCGGATCCGTTAAGGACCCGGAGACCCGACCCGAATACCCGACCCGATTATATATATATATATATAAAAAAACTGTTTTTATATTGTTTTTATATAAAACTGTTTTTATATAAATATAACTTATATTTATATAAAAACAGTTTTATATAAAAACAATATAAAAACTGTTTTTATATATATATAAGTTATATTTATATAAAAACAAAAACAGTTTTATTTTATATAAAAACTGTTTTTATATATATATATAAGTTATATTTATATAAAAACAATTTTATATAAAAAACAGTTTTATATAAAAACAGTTTTTTATATAAAACTGTTTTTATATAAATATAACTTATATATATATATAAAAACAGTTTTTATATAAAATAAAACTGTTTTTGTTTTATATAAATATAACTTATATATATATATATATATATATATATATATATATATATATATATATATATATATATATATATATATATATATATATATATATATTTAGTAACTATATGTAAGACTAATATATATATATATATATATATATTTAGTAACTATATGTAAGACTATATATATATATATATAATATTATATATAAATATATATTTATTATATTATATATATACACATTCGGGTCGGGTCCTTATCGGATCGGAGTCATGTATATCCAGATCCGATCCATTAACTAATCGGGTAAACGGGTAATCGGGTAATCGGATAATCGGGTCTATAAAATTTGCTCAGATCCGTTAATTTAGGTCGGGTCCGGATCGGGTCCGGGTCCAGACCCGGTCCATTGACAGCCCTAAACATGACACTCTCTTTGTCTAACATATCTTTGGAAGCCCATGGATTCTGATCCATAACTCGATCATTTCAAAGTTTACTTCTTCTGCTTCCAATACATTTTCCCAATGTTTAATAGCCAATAACCCATTTAACAGGATCCATGGTGACTGATCCAAAATCCTTGCTATCTAATCCTCATTAGTTAAATTAAAAAGAGAATACACTGAATTAAATTTTTGCCACCTTAACATCACCTTTGACTTTCTAGGCTTTTTGGGCTAACCCATCTATCTGAGCTAAATTTTTGTTTTTAACTGATATGATTTTTCATGGTTTTGATTTTCTAGTGGAAGATACAATGACTAACTCTTTTGGTTTTGTTGTGCCATGGCAGAGATCTCAAAATGGCAAAAAAGCCAGGAAGTAGGTGGAATACTGGGGAAGAAGGTACATAAAAAACACACTACGAAACAAAGAAGATAGTAGGTGGAGGAAGAGGTAAGAAAAAGAGAGAGAACACTCGGAAAAAGGGGGAGAGGCTCACATGGGTGAGGTAGAAACTTTTAGAAAGAAAGAGGAAGTTAGAGACAAGGCTGAGAAATGTCAAAAATTTGACAAATAAAAAAATTTGTCCATATATTTTGATTATTTGGTTGTACAATTTGTCTGTCATTGTATAACACCTTTTATGCACCATCTGTGGGCAAATTTTGCTTATGTATTTGAGTGAAAAATATTTGCCAACAAATTTGTCAACTTCTTAAATGATTTTAATGTTTTAAAAAATAATTTAAAAACTGTTTTAAATAATTGAAAAACTGTTATGAGTATTTAAAAACTGTTTTACAATGTTTTAAAAAATTGTTAAGAAAATGTTTTACAAATTTTAAAAAAAATCGTATTGACAAAATATTGCAAAAATTATTTTTAACATTTTAAAAACCTGTTGTGAATATATTATAAAAAATAATTTTCAAAACGGTTTTAAATAATTAAAAAAAATGTTATAAATATTTAAAAATTATTTTCTAATGTTTTGAAAACTGCTTTTAATGTTTGGAAAAATTGTTCAGAAAATGTTTTACAAACTAATGTTTTGAAAACTGTTTTTAATATTAGAAAAAAATGTTAAGAAAATGTTTTACAATTATTTTTAAAAATCGTATTATAAAATATTATAAAAACAGTTTTTAACATTTTTTAAAACCGTTTTAAATAGTTTAAAAAAACTGTTGTGAATGTTTAAAAATTGTCTTGTAATATTTAAAAACTATTTTTATTATTATAAAAATTGTTAAGAGAATGTTTTATAATTTTTTTGAAAAATCGTAATATAAAAATATTGTAAAAATAGTTTTTAAAAATTTTAAAAACTGTTTTGAAATAATATAAAAACAGTTTTAAAGTTTAAAAACCAAATTAAAAAATATTTTAAATAGTTAAAAAAACTGTTGTGAATATTTAAAAATTGTTTTGTAATATTTTAAAAACTGATTTTAATATTATAAAAAATTGTTAAGAAAATGTTTTACAATTTTTTTAAAAAACTGTAATATAAAAATATTGTAAAAACTGTTTTTAACATTTTTTAATATAATATAAAAATTATTTTTAAATAAATTAATTGAATTGACTTTAATTTCGCCTAATGGTTGTTTGATAGCCTCTTGTAAATTTGCCTAGGTAAAATTTACCTAGGCAAATTTTGTCATGCCCACTCTTTTGCCCATTGACAACCAAACGGACCCTTAAAAATAGTATGACACTTGAGTCCCTAAAACCCATTTGTAAGGGTAATTCTTGTAAGAGGATAATTAAGGTCGATAGGGAATTAGGATTGTACAATGACAACTTTTAAGAGGAAAGTAAAGGTTTAGGTTGTACATGGTGTCCTCGTGGATCTTAAGTCATAAGGCACTAGTCCCACGAATGAAATGTTTAAGTGATATATGTCATCGGTCACTCAAGTCATTGAGGGAGACCTAGTTTTTGGAACGAATTTTCTGACGCAGTAATGTGTCATAACTGTATTGGGTGGTGTGTGTGAATCACATAGGGTCCCCTCAAAACAACAACCAATATGGCAATGACACATCACCTGACCCCAAAATTCGCTCTAGAAACTAGGTATCCCTAGCATTTTCCAAAAGTTAATATTTCATGTAACTTGTATATGTGCGTGCGAGTGTGCGAGAGAGATAGGACCACTAACTATGTCTTGTATAATTGATTGTGAATCAAATGATCTAGTGGGTGGTGTTAAAGTAAGTAGAGTTAATGAACTTCAAATTCTATACAACTAGCATACAGTCCGAACAATCCGTGGGTGTTTGGTAATATATAAAATAAGTTCTTCAAATTTACTTATAATAGTCGTACTCAATAAATATACAGATAATAATTGGTAGCGTATGAAATATATTTTTCTTAATATTTAATGGTTAATGATTAAAAAATAAGGGATCCAAAAGTAGTGGTGATAATTGAGCAATTCGATCCAAAAATCAAAACTGACACAAATATGTCTTGTTTGTATGGGGATTTTTTCCACGAAATTTATCATGTCGTGTTCGTGTGAATATTATAACTCGTGGTACTATTTATATAGTGTCGTGTTATTCGTGTATCCCAGTGTTTGATTTTATTTAGGCCAACCACAATAGGATATGCAAATGTCATCATTTAGATTTTCTCCTCTCACTGTGGGCAAGAAAAATAGAGAGTTAAGCTCAAGGTCATGTTCCATCCTATATTTAGATTTACAGGACACTGCTTTTTAGGTTTATAAATATAGTCCATGTAGTACAATGACATTTATTTTTGTGGTCACTTTAGAGTTAGGTGTATACAAAACATGTACTTTTATTTGTTATAGTTAAAGAGGTGTATATATTTATACCCTTATTCATACTCATTTAAAAATTATTTTAAAAATAAATACATAACCCCACCTCCACCCCCTGTAATCCTCATCGAAAGGCCGGAATCCTTGTCGGACCCCGACATAATCCTCGTCAGATTGTTTCTATCCCCTCATTCCCCTATAAATATAGTCCATATAGTATAATGACATTTATTTTTGTGGTCACTTTAGAGTTAGGTGTATACAAAACATGTACTTTTATTTGTTATAGTTAAAGAGGTGTATATATTTATACCCTTATTCATACTCATTTAAAAATAAATACATAACCCCACCTCCACCCCACTCCACCCCCTGTAATCCTCATCGAAAGGCCGGAATCCTTGTCGGACCCCGACATAATCCTCGTCAGATTGTTTCTATCCCCTCATTCCTCTCTCTCTCTCTCTCTCTCTCTCTCTCTCTCTCTCTCTCTCTCTCTCTCATTTTTTGGTCCTCGCTAGCGGCATCATTTCTAGCGCGTGAGAAGAAGGTTTTTTCGCCAGAAAAATGGAGTTTTCGTCGGAAAATGGAGGCTTTAATGAAATAGTAAATTTATTTGTTTCAACATTTTTGTCAAAAAATATCGAATATGGGTGTTGTTGGATAGATCTTGATGAGTAGATTTCAAATATATAAATTTATGAATTTGGATTTGTATATTTGAAGTTATGAACTTTTAAAAATTTAATGGGTTATGTATAAATTGTGAAATTGCATACTTGCCATTTTTTATTGTAATTTTATTATAGGGAATAAATTTATAAAATTGTGTGGTGTGTACTATTTTTACACATTTTTGGATTGGGTAGGACCTTTACCCAAAATCCCCTAAGGAAAATGCACAATCTACTGTGTAATTGTGTAGTGCGGATGCACATTTGCATTGTGTTTATACATTATTTAATTGTGACTCACATAAGTGGAAAAGTAAATGCCAACCACCCAAGAGTTCTTGGGTGTTAAAATGTTAAACGCCCAATATTTGAAGTGTTATTTATATATTAATTTACTCATGGGATATAAATTCTTTTGAGCTCAAAATTTTATATATTAATTTATTCATGAGATAGAACCTGTTTATAGCATTCAATTCTTATTTTTTATTAAGTTGGACCTATTGGGCGGTAAACTGTTAGCAGCCTAAGGTGGAACCACTTCCTAAAACACTTCAGGGTGTTAGACTGTTACTTGCCCAGTCCACATTTACATTGTCCCAGTGTGGGTTCATCTTTAAAAATGAAGGTGTAATTTTAGACATTTCTAACTTTTTTTATTGTCCCTTCGTGGATAGTCTTAGAATTATAGATCATGTTAGTCCTGTCGTTTTAATGGGTCGCATTCGTCTTAGTTAAAAATTGATTTATTGCCTAAACGGTACTTGTCATTTGGTATTAAGTCCAAAGACATAAAAAAACAAATGTTTAACATTAAGAAAAAGTAACAATCATAAAGGAAGCAAACAAGTAAGCATTCACAGGAGAATAAATTTATTGTAATAATTTATGAATACACAATCATAGTAAATAGGTGGAATCATATACTTTTAGTTTTCAAAAATACAAAATAAATTGACAGTGTTTGGTTATCTCTTACTATATATTTATATTATACTCTCAAAGCTTGTATAGTACAAAATAGCATTGATAATGATATGTTATTTTCATTATTCTTACCAACAAAATATAATTTTGTCTATAAATTCAATCAATAAAAGAGGAATGCATGTTAAACTATAAAAGTAGGTTACAGAATGATAAGAATGTGAATACATAATTCAAACCTTATAATTGATAAAAAAAAGTGAATAACAACCAAATCATGTTTTTCTATAGGAATTCTTGTGGTTCGCATATACATTTTCATAGGCTTAAAAGATGAAAAGGCCTTTAAAGTGTTTGTTCTAAACTACATTATATTAAATTCTCCAATGTACTACAAAATTACAGTCCACATAAATATTTATCAATACCGAAAATGACATCAGATGTGTTAACTAAATAATGAATAACCAACAATTCTGAAACACAAAAAAAATAATGAATAATCATGACAAAAATGTAATCTGTTACCAAAAACAAAAGAGTGAGTAACCTAAATTTACCCTAAAATTTAAAAGAATAATGTGATGGAGTCTTCGACAAACTTTAACAAATACTTTGACAAATCCACAACTGCTCCCTTCCGTGCAAGAATAAACAAGTACATGTACTTTTAAAACCCAAAGTCGACATCATCATTAAAGTTCCAATTTGATAACACGTGCATATAGACAATCCAATTTCCATAAAAGTGTAGAAAATATTAAAGATTTTAATTTGATTATTGTAAAAGAAAATGTCTAATCCATTAGAATTATAGTGCTAACGAATATCAACAATCAACTATGTCAAACAACCATAAATGACCAGACCAAACCAGGGTAGAGGAGTGCTTGGATCATTTTCCATGCAATTGAGTGTTAATATATCATGGGAAATACTAACGAACACTTTGTCGGTTTTCATTAGTTGACCCACGAACTTCAGAGAGGGAGATTTTTTTGTTATAAATCGAAGAAATTGGGTGAAATGTTTTAAACTGAAGGAGATATTGGTAAACCAAGGGACATATTAGTAAACCAAGGGATGCTAAACCAAAGGGACAATGTTTTAAAACGAGGGATAAAAAGTGAGCATAATGCTCCGAAACATAAAGTCCATGTGGACACCTTAGATGTTGGCAAAAAATAAATACATGTGTTCCATTTTATAATATAGTAAAGATAATTATCAGCGAGTTACTATTAAAAAAATAGAGTCCTTCAAGCCTCAAAGAACGTCATAGTATTAATATATTATTGTGTGTAGTGTTTAGCTTCCTTGTTATATCTACTGTGTGAAAATTAAATGGAGGCGCTAAAGGAACCCCATTATTTACTCCAAAATACAAAGAGAATTTTTTTTATTTTTTTTCCATGGTCCACCACATAGTATATATACATTTTCTCAACACTCAAAAGGAAAACCATTATTTTCCCTCCAAAAGAATTTTCTCTTAAGATAACTTTGTCTAACCCATTCTCTTACTCAAAATCTTACATAAACATCCTATTCAAACCATATACAAACTTCAACAACATATTCCCATATTAAGTACTAAAATAACATAATAGATAAGGGTTTCAGCCACAGAAGTGACAACAACCAATGGAGGTGTTAACAATGGGTGTGGCAACCCTTAAACTAATGAAAACAGCCAAAATAAGATGTTTGAGGTAATTTTTTCTCCACAAACATGTTTTTTTAACCTTAGAAAAAATTAAACCCAAAAATGTAAATTTATAGTGGTTCAATATTACCCCCCAGAGGAAGATGAAGTTTTTCGAGATGATCCTACCGATCACAAAAGTAAAAACAATTAAAAGAAGCCTCCATTTAGGGTGTTTACCTCGAGTTAATCTCCCTTCTTTTCTTTAATAACCCTGAGTTGTTGTCCTAATTACTTTCTAATTACCCCAACCTAATGAATGCCAAATTTTTTTATTCAATCAAACACCATTCCCCGATGCTTACTCGATGTCAGGGTCCTTTATTCATTTCTGATCCCATGAAATTATCTATATTTTCTTGAAACAAGGTTAACAAATTGAACCCATTGTCAATTTTCATACTTAATTTGGTTCGGGGAAAATATAACGAATTTTTGGTCTTTACTCGGGGTTGGTATACCAAACCACTGGGTTATCAACTAAGGGTTTAATGATTATGGGATGTTTTATCAACTTATGAGAGGTATTAAATGTTTTTGCCAACAAAAACTAACACATTATTTTTGTTTAAATTTTTTTTCATATGGTTAACATGTTTTCAAGGGTTTGACATGTTTTTCATAGACTTAACAATATATATTATATATATTTATCATATAATGAACAATATATAAAAAAACGTATATTATATATGTTTTGATGACTATCATCCTGCTTGTATAGTGTTGGATGAGGATTTGAGGAACATCTTTGAAGCTTTTGATGTTTAGATAATGAAAAATTAAAATCTAATAGGTTTAGCAAGAAGGTGGGAATGTTCACAAAAAAAATCAATTTTAAATAGTTGGTTTCCCTTTGGTGGTATTGTGGGGTAAGAGGTGAAAGTATGTTGTATTATGTAGCTATTTTTATCTTGTGGTATTATGGAATAAAAAATGGGGTGCCCTTAGCTCCACCCAAATTAAAATGCTCCTCATAATTAATACTGTAGGGACCATAATTACAATGGCACATCACTTGCATATGTTCAGCCCAACTCACAAGATCCTTCTTCATCAAGTGAATGAAAAGCCCAAATCTTAAAAGACCCCCGCGTATCCATCCCTTGGAATGGTTTAAAGTGATAAAGGGATAGATCCAAACCTGTAGGGAGAGTTATTAACAGATCTTAGGACTCTCTTAAGTTTCTCTATAAACATACATGCGCCTCTCATTAGGAGGGGCATGTGAAATTGTAAGGTTGAACAATACTACGATTCTTCCGACCGATTCTCTTAGTTAATAAAAGAGAAAACCCTATATTCCATGGACATGGGCACGTTTTCGAATGCCATATATTCTTATTTTGTGTTCTTTTGAACTTCACCCATTGAATATTTCTCTTACTTTAACTTGTGTTCATTGGATACTAAATGTGTAAGAAATTACCACATACGATTGGCGCCATCTGTGGGAAGCGATCTGAGTTCTCTACCACTAGCTAGATTCTTCGGATGTTTTGCAAATAAAACCAAGACCATATGATTATGAATGAGTAGGAGGGTCATCAATAACATGATTATGGAGACCTAGAGGGTTATCATATTGACTAGAAGGACTATGGTGACTAGGTGGGTCATTAACTGCCCCTCCTTATTAGAGGGTTAGATCGATGATTGGTGAGTATTACCAGTCCTCATATGCTCATTACCATCCTCAGGAGGATAGAATGGTGAACAATTATTATCTTGTGTGATCCAATCATATATCAAGGGTCAGGACAACTACGAGAATAATTGGTTACTAACATTCCCCAATAGAAGGTCATGCTCCAGTGACGTTTGGAGAGGCTTGAGAAGGAATCCTATAAAGAAAAGAGCAAGCATGGCTACCACTTACAAACTCCTAGAATTCAAAAGAGAAGAGGTCACAACTGAGGATGAAGTACTTAGCATTAGATGGAATATTCTCATTGCCAAAGGTCTCCCAAATAGAGACCATGCCCTTATGATCGGTGAGGAGATATAGAGTTTTGTGACTGTATCAGAAGGGATCTAGAGCGACACCCAGCCCATCAAGAGGCCTATACCACTAAGGATCTTGCCAGAAGGGTACTCGTCTTCCATATCAAGTCATTTTTTAGACTATCTACAGGAGAGTTTGTGTAACACGCCGTAATTCTGCTTAATTTTAAATTACGTAAGTAGAGTAATTTAATGTGATTAAATAAGTTTGATTTAAATTACGTAAGTAGAGTAATTTAATGTGATTAAATATGTTTGATTTAAATTACGTGAGTAGAGTAATTTAAATAGATATTATGTTAATAAAGATGATTACGTGTTATAGAAAATTTATTAAGGTGAATATAAATTTTCAATGTTAATATGTACGGTTTAGTGACTATACGGACGTACCGGATATAGCTTGACAAAATTTAAGGATCACTGTAGAAAAATATTTACGAGACTCAAATGATAATTTAGAGTCCACGGTTGACTCCGAAAGGGTCGAATTAGTCAAAATAGTGTACCCGGGGGTACTAGTGGAGTGCCGGATCAGTGTAGAAAAATATTTACAAGACTCAAATGATAATTTAGAGTCCACGGTTGACTCCGAAAGGGTCGAATTAGTCAAAATAGTGTACCCGGGGGTACTAGTGGAGTGCCGGGTCATTTTCGGGCTAAATCGGGACCATTCGGGGGCATTTTGGTCTCTTTACAATTAGGGGAAAGAAGACCTACGAATTTTTGTAACCCTAAATCTGATTATAAGAGTGGTGGCTAGGGTTAGACAATTAGAATTACACCATAGCCATTAGAGAGAGAGAGAGAGAGAGAGAGAGGCAAATTCCTTAGGCAAGAAGGAAGGAGGGATCATCTTAGGAAGATTTCACCATAAGATTGTTGGGAAGAAGGATTGAGGCACCAACACCATCAATCATCATCAACAACCACGAATTCAGACCCTACAAACCTTAAGGCAAGTGGTTATTTGCAAAATAATTGAGTTATAATACCCATGTTTAAGCTTGAGGAAGAACATGATTTTTATGATATTCTTGGGAACAAACAGTTGATAAAAATCCATGATTGATTAGGATTTGCATGTAGGACGTTTCTGAATTACCAAGTATGTTTATATCATAGAAAACTTGATGAGAAATTCGTATGAAAATCTGGAACTTTGATGAAAAATATAAAGAATGCAGTTTTAGGGTTCTTGAATATTTTAGAGATTTTCAGTGAATTTAGCTAAGATTTATTATGGTTTTGATGTTTTAAATCGTTAGTAGTCATCCCAGAACATGTAGGAATGATTAGAAATTATTGGTTGTGAATTTGATGGCCTATCATGAAAGTTAGAGATGTAAAAATGGTGAAACCCGTAGGAAGAAGATGAACTGGGTCTGTCACTGCTTGATCGATCGATTGACCCTGGAGTATCGATCGATCGAAGCAGTTGATCGATCGATCATCTTCCTTCGATCGATCGACCCTGTCTGAACTATAGAGAATTTGTGTATAAATTTCTTTAATTGCCGTTACTTAATGGGAACCTTAGAAATGATATTTTCCTATGAGGAGACTTGAAAAACTACCAGTAGGTGTACCATATGGTCCCCCACTTATGATTGAGTAGTAATGTCGGGGAAATGGAATGACTAAAGAACGATTGACTTCGCCGTGAGTTGAGATGGTTAATTTAAGTTCGTTTAGAGTGAGACTTAATTCCAAAAAGAAAATACCAGTAGGTTAAAATTTACTTAACTACTGAATTAAGGGAGGGGTAACTAGGGCCCTTAGAGTTACGCGAATACTCGAATAAATACAATAGTGAGTTATATTGTAATTAATAAGTACGGAGAATATAAGAAAAATATATTACGTACGGGTATGATTTATTAGGTCGAGTGCGTACCTACTGAATTTATATAGATGATATTGAGTGAAGAGAACACTACCTAAATTAATTATGTTAGGGTCGATGTGACATTCCGAACTAACATAAAGTTATATTAAATTTGGGGTCAATGTTAAATGCCGAACCAAACTTTGAACTGGTGTCGCGATGAAAGAGTCCCGAACCAGAATATGTGTATATATTTATATTTGTAGATAGTTGGGGTCGATGAACCATTCCGAACCAACTTCCACTTGGAGTCGATGAATTATTCCGAGCCAAGGGTCCTTTGTGTGTAATAAAAGGATATATTAGTGGTAACTAATATTATATACATTGTTGTGGGATAAAATGTTATATGTGCTTAATCTACAAATTAAGAATAGTAGACAATGTTATGATAAGTAAATGTCCTAGTAATAATTTATAGCATGTTTTAATTATTACAAGAATAAGGTAACGAACGGTAAATGAGTTAACTACAGTTATGGGCAGTATAACTAGGTAGACTAAGTTTCCTCGATAGTTACATACTACATAAGAGAGGTGAGGAGGTTCAAGGGAGTGTGCGAAACCTTAATATGTGTAATCAATAACTTAATTGTGATAACCTCTTGCAAAATATTTTCAAATGTTTTGAGTACTAACTCTTGCTATGTAAAATTTTAAAAACCTTTTAGGTGCCCAGCCACAAGGACACCCAGCTTGATTTCATGTCAGAGATTTGGGAGCTGCAGCCAATGTGGAGGTTGCAGGGATTGTTTAGACGCTTCTTTCTTTTCAGTTCTAGTGCAGGATCTCAGTTTTATTATTCCTTGTCGGAACATGTCGTTCCACCTTTTCTATTACAGTTTATTCTAGTTATGGATTTGTAGTTATTTTTTTTGGACCGTGGTTTACGGCAAGACTTTAACTGCTTTCAGATTTCTTTTACATGATGCGTATTCATATCTAGTTTTGGTAATGTATGGTTTGGATTATTGGTTGTTTAAGAAAGTTAAAATTTGGCATCCGTTTTAATTTCACTTAGGTGATTAGTTAATGTTTAAAAGGCGTTCGACAGTGATGCTAAGAATGAACCATTAAAGAAACCTGTTTATATTAAAATAAGGCTTGATCGCCCAAGGTTTAATTAGGCGGGGTGTCACAGTTTGATCCCTCCAGGAAGTTTTCTCCCACAAGATTCAGTATCTATGACGGGAAGACTGGTCCCACCGCTCACGTCAGGAAATATCACCAAGCAATGATGTTATGGAACACTAACGAACGGTTGATGTGCTGAATATTCCCTTCTAGTCTTGGAGAGATTGCTAGGAATTGTTTCGAAAAGATGTCGCACTAATCATTAGCCTCCTTTAAGAAATTGGTCGAATCCTTCACAGCAAATTCATTACTAGAAGCACCCAATTCACTTTTGACGATGAAGAAAAAACCCCAAAAAACACTCCATTAGTATGTCAAAAGGTACAGGGAGGTGTATAATGAGGTAGAGGAGTACAATGAGCAAGTCCCGGTGGCATCCTTGAAAATTGTCTTGTCAAGCGGTTCCAAGTTCTGCCATATATAATACCTCATATTTTTATGAATATTATATAAATAATTAAATTATGACAATTATTATGTGTTTTTGTTGGACTAGAGATGCCAATATTTATATTGTTATGTTTTATTTAAGTTGGATTGGAATTTGTACATAAGACACGGTGATTAATTAATTGAATTAATTAATATTCTGAATTATGTCTAGAAATTTTTTAATAAATGAGTTGTTAGTTGATTGTTTTGGGCATATTCAGTAACTGGCTTTCGAGACACATATAATATTTGTTTATAGTTTAAAATGATGGCCTAAAGTCCTTTAAAGTTATTTTTGGGATCTTTTAGGTGAGGCCTATTTGGGGACAAAATCCAATTTCGAAATTAAAGGGTTGTAAGAGTTCAGGATTGATCTCATTTAGTCACAAACATAACGGGGAAGCGCCAGATGGGCTAGATAGAGAAAGAACCAAGAGGGAAGGAAGAATTAGGGGAATGAGGACATTATTTCTCAATCAATAAAGAAAGTTTTATCTAGAATATGATTATGATTAAATGTGTGTTAATATTGTGATTATTCATTGAAATATGACTATAATCATAACATAAATATGATTTTTATGATTTAAATTAACCAATTTTGAATTTAAACTAATCTAGTTAGTAATTAGTGTTGATACCAAAATTAGTATGCTGATGTGGACGAATAATAAGAAGACACATGTCAATCTACGTGGCATAATAGCAACGAGGAAGTTCATTCCCCCGACCAAGTCAGACTCACTCCGAGCAACAAGTATACTCCGAGGAACTCCAGCTCTCCGAAGAACTCCAACGCTCCGAGGAACTCTTGAACGACGAGCAACTAAGGCGGTTCGAGCTGCATCTCGACCGCAGCATTAATTGCCAGATAATTAACAGTTCAACTATTCATTGAATGCTTATCATCTTGACGCACACGTTTGAAGAGCATTAAATGAATTACCCTTTCATATGTGTATCATTTAATGTAACACCCTTTCATGTACAGCCTAAGGGCTATAAATACCTTGTATCACCCTCATTCAAGGGGACTGGAATTTCTGGATAGAACTTGTAATCGAGAATTCCCAAACACTCAGCAATAATATAACAGTGGACGTAGGCCATTCATACAAGGCCGAACCACTTTAAAATATTCTGTCTCATTTATTTATCTGTGATTAAATTATTAGAGTAATCTAGTTTTTTACATTAACAGATTGGCGCCGTCTGTGGGAACGATTGTTATTATCGTTTTTCAACAAAAATCATTCATCATCAATGGCACATAATCCAGAATCCAGCAATCGAAACGCTGGAAATGCTGGAAATCCTCCAAATCCCTCTGCACCTCCAGATCTGGCTCGGATTATGACGAATCTGGCTCAAGGACAAACCTCCATGCAAGAAACAATGCGACAACTCATACAGACCCTTCATGGCGGTGCACCTGTGCGTTCAGGACGGCGAAGTGGTCAGAGGCAAACCTACTTACTTTCTTCACGATCCAGGCGTACTGAGTCATATCCTAATGAGGAATCTGATGATTTCTCTTATCAACCTGGGCGAACTTCGTCAATAAGGGCTACAGATACTGATCAACGTATCACTCTCTCTCCAGAAAGACCCAGTACCTTGGAAAGACTGAGTAGGGTGTCTCCTTTCAGTCGATTAGGCCCTAGGAGGAATAGGAGTCCACCTAAGACCATGTCGAGGAGTTTTCGACGACCATCAGATCTAAGAGAAGGATCAGCACAATCACGACCAGTTGCTCGTCAAGATGGATCTCAAGAGGCCACATCAGAACAATCAATTGCTCGAACTAATAAGCCCGAGGAAGGAAACGATGCGTGGAAGGGTTCCATTCAGCGCTTGGAGGATAGATTGGGAGAAATGGCTAAGGCGAAGAATCCCTTACAACGAACTTTTGTTCAAGGGACACCTTTTGTTCAGGCCATTGTGGGTTTTCCTACCCCATCAAAGTTTAAAGCACCAGTAGTGACCCCCAAATATGATGGAAAGACAGATCTTGTTCTTCATATAGAGCAATATCAAGTTGCCGCCGACATCTATGCTGTCCCCGACGAGATGAGATGTAGAGCATTCTCAGGAACTCTTACTGGACCTACCCAGATATGGTACAACAATCTTCCTCGGGGTAAGATTTCAACTTTCTTTCAATTGGCCGAGTTGTTCATCGGCAATTTCTGTTTTGGGGCAAAGCCAGTAAAAAGAGTAGCACACTTGTTAAGTGTTAGACAAAAATCTGGTGAGAGTACTAGAGATTACATAACTCGTTTCAATAACGAGAAACTGGAAGTTATAGATTATGAAGAAAAGACAGCAATCACCGCCTTGATGAGTGGGTTGTTGCCTAACAAGTTGTATTACACTTTGGCCAAAGATCCACCTACAACTATGTCAAAGTTAATGACGAAAGCGGCCAAAATCATGAATGCCAAGGAGGCTATGGCTGCGAAGAAGAATATGGATAAAGAAACCAAGGTGGAAGACGACAAATCCAAGAAAAAAGAGCATAAGGGGAATGTCGGTGACAAACATTCCAAGAATAATAAATCGTCATGGGAAGTCCTGAAAAAATTCGATAATTATACTCCTTTGAAAATGGGTATTAATCATGTCTTGGAAGAAATCAAGAATAACGAGGAAGTAAAGTGGCCAAAGAAACTGAGATCAGACCCTGACCTGAGGAACAGGGATAAATATTGCGAGTTCCATAAGGATCGCGACCATATGACCAAAAATTGCATAGCTCTTCAGAACGAGATTGAAACACTCATCCGAAGAGGGAAACTAGCAAAGTATGTTGATCGAGGAGGCGAAAGAAGAAATAATGACCGAACTAGAGAAAGGTCTAGATCTCCTCGTCGAGCAGAGGAGAAAAAGAAAAGGGATCATGAAGATGATACAGAGGACGACCCTGATCTTCCCAAGAAACCAAGGCAGCCAGAACGAGAGGTATTTTCAATACGCTTTTGATCATTTGATTGTAATGTCATTACAGGAGGAGATGTAGGAGGAGGAGACCTTACTGCAGAAAGAAAAGCTTACCTCGGTGAGGCTCAGGCTTGCTCATACATTCAACGGATAAATTTGGCTGAAGAGGATCGCCCGAGGAAGGTAAACAAAGAGAAGTTGGTCATCGGTTTTTCAAAAAACGACCTGGCAGGTGTTCTTTACCCTCACGACGACCCTTTGGTGATCAAAATGAGGATGAAATAAGTGGTGATTTCAAGGGTGCTGGTAGATAATGGTAGTTCGGTAGACATCATGTACTATTCATGCTTTGACAGTTTAAATTTGAAATTATCTCAATTAGAACCTTATCATAGACCTCTATTGGGTTTTGCTGGCGAGAAAGTCTTTTCACTTGGGACGATCAAGTTGGATATATTCATTGGAACTTGGCCTGCTTGTCGAACAGAAAGAATACTCTTCTTTGTGATGGATAAGAATGTGCAGTCAGCTTACAACATCATCATGGGAAGAGTTGGTTTGAAGAAGTTCGAAGCAGTTCCATCTACAGTACATCAATGTTTAAAATTACCTACAAATTTTGGAGTGGGAGTTGTGAAAGGTGATCAGAAAGTAGCTCGGGAACGTTATTATTCATCTGCCGAGCAAGAGGAGCTTGAAGAGTCAAGGAAAAAGACTACCACCTACCAGGTGGAGAAAGGTACAGAAATTGAAACACTTGATCCCAGAGATGAATCCCAACTTGTAAAAGGACAGGTGGTGGAATCTACAGAAAATGTTATTCTGGACGACGAGCACCCTGAACGAGTAACCCAGATAGGTTCATCGTTGGATGTTTCAATAAAACAGGAGTTGATAACTTTTTTAAGAAACAGAAAGAAAACTTTTGCATGGAGTCATGAAGACATGCCAGGAATAGATCCAAACTTCTTATGCCATGAACTCAATGCGAATAAGGAGATCAAGCCTGTAAAGCAGAGAAGAAGAGTGTTTAGTCCCGAGAAGAATCAGGCTATACAAGAGGAGGTCGACAAGCTCCAGAAAGCCCAATTCATTGAAGATGTGAAATATCCAGACTGGTTAGCAAATGTGGTGATGGTGAAGAAGAAAAAAAATAATTGGAGAATGTGTGTTGATTTCACTGATCTCAACAAAGCCTTCCCAAAGGATCACTTTCCATTGCCCAGGATTGACCAACTAGTGGATGCTACCTCGGGACACGAGCTGCTCAACTTCATGGACGCTTACTCTAGCTACAACCAGATTAAAATGAAACCTGAAGACAGGGAAAGCACTTCTTTTGCTACCCCTAGGGAAACTTATTGTTATAATGTTATGCCTTTTGGTTTGAAAAATGCAGGAGCGACATACCAGCGGCTGATGAACAAGGTTTTTGCCGAACAAATCAGTTGCAATATGGAAGTCTATGTCGACGATATGCTGACAAAGAGAAAGAAAGCTGCTAATCATCTAGTTGACTTAGGTCAAACCTTCGATCAACTGGATAAATATCAAATGAAGCTCAACCCGACGAAGTGCACCTTTGGAGTACGAGAGGGAATGTTCCTCGGGTACATCGTCAACCAACGAGGCATTGAGGCAGATCCAGCAAAGATCAAAGATCTTTTAGGATTGCGATCTCCAACGACGAAGAAAGAGGTGCAGAGTCTTACAGGACGAGTTGCAGCGCTCAACATATTTGTATCCCGAGCAACTGATAGATGCCTCCCATTCTTCAAAACACTTCGAAAAACTTTCGAGTGGAATGATGAATGTGAAAAAGCCTTTCAAGACTTGAAGAAATATTTGGGAGCACCTCCATTGTTATCCAGGCCAGTAATGGGAGAGAAATTGTACTTGTACCTGGCAGTATCAGAGAATGCAGTCAGCTCAGCATTGATCAGATTGGAGAATGGAGTCCATAAGCCAATTTATTACACAAGTAAGGCTTTCCGAGGTGCAGAGATCAGGTACCCAAAACTGGAAAAATTGGCATTGGCATTAATTGAAGCAAGTAGAAGAATGAGGCCTTATTTCCAGGCCCATACCATCGTCGTGTATACCTACATGCCATTGAGACAAGCCCTTCATAAGCCAGAAAAATCAGGGAGACTGATGTATTGGGCAATAGAGCTCGGTGAATATGATATTGTGTATGAACCCAGATCATCATTAAAAGGGCAGGCTGTAGCAGACTTTATAGCAGAATTTACATATCCTGATACCCCTGAGGAACAAAAGTTGCTCGCTGACCAACCTGTGGATGTTACAGGATCAATAGACATAAGTCCAAATCAACTCCGGTTGATAAAAGGGCTTGTGGATGTAGAAAGATCATCAAATTCAAACCCAGACCAACTCCGGTTGGTAAAAGGGCGAGAAGAGATGGTCGACGAAGAGCGAAAAATACCAGGGGAGGATGAAAGGAAACAACAGATATTTTACCGAGGAACTCTGTCAGACAAGAAATTTGAAGACGAATTACCTATATGGAGGTTATACGTAGATGGATCATCTTGCACTGCAGGATGTGGCGCGGGAATAGTTCTGAGCACTCCAGACGAGATCGACGTGGAATACGCCCTGCGATTCCAATTCAAAGCTTTCAATAATGAGGTTGAGTATGAAGCCTTGATAACAGGTCTTAATTTAGCAAAGCTTATGGAAGCGCAACAAGTGATGGTATTAAGTGATTCTCAATTAATTGTGAATCAGATGATGGGAACATACGCAGTAAAAGGAGAATTAATGGTCAAGTATCATGCAAAGGCGATGGAGTTATTGGAAGAATTTGATGCCATTCAGTTGATCACAATACCAAGAATGAAGAATGCACAAGAAGACGCATTGGCCCGACTAGCATCAGCTACTCGTACCGAGCTGCGAAGAACGATACCAATTGAAGTATTAGAAGCTCGGATCATAGATGAAGACCTGACGATGAATGTTATTACCCTTGATTTAGGACCATCTTGGATGGATCCCATCAGGGCATATATTGAGGAGGGAGAATTGTCGGAAGATAAGATCGCTGCCAAGAAATTGAAGTTTAAAGCTGCTCGGTATGTATTAACTAATGGTGTTTTGTATAGACGAGGAATTATGGCAGGTTTGCAAAGATGTGTGCATCCCTCCGAGGTGAAGGAATTGATTGAAGAGATCCATGAAGGGTCCTGTGGAGCCCATGTAGCAGGTCGGACACTTTTGCAAAGGGTGATGACACAAGGATACTACTGGCCAACGATGAGGGCTGATTGTATAGCCTATGCTAAGAAATGTGATAAATGCCAACGTTTTTCTTCCATCCGACGTACTCCATAAGCATTGTTGACACCCATAACTTCCCCTTGGCCATTTGCCATGTGGGGAATTGATCTAGTTGGACCACTGCCAACGACCCGAGGAAGATTCAAGTACCTCGTCGTGGCAGTGGATTATTTTACTAAGTGGGTAGAAGCTGAGCCACTTATTGATATGACGTACGAGAAGGTATACCAGTTCGTTTGGAAGAATATAATATGCCGATATGATCTCCCTCATGCCTTCATCACAGACCATGGAACACAATTCGATAACGAGGAGTTTGCTGCCTATTGTCGACAATCAAACATTTTGAAGACTCATTCAGCACCAGGCCATCCTCAAAGCAATGGACAGACTGAAGTGACGAACAGAACATTATTAAATGGTTTGAAAAAGAGGCTAAGTGAGGCTAAAGCTAATTGGATTAATGAGCTACAGTCAGTATTGTGGGCTTACCGAACAACTCCCCAAGCAGCAACTGGAGAATCACCATATATGCTGGCATTTGGAAGTGAGGCTGCAATACCTGCCGAGTTGGGTCTTCCAACACACAGAGTGCTGAATTTCAATTCCCCAGTCAGCGACTTGATGAGGAGATTAGATTTGGACATGCTCAAGGAGGTTAGAGAAGAGACAGCCATTAGGAATGCTGTTTATCAACAGCGAACAGCCCTGTTCTACAACAAGAGGGTGAAAAAATGCGACTTAAAAGAAGGAGATTACGTGCTAAAGAAGGTCATTCAGAAGCACAATAAGTTGGAAGCAAACTGGCATGGACCTTACCGAGTTACTGCAGTTGTCCGACCAGGAACTTACCGAATAGCAACTCTAGAAGGAGAGGAATTTAAGAATGCATGGAATGCTGAACACCTACGCAAGTATTATCAGTGATGTAAAATGTAAAGCAATTTCATCAATATGAATAAAACGATGATGTTTCTCCATCTTCTTTCTTGTTATCGAAAGTTTTTTGGGGAATACTAGTGTACAACACTACGCTGTTCAGCAACAAAAGCAACACTGATAGTTCAAACCCACGACCAACTCCGGTTGGTAAAAGGGCGAGAACAAACTATACTTCTTTGGTTAGGAGGCGTACACTAGTGTGACCAACTAAGGTTGGTAAAAGAGCTAGTGGACATGATAGTTCAAACCCACGACCAACTCCGGTTGGTAAAAGGGCAAGAACAAACTATAATCCTTTGGTTAGGAGGCGTACACTAGTGTGACCAACTAAGGTTGGTAAAAGAGCTAGTGGACATGATAGTTCAGATCCACGACCAACTCCGGTTGGTAAAAGGGCGATAACAAAAGATGATCGACGAAAGACCAATCTCGGTTGGTTAGGAAACAAGATATGCTCTCAAATGCCAACTTATGTTGGTCGAGAAGTAAGATATTATCTCAAATGCCAACTTATGTTGGTCGGGAACTAAGTTTATTACATAAAAGTTCATCGGAGAACAAATATTCCAAACTGAACCAAGTATAGTTGGTCGGGGATAAAAACCCACTAACTGTAGTTGGTCGACGAGGAAAAATCTTTGACCTTGGTTGGTCGGGCACATTTTATGAAAAAGACAAAATTTACCAAGTATAGCCGGTCGGTGATAAAAACCCATTAACTATAATTGGTCGACGAGCTCAACTTAACAACCTGGGTTGGTTGGAAGAAATTTTAACATTTTTATACTCATTACTTTATTATTAAGTGATCGAGCAACATTACTAATACTTGTAATTTTTTTTTACTAAGTTGGTCGAGGAACCACACAATATTGTTATGCAAGCACACACAAATATAAAGTGTTTGACATGCACAAAACAATAGCAATACAGATTTGCAAACAGAAAATGAAAGTCTTTCATTAAAATTCAAAACAAGTTACATATGTGTACTAACTATTACATTGAGATCCCTACTCTATTGGTTTCTTTCCCTCTGCTTTTGAAATAGGTTCCTCGCCAGCAGGCGGATCATTTAAAATCTGAGGAGAGTTAATGAAGTTCGAGTCCTTCAACATCCTAACGTTCATCACAGAAGGTGTATCCAGTAGATGCTCGGGACGAGATACCTCGATCTGAGAATGAAGATTGTAGTCACCGAGGTATTTTGCAATTAATCTCCGAGGAATGGCACGAGCTGGGATCCATTCCATGTCCAATTTATAAGGTGGCACAGGCATGTCTAGTAGCCCAGGAGCATGATAATCCCATAAATAATGGCCCTGCTCTAGTTTTAATACACCCAGGGCGTTCAACCATCCCTGTTTATAACCTTCATTATTGGCATTTTTAATGCGAGCATCCAAGTGATAAAGGGCCTCATTGTATCCTGCATTCCAGAACTCACGAGGTTGTTTGTGGAATTGGAAAGTTATTCTTTCTAACTGCTCATGAAGGTTCCTGGAAAAAAACATCCTTATTCTTCAGAGCAGACTTAGTCGAAGCAAGTTGATCCTCTAGAGTTTGGATTTTCTTAGACATTTCAGACAAAGCCCGATCTTTTGCATTCAATTGGAACGCCTGAGTTTCCAACGTTGATAGAGTACGAGCTTCTTCAACATTACGACTAAGAGCTCTTGATCCTCCTCGAGAAGGTCGGGAACTTGGTTCCTCGACAACATTCTGAGCGGCTCGTCCTCGTCCACGAGAACCCCTTCCTCGCCCCCGAGTAGCAATAGAAGTACCAGATCTTCTCAAGGTATCCAACTCTTGCCTTAATTTTGCATTCTCAACCTCTAGAAAGGAAAATCCCTCGTCAGTCACTGGGATTACAGTCGTTGAAGAAGATGCCGCAGACTTATACTGTGCCAGCTCTTTTTGCAAATTGTTATTTTCTTGATCTAGCATCTCGGCAATCTGTCTACAAGCTTCAACTTCACCCCTTAGGGTTTTCTCCCTGATATCGTACCCAGCAAGGATCTTTTTGTGCCCTGTCTCAGCAGAAAGTTGTTGATACCTCTTTTTATACCCCTCGTGCAAAAGGGCAGTTGATTCCTTGTACTGAGTCTGAAGATCTTCTAAAGTATATTGAATCTCCTCGATCATGTCATAGTAAGCCACGTTATTGTCCACAGCTCGATCAAGTAAGCCCTTCAGGTATTGATAAGCCTCTACTGCCTGCTCTGAAGCACCATGGCCAAGGATGTCGGCAACTTCTGATGCACTTAGGTCTGTGTGACCAGCTTTATAATATTCATGGCATTGCTGCATCAACTTTGTGTCATTAGCAGATAGTAGATCCATCCTGGCCAGAAACTAACAGAGAAAGAAAAAGAAGATCAAGACAGAGTGAAGATAGAGAAGAGACAATCATATGGAAGAAAAGAACTCAAATTTTATTAGATCATAAGGCAAAGTTACAAAGGTCTGGGATACAAAGTACAAGTAAAAGGAAAAATAAAAGAGAATACCGAACAACTTCACACCTTTTCCTTGTCTCCCAAGACTTTCTCGGGAGGCTGGGACGAGGAGCTTGGTTGCTCGGTGGGAACAATAATCTAGTCGGCTGGAGTTGGGATTTGTTCAGGAGGAGCAGGCAAAGAAGAAATCTCCTCAGTAGATGTCTGGTTGGGTTGTGTAGCAATGACTTGATCACCCACTATCAGTGAAGACTCCTCGGATGCAGCTTCATCCTCTTCTTCATCTTCAATAGCTGGAGGAGGACCAGGAAGATGTTGTTGAAATAGTTCAGAATCCTCGCTCACCTTCAATTCTTGCAAGGCAGCAACCCAACCATCTCGGAAGTATTTCAAACTCCCATACTGCACCTGAGCCATCATTGCAGCTACCCCCTATCCCATCCTTTGTCCCAACCGGTTCGAAAGGATTTTTTAACAGCCACTTTTCTCTTCATTTTCTCCGAGGAGATATTCTCGGATAGAAGATCCTCGGTGGCTTTCAATTTGGCCTCCACCTCCTCTTTATGGCAATTTACTTCTCGCAGAAGGGACAACTCTTCCTCGGCCGATTTCAACTTATTCTCAAGCTCCCCAAAACTTGTGAGCTTCTCGGCGTATTTTTTATTCTCCCCCTCCAAATCTCTCACCTTATTTCCCAATTGTACCTCCTCTGCTTCAGACGCAACCAACTTTTTCTCCTATTCACCCCTATCCTCGTCGTATTTCTGACGGGATTCCTTCAAAGATTGGGCCAAGCCCTAGAAATCATCCTCTACTCCAGACGAGGATCTAGAAGCCTTGAGTGCTTCATCTTTCTTCACTATGGTGTTAAAGCAACTCACCAGCTGTAAAAAGAAGAAAATAATGATAAGTCAGTGTCGAGATACATATATTGACTGAAAGAAAGAAAAATTCAGGATAAGAGAAACTTACTGAAGCAATGTAACGAGTAGCTAGGGATGTCAGCATATCCCTAGACATGTTTTCTTCAATTCCTTGGACTTCAGGAATAGTCCAAGTCTTAACCGAGCTCATTGCAGAACTCGGGGGAATAATTATTGGGACACCAGCTCCACTAGCTTGGAGCTGGGGAATGGTTTCAGTCAAAGTGATCGAGGAGGATTTCTTCAATCTCCTCAGTGGCACTTCAGCAATTTCAACCAAAGAACTTTTGGTTGGGACTACTTCCACAGGTGCATTTTTCTTGCTCGGAGCCACTGGGGGCTTCTCGACAGCCTTCTTAGGATCAACAGAAGAGGCACCATCTACTTTCTTTATCCCCTTTGGGACCTCAACCTTGTTTCTCTTTCCATGTCCAGCAGAGGAAGACTCCTCGAAGATAGCAGGAACTCTTCTCTTGCCCATCTTCTGACTTAAAGGAATGTGAGATTCTGGTGAAGATTCCTCAGAAGCTGGCAATGGGTCACTAATGCTGACCACGGGACGAGCAATAAAGGATGATGTGTAGCTCATGTACTGCAGAAAATATGAAGCAGACCTGATGTGCTCGTCTGCAACTCTTCGATGCAAGTTCCAAATATGTTTCAAATGTTTAATATTAACTTCTGATTCTTTGGGAGTTTTTCTCTTACTGTCAACTGCAAACAAATACATAGTGAAATATCAGTCATACATTTTGTCAAACACAATGAAATCGTAATTTTAAAAATAAAATAAGATGAAAATAACCTATCCCATTGCCATATGGGGGGCATCTGGGACCCTCATATACTTCATCTCCAACCAAAGGGGTATGTTTCCAATTTTTGATGACTACCCCATGTTCAAAATAATCCATGTTTGCATCAGGGAGGTTGACTACTAAGGCCCTATTCAAAAACCTAGTTTTTAAATAAAAAACATTGTCTAAAACAGCCCATCTATAACAGTACATAATCTCAGGAATTCCTATACGAGTTCCATGAGTTTGATTTAACCTATACACCCCATTAACTATTCTCCATGTGTTGGGGGCTATTTTTGTAGGGAAAACATCGAAATACTGACAAAACTCTAAACACAAAGGGTTTGGTGGAAAAGAAAATCCACATTCAGCAATAAAGAGGCTAGGGAACCAATGTCCCTCAGCCAAATTAAAATAAGTTGAAGGTTCAGAAAGACTCTCCAAAGTTACCCAAGAAGGAATAGAAAAGTCAGAACGGAACTTCTCAAGAGATTCGATAATATAAACCATGATGAATAAAAGGAAATGAAGAAGAAGGAAGAAAATCTTATAGGAAAGAGGAGATCTGTTGACAAACAAACGAAGGAAGGGATGAACGCACAAGAGAGAGAAAAGCTATAGAAAACTCGAAAGTAGAAATTGAAAGGTAGAAGACGATGGGATTGCTTCTGAAGCTTAAATACTTTGCCTTGGGAAACGGCGAAAGAAATGATTACAAAAAAGAAACTATTACGCTATCGGCGGCTAAAAGGACAAAAAGGGCACGAAGATCGAAGCGCTTATAAAAATGCAAAAAGGCGGATTCTGCGAATTTGGAAGGAAATTCAAATACGAAGAAAAGGCTCCTAAAACCCAGGAGGTCATTTAATATTGCCATATACCGAGAAAGAATGTTCCATACTCCTCAAATTTCGAAATATGAAACATTGGGGGCTTCTGTTGATACCAAAATTAGTATGCTGATGTGGATGAATAATAAGAAGACACGTGTCAATCTACGTGGCACAATAGCAACGAGGAAGTTCATTCCCCCGACCAAGTCAGACTCACTCCGAGCAACAAGTATACTCCGAGGAACTCCAGCTCTCCGAAGAACTCCAACGCTTCGAGGAACTCCAATGCTCCGAGGAACTCTTGAACGACGAGCAACTAAGGCGGTTCGAGCTGCATCTCGATCGCAGCATTAATTGTCAGATAATTAACAGTTCAACTATTCATTGAATGCTTATCATCTTGACGCACACGTTTGAAGAGCATTAAATGAATTACCCTTTCATATGTGTATCATTTAATGTAACACCCTTTCATGTACAGCCTAAGGGCTATAAATACCTTGTATCACCCTCATTCAAGGGGACCGGAATTTCTGGATAGAACTTGTAATCGAGAATTCCCAAACACTCAGCAATAATATAACAGTGGACGTAGGCCATTCATACAAAGCCGAACCACATTAAAATATTCTGTCTCATTTATTTATCTGTGATTAAATTATTAGAGTAATCTAGTTTTTTACATCAACAATTAGGTTCATCCCTAAATTGATTTAATTCCGAGTAATTATGACTTGAAACTATTAGAGAGTGATTAGACATTGTTTCCTATTGCAAATTATTTAAAAAACTCTGATCATGTGAATTGATTCCATGAAATCATTAGTTGATTGATGCATTTTGAATTGGGTTTTCGTTTAATCTTGAGATGGATTTTGGATTTGATGATTGAAATGTGTTCCAGTTGTGTAGATGATGTGTTGTTATGATTTGAATGTTGTTTACGTGATGGGGTGGAGTTTTTAAGTTCGTTAATGGATGACTAAAAGAGGAAACTAGGGATTGAAGATGATGAATCCCGTAAGGGGGAATTTTTGGAATTTTTGTATCGACTGATTGACCTGTTTTAGGGTCCTAGTCTATCGATGGTAACATGTATGGCCTATTTAGGGATTTTTTTTAATTTGTTAGAAAATTTGGTTCTTGAAAACTACGATTAGGGTTTAATGACTTATAGTTTAATGAACGTGTAAAATAATGATATATTCATATGATTTGAAATGTTGGAGATTAATATTTGGAATATTTGGATGTTTGGGAATACGTTAATTTAAGGGACTAGATTGAGAATTGGGAATTTGATTGAAAAATCGAGTGTACGGGGAGTTGATAATTTGGGATTTGGAATCTTAGAGGATTGGGACTTGTTGGCCATGAATATTAGAGTCATTGAGTTTGACTAGTGGGGTGTTGTCCCTTTGGGTGAGATTCTAAATTTTTGTGAGGACACAAGTCTCCGATTGAGTCTTAATGTTGTGTTGGTTCAATTCCGAACAAAAACATTTGAGTCATAGGATAGAGTTCAAGTTTATCCATTCAAGCCTATAACGTGTTTGAGAAGACGTAGTGGCCAAGATTAATGCTTCATCAAATGCCGAGTTTGTTGTGCCTCGTTTCTACATCAACAATATGTGTTCCGTTTACTCCTAATGTATGAATTCATTACATATTTATATAGGATATTGGAATAATTTTAATTGGGGGTACTTTTATTTTAAACTGAGGTTTATTTTCAGAAGGTTTCTTTAAAACTTTAAAATAAAGTTTCTGGGTAAAAAATTAAATTTTAAGCTTTCTAGAAGTTCGTTCGAAATTGTCATTCAAACGAGAACGTCGTTCGAACGAGTTTGCTAACAAGTTTTCCCAACACGCCACTGGAACTTCGTTAGAAGTGTCGTTCGAACGAGATTTTCGGTGGGAAAATTATTTGGCAGTTTTTGGTTGTTTTTCACCTCTATCCCACAACTTTTCTCACTAACTTTTGACACATTTAATATGTGCGGGAATCAAATTTTTTAGACTAACGTTTTCATATTCTTCCATCTCCTAGAGAGAGTTTTGAGAGTTTAACTTTTCTATGAAAAGGTTCATGGTTTAAGTGTTTTTCTTTCCAAGAAAATCACCCTAAAGCACTTTTTGTTTACACCCATATTGTTTATTCCAAGTTTCCATATAAATATCTTGCTTGGAGTGTTTGGCACCGGGTTTAATCTACCTAGTTGTAGGGTTTGTTTGGTTTTGCTTCTACACCCCTCAAAGAAGAAGTATCATTATTTTTCTGCAGCATTCTCATATGGTGAAAGGCACCATGTGTGGTTGACGGTGTTCCTAAAGTCTCATTGGAGAATCCCAAGGTTTCGATGGAGTTACGGGATTATCGTCTAGGCAGAGTTGTTTACAAGAAGACGCGTCAAGGCTTGAAAGGAGTCGAGTCGAGGAAATAAGTTATTTATCTTGTGATTGTAAAAACATACTTAGTGGACTTAAGGCTAGGGCCGTTCGAGGTTTTTTCCTGTTGTGGGTTTTTCCTCGTACATCACGGCGCAGTGACTTATTTGTTCATTTTATCTTTTGCAAAATTCACCTTAGATGCATGCTTAGATAAAAAGATAAAATTTGATTTAAATCACTGCTTACTTAATTTGATGCTAATTTAAATTTGGGTATATGTTAATTTAATTCAACTCATCATTTAATTTGTTAAAATTGGTTTGGCCTATTTTGGTAATATTGAAAATACGACTTAGGCAAAATTCTAGGACTTGGATTTAATTAAGTTGTTTAAGTGAAAAATTCATTTGTTAATTAATTTAATTTGACTTTGAGTTTTGTTTCATTTTAATTTGAAAGAAATTAAATTTTGGTGTTTGTGTGTGTTTATTTTAACCATCTTGCTTCCGCATCTCATTAAAAGGAAATTGAAATTATTATTTAAAAATTTAAAATTGGGGGCCTATTATTTAAAAATTCAAAATTGGGGGCCTCGTGTTCCAACAATTTTGTTAAAAACCCTTAGGGAAGGATAGTTATTATAGTCAATAGATTTATATATATTAGGTATGTAATTATACATATACACGATACCTTGGTGAAATAGGTCTATTTAAAGTGAATGTTATAGATGTGAGTAGTTTGGATATAGGGTAGGGTGAGGCTACATCTAGATTTAGGAAAACGAGAGGTTGGGACTAATGTATTGAGGGGTAAATATAAGGTAATAAATGTGATATACGTTTCTATGATATTGATGCTAGTATGTGATTTATCTTAAACCATTAATGAGGGGTATGTATGCATATGCTTTAACCCGTCAGTGAGGGTTGTGATTAATTACGAGTTTTATGCGCAATGCAAACCATGTGTGAGTGCTCGTGACATATCATACTTGTAGAGATTCCATAAAGGGATACATGAGACGCAAATTGATCTAGTACCCCAATGAGTAGACTGGCTTTTCCTTCATCATATTGTACCCATTGGTCACACGTCTAGATGCTCGCGATCGACAAGGTCTTCAGGGATATTTATTTAATAATTCTTGTGCCCGGTAGGCTTTATGATTGATGGATAGACATGGTAATAAATCCCATGACTATGCTGAGGTCTAAGGTTTGAGACAACCTAATATAATACCTTGTACACGCGAGAAATCTCCGAAGGCAATAAGAGTATGACTTCTTTACGTGTGGTTATGAGAGATGCTCGTTTATTTGTATATGTCGAAGGTTATACCTTAATATGGACATTAGACGTGAGTAGAGTCTTTCTCCTACAATATGTGACTATTAAGTGGCGGTACTAGAGATAGTTGTACCAGATTATGTGTTATACTACTAATGTATGTTACTTATAATTGGGATGCTCTCTAATATACTTCTGATTTGGATTTGTGTATTAAATATATTAGAGATGAGTATATAGTATTATTGGCATGAAATTGTAAAATGTGTACAAACTTGAGATATAAGACTATTATTGGCATGTTGGTTATTTGGTGAGACGAACCATAGGTTTGGGACTACAACACAACTTCTATTTTAAAATAAAAGAGATAAACCTAAAGATGAGAAACTAAAGATTTAAATAATGAAGATGTAAAGCTTTAATCATATGGCTGACATATGGGTTTGGGATTTAGAGTCGCATGGTATATTAAAGGATATTGGGTTGGGTAACTAATAATATAAAATATGTTAAAACACAAGAGGAAGATGTGTAGTTGTGATGTAACCTGAATACAAATATAATCATATTTTACACAGGCTTGTTGTTTATGTTTTCTTTTAAAAAATGTTTGTACATGTACCTATTGGGTAGTTCCTATAGTTGTTGGATCATTGAAGAAGCGTCTCTAGTGACATTATATTTCTTAGTCTCGGGATTGTAGGAGTCGAGCAAGTGTAGCTCGTCCTTTTATGTATTCCTTTATTTTTAGTTTGGCTGTACTTGTACATTTATATTCAGGGATGGTTTATGTTATTTTTGTTAGTGATTGGTATGAGAGTTGGTTGGGTGTGGATTTAGTATTTCATTATAATAAATATATTCTTTCAATTCCCGTTTACTTCTTATGGTAAAATTGTTATTAAATGATTTGATTCTCGTGATTTTTATTACCTGAGAAATCTATTTATGGATTTTTCGGGGAATCACATTTGGTATCAAATTATTCTAGGTTTTAGTTTTCTAGGGATCTTAAGTGAGTCCATCACTTTTTCTTGTTGCGTTATTTTACTACTTTAGATCTTTACCATTTAGTGTTTGTATTCTCTATAATGATGATCGTTTATAAGGTTTCATGCCATTATTTACTAATGAATGACTCGATTGGATCAAGTGTATTGGGAGGGTTCCCTATTTGGATTTTTTTACGAGACGTCCCATGTATGAGGTCAACTTCGATCGAGAGTTAAGGGTAGGACACAAGACCTTTAGCATATTCTTAGCGTTTGAGGGGAAATGTTTTCATTCACCACCTGTAACAACATTATAGGTATGTTTTATAAGACCTCATTTGTGCTACCCTGTGGAGGTTAATGTAAGGAAGAGTTTAAATATCTTTTTATTTTTGCATCGGGGGAGATTAATACAAAGGCAATGGGGGATGTTAGCATTATCAGCCAGTACGAGAAAGACTTTTTGAGTTGGCAAGAACATTACTACATGTGTTATTAGGTAAACCATTATTCACAACTTGTTCCCGGTTGGTTAAAGTTACGTTCCTAAATCAAAATGATCATTTTAACTATATAGGGATAGAGTTTCTAAGATTTGGAAGGATGAGGCCAAAGTAGGCCCAATAAATAGAGACGATGTAGTGTTGACCAGAGTAGGAGGACCTCATTAGTAGAAGGGACCTCATACTAGGAGATGCCCCCAAACTATTTCCAAGATTAGACGATATGATTTTGGTAGGACAATAAGACCAGGAGAATTATGGCCAGTGGAGTCACGACCTACGAGATCTTGGTGTATAAGGCAATTTTTTTAATATACAACCAATGAGGTAAGGTCAATAGGGCCGCCAGCGGAGCCAAAATTTTGATTATTCCTTTAGAGGAAGGTGTTATGCTCCTACAAAGTGAGGCTACCTAGTTATTAGATGACTTAATGGAAACCAACTCTTTGGATTACTTTCGTGGAATGATTATGGGTACATTTTTGGCTCATGTGTATGAGTCTGGCCTAGACATCGACGATTTGTTATTTTTACTACGATTATGAGGTATATAGATTTCCTTTAAGCTTTATGTATTTATGGTTATCCCCAATCGAGTGGGGGATACTTTGCATCGTAATTATAGAGACATGGAAGTTTGTCTGGACAACTTGGTTTCAGCCTCTTTGTGGACTTTTAGATGATAAATAATCATATTATTACTTAGATTATGCACATAGCTATGTTTTACCTTTTATATCGACTACCCGGGGTAGGCTTATTATGCCATATTTGGGGCAAGGATTTCGTTGTGTGGTTATGCTTAGGCTCGGGAGAAAGGACTAGCACACTTAAATAGGTACGGATGTGAGTAAATTTTGGGGGATTACGGTCATGTTAACGTGTCATCGTTAGTTCTAGGTTCTTCAAGATTTACTTATATAGGTGTTTATTTATCACCTACATAAGAAATTTATTTTTCCTTAGAAGTGGTACTAGCAGTAAATCCCCCGTGAGGGAATTTCATGGAATTGACTTCGTTAATGATAGTAAACGTTTCGAGGGAGTAGACACCATAATATTTTAGTTTGTTGATCATTTAGGTATGGCGTTACTTTGAGATAGTTCTAAAAGAGTGATGGTTCACTAAGTGGAGGTGTTGCCTCCCACGAGTAGGATATGTTCAAGATACGAGGCGAGTGTTGGATGTTATGTATCAACGACCAGTTAGACCAGTCAAAGAAATTGTCCTCTTTTGATAATTGAAATTTGTGAGCTATCACCAATGGTGAAAATCAGGTGGAAAATATCTTGAAGGAAACTTTTTAGCACTGCATGGTTAGAGCACTTCATTTGTGAGTTTTTGACCGCATGAAGTTCATTGTGAATTGCGACGATGCCTTTATTAAAGAAAGAATGGTTTAGTAGTGGTGTCCGCTACACTCAAATGTGTGACTAAGAAGGGTTTATGACCCAACTTTGAAATTTACCAAGAATATGTATGTATATAGTATTGGGAATAAGTTCTTTCTTCGAATAAGGACAGGAGATGGTTACATTTTTGGGGAATTTTTTCGAGGGAGTCTCCAAACTAAAAGAGGTGGTTTTGAATAAGGTTCATGTTTGGTGTTTCACTTGTCATTTCATAAATGAAAATAACTATTGAGGTATAAGAGTGTACTCATTTGATTATGCTACGGTTCAGGGGATAAAATTACTATTTAAGGATTGAGAGATAAATTGAGCAAGTTGATAAGAGTTACGAGTTATGTAATCTGTTCGTATCGGGTTGTGATTAGTAAACCTTGCCGGAGAATGTGTCTGTAATGGATGGGAAGTTTTTCCATAACATGCAAGGGAAATGGAGAATAAAGAGGCTTAATTCGTAGGTTCATAAGGGAGGTCCTGTGTTAATAGTGACCTCTGGTGTTGGAATTATGGAGTAAAGATCCTATAAGGGGTAGGAAACCAGATGAAATTACTTTTAGAAGGTTTAGGTATGGAGAACCATCTATCGTTCGTCCTCACCTTACGCTTGTAAGTGTGCACGATGCAATTCTTAGATGTAAAAAGAAATCCTTGATAGTCAAGTTGGTGTTTTAACGATTACATTACCTTGTTTGAGAATATAGACAAAAGAGATTTGCGATAAATGCAACCGTAAGCCAAGCTAGGTTATAGATTGAGTAGATTTATTTATAATAGAGGGACACTAGGGGTGAAATATTCTTAGATTTTTTACTAGAAATAGAATGAATTTGAATTTCGAGGACGAAATTTCTTGTCTAAGGGGGAAATAACGTAATACCTCATATCATTACGCATATTATTTAATTAATTAAATTGTGAAAATTATTATGTGTGCATTTTTGTGACTAGAGATGTCACCAGTTATAATGTTTCGTGTTATTTAAGTTGGATAGAAATTCGGACTTAAGACACGGTGATTAATCAATTGAATTAATTAATTTTCGGACTCATATCAGGAAATTATTAAATAATCGAGTTGTTAGTAAATAATTTTGTGCATATTTAGTAAAAGGATTTTGGATCACGTAGAATTCCCGTTTAGAGTTTAAAATGAAGTCTTAAAGGCTTATTGGGTTGATATAAGGCTCGAGAATGGTTTGAGTCATTTTGAGTTATTTTTAGGCTCTTTTAGGTGAGGCTGGCCCATTTGGTGCCAAATATAACTTTGAGATTAAAGGGTTGCAAGAGGTCATTAGGGATATCATTTGATCACAAACATAATGGGTAACGATGTGAGAGGCTAGAGAAAGAATGAACTAAGAGGAAATGAAGAATTGGGAGAATTAGGGGTTGATTTCAATAGCAATACTTACGACAAGTTTTTATCTACTATATAATTATGATCGAATGTGTGTTAAAATTCTGAATTTTGGTTGAGAATCTTTGTTCTTGAAACTTTGGGTTAGAATTTATTGACTTACAATTTCATGAACATATAGAATAGTTATGTATTATTATGATTTGAAATGTTGGAGATTAATATTTGGTTATTTGGGAATACATTGATTTAAGGGGATAAAATTGACAATTAGGCATTTGATTATAGGGTAGGTTGGTAATTAGGGATTTAGAATCTTATAGGATTGGAGCTTGTTGGTCAGGATTATTAGAGTCATTGGGCTTGACTAGTGGAGAATTGGTCCTTTGGGTGAGACTCTAAATTTAGTTAAAAATCCTTAGGGAAGATAGTTATTTTATTAGACACATTTGTATATACTATGTATGGATTTATACCTAGATGCGATGCCATGGGATATTTGAACTAAGGTTATTTAATGTGAGTGTTGTTGATCTGAGTAATTTAGACATTAAGTAGGTTGAGGCTACACTTAGATTTCAAAAATCGAGAGGTTAGGAATAATGTATCGAAGGATTAATATAATGTTATAAATGTTATATACCTTTATGTGATAGAGTTAGGCTCGGTATGTATATGTGATTCACCTTATACCATTAATGAGGGTTATGTATGTGTATAATTTAACCCGTTAGTGAGGATGTGCTTAGTTGCATGTTTTATGTCCAATGCATACTATGTGTGAGTTCTTATGGCATATCGTACAAGGAGAAATTCCATGAGGGGAAAGTGCGACACGAATCGTGGTTGTATCCCGATGAGTTAACGGGCTCTTCCTTGGTCATATTTTACCCATGGGTCACATGTCTAGGTGCCCGTAATTGGAGGATCTTTGGTAATATTTCTTTCATAAGTCTTGGGTATTGTAGAATTTATGAATGATGGGTAGACGTGGTGATTTATCCATTGACTGTGCTGAGGTATTAGGTTTGGGACGTTCTAAAACTATACATAGTACACGCGAAAAATCCCTGAAGGAAATAAGAGTAGGCCTTCGTTATTTATGGGCATAAGAGAATCTCATTTAATTGTGTATGATGACGGTCCTATGATGACATTCTCGGAATCGATCCCGAAATAGCTCAGCGTGAGATTCCCATGCTCCAGAAATGCAAACTAGTCAAACAAAAATTGTGTGAGATCCACACCGAATGGTCGCTCAAGGTTAAGGGAAAAGTGGTCAAACACTTGAATGTAGGATTCAATCTGGTGATCGAATATCCCACTCGGTTAGCCACTATCGTACTTATGACGAAATCAGGACGGAAGGTTCGCATGTGTGTTAATTACTGAAATTTTAGCAAGGCCTCTCCAAAGTATGATGACTCGTTACCCAATATCGACATGATGGTAGACAACACGACCAGTCATCCTCTTAAGTCATATGTTAACGGTTTTTTCGGATACAATCAGATCAAGATGAACCCCGCATTCGTCACCCCTTGGGTAACCTTATGTTACACCCTTATTCCATTCAGTTTTAAAAATGCGAGGGGTACCTACTAGAGGGCTTCCATAACCATCTTCCATGATCTAATACATAAAGAAGTCGAGGTCTATGTTGACGACATGATCATTAAATCTAAAACTCGTGAAGGTCATGTTCCCGCTCTCCAAAAGTTCTTCGAGGGACTAGAGCGATACCGGATGCGATTTAACCCATAGAAATGTATTTTTGGCGTTACCAAAGGAAAGCTCTTGGGATTCATGGTTAGTGAAAAGGGGATCGAAGGAGATCCTACCAAGCTAAAAGCCATACTCGAGATACCACCACCCCAAACATTGAAGGAATTACAGGGATTCTTTGGAAAATTACAGTATATCAGTCGATTCATCAGCCAATTAACTTCTATCTGTGAACTTTAAACTCGTTTGGAAGGATTCAATCAAAGTTTGGAAAAAAAACTATTAGGAAGACTTTGACCGAATTAACCAATATCTAACCAAACCTCCAGTATCATTCCACCACAACCAGGTCTACCCCTACTTCTATACTTGACAATAACAGACACCGCATCTGGGGATTTATTGGCCCAATGATTAAAGAATCCAGTAAAAAGAAAGTCATCTACTACACCAGTCATAAGCTGGATGGATACGAAGTCAATTACACTGACTTGGGGAAAGCGTGTGTCGCCCTTATCTGGGTCAACAAAAAATTATGACACTACATGCTTGCCTTTCCCATCAAACTTGTGTCCCAAATGGATCCTATCAAATACCTAATTGAAAAATCTTCCTTGTCTATCCAAATTGCCCAATGGTTGATGCTGCTAGCCCAATTTGATATTGTGTATGTCACGCAAAAAGCCATGAAAGGAAGAGCCATCTCTGACTACCTTGGTGACCACTCTTTGGAAGAAGTCGACGTTTGGATCTTCGAATTTTGGATAATAATATCCTTTATAACTCCTAAGAAGACCTCCAGTAGAAAATATTCTTTGACGGTGCCGCAAATTAGAAAGGATATGGCATTGGGATACTCCTAATCGCCCCTAATGACTCTCATGAAGCTAGATTTTCCTTGCACCAATAACATGACCGAATACGAGGCATGCATCGTAGGTCTCAAGGTCGTTCTCATGAAAGGAAATTAATACCTAGATGTCTATGGGGATTCAGTCCTCATCATCGGCCAAGTCCTCAGAAGATGGAAAGTCAATGATGAGAAACTCTTACCCTTTCATGCCCACCTAGAAGAGTTGGCCTCCCAATTCCAACATCTTACCTTCCATTACTTACCCCGAACAAAGAAATGTTTAGTCGATGTCCTTGCTACCTTAGCCTCTATGATCGACATGCCCAAAGGAATAACGATGGCTCCCTTCCTAATCCAAAATTAAGATAAACCAACCAACTACTACCATATTGAGCTCATGACGGAATAAGATCCTGATATGATGGAGTTTTGGTATTATGATATTTGGAACCTCTTAAATCATGGTAGGTACCCCCAATATTCCAATAAGAATAACCAAGCAACCCTACGCAAGATGGCTACCCAATACATTGTCTGTGATAAAGCACTATTTAAAAGAAACTTTGATGGAACCCACACAATGCAAGGGCTGACATTGAGGAAATGATGCAGAAGATCCATAGCGGGGAATGTAGACCCCACATGAATGGCCATATGCTTGCCAAGAAGATCATTCGACATGGCTATTATTGGAATACCATGGTTCAGGATTGCACCGCCTATGTTCGGAGATTCCTCAAATGCCAACAGTTTTCCAACCTCCAACACTTACCTCTTTGAGAATTGTATAACATAACTTCTCCCTGGTCGTTATCCACATGGGGCATCGATATCATAGGGAAATTTACACCCAAGGCAGTAAACGGGCACGAGTTCATCTTGGTTGACATCAATTATTTCACAAAATGGGTCGAAGCCGAGTCATACACAATTATGAATGCCAAAAAGGTGTCCAAGTTCATCCGAAAAATATCATTTATCAATATAGGATCCCGAATGAGCTAGTGTCAGACAATGGGTTGCATTAAGAGACATAAGTTACGAAACTGGTCGATGAGTATGGGATCCAGAGGCACAAGTCTTATCCATACTAACCTCAAACCAATGGTGCAGTCGAAGACACTAATAATTACCTCAAAGAAATCATCACCAAGATGGTCAAGAGTTGTCGGTATTGGTCCGATCGGATCCCTTAAGCCCTTTGGGGCTACCACACTTCAGTTCAAGCATCTACTGGGACTACCCCTTACTCTCTGGTATATGGCATGAAAGCAGTCCTACCCATTGAACTATAAATTCCTTCACTACACATCATGTTTGATAGAAAAGTCAGCGAGGAATAATGGCATCAGAGCCGTCTTGACGAGTTGTCACATTTGGAGGAAAGAAGACTAAAAGCACAATACCATATACAAGGGTACCATCACCGCATATCACGATCATTCAATAAGAGAGTTAAGGATCGTGGTTTCTGAGAAGCGGATTAAAACCTTAAAGAGATCGTAGAACCCGTCTGGGACCCCAGAGGTAAATTCAAGCCCAATTGGAGCGGTCCCTACATCGTGAAGAAGATCATATCCGGGGGCGCCACTCTGCTTACTGATCTTGACAGAGCAGAGATGGATCGTTTAGTCAAACTGGATCGTCTCAAGAAGTTCTACCGTTAGTCCAAAATATCGGTGCGCTAGGACTCCTCTCATCTCCCTTCTAAAAAAATCTTCATTTCCCTCTACTCAGAACTACGTGGGGCCTGGTTCTTTAAAAATCCTCTTACTTTTAAAAATAAAACTCAAAATTTTTTAAAACCCCCAGAGGTATGTAGTTAACTCATACACTTTACATGAGCACGACCCCCTTCTTTTTCACAAAATGCTATTATTTTCTTATCTCCGAGAACGACGATTTATTTTTTCATTTACATGAACAAAAGGATTATGTGGGCCTTAGTGATTGGTATAGATAATTCAAATGTAAAAATCATCCACATGCATAATAATATAATTAAAATCCTTCTTTTTTTTCCATTTTCGAGAAACTCGGCACTATTATATGAAATATCAGTGTAGGGAGTCAATCAAATTTCCCCGCCAACCTTGCTATCCTAAAAATAGAACCAAAGCTTATTGTCCTAAAAACAAACTATTTCTAAACTCCCTAATTTTTCTCCAAAACAACCAGATACTTAACCAAACTCAACACCAGACAAAAGTTTCACAAATAATCTCTAGGTTCATAAAAAGGCCCTACCCCCAGCTGCCAGAAGAACTAGCCCCATCATCATCTACATCTTGGGGTCCCTAAACTTCCCCTGCTTGGATGGATACCGAATGTGCTCCATGAAATGATAAGCCCAGACTAGCCTGGGAAAAACCATTATGCCTCCCTCCATGGTGTCAAACATGGTGAGTCATCTATGTTCACTCTCTTTAGCCAACATTTTAGCCACTACCCTCCTCCACAACAATTTTATGAAGTCCTTAGAAACATGCCAAACTCTGCCAACAGATTAGGAAGGGAGGGTCAACGCTTGACGCCTCTCCCATAAGGAGCCCAGTCGCATGGGAAGGCCTTTCGTCAAATCTTCCACAGGAAAGAAGTCCAGAATATGGGAAGGAATGATACGTTCCTATCCAACTTGACGCAGGAGCTTCCAGGGAAAGTGGAAAGAGGTCTTTCGGAGGCCAAGCGACCGAACGTACTAGTATTCCCCTAATTATATAATGGACTACAACATCCCCCACCGGGTTACTGATCAGTACAGACATCGAGCCCCGTACTCCATAAACTAATTTTCCCAATTGTCGATAGTCGGGCCAAAGCTAATAAACTAACTAGTGAAGAAATTTGGCATAACTTCCAAGGGGTATCAAGAAGCATCGCCAAACAAAATCTCTATATCCACATGAACAGCATAACTGGGTTGCCCCTCAGAATATCAGAATATCCTTCCCGCCAAGTGTCTAGACCATTCAGGATCTTTGATAGTATCATCACTGCACGATTATGAGATTATAAATTCCAAGCTACAATAGAAACTAATTGAGGTCCCACCATCAGGTTCACGATCCCCAGCAGTAGCCTCGAAGTTAGGCCCAAAGCAACAGCTCCAGCAAAATCAACATCAGCACAGCTTGGTTAACACACCAGATTCATCATAATCTAATGAAGGAGACAAGCCCCACTTTACAATCTATCTTTATATCTTCTCATCCATATGCTAATCAAGCCTTCAAGACCCTCCTCAGCTCAAAAAATTCAAAAAACTAATTTTTCCTACTTTATCTCAAAATAAATCCTTTCAAAATGGAAGGTCTTTATCAGCCAAGCCTTCGGGGCCATCTTTTATGCAGACATACTCAAAGATTTAAAAAAAAACACTTTTCCTACTCATTCTCAAAATAAGAACTCAATGGGAAATTAAAGTGCATGTAGAGTAATCCACTAAATCAAGATAATCAAACAAAGTATGCAGTTCTTTTTTCCATTTTGAGTCCTTTTTCAGGAGCAATGCCACCACATCAAGCCTGCAAATGCCAAGCTCCCACAGCCAACAACGAGTTTGAGATAAATCCTGAAGAAAAAGAACCAAAATTGGATATCACCTCATCTTCTCCACATCCCTCTCTCCTAGGTACCGGACATACCCTAAACTCACGCACCATCAACTGCCACATCCTGAAGAACCATCCCCTAGGGATAAAAGGTCACCAGGAAGATCCCCAACAGAAAATAAATATCTGAAAAAGGACATCGAAGAAAAAGGATCTCAAGAGGAAAGAATAATTTACTCGATCGCTCTTTGGGCCATTAAAGACCTGACGCACCACCGTTCCACTGCCATTTGGCACCCCCTACACCCTGCCAGTCAGCACCTCCCTAAAATTTAGTACAAAAAAATCCTAAAAATGCCAAAAAATCCAAAAAAATCACCTAAAAACCCCTAAAATTGCCAAATAAATTTTAGAATAATTTTTCACCAAGAAAATCATCCCCAACCAAATTAATACCACATTTTAAGCACCACAAACAGAATCCCAGCAGAGTTCTCAAATCTGAATCCCCCAGTGGAACTTTAAACCCAATTGGATATCTTTCCGATAATGTTTTCAAGGGACATGGGAGAAATTCAAAAGCTCCTCTAGCAGGGATACATCCAATCCTCGGATTATTATCTTTTCCTAAGAGGAGTCTCCAAATTTTCCCAGGAAAATTCTACACTACTTAAGACCTCAGAATTGGCTTCGTCCCGCAAAATTAATCACTCTTACTTAAGCCCTTGTAGTTGTCTTCGACTCGGTAAATTGGTCATTCATACTTAAAGCCCACGAAATTGGTTTCGACCCGCAGAATTGGTCGCCCCCACTTAAAGCCCTCGGAATTGGGTTCAGCCCGCAGAATTGGTCGCTCCTTACTTAAGTTTTCAGAATTTTCCTCGACCCGTAGAATTGGTCATTCCTACTTAAATCCCTTAGAATTGTCTTCTCTCAAAATTGCTCACTCCTACTTAAGCTCTCAGAATTGGCTTCAACCCTTAGAATTGGTCACTCCTATTTAGTCCCCCTAGAATTGTCTTTGACCCGTAGAATTGGTCGCTTCTACTTAAGCCCTAAAAAATTGCTTTAACCCACAGAATTGGTCGCTACCTACTTAAGCCCTTAGAATTGGCTTCAACCCACATAATTTGTCACTCCTAGTTAAACCCTTAGAATTGGTCACTCCTACATAAGCCCTCTGAATTGGCTTCGACCCTCATAATTGGTCACTCCTACTTAAGTCCTCATAATTGGATCCCGTAGAATTGGTCACTCCTTGCTTAAGCCCTCGAAATTGGCTTTGACTCACAGAATTGGTTTATTCCTACTTAAGCCCTCAAAATTGGCTTCGAACCTTAGAATTGGTCACTCCTACTTAAGCCCTCAGAATTGATCACTCCTACTTAAGAACTCAAAATTAGCTCTTGCAGAATTGGTCACGCCCTACTTAAGCCCTCATAATTGTCTTCGACCCACAGAATTGGTCACTCCTACTTAAGCCCTCAGAATTTTCTTCGACCCTTAGAATTCATCGTTCTTACTTAAGCCCTCAGAATTGGTCACTCCTACCTAAGCCCTCAGAATTAGATTCGACCCGTAGAATTGGTCACTTCTACTTATTCCCTCAGGATTGACCTCGACCCTAAGAATTGGTCGCCTCCTAAGGTCCTCAGAATTGACCTCGACCCTCAAAATTAGTCGCTCCCACTTAAGGTACTTAGAATTGACCTCGACCCTCAAAATTGGTCACTCCCATATTAGGTCATCAGAATTGACCTCGATCCTTAGAATTAGTCTCTCCCATCTTTAGCTCTTTAGAATTTACCTTGACCCATAGAATCATCCACCCCCACAATTACCTCAGGTCCTTAGGATTGACCTCGACCCATTGAATCAGTTATCCTCGTCCCTTACATCCGCTGAATCGACCTCTTTCCAAAAATAAAATGGAAATTCGTTGGCTTTCACTTGTTACAAGCACACCCGTCGAGAGGCTCTGTAGACGCCACATTCTAGGACCTCCTAAGTCTCTCCTTAGGTCCCTAGCACCTCCTTCATTCACCATAAAACTTAGGTCGTACCCCAAATACCCATCTAGGGTCCATCAGGCGCTCTCGGGCCCCGTTTGACTCTAGGCAACTCTATCGTCAGAATGAAAGCTTAATGAATCTTTTAAAATTTTTGAATCCTCTTTCCAATGATCCACCCCATGCATGAAATATCATAACGGTTTGGATGAAGGGACCCTTTTACTACCAAAAACTAATCTGGAGGCCTCCAGATGCTCTCAAGCCCCGATTTGATCCCAATCAACTTAATTGTCAGAGTGAAACCTCAATGAATCTTCAAAATGTACTGAAACCACTTTCTAACGGTCTGCCTTATGCACAAAATGGCATAACCATTTGGACGAAGGATATATTTTTCCCCCAAACACTTATCTAGAGGCCACCGGGCACTCCCACGCTTTATTTGACCAAAGTCAACTATTCAACTCAAATGAGATGGAATGAATCTTCAAAAGGCACTAAATACCCTTTCCAATGGTCTGCCATGTGCATGAATTAGCCTTACGGTATGGACAAATAATCTGTTTTACTCCGAAAGGTCACGTGGAGCTTCCGGGTATCGGTTGACCAAAGTCAACTCTCCAAACTAAGTGAAGATCTTTAGAATGTCGAAGTACCTCTCATAGACGAACGATCCATTACCGTTCGATAATCCCCCATTAAAAAGATCGACAAGCGCTTTTGAGCCCCATTTGACCCAAAGTCAAATCTCGAACCCGGGATCATCCCAAATGACTCTTAAAGGTATCTAAATTAAATTTTTAACGGTATGCCCCGTGCGCAATTTGGATTGACAAATTGCGTTTGATAATCGTTTGTCCGAAATAATCTACACAAGACTGCCAATTGGCAGGTCTATTTCCCTGCCTATCGGCAAGGTGTCTAGGGTTACCTATCGATAGGCATGGATAGGGCTAGGGCTATGCAGATCGACACCCACTTACCCTATAAATAGAGGGCATGAGCTCACTCTCAAGGAACACTTCAGATCCATCAATATCAGCGATTTCAGTAACATTCTCTTGTAATCAGTGAAGTTTCCTTATGTGAAATTCCTTTCCGTATTTCATTCCCATCATTTTCATACCAAATTTAGCAAAATCTCATTCTCTCTCATCCAACATTCATCTCAAAATTCAAGTGAGCTCATTAAGCATCAAGATCAAGCCTTAATTCTCCAAAGAAGCTCCAAACATTCTCCTCTCTTTAAATTTCTTTATTTTAGCATTAGTTGTATAAATTCTAATCTAGTTTTTACTATAGTTCATACACATTAATATCTGATCCGTTAGTAGTTATATTGCACATATTGTATTTTCTATAAAAAAAACTCCAAAACAAAGAAAAAGAGGGTTGCCCCTATAAATTACACCAGGTTTATCCATCACAATTTTTCAAAACTAAAAATACATTTTCCACATGCACCAATTTAATAAATTACAGTTTGAATATATGGGATAACCCCTCCCATGTGTCGCTTGAGAACTACGTGAACTTTGATGCCTTTATAGGCAACGTAGGCATTTTGGGCTAAACCCAAAGACTCGAGTCCAATTTTCCAATTTTTCAATTTTTTTCAATTTTCCCATTTTTGCATCCTTTTTCATTTATACATTATTCAATATATATCATATTTTTATTCATATCGACTTTTTATCTAACAAATGTTATCGTTTCATTATAACGATCCATATCTTAATAAACACATACATTGTATTCTCTAAATATTACTTTGGGAACATTCTTATGGATGACCTCACTCTATCTTTTCCATGATATGAGTTTGACGATTTCGATATCCATTTATATATACACGAACACACACATTTCAAAAAGAAATTAAGGAAAATAGTAACATAAGCCCATGAGAGACCGAAAGGGCAGGATGGATGCCTAACACCTTCCCATTCCATAACTTAGACCTCGAACCTTTGAACTATTGGCTTCGTAAGCATCAGTTTGTCTTTGATGCCACTCTCTCGAGGCGGCGACATTTTCTTTTACCTGTTTTGTGAAAAATAGGCTGGAGACTCCATCTTTTTACATCACCCCACATCGACGATGGATGAAGCACTCCTAAATGGGAACACATATCTTGTTATGTCGTGACATATCCTAACAAATTTAGCATATTATCTCCTTTGTTGTCCGAACTCTTGAGGTGCCTGTAAAAATACAAAAAAAAATTAATTCAAATTTAGGGTAATAAAGTTTAGATAATTACATAATTACCCTTATTTACATTTTAGTCCCGAAAATTCATATATCACTCTTTCTAACTCGAAACTAATTCAAAGTTTAGAGAGAACTTCATAATGCCCATAAAAACATTTAAAATTATGGATTTACCCCTTGGGATGACTAAAGTTGCATTATAAACTCAAATTTTTTTTGAACTCGCATATTTCTTCTAAATAGCGAAAACGACTCCAAAATCTCGTTGTTTATAATACAAGGGGCCTAACAAAGCTTAGATTTGGGTATAAATTATACAAAATAATGCACTCGTCATCCAATAAGTTTTGTCAGTCACTTTTCGTGTGACTTGCTAGTAGTTTGTGCTTGCTCGTCCAACAAATGTGGTTAGTCACTGCTCGTGTGACTTACTAATTATTTGTACTTTCTCGTCCAATATTCCTTAGTGATAATTGCCCGCCTAACGCTCCAATGGTTATGAGGTTTCTTGTGCACCACCTTTGGTTGGTAAATGTTCGTAAAAAAATTTCTTTAATAGGAGGGTTATTTATATACCCATTTATTTAGCCCCCTCGTGCAAAACACTTCCCCTAGTTTGAAGAGGAAGAGTTATGTATGAAAAGATCTTATGTGATTTCGAGAGGATAGTTGTCATCAATTCTTTTACTGCACATTAAATAATCTTACATGTTTTATTTTATAAGATGCCATTTAGTACATTGAGGAGACACATGTCCATTTGGGGAGAATTACTCACAATTTGGATAATAATTGAACCTACTTTCAAACCATCAGAATCTTCTTTCCCTCTTAGCGTATAAATAAGTCTTTTTCCTCCTCTTGAACTTTTTACCTCCATTTGAAATTTTTAAAGATAGAGAGTAACAAAGATTTTCATCCACCACTTTATCCAAAGTTTTACTTCAATATTTTCTTGTAATATTCGTTGATTCTATGGCTTCTTTATATAATCGTACCTCAACCACCATCACCCCTTGTCAATGGACTCACTCCCTATTAACATGTCTATGACCACTTTGGCCATGGAAGGAATCTTGATCGTTGTTAGCTCTTTATCACCTACCTTTTTTACTTCCTCCACCACTGAAGGAAGAACTGAATCTTCTTAAAGGAGTGTTGGTAGTTTTACTACCATTACTAAGGCCTAAAAATTGTATTTGGAAACTAAATTGAAAAGGGGTTTTACTATTTACATATTGGCTCCCTTTTTGGGGAATATACTTATTTTATTCCCTCACTTGAGAGGTACAAAGATGATTTTATTGCTAGAGTTGTCGAGAAGCCACTTCTTGGGTTCCCAGAATCCAACAATGATTATGTTATTCTAGCTGACAATATCCTCAGAAATCGTGTGATAGATGTTTTCTCCCTTTTTCTAACATTAATGTTGATGTTTGTGGTGGGGTTGCTCGAAAATTTGGGTGGACTATGTTATGTTCATGCAAATCTATCATAACATTATCTAAGGGATTATTCTATGAGGACTCTCAATATCTTAAAGATATATAGTATTATCAAGAACACGAGTGCTCTCAATGTTTTAATGTCTTACTGGAGCATAGACACACATACTTTCATCGCAAGTTGTGGGAATTATCTATTACTCTTAAGGAAATTTGTGAGCTCATGAGTTTTACCCTCTTGGGAAACCAAATATTTACATATGGTTACGAGAATGATGAGGAGAAGGAAATGTGCGAGGAGTTAGATCAGTCTCTCGGGGATTGAATTTGTTATGTTGGACTCATTCTTATTGGGACGATTAAGTACTCGCTTTGCCAAATGGAAAAGGTATTGGTTCAAGGATTTTGATCCCTTGTCTAAAGATGAAACCAAGACCAAAGTGCCTAAAAGTCAACATGGCCCAAAATGGGGTCTAAAAGTCATCTGGATGTATTTTTGTAATTTTCCTGTCGAGATTTCTATTTCAGGGGAAACCCAATGACTCCGCCTATGAGTTGATTTTTCATCTGGCAGTGAGGCTTGCTCGTGGCAGAAGTGTACTTCTCGCTGCTTTAACACTTAAATTAATGTATACTATGTTATATCGGAAATTGTTGTAATGGAAATATCACACAAACGATAGGATGTTTTCAATTTTATTAACTTGTTCGTTCTTATGGGATTTTTATGCGAACGGTTACCAAACTGGACCCTAGATCCTCTCTCATTGAACATCCATATTATTTGTATTTTTAGGTGTCATAGGAGGACATAGAAGCAGTCAGTTAGCCTTTTCTAGACAATATTGATGAATTTTCCTTTTGTCCCTACTCGAAGGAGATGGTGGTATATTTTCTTGGGGATTTTTTTTGTTGTATCAGGTATTTTCAATCCTCCTACTAATTTGGAATCTGTAAAGGATTTTCCTCATATCTCTTTTATAGCCTTCATCATCCCTTTTATTCTCCCATCCTTGATTGAATTGGGGCAAGCAATACAGTATTATCACACTAACTAGGTGAGGAGGCGATGCGGTTATGACTAAGGTACTCACTCCCTTGATTTCACAAGTAACTAATCACTCGATGAGTTATACTTGGAAGCCTATTCAAACTTTATTCCAGAGGGTATGATCCACATGATTGCTCTCTTTGATAATTTTCTTATCCTTACTCGCGATTATTTTCCATCTATTAGACGCTCTTGGTTTGGTGGAAGCATAAAATTGGTCTTATCAAGAATTTCATTCAAGATCTCCCTCACGATTTTTTCATTGAGGGAATCTCCTCTACTTATGAATATCTGACCTGAACTCACAAAGAGGCCTGACATTATAAACAAGTTGTGAGGGATCCATTATACCATCTTACTCCCACATTAGTAAATCCTATATATGAGTAAACCATCTACTCGAAGCATCTAGGGCCAAGGTTAGATAGAAAAAAGCCTATGGCAAAGTTAAAACTTATTCAAAGATGAAATATCTAGATATATATGTTTCTAATTTTGTTTCTTTTGACATTGATGGGGATTCCTTGCCTCCATCCCCAATAAAAACTTGAGCAGCAAGGTAAATATGCGAGAAACCAAAGTCACTGATTATGTTACTTTGGTAGACCAAAGATCTGATAACTAATATTTTTATCATTGAGGAGACTTTTAGAATTGTTCACGAGCAAGGTTATGAGGCCATTAAAGTGACACGTCTGTTACACCTCCTTCTCCACTTATGGAAAGAACTCTTTTTATTCCCCTCATATTCAAAAAACACAAACATAACAGAGATATGAGTGCTCTCTCAATGCTATGTCCAAATGAAGAGGAACTTGTTGATTATGGAAGTAATCCTTCCTATAATTGTCACACTTTTTCTTCAAATGGCATTGAGTCACGTGCCTGTGACACCCCGCCTAATTAAATATCGGGCGATCACTCCTTTATTAAATTAAATCAAGGTAAACAGTTGGTTCATTCTCAGCATCACTGTCGATAAAAAATAAATTTTCCAATTTAACACCCTAAATAATTAAGCTAAGTGTCAAAAACATTTTCATACAACTTTCCCAATTTTAATTAACGAAAAAGATTTATTTAATTAAAACAACATTTCTACAATTAAGAATCACACCATAATAAACCAAATAACATAAGCCATTCATCAATCGAATGTCAACATATGAAACTAAAAACACAAATCCATCCTAAATAAATTCCATGGAACAATACTGGAAATAACTGAAATATAAATGTCCCAACAACAAATGAAATAATGAAAAGGGGCGACACATGCCCAATAAATGAGAATGCTAGAGGTGGAGTCAATAAAGGAAGCCGTCTACGCAAGTGACCTGCAACTCCCACCTAAGCAGCAGCACGCTCCTCTCAAAAGATCCTAAGCAAGACGCCCCTATGGCTGGACACCTGAAAATATACATATATATACAAGAGAGAGAGAGAGAAAAAGAAACGGGTCAGAGCCCGAAAGTGTGTTTGATTTTAAAATACGTTTAGCAAGTATTTAAATTGATACAGGCCAATGCAATAACATATTAGTACGTCACTCTCTTGAGAAAATACTCACCTCTCTTCTAATGTGCACACCTATCGCACTAACCTTCCCCACGGTTTCTTATCATTTAACGCACTAGTCTTTCTAAAAATTTAACTTAACTTCGATTTCTCGCAAGATTTATAATTCACGACTCCATTTTAAAAGAATGTTCCAAACAGTAATCAAAGTCCTCCATTTTAACTTTATAAAATCAATAAGGTTTTACAGTGACATATTATACTTTTTCAAAACAAGTATTTAATAATTTGAGTCAACAACCATGTCCTACTTATCAAATCTCAGTAGACAGTTTCAAATATCATAATCTCATATATATATATTAACTACTCGTATAATATATATATATAACAGCACCCCGAATAAAACTATGGTGCGTGCATACTCTACTATCCAAAGCCCCATATCACTCATATTAAGGGGAATACATTCGGAATCACTCTCGAATTGTATTAACAGAAATACACAAACAATTGAGGCGAAGCATAGATTCCAAGTCTCTAAGAGGATGGCACATACCGGCGTCTCTTAGGACCGTCTGAACTATCACATCGATAGCCTGTACCAAGGATATCTATCTCCTAGGGTACAAGTCAATATCCCCCATAAAGGTCCCATCGAGATAAGACTTGTCCCAGCGCGGAAACCTCAGGGATAGTAAGTAGCGTGGGTATGATTTTCACATGCATATAATATATGTACACACAATCATATAAATATACCACTTTATCATATTAATATAGGTTCTTCTCATCACCCATAATTATACCATATATCCTTAATTTCACAGTTATAGAATTTCGTATAAGGTTTTATTCCTAACCTTAACTCGAAGGGTTTTCTCACTTATTACCTAACACTCATGGGCTACATCCTCACAAATCTGAATTTCAGTAAGTGTCTTTATTAGGTTCCAACGTAACTCTCTTACGCACCTCACCCTTTAAATTCATAAGTCCACTAACCTAAAGTAAATATCCCATAAATACCATTTTCGATAAAGATAAAGGTTCCAACATTTATTCATATACCCTACTGGTCCTCAATGTCTCCCAAATCAACTTATCAAGAGTGCCCAAGAATTATATAACGACAATTTGAATTTAACGCATTTAAAGAGGGAATTAATAGTCTGCCAGGAGGGGTCGATCGATCAAAGCTTGGGGCTCGATCGATCGAACCTTCGATCGATCGAAGCTCTAGGCTCGATCGATCGATCAAGCAGGTCTGGGCAAAATTCTGCAGAATGCAGTTACGGGTTTCATCCATATTCTTCATCTAAAACGATGTGTTTCCATTCTAATCGCCCCAAAAATCCTACTATCATCATTATAACATTATACCAGGTGTTTATAACGTAAAGCATGCGTGTAACTATCATTAAACATGGGTTTTCAACCTAAAATCATGTCTAATTATCAAGAACCCTAAAGTCTTCTTAAACAGATTTCTAATGAATCTTTCTCCAATATTTATTTATTATGATCACCAAATTTCGTGGATTATTACCTCTACATGGCAAGGGTTTCCATAATTTACATATACATCAATACTACATGGGTTCTCCTATCAAAAATGGGGTTTTCTTCCATAGTTTATATCACAATTTATTCCTAAGCTAACATGAAGATTGCATCAACGAAAATAGCAAGTTTAAACACTTGCCTGGGATTTTGGTATGCAGATTCCCGGATGATTTTGGTATGGTTGCGTTCCTTGTCTCGTGATCTACGCGGTGGTGGTGGTGGTGGTGGTGAAATCCGGTGGCTTTTTGGCCTTGGTTTGCCTTGGAGCTCTCTCCTCTCTTCTCCAATGGCCGTCACTTGATTTGTGAATGTTCTAACCCTAAGAGGCTGACCTAATGGCTGATATAGGTTGGCTGAAATTCGTGGGTTTAATTGCCCACTTAAGTAAAATGACTAAAATGCCCTCCCGGGGCACCAATTAGGCCTAAAAACGCCCTGAGACTCAAACTAAACCCCCGGGTACACTTTTCTGACTATCTCGACCCTTCCGGACGCGTTGGCGCACTCAAAACGACCATACGAACAACTTATAAAATATTCACTTTTTATTTAACAAAATTAGTCCCGACGTGACACAGGCACGTCCCAACTTAAATTTCCGAAATAGTCATTTAATTCACTTATGATATTCAATATAACCAATATAGTATATCACTATGCTCATTAGTAATATTCAACAAGTTTCCCATAATTACTAACTCTCGTCACGTTAATAATTATAACATAATTAATTTTCGGATTTTTATTAAATAATCATTCTCATTAAATTTAATAAATCCCCAAATTAATATAGCATAAAAATACGGGGTATTACAGTGCCTTTAATCAAGATCACTTAACTAATGCTTCATATTTTTATTAGATACTAGGAACATTACTTTCAATCTAGATTAACTTTCTAATGATAATAAAAAGACCATGATGTATTCTTCCTCCTCAATGAGTCTAATTACTAGCCATTGCCTCATGATCAAGCTCGTCGTGTGGAGCATGTGAGTGTTTACTATAATAGTTAATCATGATTATCTTTTGTCTATATTCTATAACTAATGTCACCATTTATTTTTGAACAAGTTTCCTCTGTAGGAATGAGTGGAATGTCAATGGTGAGCACAGTTTTTATATTTGACTCTTCTTCCATTCTCCCTCCTCGGGGTCCCTTTTAAAGGGAGCAGAATTTGAGGTGGGTTCTGACTCTAGCATGATAGTTATGTATCTTCTGGCATCCTTAGTTGCAAGTGTTCGAATGTTTTACTTTTTTTTACTTCAAGCTTTCAATCGTGTTTTCCACAACTATTAGAAGATCTTTATTAACCATGAGCTCTTCTCACATATTCACAAGATTTTGTACAACCATCTATTAAATTTCATACTTTATAATTACGTTTTATCTTGTTTATAGATATCTCTTTCACTCTCCAAATCTACTCATGGCCAAATTTTTTCTTCTGGGGTGAACAGTTCATCTGGCCAGCACCCAGCTAGTACTGTAACTAGCTTAAGAGGGGTATTATTTGAAAACTTAACTTTAGGCATTTCTCTTTACGAATACAATTTGATTAATAATGGATCGCCTTTTTAGTTTTCAAGGTCCTCTGATGATCATCCCCCTTTCCACATGGGTATACTTTTTTCCCACTGGGGTAACTATCCCAGAATTTCCTCTCGCTGGTAGGATTTTTGTGCCTCAAGTCTATCTCTCTGCGAATAACAAACCCCAAGTCTAAGTTCTTTCTCCTCATTCGATCTTTAGTGTTGCTTGGAGTAGACCCTCGTCACACATTACTCGTTTGGAATAAGTAACCAGTGTGCAGTGTTATCATGATTGATAACTTTTTTCTCACTTCTCATGTTCGTTTTATTGATAGATTAGCTAGAATGATCTTTTTCTGCCTACTGATTAATCCACTAGGTTTCAAATGAGTGTTGTAATTGATTTGACCACTTCTCCTCCACAGGAGTTCAGGTATTTAAATTGCACACCCTTGTACTTACTCGTTTTTATTTGTGAATGTTCGTGTAATCACTCATCATGTTTATTTTATTTCAAGTGAGTATTAGGAGAGATCTTGCGGCGGTGGACTCTTAGGTATTATACTTGCGTACCTTTATATTTATTTGTTTTTTCTTTTCATATGTTAAAGTAATCACTCGTCATATTTACTTGTTTTCAGGTGAGTATTGTAAGTGCCCCTACAGCTATGGAGCCTTAAGTACTAATATGGAATACTTTATTATTTACTTTCTTTTACTATGAAAGTGCTCGAATATCCATTCTTCATGTTTCTTTGTTTTCAAGAAAGTACTACGAGTTCTCATTTTCTTATGGAGCCTCGAGTATTAGTTTAGCATGCCTTAAAATTTATTTGCTTATACTTTGTGTGGTGACAATTATATTCAACACAAATAAATGAGAAAAGCGCAATCACCAAGGAAAATAAAGAACAAGAAATGCCAATCACACAACATAGTATGTACGTGGTTTAGCCAGAATGCCTACGTCCACGGTGGTGCAGTCAATATTATTTCTATATACTTCGGGGAGCATTTACAGAGAATACAGTGCGTGCCTCTTTCCCCAGGCTGAGGGTTTATTATATACATGTTTATTTTTGGGGAGTGGGGGTGTTGGAATCCCCCACGTCCATCTTCTTTTCCTGGAATATCTCTCGACGAGATTCTGGGAGAAGACTAAGTCGTAACTGTATTTAGTTAAGTTGAGGGCTCCAAACTTTGGGCTATTTTTATTAGGCTACTCGTCCGGGCCCATAATGGTAAATTCGGGTACCCACAATTGCCCCTAAAGTTGTTGGGCCACAATTTGGGCTCAACAAATTTAAATGATTTTCCATAATGGCTCTTTTTGTAGATCGTTCAACTCTTCCCAAAGTTGAGAACTGATTTAGGCGGCAGTTGCTTCGTGTCCTGTGCGCCATGATTGGGAGAATTTAAAAGTTATTTGGAGCAGTGTTCCATAGTTGTCGTTTCAAACTTCTTAGTGTTCCTTCATCTTCTGCGAACTTTAGTTGTTGTGCCCTCTTCTCCAAGTCTTCATTTTCTTCGCTTTCAATCTCCCTCGTCACCTGGGCTTGTGATCTTGCATTGTCCAAGTCAAACTTTCATCTCGTAAGTCCCCTTTGCTCTTTCTCTGTGCTTTATCTGTTGAGTTTTCTTTGAATTTCCAATTTAGGGTTTACAAAAGACAAAGATAGGTAATAGATCGGTGTCAGAATTTAGGAAGTTCTATAATATCCCAGAGTGGGTAGAGATTGAGTGTGCCTCTCTCCATAAGAATGTTAGAGTGATAGAGAGCGCTCATTGAATTCATGTTATGTTGTTTTTCCTCCAAACAATTTGTTCCTGCATTTCTTTGGTTATTTCAACATTGTCCCTGGACAGTGTTCGCCCAACGTATGGAAGATAATCAATGGTGTCCATAGAATAAATCAACTTTATGGCACTAAATTAGGTCTCGCTGAAGTTTGTTTTTGTTATTCCTTCTCTTCTTGATCTGTGAGAGAAGATCCAATCAAGAATACCCTGTCCTTCTTGTTACCACCAGCTGTAACTTCCTCCAAGTTTTCCACGACCCACTCAGAGGGGAGGATCCTGGTCTCCTCCACTCTGGGTCTTTCGTACCTTAACTGCTATTTTGAATGTATCAGACCTTCTTATTCCTCGACCTTCTCATTGGGCTTCTCGGCCTTCTTCTCTGTTCTAGGAAGGATGGACGCTATGAAGCACCTTCTTACCATCGCTTGATCGCCATGGATCTCCATCCCTCCTCGCTTGGTCACATACTTGAGCTTCTGATGGTAGGTCGAGGGGACTGCCTTAATTGCTTGTAGCCATCCTCTGCCGAGGATAGCTTGGTATGGTGAGTCAATGTCGACTACCAGAAACTCAATCATCTTGGAGATATTTCCTGCCCTTACCGGTAGCACAATCTTTCCTAGTGGGATAGTAACTTTTCCAGCGAAGCCAACCAGAGGGAAAGTGGCCTCCTTCAGATCGGCGACGCTCAACTTTAATTTTCTGAACAGGTCGAGATACATTACCTCAGATGAGCTTCCTTAGTCGATGAGCAACTTGTCGACGTCATAGTTGGCAATCCTAAGCGTAATGATCAAGGCTTCATGGTGCGGAGTTATCACTCCCACCAGATCTTCATCTGTGAACACGATATGTTTGTTATAGTCGACGTCATTTGCTCACCGACGCTTTCCTGATTGTGTATTTACTGGATTGATCTGAAAAGCTTGCATTACTGCTATAAGCTTTTTTACCTCCATCCGAGCTGAATTCCCCTAAATCTTCTTCATATTAGATACTCCATAAATTACCGCGAATTCATGGCTAACATCGTCTTCGAGCACGTTGTCGGGTCTTGTTTCTCCATTTGCAGCAACTTTTTCTGCCTTCTTCTCCACAAACTCGTTCAGGTGCCCAGACTGGGCTAGTTCTTCGAGGTGGGACTTAAGAGCTTTGCAGTGCTCAGTCTTATGTCCTCCCTCTTTATGAAAAGTGCATCTCAACGCGTTATTTCTCTTTGAGGGATCTCCTCCCATCTTTCTGGGCCACTTAATGAATGGCTCATCTTTGATCTTCACCAGAATCTTATAAATTGGTTCTTTGAAGACAGTGTTGACTGCCTGAAATGCTTTTTAAACATCGTTCCTGCCTCCGTTCTTGGAGCCATTCTTGCCCCCCATTCTTGCCTCCTTTCTTCTGGTTCTCTGCTTTAACGTTGCCTTTGGCAGCGAGCTTAGTTCGACCATTTTCCCTTGTGCTGAGGTGGGTCACATCCTCCACTTTGGCATAATTCTCGATGCGAGCCATCAAGTCATCGATGGTCGTGGCCTCTTTCTTCGTCAGGGATTGGTACATAAGGAAAGAGCTTGGTAGCCCAATTTTGAAAGAGGCCACTGCTACCTGCTCCGAGTAGTCCTCGACCTCATTGAATAACTCACAGTACCTCTTCGCATAGTCTCGGAGTCGCTCTTGAGGCGTCTTTTTCATTATTAGTAAAGCATCCATCCTTTTGGTATGGGAGCTACTAGTAATGAAGCGGGCCGTAAAGAGCTCGGACAGGGACTCCAAGCTCCTAATAAACCTGTGGGTATCCAAAATTAAGACCATGGGCCTAGATGAGTAGCCCAATTCTGGCATCCCAAAGTCCAGTCCCCTCACCTCTTATTTTGATTATGATCCGATCCCTTCCCATGTTCCCATTAAGGGAGGTTATAGGGAGAGATGGAAGACGTGGGGGAATCCATCACCCCCATTTACCTAAATGTACATGTATATATTAAACCCTAGGTCCGGGGCAAAAGGACAAGTTGTATTCTTTGTAACCACTCTCCGGAGTATATAGAAATAACATCGACTGCACCACCGTGGACGTAGGCACACCTTTGCTGAACCACGTACTTTCTTTGTTGTGTGATTGTCATTTTACATTCCTTGTTCCTACTTGGTGATTGCTTTTTTCTTATCTATTTGTGTTGCATAATAATTGTCACCACAATTGGCTTCGTCTGTGGGAATCGTTCATCTTTCCCTGAAAAAAACCCACACTAAAAAGGAGTTTAAAATGTCTAGTCACAGTAGCAATGCCCCTCAGGCTGGTGATATTCGAGAACCACCTGCCTCTCGCTGGATTAGGTCTGAAGTCCGACGTTCAAACCCGGGGGCTCGCTTAGAAATGCCAGCCTCAGAAGAAAGCCAAGGACCATCAAGGTCCACGCAGATATCCAGACTGATTGATGTGTATGAGTCAAGGCTCCACGAGCAGAGGGAGTCTTCTCGTAGACACGAGACAGAGAATGCTCGCTTGAAAAAAAGACTGGAAAGACTGGAAAGAAAGCTTCATCATGATAACAGGAGACATCCATACCGCACTCCTAGCCCTCAGGCGAGCAAGTCTCGCAGTCGAGGAAGGAGCCTAAGGCGAGGATCTCAAAAGGTCGAGGGAGATGAATCAGACGAAGACCTCCGTGAGCAGCTGCAAAGAGCTCGTCGTTACCAGAGCTCTGCTCACAGCGATGAGAATATACAAAATCTGGTCCACAGGGAGATAGACCAACATCCTGCCCACCACAGTACCAGATCGACCCGAGAACTTGCCAGGTGAGCTCTCAAAACCAAGATAAAATCACCTTTCACGAGGGAAATTGAGGAAGAAGTAGCCCCCAAGAAATTTTCCATTCCAAGGTTCAAGATTTATGACGGTAAGATTGATCCCATTGATCACGTCAGGCAGTACCGACAGGCCATGACCCTCTGGAACCATCGGGATGCGCTAGTGTGCCGAATTTTTCCTTCGAGCCTATATGACGTAGCATAGAAGTGGTTCGAGAGGCTCCCCCATCGGTCAATCAGGAGTTTCAAATCCTTGGCTGAACTTTTTACGGCACGATTCATTACCAGCAGCTCCCATCCCAAAAGGATGGATGCTTTGCTAATAATGAAGAAAGCGCCTCAAGAGACCCTCCGAGAATACGCAAAGAGGTACTGGGAGTTATTCAATGAGATCGAGGATTGCGCAGAGGAAGTGGCGGTGGCCTCTTTCAAAATTTGGCACCCTAGCTCTTCCCTTCTATACCAGTCCCTGACGAAGAAGGAGGCTATGACTATTGACGACCTAATGTCTCGCATCGAGAAGTACGCTAAGGTGGAAGATGTCACCCGCCTCAGTACAGGAGAAAATGGTCGAGCTAAACTCACTACTAAGGGAAGTGATAAAGATGAGAACCAGAAGAAAGGAGGAAAGAACGGGGGCAAAAATTGCTCCAAGAACGGAGGGAACAATGATGCGTCGAAAGCATTCCAGGCGGTCAACGCCATCTTCAAAGAACCAATTTACAAAATTCTCGCGAAGATCAAAGACGAGCCATTCATCAAGTGGCCTAGGAAGATGGGAGGAGATCCCTAGAAGAGGAACAATGCGCTGAGATGCGCTTTTCACAAGGAGGGAGGACATAAGACTGAGCACTGCAAAGCTCTTAAGTCTTACCTCGAGGAGCTGGCCCAGTCTGGGCATTTGAACGAGTTTGTGGAGAAAAGGGCAGAGAAAGTGGCTGCCAATAGAGAGGCGAAACCTAACAACATGCTGGAAGATGACGCTGGACATGAGTTCGCGGTAATTCATGGGGCATCTAACGCCAAGAAGATACAGGGAAACTCAGCTCGAATGGAGATAAACAAAACTTATAGCAGTAATGCAGGCTTTTCAGATCGATCCAGCAAAATCACAGTCAGGAAAGCGTCGACGAGAAGATGATGTCAACTATAGCAAGCATATTGTCTTCACAGATGAAGATCTGGTGGGAGTAAGAACCCCACGTCATGGTGCTCTGATCATTACACTCAGGATAGCCAACTTTGACGTCGACAAGTTGCTCGTCGATCAAGGAAGCTCATCCGAAGTAATGTATCTCGACCTATTCAGAAAGTTGAAGTTAAGCGTTACCGACCTAAAGGAAGCAACTGTCCCTTTAGTTGGCTTCGCTGGAAAAATAACTATGCCCCTGGGAAGATTGTACTACCGGTGCGCGCTGGAAATGTCTCTAAGATGATCGCGTTTTTGGTAGTCGACATCGACTCGCCATACCATGCCATCCTCGGCAGGGGATGGCTTCATGCGATGAAGGCAGTCTCCTCGACCTACCATAAAAAACTTAAGTATATAACCGAGCGAGGAGTAATGGAGATCCACGGTGACCAAGCGATGGCAAGAAGATGCTTCATAGCAGCCATCCGACCAAAGCCGGAGAAGAAGGTCGATCAGCCCAGTGAGAAAGTTGAATAAGGTCTGACACCTTCTAAATAGCAATTAAAATATATAAGACCTGGAGTAGAGGAGACCAGGCTCCTCCCCTCCGAGCGTGTCGTCGAGGACCTGGTAGAAGTTACGGTTGGGGATGGCGACGGTGATAGAGTCTTCTTGATTGGAGCATCTCTCACCGACCAGGAACAGAAGGAATTGACAACCCTACTGAGGCACAACGTAGATGTTTTTGCATGGGAACCATATGAGCTGCCCAAAATTGATCCTAGTATGGTCTGTCATCAGCTGCACGTCGATCCCACCTTTAAACCAGTCACACAAAAGGCACGGTGAACTGCACCCGAGAAGGCTAAAGATGTCAAAAAAGAAGTTGAAAAACTGCTGGATGCAGGATACATACGGGAAGTACAATTCCCCAAGTGGTTATCTAACCCAGTAGTAGTTTCGAAGATCAATGGGAAGTGGAGAGTCTGCATCGACTTCACTGACCTCAATAAAGCATGCCCTAAAGATAGTTTTCCCCTCCCAAAAATAGACTAACTAGTAGATGTCACTGCAGCTCAGGAGCGAATGAGTTTCCTGGACGCGTACTCAGGGTATCACCAGATCCCCTTGTATGTCCCAGACCAGGACAAAACGGTGTTCATCATGACAGTTGGGTTATATTGCTACAAGGTCATGCCCTTTGGGCTCAAGAATGCAGGGGAAACCTATCAGCGGATGGTCACCAAAATGTTCAAGGGTCAGATGGGAGACACCATGGAGGTCTACATCGATGACATGCTCGTTAAAAGTAAGAAGAAAGAAAATCACCTCTCAGACCTGTCAAACACCTTCGAAATCCTCAGGAAGTACCGGATGAAACTTAACGCGAGCAAGTGTTCCTTCGGTGTCCATCCAGGAAACTTTCTTGGGTACTTGGTCAGTAAGAGAGGCATAGAGGCTAACCCAGACCAGATCGATGCCATCAACAAGGTGCAACCCCCTCGCACAATCCGGGACGGACAGAAACTCACTGGTATGCTTGCTGCACTAAATCGCTTCATCTCTAAATCCTCCGAGAAGTGCAAGCCTTTTTTCCAGCTTCTGAAGGGGAGCAAAATGGTAGAATGGAGCCCAGATTGCTCGCGAGCATTGGTCGAGCTCAATTCTTACTTAATCTCTCCACCACTGCTCATCATACCACAACAAACAGATTCTTTGTACCTGTACCTCTCTGTTTCCAACCATGCTGTCAGCTCTGCGTTAATATGCGAGGTTGCAGGAGTCCAGCACCCCATTTACTAAGCAAGCAAAACCCTGCTGGACGCCGAGCAGAGGTACCTACCACTAGAGAAGCTCGCCTTTACTCTAGTAGTGGCTTCGAGGAAGCTGAAGCACTATTTCGAAGCCCACACTATTATCGTCCTTACATCGCACCCCCTTAAGGCAATCCTGAGGAAAGCGGATTTGTCGGGCAGACTGTCCAAATGGTCAATCAAGCTCGAGCGATTTGACATCCAATTTCAACCAAGGACAACTATCAAGGGGCAGATCCTTGCTAATTTCATAGCCGAGTTCACGGGCGAGGAACCCTCCGACCAACCTCGACTAACAAGGCAAAAGGAGAACCAAACAACAGAGGAAACCTGGAAACTGTTTGTTGATGGAGCCTCCAACTCAAAAGGGGCAGGGGTAGGCATTGTCCTTATTACTCCAGATAACACAATCCTTGAACAAGGAATCAGGCTTGGATTTCTAGCCTCCAACAACGAAGCAGAGTACAAAGCCCTAATAGCCGACCTCCAAAAGGCGCATACTTTGGGAGCAAAACATTTATAGGTGTTCGGCGATTCCCAACTAGTCTCCAATCAAATAAGTGGAGATTATAATGCAAAAGATGAAAGAATGGCAGCTTACCTCGCCTTAGTGAAAAAACTAATGTCGAGCTTTGAAGAGATCAATGTCCAGCAGTTTCCCAGGGGGTAAAATAGTCATGTTGACGCCCTAGAAGCCCTGAGTTCGGCAGTTGACTCCGACCTAAAAAGAACCATCCCCATCGATTTCCTCACTCGTCCAAGCATTAACCGCGATAGCAAGCCACCAAACGTGGAACAGGTACTCCAGGTGGGAGCAGCCCCCAGCTGGATGGACCCCTTAAGGGACTATTTAAAGGATGGCACGCTCCCAGATGACAAGAAGACTGCCCACCAGATAAGAGTCAAAGATGCTCACTTTCACTTATCCTCAGAAGGCAACTTGT